>CM074522.1:3137001-4399501 GCA_037379345.1 Perna viridis
ATCGCGATATCACTTTAAAGAAAACACTTAAGATTTCACAACTGATTTCACCTATCTGGAAAACGATAATAATTTTCCATACTCATTTTCCATACAACTATCTGCCTCAGAAACATAAAGATTTTGGATCCAAAATCATTTGTATTAACAGAAATCCGAAAGATCGCCATGTGTTACAGGATTGCTTTTCGAGTCGTCTTCGAGGATTTCCGGCTGATTTTTCGTGGAATCATTAATTTGAAGAGCACATAGTAAAAGGTGAAGAAGATTTCCATTTAAGTTTGAATTTTATAATTATATTTTAATATCCCAAATAAATTAGAATTGATTCACCATAAAACACTTTCTTCTCTCATGTAAATTTAATTGGTTTAATCTTATTTGGACACACTACTCCTTAGTTCAATACTGTAATATAATGCTATTACAATTCAAATGCTGCATATAAAGATAGATGTAAAAGTAAAAGTTAGAATCTTGCAAATTGTGTATAGTTCTTAACTGTTTCTTTTAACTTGTTTCTTCGCAAGACAAGCTGTATGGTGGGTGGTGGGAATACACTCGACAATATCTTGACGCCATGAAGAGAACTAAAAATATCCATGGTGTTACATTTGAAGGACTTAAGCTGGTACAAATGGTGAAATATCTTATTCCTCTAAAGTAATACACAGTCACAAATACAGTCAAACGTCAGTAGCTCGAACTCTAAGGGACCAAATGTGTTCGAGTTATCGAGAATTCAAGAAATTGAAGTTGGTATAATGGTGCTTGGTTGAAATTTGAAATAAAAGGCTGGATTGAAATTTTCAATGAATAAAAGAAGCAGAATATTGATCTCAAGAAAAATGAAAAACCAGTATCTGTTATTATTTCTGTTTATATTTAATGCACTGAAGACATAATGCAGGACTTTTTTTATAATAAAAATGTCAGGATAGAAAATTTAACCCCCTTAAAATCAAATGATTACTCAGCTACTGCAGATTTTGCAAACTTCCACTTCGGCGGACGCACAATATTTGAATTTTTAGGGGGATTGTTTTTATCAAAAAGCCAATCATACATTTTTGTAGGATTGCGTTCAAGTTGTGCCATTTATATTCGTTGAATTTCTAATCACAACTTACATGTACGTGTATCCAAAAGCTACAAACAGGGGTGCTACAAGTTTTTCAGGAATTATACCTCACACCATCCTGATTTTATATATATGTATAAGACAACACTCAGAATCCTAGCAAAAGGAGATTACTCGTCAGAGGTTGCTGATCGCCATGGGATCTCAATTGCCTCCGCATCAAGATTGGTACATGCAGTTTGTGGAGCTATTTGCACAAGATAATTGGTGACACACATGAAAGATCTAAACTATGTCCTGCATTTAAGGAAGTTGTTATTGATTCTAGAGCTACAGTTGATCTACTTTCCATTTCCAGCATCTGCTCAATAATGCTCAACTCTTTTCCCTTTACAGCTCATTCAATTTAATCTTATCCTCTTCCATCCTCATATAACGCTCTGTAGCCTCTAACACACTTTCAAGTTGGTAAGCTGCAGCTAAAAGATATGAATATATTCATCATTTATTCACTTTTGATGAGATTGATATATTACATGTATCTATAGATCTGCTCAGATTATTTTGGTCAATGTACTCTTAGCGGCACAGCGGAACGAGTTCGAGTCCCGCGGAGGGAACGACCAAACATTTGCATTGCAAATTTGACAGTTCTAACATCGTTGGGAATTTTTCAGACCTTTCTATACGTTTATATATCTTCACTGTATCAATTTGATCCATGGAGCAGTGTAGCGAATAGAGTCGTCGTCACATTCTGAGAAGTTTGTATATATCGTACTTTAAAAATTTTAAATATAGTTCCGAAAAGTTATTAGTAGTGGTACTATTGGATATTGATTTCTTGGTCACTGATGAGTAAGAAGATATATGTATATGTATATACATATATAGAAAGGTCTGAAAAATTCCCAACGATGTTAGAACTCTCTAGTGGTACTATTGGACATTGATTTCCTTGTCACTGATGACAGGTGTGTAAGCCGCAGCTTAAAGATATGAATATATTCATCATTTATTCACTTTTGATGAGGTTGATGTATTACATGTATCTATAGATCTGCTCAGATTATATTGGTCAATGTAATCTTAGTCCGTACCCTAATTTATAAACATGTATAATATAAGTGCATGCACACCACATTTCATTAAAATCGCATGATCCAACGAAACATAAAAAGCAAAAAATGTGTGTACACTGTAAGTACAAATATATATATATATCGTACTTTAAACATTTTAAATATAATTCCAACAAGTTATTAGTAGTGGTACTATTGGATATTGATTTCTTGGTCACTGATGAGTCAGCAGACGTTTTGCATAAAATACTGTCTTGAAAAGGAATTAAATGACAATTACCTTTTTTCTCCTTTTGCCACAAAAGTGGAAGGGACACTGCTTGAAATGGTATCTACATGTGCACTAACAACTGAAACTTTGTAGCAAAAAATAAATGCACATTTTATAGATAAATTATTTTCTTGAGATGAATATCGTTCATAAATACATTCTAAATTGTCCATGTAACATATAAAAACTTAATATGTCGTTACACATTGGGAGACACGTGGTGTTTTATTTAGACAATATTCTGCACTATATCACTGTTGTGTAAATAAGCTTTTGGTTGGTACATGTATGAATAAATGTATATCGACATGATTAATCTATGTCAGTGACTTTTTTGGTGGTGTATTGCATATCACAGAATTTGCTTGATTCCTACAAAGACTTTAAGATAAAATGTAAAGTATGATGTTTAAATTTTATGGGAGATATGAGTAATTTTGTCTAAATAATTTTACAATAGTATGTTTGGCATAAAAGATAACATGATACGGTTCAATCACAAGAATACTTTCTATGATATGATATGATATGATAATAAAAGTCACAAAATAAATTTATAAATGGAAATGCAAACTGAAAAAAATGATTTATCAACATATTAGGTAGACTTGTATTGAAATTGAGATGAATGCACATAAATAAAAAACTTTAGCATAAGATATATGATAAATCAAAAACTATCTGCATCTGTTTGCTCTTCAGTTACTACTTGTGAAGTATCAAAGTGACATTGAACCCCTTCCACAATGGTCTTTGTGAATGTTCCAACAATCTAAAGAAAAGTTTGATTATACATGTATGCACTTTTTCAAGGGTTGAAATTATTTTGACAAGAAAAAGAGTTAGAAATAGGAGTCTGCTCGCCAGTCAGTGACTGCATATATATATATATATTTTTTTTTTTTGCAGGACTGGCTAATTTTAGCAAAACTCTATATAGCCGTTTATTAAATATATTGGAAAATTGTATTCAGGACTGGCTAGAATTTGAGTGAGTTCCTACCCAGATCATGATAAAAATGACTACATATATAAAAATAGGATACGGGGTTTCATTGCCATAATAAGATCATCCACCAAATCCCAAGTAAACTTACAAACATTTCATTTAATAAATATACATGTATATAAATATCACAGTTTATATCTGATATTTTTATGTTTGATATTAGTTTTAACAAGTTTTATGGTCATCATCATGAACTCGTGGATCTAACAGTTGTAAAGAACTGTAAATACATCAACCTTTTCTGGTTATATACATTAATACAATATATATTCAATGATGATGAATGAAATTATACATTAAAGAAATAATGCTAATTTGCATTGATCATAAATTGTGCTTATCTCACATTTTTCCCTATGGCTTCAAGTCATCTTGTCGGGGTTTCCCATCTGTTCTTGGAGACGGGTTGCCTCATTCTTTTTGCCAGGCTTTTAATATCTTGCTATTTCTTTTTAATGTCAACAACTTGACTCTGTAAATCAGTAAAACAAACACAAGACAAATTAACAGGCAGGTTCGAGATTAACAAATTTGTCATGGAATAATATGAATGATCCTAACATAACATATTTAGTTTTACTGATTAGATTCTTATTAATTTGTGGATATCAATTCTGATCTTTAAACATTCCTTTGTACATAATCCAAGGCCTATGCTTAGTAGAGTGTGTGCATATATACTATAGTGTTTCTACTCTCAAATAGCCATAGTCTTGAAAAAATATATAAAAAATCAAACATTCATGTAGATATAATTATGTACCTTTGAGTAATAGCAGCCAAGCATTTGTTTTGGCATCCTTAGTAGTTGTGTAGTTAAACTTCCCTTTAATTAGGTTTATATTTGCCGACACACTCTCAGAGGCTGTTTTCACTTGTAACTCTTGAGTTAACTCAAGTGACGCGAGTTCCAAGAAAACAACGAAGGTTCCAACTCGAGTGACGTGATTTAACCTTTTGACCCTACACGGGTTTAACCCTTTGAAACCCACGGGTTAGTAGAGTCGAGTCAAAAGTCAAGATGGCGACGGGTGGAGCACTATTGTAAGTTAAAGTCTGCTTTTTATGTGTAATTGAGTATTATTTAACTAAAATTTTTTTCTAAACAATCGCAGCCCCTCTCCCCCTCGAAAATCAAATGGTCCATGCATGCCATGCCTGATGAGTGTTTACTAGTATTTAGGTAACATAATCCTTAAATAATTGATCACAACTAACACGACTGATGATAGATTAGTTCTCCAGAAGTGTGTCTTCAGCAGTAATTTCAGTGTCTTTTAATTTGACATAATTGCTGTAGCAGTATGAACACATGATAAACATGTACATTTTGTACATGTAATCGTGGAAATCAAATAAATTTTTCGTAACTTTTATACTATTATAAATGGACTGAAAATTTACAATGGACAGAAAGGGAATGTATTTTTAATTATTTTATATAATATTCTGATGCTGAACTTTGAAAAAAACATATCCAGCCCTAGTCCCTTACATATGTGTTATACATGTACATCTTTCTTTTGATGAAATATTTCATGTAAAAAAATGTATAAGGCAGATAATTTTACTCAGAATAATGACTAGGGAAAATATATTCATGCTAATTTGATTCTTTTAATTTGAATAGAGAACATTCAGCTCGTCTGTTTGACATTCTTTTACTTGTAGGAGGTACTTCACTTGCCATAATCCTTTCCAAATGACTTATCTTCACTGCCACTCTGTAGCAGATGACACACTGTTCAATTTTATTTTGTCATTTTTGATAAAAAAAAAAAGTATGATGTACTTCGATCTAACTTTAAATATCACATGGTACCAGTCAAGTTTCCTTCACAAAGGTATACAAATGATATAAAAAGCCGATTTACTCCATTCTAGAGCAGACATGGTCAATACGGTACTACAAACCCTGCAACGACATGATGGTTTTTCATTCATACTATTTTATGAATGGAAAGTACATGTATGTTAAAGAAAATACAGCCAGGAAAGACGACAAAAATCATTTGTATTTGTAAGATCCCAGAACGTTGGCCTGTATGAGTGAAAACAACCGATTCTTCGTGAACGCTAACTTGGCCATTTTGGACACACATCAACCGAAAGTCAAATTGTGCAGGTTAACCGAACATGAAACTAGGTTGCTATGCATTTATTTATAGAAAGAGCTGTCGTAAGATTTAACTTAAGACAAAAACTTAAGAACACTCTTAAGTTTAAAATAATTCTTACGATAACGTTTGTGAAAATGACTTAAGATTTCTCTTAATATGGTCGTAAGTTGAAATCTTAATTATCTTCAGATTTTTTGTGAACAGGATTGCAGAGTCTTAACATTTAGAAGGCAATTATCACGAGAGCTGATGAATGAACAATTTTTTAGAATTACAGAAGTAATTTTTTGTAATGGTTTTATAATGGCGGAACAACAATCAGATTATAGCCATTCAAAAATCAGATATCAAATTTGGTATTTCATATGGACATTTTTAAAGGAGTATTGGTAAAAAAATATTTTGTCCTTATATTTTTGAACCAACTAACAACAGATTGAATTATATAGCAAGCATGCTTTCCACATATACAGTATTAAACGATTTATTCACCTTAAAGTGTCAGTAAGTGTATATATTCACCAATTTGCTTGCATATCACAGATACACTAATAATATATGTTCCACGTGTCATAGTTTTCCTTTCCTCTTTTGACTACCACGGATTTGACTTTTTAAATGATTAACTCGACGGATGTTTCTAGAAATGCGCCTTTGTTCCTGGATTATATTCTCTTGATTACTGCTTTAATATTGGTTCCCTTGATTACTCTTCCCCCTCCCCAAAAGTAACATATTCTTCATGAAAAAACTGTAGACTTATTGAAAAAAAACTTTTTGTAGATGCACGTCAATCTTTTCTTGTTCCTTTGTTATTAGATATTACCTACCAAAAAATATCCTCAGTCTTAACTCATCTGTTTTTTTGTCTATGTCTTATTTTCATAAGTAAGGCACACAAGTGCAAAATGCACAATGAAATTAATTTTACAAAACAATTATAAAGATGTTTGGAAGTGTTACGCATTTTTTTGTTAAGCTCTTATTACAATACTAAGAACCATAACATATAAAATTCATATTGGTTTGTACATGATAGGAATTTAATCTCTATTATTGTATATTTTTTAATCTTTTCATCTGGAGGTTTTTCTTATCTTTCAGCACTTTTGCTTATGCAAATCTGTAACTTATAATGCATAATGTGTAGGAACGATAACTCATGTAACATCAAAAGTTCACATTCTTCGAGGAGGAAAAGCCTTTGAACAATACGCATTGATCATTGTGGATAGTCCCCGTTAGATGTAATCCTCTTTAGGCTTAAAGCTTTGTATTTAATTTAAAGAAAGTGCGATATAGAATAATATTTCAAAGGGTGATAATTCATAGGTATTTATTAAGAAAGTACTACAAATTTAATGGGTTTTAAGAATTTAGCTGATGGGATATATTTCATTGATGTTCACTATTATGGTAATCCTTTCCATTTTTTCTATTTTAGAGAAATAACATATACAGAAAATGACTTGATTTTGGTTTGTTTGTTGGGGTTTAACGTCCGAGCAGCAATATTTCAGCTATATTCAGACAATGAACATGAAATGGATGATAAAATGAACATGAAATGATAAAAGGGATGGGTCACAAGGATAATAGGGTCGACAAATTTTGATTGCCACTGGAAAAAGGGGGATGGGTAAGGCCGGCAATTTAGCCTCCTGTGGCGGAGCGCAAAGGTTCCTACTCCTATCGAATACCACAGCAGGGTTCTTTAACGTGCGAGGAACGTGGCATCTTTCCCAACACGGTGCACCACTATGGTTTGCGGTCAGGTTTTCCGTATTATAGCCTGACAACCCCAGCATGTAACACGCCAGGGGTACCCCATTCCACCACCTGGGGCACACATCCCAGTTGCTCTGTGGGCAGAGCGCCTAGCCCCCGGCTAGGTTTCTGAGCACTATTTAGTCGCCTCTTACGACAAGCTTAGCGCTGCTGCAGGCCTATTCTTTTAACACCCGGACCTGCACGGGGCACTTGATTTTGGTCGATAGTATATCAAACTCTTAATTTGTTATGGTTTATTTCATTATATAATAACCTTGAAAATAAGGACACTCTTCTACAAACGTCATAGAGTTTAAATGATTAAATCATGATGATCTACTAAAACAAATATTATAGCTAACATCTACTCCCTATGTCAAACGTAGCTTTCAGACGAGTGTCCTGAAATTAGGTCACATGTTTACGTTTTATTGTAAAAAAAATATTCAATGAAACATGATAAGCAGGATCACATTTAATGTCGAAGTTGTATGTTTGTTTGTTTGTTGGGGTTTAACGTCCGAGCAGCAATATTTCAGCTATATTCAGACGATGAACATGAAAGTGATGATAAAATGAACATGAAATAATGATGAAATGAAAAAGGGATGGGACACAAGGACAATGGGGTCGACAAATTTTGATTGCCACTGGAAATAGGGAGAGGTGGGTAGGGTCGGGCAATTTAGCCTCCTGTGGCGGAGCCCTATGGTTCCTACTCTGGGAGAATACCACAGTAGGTTTCTTTAACGTGCGAGGAACGTGGCATCTTTCCCAACACGGTGCACCACTATGGTTTGCGGTCAGGTTTTCCGTATTATAGCCTGACAACCCCAGCATGTAACATGCAAGGGGTACCCCATTCCACCACCTGGGGCACACGTCCCAGTTGCTCTGTGGGCAGAGCGCCCTAGCCCCCGGCTATGGTTTTGAGCACTACTAAATCGCCTTTTACGACAAGCTTAGCGCTGCTGCAGGCCTATTCTTTTGACACCCGGACCTGCACGGGACTCGAAGTTGTAAGTTACCAAACAATTAACAGTATATTGTAATTCACTTCAGTCGTGTAATTTTGCTTTAAGGTATACTAAGGATGTTTTGTTTGGTTTTATTATTTGTAAAAAGATGTAAGGAAAAAATTACACTTTGCAATTGCTCAAATGGCGAAACGTTCTGCATTCAAAAGTGTTTACAATAAAATCAAAGTTATCGATAAACAAGAGACAAACAAAACAAAACAAATACTTTTACAGATATGTTATTATAACGTATAACTCAGGATGTTTTGCAAAGAAAACAAACGTCACAAGTTATTGAGAGTAATATTTATTAGGTGCTCCATTAACTATATATTTTTATCAAAATAACTGTTTGATTGAACGTTTCTGATATGAGAAATAGTAGCTTTACTACTAATGTAAAGGAAATTTAGTTGTTGAGAACATATGTACTTTGTGATTATTGGAGTGCTAGGGTTGTCAAAAGTGTAATCGAGCTTTAGATATAGAAAAGAATAATAAGTTTGCCCAATTTTCAGCTCTCAACGCATTAAGTACATTTTGCAGTCTTTACAAAATCCGACAGGATGTAATTACTGCATGTCAACAACAAATTATATGAATTTTATTTCTTATTAAGATACCACATATAACAATTGTAAGTATGTCATTCTGTGGTTGTACTTGGTAATGAAATTTAATAAATTGTGTATGAAGTTTTCTGATTAAAATACAGATCTTTTTGAAAGGATTATCGTTATGCCTAGAAATAGCATATGTAGACAAAAAATCGATTGTCGGTGAATCATCTCTGCAGTATGCAGTACTTGAACTTAATGTTCTGAACTGCAAAATATTTCTTAAGGTGAACGCATTTCCTATTTATACTACGGTATCACTACACATTAAAATACTAAAATAATTGCACAAGATAAATATTTCCCCTCCTTACCGCATTCTCTGTTTCTTCAGATAATCATGACTGAAGACGTTGTTAAACGTTAGTATACGACGCCGACTTCTAAAATGAAAGCGAAAGCGATATTTCCTCTATACAGTGTACATATGGACATAAAGATTTCTTTTTCTATCTGTCTCTTATTCATCGTACTTCTGTTTATTACTTACATATATTTCAAGTGTTAAACATGCCGGTTAAGGTTTGGTTTTTACTTGATTAAGAAAATGTCTCGTTATTAATACTTTCCTCTTCCATTGTTTCATCTGCCCCAGAATTGATAGTAATATGTCTGAACCAATCTGCACCAGATTTGATACTTATATGTCGGACTTATCTGTGCAAGATTTAATACAAACATGTCGAAACCTATCTGCCCAAGATTTGATTTTAACATGATGGAACATAATGTCCAAAAATGGAAACAAGGTGTTGAATTTGTGCCTACATCTTAGATGGTAAAACTTTCACATTTAAGATTGGAGAAATCTTCAATATATAGAGCACTTTTACTTGTTCGCCAGAAAATCCTTTGTACATTGTAATTTGCAGTGGTTGTGGGGTAAACGGGAAAATCACTAGAAATACAATTGAGTGGACATTTAGAAAATCGGGGAATAAAAACTACACAATATTTCAATTTTACTAAGTGTAAGAGAGTAGGATTGTCTTTTGTATGGGAGTAACAACGATGCATAATACTTTGAGTCGGGATTTCAACTGAGTATGGGGAATAGAAGTGTAAAAAGCTGAAAATCATAGGTTTAAATGTTATCGTCTGAAGACAAATATCTTAAATTAAGGGTTTCTTTCCAGAAGATCTTTTCAGGCCACACATTGAATTAAAACCACTAGGGGGTAAAAAGTGTCATAGTAAGACTGGAAACCCTCTTTGACAGGTGTGAGTATAGAAGTTGGAAGTTAGAATTTTGAAAGAGATTTGGTGGCAAATTTTGAAGATCCAGCTATGTAACCTTGTTTGCATGTTTTCCGTTGGGCCTAGGAATCCAGTACATATACGGTAGATCACAATTATCGTCTTTGGTAGAGAGACAAAAAGAAGATAGGATAGATTTAGGTTTTATTTTACTTTCTCTTCTTTACAGATAGTGGATGGGCAGTATAGGTCTTATTACTGCTATTATTGTCTTTGTCTACCTCTGATAACAAACATTGGATGTAATACGTTTTGCATACAAAAACAATGTTATTGTGGGCTTTGTCTGATGGTACGACAACATATTTGTTATTTATAGGAGACAATGTTTTTGCTACATCAGGGTCTTTGAAAACTGCTGTAGCATTGAAACTCATTGTAACTTTCACACGTTTCAAAAGACATCACAGTCTTTACCCTCTTTGACAGAGAATCATTTTTTACTAGTTTCTGTTTTATCCATATTCTTGCATAGTCCTCTACGGCATCCATAAGAACTTTAAAGTTATAATTCATCTTTATGGAGCGTGGTTCACGGTACTTGGGACCTTACGGGAAGATTGGCAAACAATTAAAATACCGAAGATTCAGCTGTTGGATGATTCAAAATCTTTTTCTAGAAATTGGCTAAATATGAGCACATGAAACATAAAAAAAACTAAAGCAGCAGGTACCAGTCTTGCATTACATACACCTGAGCGGGTGTACGTCAAAACATGGAGGCTAAAAATTTAGTGCGCTTTCTTTTTGCCTTTTCATCATACTATGACACAAAAAACTTGTTTTTTGATGAAAAACAGTATTTTCAGGAAAAATAATGCTTCAAAAAGTGGTCTATTTTTGTAACTCAAAGTAAAAATCAAAATAGAAAAGTCTATTTTTAGTTCGACCTGTTCTGGTGTACCAAAGTTCGTGCCTTTTTTCTAAAATGGACCTAAAACCATTTTTGACATTTCCTTCATGGAAAAACATGGTCAAAAGTTAGATTGAAACTCCTTTTCTATTTCATAAAAAAATGATGAAAATTAAAGGTCTATTATAGAAGTTTATGGGGCAAAGAAGACAAGCCTGAGACCACCAGCAATATGAACTCCCCCAAAATCCGAGAGTTCTATAAAGTGCATCGGGAGGGTAAGGATGTCCTACTCTACAAGCGGCACCGTTAACATTGCAAGTGAGTATAATCCAAATGATGAAATCACAATTTTCTTCTGTATTGATTGGAAATTTTTTACCTCCTGATTATTTCTCAACTTAATGGTACCAAACTCAAATATCCGTTACGTCATTTTAAGAATAGTAACAAAACGTGATCTGATTGAATACAAATGTAACGAAACGGAAAGAACATTCTATTTTTATAAAATAGAAACAAACCAATAGTTGTATAGAATGTTTTGTAAAACAAAAATATGAACAAAAAACGAAAGATGTATAATTTGTTTTATGTATTAATTGTAATATTGAATCCTTTATAGATGCTTGTGATCACTGTGTTATAATTAACATAGCTTATTGATGTCAATTATATAAATTATTGAATTCATGAGTGTAAGTAAACGGCCATTAATTCGTTTGATGGAAAAATCATGGAATAATATCATGAATAATACTTTAATTTACTTTAAAATAATTTCAAGGGTATTTTTGGCATCCACTCACCCAATGTCTTGGCAAAATATCATTTCAAATTCTCGCCAATAAGAAATTCCACCTGTCTTCAATAACGCATGTTCCAACATTTATAGCACATCTTTAAGATTCAATTGTTCGCGTTATATTGAAAATAAATAGTATAAATCCACTTTTATAGATTTTGATAGTTCATATTTATAATATTTATGGTTTACATAACATCACACTTGAATTGCCACTTTTACTAGATCTTTGCTTAATTATTTTCAATGGAAATGCAAGAGTAATCAAGGGAACCACGGTTATAGCGGTAATCAAAAGAATGCAATCCAGGGACAAAGACCAGACATGGAAAACAGACATACACAACAAAGAACATGAAGTTACTAAAATCATACATACAAAGTAACAAAAGCATATGAGCAACTCGGACTCCACTAAAAACTGGGAGCATGGACCAGGTGCACCGGTAGGGTAAGTGTCCTCTGCTTTTCTAGAAACACCCGCCGCAAAGGCGGGGAATATTCGACACTTAACAATTTAACTTTCCAAATTTTCCAAATAAGTAAAGAACAGCACTGATCAACTCTGGAGTCTTAAAGGACAGTACTGATCAACTCTGGAGTCTTAAAGGACAGTACTGATCAACTCTGGAGTCTTAAAGGACAGTACTGATCAACTCTGGAGTCTTAAAGGACAGCACTGATCAACTCTGGAGTCTTAAAGGACAGTATTGATCAACTCTGGAGTCTTAAAGGACAGTATTGATCAACTCCGGAGTCTTAAAGGACAGTACTGATCAACTCCGGAGTCTTAAAGGACAGTACTGATCAACTCTGGAGTCTTAAAGGACAGCACTGATCAACTCTGGAGTCTTAAAGGACAGTATTGATCAACTCTGGAGTCTTAAAGGACAGTATTGATCAACTCCGGAGTCTTAAAGGACAGTACTGATCAACTCTGGAGTCTTAAAGGACAGTATTGATCAACTCTGGAGTCTTAAACAAGGAGTCAATTTGATTTTGATTATTTTTTTTCTTTTTTCTTATTTATTTTCCTTTTGTTTTTGTCTCTGTTTAGTTTTTTATTATTGTTTTATTGCGTCTCCTCAAATGTTCAATTTTATTACAAATCAAAACTCGATGAAAACTGCTTGCGGCCTACAGCTTTACTGTTTGTTTTTTTCTTTTCATTTATTAGACAACATATCACTACAAACATGATATAGAAACAGTGTGATTATATAATTCGTTTTTCTTTTTAATTTGTATACATACATATATACCCCATATTGAAAACGGTTTTTTCATACTCTATGGATAACAAAATAAATTATTCATCATAAATAATAGAATGTAGGTAGCTGCCACTCATGCATTTCAGTCAATATTCTTTAGAATATCTTATTTTTTCCAAAATTTATGAGTGTGAACATTAAGAATTTTCCACAGTGGTAAGACAAATTTTGGATAAATCTTTAAAGTTGGCAATGAAATCATGTGGATTGCCGCAAAACATAAATGTCTATCAAAATATATTTAAATGACAAATTTCCAAAATAATTTTGAGTGATTATTATATAAAATGTTAACATTGTTAATGATAGTAGTCAAAGGTACCAAGATTCTAAAACCAAAATAATTCAATCCAGGAGCAAACACCAAACATGGAAAACAGACACACACGACAAAGAATAGCCAAAAATACGTACATAGCAACTAACCCTAAATAAGCAATTCGGACTGCAAACACTAAAACAAAACTGGCAATAATGATTGAATGACTGAAGGATAAGACGTCTGTTATATTCGCAATGAAAAATAGTACAAGAGTAAGAAAACGATGAGAGAGATATTGTATAAAATGTTAAAATTGTCAATATTGATATAATTTTGATGCTTAAAACACATACGTCAGTCAAAATTCTTTAAAAATACATATTTCACTTTTACTTTCCATAAAGGACAGAAATTATAGTATAAAATTAATAGAATATTGATAGCTTCGACACATATATTCTTATCCAAATTCATCAAATGTTTTTTTTTCCAGAAATGTATTGGTGTGAACACTTAAATTTCAATAATGGTCTGAAATGTTCAAACTTTCAATATTAATACAGAAATTTCGCCATTAGAAAGCTTCAAGAACTATATTAAAATTCAGAATGTAAAATGTCCTGAATGTATTGGGAGAAACGAAGAACAAAAATGCTCCGGTCGATATTTTCCCAATATTTCATCTTATGATACCGGGATCAATAACATGTTATTGCCGTCTGAGTAACCAAACAGTAACCGGTATTTTTTATCTTAACTTCAAAAACAAAAAACAAAACAGCTGCTTTATGCATCGTTAAGCTTTTGAAATTTGCTTGGAACAAATTGAAGCATGTGTCTGATCGAAATTCATAAGCAACAGTGCGTTGCAGTTTATAATCCATTCAAAGATTTAAAATTGAGTTTCTTGTCATCTCACTAGCTTCAGAACACTTTAACTTATACAAAGAAAAAACTACTTCTGTATAATAAATTATGAAAACAGTTTGTCAGTTTCATTTTTCGAATGGTTACAACTGTAAAAAGTTCAAAACGTTTTGACTCTCCAAAAATAAAACAAATACGAAGGCTACCAAACACATTTTCCCTCATCCACTCTTTTGTATCCAGCTGCCCATTTCCAGGGTCATATTGGAATTCTCTGCAAAGAAGTAAATTTTGAATCGTTCATTAAAGTATATAGAGATGACATCCTTATTAGTAATCACTATTACTAAAAGCTCTCTCTCTCTCTCTCTCTATATATATATATATATAAACGTCTCAGAATGTGACGACTCTATTTGTTGCACTGCTTCATTGGACCAAATTGATACAGGGAAGATATATAAACGTATAGAAAGGTCCGACAAATTTCCAACGATGCTAGAACTGTCAACTTTGCGATGCAAAGTTTTGGTCGTTCCCTCAGCTGGACTCGAACTCGTACTGCTTGGACATCTATGGCAACATCGCCTGCACTAAGCCCAGCGCCCTAGACCACTCGGCCAGCTAGGCTATATAAAAATATAGCTTTCGCTGGCCGGATCATTCTTCCTCGTAGGATTAATCTAGGGCTGTAACTTAGTACACGATGCATGGTAGTACGGGACAGTTCATTTAGATGATAATATATAGGATAGAGGATCAAATTAATGATGCATGTCACAACAAATCAATATTACACAAACGTCTCAGAATGTGACGACTCTCTATATCTATTAATATGTATGTACTGTCGAAAAGTAGTCTTTCACAAATAAAATGTAACCATGCATTCCTTTTGTTTAAATGGCCCAGACACTAATTTTGTATTTTGGTAATTATTTATCAATTAAAACAAATATGCAAAAGAAAGGATTAAGAAGTTTTATCAATAAAAGATCTTTTTGGATGCTCTCATCAGGGGTCCTCCTAAAATTCTTTTTTATTGATTTTGCTACCAATATATGGCTAAATATTGAGTAATGATCAATTATAAACAGCTGGAAAAGTGCATAGTTTTATGATGTAACTATGTGTAACGGCATGTTGTAAATATACGCCGACGATAGATTACAGAAATTGCTTTTTTATTTATGCTTCGAAATATCCCCTTTCTTCAAACTTTGTTAAAAGTTATCAAATATATACGTTTGAAGTCTTTATCATTGTTCGTACTGCGGATGTTACGAATTATTCATCTTTCTTGAACCATTAAAACGCGTTTTTGCATCGATAACTGTTGCGTTGTAGACGTATGAACAAGATTGAAAAATATTTGTCCTTTGTAAACACAGACAACTAAGAAGTTTGTGTATGCATTAGAAATATCATATGTAAATTTCACAAATTTGTAAAATTTGTTTGCAAAATCAAAATAGTTTTTGCTTTATTCTTGTGATCAATTAGATATAATTCATCCACTATTCTCGATAACGGCCGAGGTAGTATATTTTGCATTTGCTGTAAAATTTCTTGCCGATATTTCTAAATGCATTTTAGTAGAAATATGAGATTTTTCGTTGTTGGGAATTCTAAATTATCTTAGCTTTATCTAAATGTGACACGTGAAACACTCTTAGTTTCTTGTGGATAGAAACTTCTTGTATGCGAAATTTCATGAATGGTTAAAAAAAAGGCCTTTCATTTTAACTCATTTGGCGGACCAAGAACTGCTTCAAAATGAAATGTATTCTTCTGTTCTATTCATATCGTTCCCTATAAATGTGAAAAATGTAAATTTGAACAAAGTAGATGCTTTTAACATGAAATGTGTTAGAAAAAATCGTAGTATATCTATTTCCTAAGTTCTCAATGACACTTTTTCTTTGCATCAACCATCTTACTGTGATACTTCGTTTATTCTTAAAAGATTTTCAACAAATGAATAAACAGCCCTTCTTACTAAATTTCATTATCATACAAATTTTAAAGCCTAGAACAAAAATCATTGCTAGATGTTTTAGGTTTATGAATACCGTTTTCATATATTTTGGACGTGAATTTTATATTCTATAATTTTCAAAGGTTATCGAAAGAATTTTACATTATGTCAAAAAATATTAAACAACTGTAATTAATGACAAAATATTCTTTGATGAGGCACATAATTTGCAATGAAATGTGAAACGAATTAAAATTGAGTTTAACCAGATATTCTATCATCAACCGTCATTACAAAAGCAGTTGTATTTTTATGGGAAAATGATTTAATTATACTAAATTGATAAAAAAAAAGATCCACAATAGCTGAAGCTTCATTTGGTCAAACGCTTTGAAGATATCCTTCCATCAGGCATTTTGTAATCAGATTCGCACGATAGTAAAATAATGATAATAACGACAAAACAGTATTATAAATCAGTTTGTTAACAGCAGAGTAACGCTTGCAAGATTCAACAAATAACATTCAGAAACAATCGTTATATGGAGTTCTAGTTGATCCTATATCGGTAGGATCAACTAGGACTCCATGTAACGCTTGGAACATGGACAGGATACATAGGTAGAATCAACTTGGACTCGTGTAATGTTGGGAACATGGATATTGTGCATCGGAAGAATCAACTAAGAGTCACTGTTACACTAAAAATATGACGAGATACATCGGTAGGATCAACTTAGACTCCATAAAACTTTAGGAACATGGACAAGGTGCATAGGTAGGCTCAGCTAAGACAGACTCCATGTAATGCAAGGAATATAGACATTTTGCATCGGTTAGAACATCTGGAACTCCACAACATACTGGGAAGATGGACAATGTGCATCGATGGGACCCAGGAAACAGGAACAAACTGCATGAATAGTGGATACACTTGGATTACGAAACACTAAAAACACAAGCTAGATGCATCAACGTGATAGGTATTTATGAATTCTCTGTAAATAAGTGTATGAAAAGAAAACAATGGTGAATAATGTATTTATCAATTTCTTTATATTCGTTTGTTTTAGTATAGTAAGTTATTAAACACTTCTTACCTTTTCACATAACACCTGTTTATAAATTCCCGAAAATTTGTCATCTAATCCATATTCACGTATCCATATTTGGACACACGGCTCACCGAGAGGTTGGTCTGGAGCCCAAAGGATATGATCCACCTCTTTTCTGTTTGTTTTCCATAAGTATTTACCGTTTACGTAATCTATACCAACATAGGCGCTTTCTGAAATAGAATAACATTGATGAGCGATAACCCAAACTATAAAAACGCATGATTTATACATTATTAGTCTGTTACAATACAAGGCAAAGAAAAAATGCAAAAGAACCCCTTGTGTTCTAACATACCACCCCTGCCTTAAAAACAGCCACAACACCATTCGTGAGCACTGGGCCTCTGTCGAGAGAAACTCAACATTATCCAAAGTCTTTCCCGAACCACCTATGATTGCTTTCAGACAGCCAGACAGTTTGCGTAGTCTACTTGTGAGGGCTGAAATATCTAAGCCCAACTTGACTCCAGGCGAGAGTCGCTCCAGTGGTGATAAAAAGTGTAAATGTTGCAACCAAATGCACCACTCGTCATCATTCACCAGCACAGTCACGGGGAAACTCTACAAAATATTTTGAAACGTGCACTGCAAGAGCGCTAATGTAATATATTTGCTCCACTGTCCCATCTGTGGCCTTCAATATGTTGGTGAATCTAAACAGCCTTTTCACAAGCGCTTGAACAGACACAGGACGACCCAACAAAAAAGCCTTTACTCCCAGTGAGTCAACACTTCAGATTACCTAACCACTGCCTCGATGATTTCAACAAAATGAAAATCTTCATCGTGGAACAAAACACGATCTGGAGCAATCTTCAGAGAGTGAAGCGGGAGGGATTTTGGATAAAAGAACTCCGTGTTTTACACCCACACGGAATTAACAAAAAACATTAAGTTCTTCCTATTTTGTATAGTTTCTTATAACAGTGTTTGTAAATATTTTTAGTTTATTGTTCAATATTCAAGATCAACACACAACGTGTGTCTAAAGCACAATGTTCAAGATCTTTGTTACTGTCGGTAAAATTTTATACGTCACTGGTATTCACCTGATTAGGTAGTGAGTTGTGTTTACAGACCATTTACTTTCATACACACCCAGTTTATTTAAGGCACTGAAGAGGGTCATTTGTTGACTGAAAATTTTGCCCATGACTGGACGATCCGATACCCATTAAGTTTGCTGGTTGGCAGATTCCTTTAGACTTTATATATCCTACGAGGAGGAATCACCCGGCCAGCGAAAGCTATATTTTTTATATAGCCTAGCTGGTCGAGTGGTCTAGGGCGCAGGACTTTGTGCAGGCGGTGTTACCATAGATGTCAGAGCGGTACGAGTTCGAGTCCCGCGCAGGGAACGACCAAAAATTTGCATCGCAAAGTTGACAGTTCTAACATCGTTGGGATGTTTGAACTGTCAAATTTGCGATGCGACCTTTCTATACATTTGTATATCTTCCCTATAGCAAATAGAGTCGTCACACTCTGAGACGTTATATATATATATATATATATATTTGATGTGACATGAATCGTTTATTTGACCATTAATTTGGTCATTTACTACCAAACATCGTGGACTATGTACAACCTACAAGAAGGAATCACATGGTGAGGGAAATTTATATTTTTATATATTTTTGCTGGCCTAGTGGTCTGATTTGCCAGACTTAGTGCAGGCTATGTTGCATTCAATGTCACACCGTTGGAGGCCGAATCATGCAGAGGAAACGATAAAAAAATCGGCTTCGCCATTTGTCAGTTCTAACATCGTTCAAAGAAACAAATTATATTAGACTAGATGGTTGAATATCGATATCGATGAAGATGTTCCGCTGTTAGAAAAAAAAAGCAATAGGCTGCTCAAAAACGTATGAAATTTTAAACATTTGTATATTGCATATTTTATTCGAAAAATAAATTGGAGATGGTCTTGAACATTGAGTACAAAACCTAACTAACTAACAACATTAACAAGTACTGCGAAAGAACTCGATATTTTTTTTTTTTTTTTGGTTTGTTTTTTTTTACAACTAGGATTTGCATTTGGTAGAAATTTTCGAGACAGGAATTTTATAATCAGAAATGTTGACTTATTGGAAGCAAATACTTTTGTAAAAACACAATTGTGACCGTTTAAACGTTTCTGCAAAGGATGCTTGGATTCGCCAACATATTGAGAAGTAAAGGCGGTACACCGAAGCGAATATATCACATTTATTTGAACTCTTCCAGTGCATATCAAAACTAATTTGTACTATTTCTTCGTGACTCTTCTAGTAAGTATTGACGAATGATTCATTTGTTTTCAGCATTAACACCGTCGCAACAAGAACTACTGGCGCCTGGAATCAATCTAGGCGTGGAGAGTTCGCCCATATCAGATGTAGATTATGCTGGTTGTCTGAAAGCAATTACTGGTGGCTCAGAAAAGATCTTGGATAGTGTAGAGGTTTCTTGACAGAATTACAGTGCACACGAATGGTGTATTTAGATAATGGTAGTATGTAGGGACAACACGATTCTTGTCTTACACTGTAATAAGCTACTCCATGAAATATTTTACAGAAATCGTTTTTGATAGCGTTGTATTTATATTTCATCCTTCTTTTTTTTTAAAAAAAAACCCAAACGTTTAACTAAACATTCTACCTTGCTTTACTAAAGGGTGTGCTTAAGTAAGAGAATGGCAGCTCTTCGATATGATATATTTGTGGATTTCTGTTGGTTTGGACAATGTCTGTGGCAACTCACCTTGTATTCATACTTAAAATATATGATTTAAATTTTCTGTTTTTCATTTATACTGCAATGATGTTGAAATAAAGAGTATCCAAAAACACATACTGCGTTTGCCTAGGTAATTAAACGTTACTTGTATTTAGAGAGATTGGATAACCTTTAGTGAATATTTCATTAAATTACCGTTGCAATGACGTCAACTCCAATTTATAAAATATCACAAATGTGTCATTTTTAATGAATTTCAGGGATTTGTTCATTTATTTAGCTTTGTTAATACGCATAGATTTATGGAAAATTGAATTGGTCACATCAAATATGGAAATTGTCGAGGATTAAATTTTAGTTATTGTCCGTTTTTTTTTAAACCAAAAGATGGTGAAATAGAAAAAAAGTCCTGTAAAATTGAAGGTTACTCTATAAAGTGAATGGGAAATCTTGTTTACAACTATCAGCAACGACAACAGCTAAGTAACATCATTGAGGGTAACTTGTATCATAAATTAAATATATAAGGACAATTGTTAATAAATACCTGTGATGAATGTATAGGCATTGTCCATCTCTTCAACATTATGAAACTCTGCCATAGTACCACCAATGGAAATACAGGCTTCCTAGATACGAAAGTTTATATTTTATTGATTACAGTATTTTTGGAAACTTCCAATGAAGTTGTTTAATAGCAATGTGATTGGTCATTGGGAATGGGGAGTAGAATGAGGTTACAATTGCGAATGAAGACAATGGAAGAGTAATCAATGCAAGGGAACCAGGATTCTAGCGGAAGTCAGTTTAAAATTAGCTATTTGTATGAAATCTTTTATACATAAATACTTGTATATGAGGTTAGATTCAAAACAACCAAAATTACAACAATTGCTGTGATATTGAACAGCTAATTGGGTGATTCATGAAACGATGTAAATTTCATCGCGCGTGTTATAGTTTATTCTAGTTTTAATTTGACTACTTTGCTCGAGGTAGACAAACGAAAGAGTAATTAAGGAAACCAACATAACCAAAACGTTACGGACAAAACATCAAAAGTAAATAAGCAACTTGGACTCCACTAAAATCTGGGAGCACGGACCAGGTGAACCGGTAGAATAATCGTCCCTCCCACCTGCTCATAACAAGTCAACTCCAGGTTAGACGAACGAAGAAAGGAAAACTGAATGGAAAGTTGACAATACGGAATAAAAAGTCATCTCGTTTGTCGTAAAGTGTGGTCAATAATTTTCCTTTACATTGATCTCTAAGTGTATTTCAAGATGTGAGGATTGCTTTATAGTGTATGTAGTATCCTTTCATTCAAGGGTTTTCTTGGGTAGGCACAATCTACTCCCATTGGAATGCTGATCATTTGTTGACAAATCGCCTCCGCTTCATTGCACAAAAATGTTGTCGATAAAAAATTCAAGCATTTTTAAAATATCTTCTCCGTTATAGTTCGAAGATGATTTGCAAAAAAAGCCATCTTTGTCATGCTCCTAGTGTTTAGTGAGTTGCTCATTTGCTTTTGTTGCTTTGTGTGTATGATTTTAGTTACTTAGTTGTTCTTCGTTGTGTATGTCTGTTTTCCATGTCTGGTCTTTGTCCCTGGATTGCATTATTTTGATTACTGCTATAACCTTGGTTCCCTTGATTACTCTTTCTGTAACTTTGAAATTCATTGAATAACTTTGTTGATAGTGTATTACATCACGATTTATTGGTCTTATTCTCTGAAGATGAAAAGTATCACTTCAAAGGGTTGACGGTCGACAATATAGACTTTCTTATTGACAATTGACGACATTTATCTTCCCTAGTGTAATAAATGAATAAAAAGTACATTCATTAACTCTTATGAGGCTGACTTTATAGCTGATCTGATCCGAAAGAAAGAATATCGTTTGGCTAGATCCTTCAATCTCAGTTTCCGCTATATAGATGACGTATTATCTTTAAACAATCCTAATTTCGGGGATTTGATACATCGCATCTACCCAAAAGAACTTGAGATAAAGGATACTACAGACACCGTAGAGTCAGCCTCATATCTTGACCTACACTTGGAAATCGATGGTAAAGGAAAACTATTGACAATACTTTACGACAAATGTGATGACTTTTCATTCAGAATTGTCAACTTTCCTTTCATCTGTGGCAACACCCCTTCGGCACCTGCGTATGGAGTGTTCATATCACAACTCATACGTTATGCCAGAGCTTGCCGAAACTACGCAGACTTTTTGTATTGCGCTAGAACTCTAACAAATAGGCTTCTGGAACAGGGTTCTGTTGCTACAAGATTGAAGTCATCATTACAGAAGTTTTATGGTCGTCATCATGAACTCGTGGATCGTTATGGTGTATCCATCTGCACCATGAAAACGAATTTATTCAACGGGTCATAGCTTTCCTTTCCTCATTTGTCTACCCCGGACTTGACTTTTTATGAGCAACTCGGCGGATGTTTCTAGAAAAGCAGAGGACGCTTACCCTACCGGTGCACCTGGTCCATGCTCCCAATTTTTAGTGGAGTCCGAGTTGCTCATTTGCTTTTGTTATTTTGTTGTTTTTTTTATTACTCTTTTAAAGAGTAATCAAGGGAACCAAGGTTATAGCGGTAATCAAAAGAATGTAATCCAGGGACAAAGACCCGACATGGAAAACAGACATACAAAACAAAGAATATGAAGTAAGTAAAATCATACATACAAAGTAACAAAAACAAATGAAAAAATATCTAGGTTTAGCATTGTACATTATTCTGCCGGGGACGTTTAATACTTCTTTCATAAAGTTCAAGAGTTACTAATCCCACGCAACATTATTGTATTAATGTGCGAATACCTTGTTTTACTTAGACATTGTATGATAATTTGTCACTAAATCCTGTTAGACGTGTTTTATTGATACTTTTGTTTGAGTGAACCAGGTGTGCTTATCAGTTGCATTTGGATATTGACCACAGAAAAATAAGTAAAAAACAGCTCGTTGTCTTTTGTCATGTTTATCAATGTGTTTGCCCTCTGTAACAATCTCAAGAATTAAGTCCGAATTCAACAGATTTTTATTGTTGTATTTGCACACCACTCTCTCAGGTTAGGGGAAGGACTAAGCGTTAACAAACATATAATCTCGTTACATATTTTATGTGCCAGGAACCTGTAGTATAGCTGCATATGGTTATTTTTATTGTTTTGCCTTTACGTTTTTGCAATAAATTAGGCTCATTCTCATTCTATTTATTTCGGGGCCTTTTGTAGCTTGGTATGGATTTGTCCATCATTGAAGACCGTGTGATGACCTGTAGAACTTTCATTGTTTGTTGCTTGGCTTTTATTGAATTTTATTGGCAATCACATTATATCTTCTATTGTTATATTAGTGAGATGTAACAAAGATTTTTCATGAAGATAGAGGAGGATACTGGATATCACCATTAAATACCAAAGAGTAATCAAGGAAATCAAGGTTATAGCGGTAATCAAAGAGTAATCAAGGGAACCAAGGTTATAGCGGTAATCAAAAGAATGTAATCCAAGGACAAAGACCAGACATGGAAAACAGACATACACAACAAAGAACATGAAGTAACAAAAGCAAATGAGCAACTCGGACTCCACTAAAAACTGAGAGCATGGACCAGGTGCACCGGTAGGGTAAGCGTCCTCTGCTTTTCTAGAAACATCCGCCGAGTTGCTCATAAAAAGTCAAGTCCGGGGTAGACAAACGAGGAAAGGAAAACTATGAATCGTTGAATAAATCAGTTTTCATGGTGCAGATGGATACACCATAACGATCCACGAGTTCATGATGACGACCATAAAACTTCTGTAACGACCGATCACATACTCTTAAAGAGATAACAAACATACCTATGTCTAGAAATTGACTTCACATGAACTTTAAATCGAAATAATGCATATTAAAAATCAACGGTAATTATTCTAAACAATTTTAAATAATGTTTACCGTGAGGAGGAAAATCTGAAATAAAAAGTATTCTTCATCAGCAACAATATTTAAATAGCTATTCCTACCTCTGCCTTATCGCACGTGTAAGTGTCAGGTGTCATGTACAGGTACAACGGCCCAACTTTTGTCCAAACCTCGGGTATAAAAGATGTATCTAAAGAAGCAAATAAAAAGTAATGTCAATCTTAAAATGTGTTTACATATAAGTCCCAAGGTAACAAATTGAAATACTCCTGCTTCAAAGCCTTCTTTTTTCATTTTTACATAATTTCATACCACACACCGTCATCCCATAGAATAAATTGTAAAACAATTTGAGGAACTGCACGAAAACATTTATTGCAGAAAGCGCGGGAAAGGCGGGGCACATTTTCCCAGTTTAAAGTATTTAAATGAATTTTGGAGTGTTTGTTCGATCTTTGACCCTTAATGTTAATGATATTATTATTCTGCTACCGACCATACTTGCGATGAACCGGAAGATATTACACTTCTAGCATGTAACACCTCAGTTTACCCCGGATTTGTAGTAAGGGTGGTTCTATTTGTTTTTTTCATTTAATGATAGATGTATATTTGTTAGATTAATAAATTGTACAATTTATTCTTTGTTTGTTGTCACTAGGAAAATGAAATTATGGTATAATCGTACTTACAACTCATTAAATTCCATCAACGTTTTTCTCAAGAAAATCACTATAAGGAAAATATTAGATTTCTTTTGTAAATAAAATACTTATAGCATTCATGTATTGAAAGGTGTATTTGTATTGTTATCTTTAGACAAGATGGCGGTCGGGCAAGGAGCCAATTTGTTCGCTCTGCTAATTACATCATTTATTATACAACTAAGCCATCAGAAACACCAACAATACAACATTCATTATATAAGAATCTCAGATGTACCTTTTAATACGTACTTGGAGTTTAACCAGCTCCACAAATGCGATTATGTTCTGAAATCTATGAAATTAAAATGGCGGCACATAAACACAGCTATTTTCAATATGAAAATATCAAATTGTTATCTACAATAGCCCTCATTACATGTATGCTAATTAGTGGCGATGATTTCGTCAACCCAGGCCAGAAAAAAATCCATGTGGAGTTTGATCAACATGAGCCTTATATATATTAGAACATCTGAATATCAAAAGTCCATGTGCAAATTCTGATCAATGTATAAACTACTAATATCAAAATCATTTGACGTGTTATTGCTTTCGGAAAAAAAATGATAGACAAAGCATTCACTGACTCCCTATTCAAGGTAAATGATTACCACTTTTGGCGTAAAGACAGTATGGCCTTGTTGCTTTTATCATACTCAGCATGTGTCAGGACAGAAAAAAAATCTAGAACATCAATTTATTGATTTCATAAGTATTGAATCAAATGTGAATAACAGAAAAGGTGAATAACTGGAGTGTACAGACCACGATCAATGTCTTACAATGTTTTTGTTTTTGTTTTTGTTTTTTTTTTCACATACTTTTTTATCTCATTCTATAAAGCGTCTGTTAAATATGAAAATCTTATTTTCGGTGATTTAAATAATGTCAGATCAAAAAAAAGTAAGACATGGTAGAAATATGTGATGTTTTTAAATAAACAAATATTCTTAAAAAAAGTCCACCTTGCTTTACAAAGCTGGTAACTGTTAGTCTTAATGATGTTATACTGACATATAGAGCAAACTTCTGTATGAATACTTTGAAATTAAACTGTGGTCTCAGTGATGTCCACAACATAATCGGTGTACAAATAAAGGATAATTTAGTGTCTAAAATAAAATATTAAAAAAAAAGAAGTTTTGAAAACTTTAATCAACCTGCTTTCACTGAAGATTTAGTAAAGGTAAAATTTGTAAACATAGAAGAAGCCAATCATGATGACGAAAATACTATGAATGATAATTTTGAAAAACAATTTGTAAATGTGCTTGAAAAGGATGCTACAATGAAACTTAAAAAACATTATGCAACACCTGCTACTTTTATGAATAAAAAGTTAAGATCAGCATGTATAAAAAGAGACAACTTCGTACCAAATATATCAAAAGTAAAAAAAAATCATAACTGGGAAAATACTGCAAAGATAATCTTGTGACAAATATACAAAAATGACAAAAGTCATGAAAACAAACACATAATATCAAAATTAAAGTTTAAAAATATTGAAGGAAATTTTGTAAACAAGCAAACAGACATAATAAATATCAGGAAAGCTACAGGTGATGGTATATATTTCAAAATATTGAAACTAGCTGAAGCAGTGATTGCAAAACCCATCACAGAAATTGACAAATAAACTATTAGAAAACTCTTTATTTCCAATCTAACTAAAGCAGGCCCAAGCCTTACAATTACAAAAAAAAAAGAAAAAGACAAAAACACCACACCCTTGACAAATGCAACTATGGGTCTGTTTGCATATTGCCAGTCATATCTACATTCTTTGAAAATGCAATTAATTACATCTACCAACTCATGGAATATTTTATTTTACATTTTCCAACAATCATACTTTTCAGCATTTCGACCTAGATATGGATGTAACAAAATCTTTAAAAATTCATGAAGAACTGAAAGCAATTTCTAGAGGAAAACAAATGCATGGCATCAATTTTAATGGATTTAAGTGAATAATTCGATTATTTACAGCATGGTATGTTTCCTCAGAAAAGTAAAGATTTTGATTGTTCACCGCATGATCTTTTACTTTAGAAATTAAAAGCCTGTGGATTGTCTCAAAATTCAAACTAATAAAAACTACCTTTCTGACAGACAACAATCAGTGAAACTTGGGAGTTCCACAGGGTTCTATTCGTGACCCTGTATTTTTCAAAATATTCATCAATGACATCTTCCACTTCACGAAAGTGAATAATTCGATTGTTTACAGCATGGTATGTTTCCTCAGAAATTAAAAGCCTACAAATTGTCACAAAATACACTCACTTTAAAAAAAATTACCTTTCTGACAGACAACAATCAGTGAAACTTGGTACAAGACTGAGTTAATGGCAAAACATTTACAAAGGAGTTCGATTTTTTGCCCTGTCCTTTTAAACGTCTTCAAAAATGGCATCTTCCATTTCACGAGAAAAAACCACTCTATACAATTATGAAGTTGACAACACGCTATCCTATGCTCATTACAACAAATATTGTTATACAAAATCTCGAATCTGACAGTTAAGCACTTATTGATTGGTTTTACAATCAAGGCAAATCGAGAAAAGTTTCATATTTTGGCCGTGGAGAAAAACAAAGATCAACATATAAGTTGTCATTTGTCAGGAAATACAATCATTTGTGAAAATGGAGTAAGACTACTTGGGGTCACCATTGCCTTTAACTTTTGTCCACTCATTTTGCACTTCTGCAATAAAAACAATAAAGACAAAACAAAATGTTAAAAACCCAAGAACAGGCCTTAAGATTTATTGATGAAGAATACCATAGTAACTATGAAAACTACTTCTTTCATTAAGTTTAAAAGTCTTATTTATGTATGGAATGGCAGCTCGTGCAACGGCACTACATGCAATTTACCTCATGCGTTTATTAAACTAGTATTTTACGTTCCTGTTAATTTTGTATTTCTTTCTTTTAGTACCATTTGATCAGCTATCATCAATACAAATGATTAATATGCTTATTGCCAGATGATTATTTTTTAACTTTAGTTGATTTATAGTCTTAGTTAATTTTTAGAGTTTGCATGGTAGCTCATTTGAGAGTAACCAATGGAACCAAGATTAAAAAATTTTAAACAAAAATGTAATCCAGGGACAAAGACCAGATATTGAAAACAGACATGCACAACTTAGAACATATAATAGACAAAATAATATATACAAAGTATCAAAAGTAAAGGAGCAACTAGGGCTCCTAAAAAAACTAGAGCTTATGTTGTAATGATTTACATTTACCGACTTGGAATAAACTTTTGAACTTTAAATTGAAAAAAAAATGGAATCCGAAGGCGTGACGATAACAGGGTTTGGTAGCAGTTTTGCATTTTTAGGGTTAAACTTGAATATAAACTGTTTACTTATAATGTAATGACATTGTCTAAGAAAATTAATTATGAAGTAAATAATATTTGTGATATATAGTTATATTATTGTGTCTATAGGATCAACGTAAAACAAGAATGAAATATACAATATTCATGAACAAAGCAAGACCACGGCAACAGACACAACGAATAATACAACTTATTCAGAAGAAAACAACTACAGACATTTTCGAGAATGGTTGAATAAACTTTGAACTTTAAAACAAAACAAAAAAAAAATAAGTGCCTTAAAAACTACGAAAAATATATTCTTTTAGAAAGTACACACACACGCACACATAAAACAACTCAAGAATACAAAAACAAAACAAAACAAAACATTTTTTTTTAAATGTTTAAATGTACTTACAAAGCTTGAACTTAACCATCATTGCATTTTCCGATATTTCTCGCTGACAACGTAACGAATTATTCTTCGTCTTAAAAAATAAACATTGATTCTCGTTCCTAGAAAACAAATCGCAGTTTACATCCATGGAACATAAAGCGGCTCCAAGTAATTCTGTTTTACAATGACCGACAAATATTGGTTCATTTGCATACGACACAAAATCAGTGTGGAAACAGTTAGTATAAAAAATAGCAAATGCTCTCCTTTCTAAAGTAAACATTACAATTCCGAAAACTACTGCAAATAATCGACGACCAATACAGCTTGGCGACATTTTATTTCAGTATATCATAGACGAGCCTACAATTCTAATTATTTTAAATGGATATAGTTCACCTTGATGTGTGTCTCTGAAAAAGATTCCTTTAAAAAGAATTTAGATTGGCTTATCGTGTTTCTTGGAATATATTGTTTCCGTTACAAGACATGACCACTAGTAATTATCAGGCACAGAATTCTAGTATTTTTATTTGATAGAGTAAAAAATTTTCAAACGACTAAAAATAACCATTTTTTGTTTGAAAAAAGGTACACATTTGGGATAAATTTTCTGATTTTCTAGAACAAGTTCTAAAATTTTTGTTCCTCGAATCATCGGTTCAATACGATAAATGAACTACGACCCGTTGAATAAATCAAATATAAAATATATATATATAATATATATATTTGATGAAATAAGTCCTAAAATGGCAATCATTACTATTTGATATGGTAACTAAATAGATCCTGAGGTAACGTAATTTTGATTCCCCCAGCATATGTGTAAACCTATGGTATGATAAAATATGTGTAACTAAATGGAGAATTTTAGTAATCAGTTTATACTGGAAGGGATATTAAATAACCAAAAATTAATTCTTGGTTGATGACAAGTACAAAAGGTTATTACATTATATGCGTTGCCAAAATAAAATGACCATGCAAAGTCTTCATAAGCAAGCAACGTCAGCTTCACGAAAGCTTTAACTTTTACTTTGACCCTTACAAACAACTCCAGCGATATCATTTTTGTTACTGAAATGTACTTTTAGGTAACACATCTCCATCTGTTTGGTTAAAGGAAATGTTAAAATGAAATGTCTCCGTTAGGTATATTGTGAATTCTTTCGATATCAATATGCATGTAAGAACACCACAGCTACCTGTTAAAATGAAATCTTTAGAGAGCGCGACCATTGCAAAGAAAAGTTTAAAACTTTTTAAATTGATTTTATCATTTTGTCTTTATAAGTCGCTCTTGAAATAGGTTTGAGTTTGTTCTGGCATTTTGACAAACATGTAAGAAAGGCCTCGGTTTGAAAATATGTTTCAGTTGTGTTTCTTTTTTTTTATTAAATATAATTTAAACAGATTTATTCAACGGGTCGTAGTTTTCCTTTCCTCGTTTGTCTACCCCGGACATGGCTTTTTCTGAGCAACTCGGCGGATGTTTCTAGAAAAGCAGAGGATGCTTACACTACTGGTGCACCTGATCCATGCTCCCAGTTTTTAGTGTAGTCCGAGTTGCTCATTTGCATTTGTTACTTTGTATGTATGATTTTAGTTACTTTATGTTCTTTGTTGTGTATGTCTGTTTTCCATGTCTGGTCTTTGTCTCTGGATTACATTCGTTTGATTACCGCTATAACTTTGGTTCCCTTGATTACTCTTTCATTCCATTATGTTCATTATATATTGATTTAACCTTCTACTCTGTATTTCAAATCAATCCGAACCTCCAAATCTAAGTATGACTGAAATGTGCATTATAGTTATAACAAATATGACAATATTTTTGTTTAAATGAACGATGAATGGCTCAGGAAATGATTTTAAAGTTCCACATGAAAGTGGTCAAATTTTGCACAAAAAAGAAAAAGTTATCTTTATTTTGTTACTTTGTACGTATTATTTTAGTTACTTTATATTTTTTGTTGTGTTCGTCTGTTGTCCTTGTCTGGTTTTGTCATTGGATTACATTTCTTTTTTTTATTAGTATCAAATATTAATATTAAAGGAACTGACCTAAATATTTGTTTTCAATATTTGCAGAAACTTATTAAGTACAATGTATACTTGATAGTTTGCGCTTGGAATTAGAGAAGAGTGAATGCGATATAATTTCAAACCTACCTAAATTTTCGCAAATATGATACAATTTTAACATATTTATTTAATTTGAACAAGTGTGGACATAGACTGGCATTGCCCGACGGCAATACATACGTTTTGTTTTGAACGTGTTTGCATTGTCTGGAAAACTCCCCCATTTCTTGATATTAATATTTGAATTATGCACATGTTGATAAATATCCATTAACATGTGTTACTAAACATCTAAATGGGGAACAAATTCCACTATGGATTGCCATTAGACAAGTCATATACATATTACAATGCTTCTTCCTTGAAGCTGTACTTGCATGGATGTATTGAACTTGCTGTGTCATGTTAAGGATTGACCATTTCACTTTATACACATTAGCGTGATAAAATTCTGGACTCTCATTTTTTGTAGATAAACAAAAGCCTACAGTTGTGGTATCTGTCAGTTACATGGATGGCCTTTATTTTAAAATGGTAGTGACCATAAACTCAAAATCAAATAATGGCATTTCTTTAGTAGTCAGTAAAATCATATCAAAATTTCATAACAATTGATCAACTATATATACTAATTCGGGGTTTGGGAATGCTCCATTTTCATTTCCCTAAGAATTCTGTCAATTCCTTTTCATTAGGACCAACTTGGTAGTGTGTGATTTGCCAAGATTTTACATCTATAAGGTCTTTGTTTTCACATTAGTCCTTGTTAAACAGTTCCCTAGCAAAAGAGAATAAAACTGCATAATGGAAAAAAATTCCTGTTACAGTCATGTACTCAACAGATAAAATTCGATATTCGGATGAAACAAAATTACAATACCGGTATATGAAGGACTTTAAGGCTAAATCCTTTGATACTGGCTCACAGATAACGCTTCAAAATCAATATTTCAACAAAATCTTGTAATACAATTTTATCAACTTCTTAATAATTAGATATATTTGTAGTCTGCAAAATGTTTCCTCGGACAAAAACTGTATACTACAGTTCTTGTTTTGCAGCTGTATAAAATATATTCAGAGACACTGCCAGTATCGTTTGGTTTCAGAACCAACGTAACATGTATGTACATTCAGTATTTCAAAACACTGTCATTGACTTTTCTTTAGAATTTCTATTTCATTAAATCCTGTAAATCTTCACAATTTAATAAAGCTTAGATATTTTTACATGTGTAGTATTGATGTCTTGATACTAATCAAAGCCCTCATAGTTTTAACAGGAAAGCGATTCATCCATATTTGTCTATCTACAAATATAAGAAAAAGAGTAGACATTTATTTTTAATACTTTACAAAAATAATCAAAACAATTTTTTTAACATACACGTAGTTGTATATCAATGCCTGCATTTGTTGACTGAATGTATAGTGTTACTCTACATCTATAATCATGTACACTAAATCTAACTGTGCAATTCAAAATCAAGGTCTATTGAATATGCTAAGGGAAACATCATCTAACATCACTATGGCTATAAAACATTTTTAAAGAACATTTCATGTGCAATGTGTTTTAACTTGCATGCACATATGTGTACAATATCATAAAAAATGAGCTCAGAAAAGGAGATCATAATTACAATCTCAATTCAATTTCCTTAACTATTTCTCCACTTATTATGCTAAAGTTCAAATGTTGAAAATCAAATTTTACCATTTTCAATGGAGAAATAATACTGAAGGAGAATCTTGATTAATACAACTACATGCACATAGATACAGAAACCTGAAAAATAATCAAAGATTATACATACATGTATTTAAGTGTTTTGGTTTCAAAAGCCAGTTAACCGGGTTACCCTTAATGTACTTTTGTACATGTATAAAACATACTTGATTTAACAATTGTAGACTTGGCGGACACGTCATACTTGTACAGTTCATAATTAATTTACAATCAATAACATGTTTGTTGTTGGGGTTTAACGGCCGAGCAGCAATATTTCAGCTATATTCAGACGATGAACATGAAATTGATGATAAAATGAAAATGAAATGATGATGAAATGAAAAAAGGGATGGGACACAAGGACAATGAGGTCGATTGCCACTGCAAATAGGGAGAGGTGGGAAGGGTCGGGCAATTTAGCCTCCTGTGGGTTAGCCCAAGGGTTCCTACTCCGGGAGAATACCACAGTAGGGTTCTTTAACGTGCGAGGAACGTGGCATCTTTCCCAACACGGTACACAACTATGTTTTGAGGTCAGGTTTTCCGTATTATAGCCTGACAACCCCAGCATGTAACACACCAGGGGTACCCCATTCCACCACCTGGGACACACATCCCAGTTGCTCTGTGGGCAAAGCGCCCTAGCCCCCGGCTAGGGTTCTGAGTACTATTTAGTCGCCTTTTACGACAAGCTTAGCGCTGCTGCAGGCCTATTCTTTTAATACCCGAACCTGCACGGGACCCAATAACATGTACATAAAGTCATAATGTGACGGATTTCTATAAATCGGAAATTTAACATAAAATGATAAGTAACCTTGAAGTATTAAAAAAGACTTTATGTGGTAAATATCTCAAAAAAGAGTAATATTTATACGTACAATGTTTAAGTATGAAGGTGATTAAAATTATATGTTTATTTACATGTACAAACTTGACTTTATTTGCACGAAATCATAAACATAAAATAGTTAAATTAAAAATAATATTAAGAGTTGTCAGTACATATTTATTCACATTTTGCTGGAGAAAAAAACTTGGGTATGAAGGTTAAATAGAATCCTCCTTTTAACTGTTCATGTTCCATACACGTATGTATCTATCATGTATATGAACTATTTGACGTTTTGTTGCAAAATACATGGTATTGAGGAATCTGTTAAGTTGGGATAGTCCAATTAGCTGCCCATTACATCAGTATGAAGTTTCGGGAACTCTACATTATACATATCTAAGTAATGTGCACATAAAAGTACTGTGTACATGTAAGTACATTCCCGAGGAGCTAGCTCCAACCAACTATAATTTTGCTATAAATGTAAGACGTTTATTTTTTTTTATTTTATATATATGTCAGACTGTATGTACCATATTCAATGTGTGGTCTTAATAAAAGAAGAATCTATACCAACCTCCTGCACTGCTTTATGAACATTTTTCCATTGAAAAAAAAATTATCAATTTGAACAAATCTATTTCAGAACCGCTTTTGAAAACACAAAACCCAAACCTCATAGTATCTGTATATAAATAGACTACTACTACTACACTGTAAGAGGTTGGAATTCCGTTTTAACCCAAGTCTGTAAATAGCTTGCCAGACAACCTCTAGCATTGCTGGAGTAATAAATAGACTGTCCGTTCAGGCCTAAAAAATGTTACCGGTCACCTACCAACCCTCCTTCAGACCCCCTACCCAATGTTTTTATTTGTGATATTGAACAAAAATAATAATTAAAAAGTCGGCAGATTGTCTTTAGAAAATAAAACAAAGATGTTTTTTCTATCCTAGATGGAAAAACGAAGTGTTAGAAATAGTGGTTGTTTATATTTAGAATCTATTGTAAACATACATGCCATGAGTGTGCTCTTGGTCGTGGATAATCCCTTTTGAGATTCAGCACCTGAGATTTTTTTTTGTTTTGACCACCGCCATCAAAACAAAAATATCTCAAGCGCCGAAACCCAAAAGAGATTTGCCCATGGACTAAGTCTAAAATTGTTAGTTGTTTAGTCTTTGCATGTTTGGTTTTTATTGTATTCTGAGTTTGGTATCACTACAATGACTTCTTTCATTTCAAAAGTTTTAAATAAAAATAAATCCCTACCTACCGACCCTACAAAGTTTCGGAATGGCGATCCGAAACATTACTTTATTTTCGGCCTTGGAGATTTCTCATCAATTGACTGGCATGCACCAATAACTTGACATGCATATCTGTCTTACATACACTTAACTGTTGATTTTACCCCGAAAAGTATTTTGCCGGGTCAAAGATTCAGCAAATGTTGTAGGCTGTACAATATAGCGCGCAGATAACAAATCGGATAACTAGGTCACGGATCGACGTTAAATCACCTGGTTATGTATTTAATGAACTGAATGAATAAACGTGGTCACATGACTACTATAATTTCCCTGATTACATCATGACCCACATTCACGGGTATGGCTATGCTCGGGGACTGTGTAAAGGCTTCGTAAGAGACCCCAAATGATAGCCAACGACGTTAAGAAACCCCTCAGTCCATCATGAATTACAAATACCACATATTAGTGCAAACCGGGTCTAACAGTATTGACTATATATATTAGCACGAAAACAAAAAATAAACTAAATATAAGAACAGTCAGCTGATGGTCAGCGTCTCTCATATCGTGCAAATGATTGGATAAAAATGTGTTATGAAATATCTTTGTGGATTTTAGTGGTTTATATCCACAAAGACCGTCGAATTATCAACTCAATGTTCTGCTAGAAGCAACGATGCCCCAACTTTATAATGCACGAAATGAAGGATGTAACGTATATACGGAAAGTGATATTGTTTATTGTATTATAACAGGCTAAAGTAGTCTAATTGTAACACGAAAGGTGTATACAATTATGAACCCCTCACTTAGAAATTGTGTTTGTGTTTGTGTTTGTGTTTGTGTTTGTGTTTTGTATTTATTTATTTATTTATTTAAGAAAGCTTCTACAGGTAAAGGGACACGGGTAAACCAGAATAATGTCTCCATAATTCTAGTTGCCAAGTTTTCAGAACATACGTCGACACCTGTTTTATACTTAAACATTTACATATACGAAGATAAAACAGGAAGTTGAAAATCAAAACTTTATTTCAAGCATGATGATTTGGACTTCACATTTGTAATCTTTCCTTTTCTAAGAAACAATAAACCAACATTCCTACTTGGAATTTCGTAGTTGCTTTGTTATTATATGTATAGATCATTTACAATGACTTGCTTTGTAGAGACTGAGTACGGTCAAGTACGTTTTTGAATCAGAGTAATGTTCCGCTTTCGTTTTTAATATCACTACAGATGTGTTATGGTCGTCATTAAAATTTAATTGACCGATAAAATAAATCAAGGGAACCAAGATTTTAGTATAAATCCAAAGAATGTAATGCAAGCACAAACACCAGACAAGAAAACGTAATAAAAAACGTACATTAACTAAAATAATACCTACAAAGTAACAAAAGTAAAAGAGCAACTCGGACTTCACTAAAACCTGGTAGCAAGGACCAGGTGTACTGGAATGGTAAGCGTCCTCAGCTGTTCAAGAAACACCCGCCGAGTTGCTGATAAAAAGTCAAGTCCGGGGTAGAAGAAAGAGGAAACGAAAATTATGAAATGTTGAAGAGTAATCAAGGGAACCAAGGTTATAGCGGTAATCAAAAGAATGTAATTCAGGGACAAAGACCAGACATGGTCAAATCAGTTGAACAAATCAGTTGTCATGGTGCAAATGGATACACCGTAATGATCCACGAGGGGTGAGATAAAATATTTCCACGTCTCTTTGATACTTGTATCAGCCCTTCTGGTATAATTTGTCAGAGAAGCTTTGTTTTATTACTCACTTCTTTCTCCATTGTACGTTTTTATTCAGAATACCATGACGTAAAGGAAAAAACATTGGATACATTTCATTTCCTTAAAATTCTAACATTGTTACTGGTAATCAATCTAACTTTCCAATCAAACGACACGCGGAGTTAAATTATAAGAATAAGATAAGAAGGCGTTTGCAACAATGCTGAATACATTTTAATATGCCTTGTTCTTCCACAGACTTTCAATAAATTAAAAGAAATTTTTAATTGGAGTTTATGTAAATATATAACAATTGTAATTTTCTTAATTTTAATAAGATAGTCAAGTGTAGTTTCCTTTGCTTTATTATAAACTGGTTAAGATACGCTGAATGTAAAAATGTTTTATAAATAAGGGACGAATGATGCTTTCAGGTAGATTTGATAATGGCCTTGAAAAAGTATATTAAAGAAAGAGTAATCAAGGAAACCAAGGTTATAGCGACAATCAAAAGAATGTAATCCAGGGACAAAGATCCGACATGGAAAACAGACATACAAGCAATGAGATTTTTATTTAATTCTTACTGAAAAAGTCAGAATAAGTAATCGAAATTCTTTTTTAATCTCAATATTTTTCAATGCGTTATTAGACGTGATCAGTATTTCTACTCCAATGTAGTGATGTAAACATGTCATCCAATAAGCAGAAAGAACACTATGACGCATCTAAACTTTGATATAAAATACAATATCCAATGTATTATATAATTTTTAAAAAAAACATGTCATTGTTTCTTTTTTTAGTTAATTTTAACGGCATGTTTCCGTACATTGTACAATGAGTTCAATTTAAAACAATCGACGTTAAGCTGATCATGTTCCACTCATGGTCACGAACATTGCCTCTTATATATATAATCAAAAGAATGTAATCCAGGGACAAAGACCCGACATGGAAAACAGACATACACAACAAAGAATATACAGTAACTAAAATCATACATACAAAGTAACAAAAGCAAATGAGCAACTCGGACTCCACTAAAAACTGGGAGAAGGGTCTGAAAATTGCCAACGATGTTAGAACTGTCAAATTTGCGAAGCAAATTATTTTGGTCGTTCCCTCCGCGGGACTCGAACTCATACCCCTGTGACATCTATGGCAACACCGCCTGCACAAAGTCCAGCGCCCTGGACCACTCGGCCAGCTAGGCTATATAAAAATATAGATTTCGCTGGCCAGGTCATTCCTCCTCGTAGGATTAATCTAGGACTGTAACTTAGTACACGATATATGGTAGTACGGGACAGTTCATCTAGGTGTTATTATGTAGGATAGAGGATCAAATTAATGATGCATGTCACAACAAATCAATATTATACAACGTCTCAGAATGTGACGACTCTATTCGTTACATTGCTCCATTGGATCAAATTGATACAGGGAAGATAACGTTGACTTATAGAAGGGTCTGAAAAATTCCCAACGATGTTAGAACTGTCAAATTTGCGAAGCAAATTTTCTTTGGTCGTTCCCTCCGCGGGACTCGAACTCGTACCCCTGTGACATCTATGGCAACACCGCCTGCACAAAGTCCAGCGCCCTAGACCACTCGGCCAGCTAGGCTATATAAAAATATAGCTTTCGCTGGCCGGGTCATTCCTCCTCGAAGGATTAATCTAGGACTGTAACTTAGTACACGATGTATGGTAGTACGGGACAGTTCATCTAGGTGTTAGGACGCTTACCCTACCGGTGCAGCTGGTCCATGCTCCCAGTTTTTAGTGGAGTCCGAGTTGCTCATTTGCTTTTGTTACTTTGTATGTATGATTTTAGTTACTGTATGTTCTTTGATGTGTATGTCTGTTTTCCATGTCGGGTCTTTGTCCCTGGATTACATTCTTTTGATTACCGCTATAACCTTGGTTCCCTTGATTACTCTTGAAAAATACGTCCACCACACTGAACAAATATGTTCAGTAATGTAAAAATTCCAGCATTTTGTAAACATCTTCCTCTGTATATTTGGAAGATGATTTGGAATTATTTCTTACAAAGTATGAGGAATCTCTATCAAGAACTATATATTTGTATCTAGGTGTACCATTTTTTTTTTTGAAAAACAACGATGTTTTTAAATCGGGATTTTAACTGAGTATGGGGAATAGAAGTATACAGTGTTGAAAAATCGTAGGTTTTAATGCTATTATATTCAGATGTATCAAATCCCCGAAATTAGGATTGTTTAAAGATAATACGTCATCTATATAGCGGAAACTGAGATTGAAGGATCTAGCCAAACGATATTCTTTCTTTCTGGTCAGATAGCTATAATGTCAGCCTCATAAAAGTGAAGGAATAGGTCAGCAAGTAAAGGAGCACAATAAGTTCCCACTGGAATGCCGAACGTTTGTTGACTTTTTATGAGCATCTCGGTGGATGTTTCTAGAAAAGCAGAGGACGCTTACCCTACCGGTGCACCTGGTCTACGCTTCCAGTTTTTGGTGGAGTCCGAGTTACTCATTTGCTTTTGTTACTTTGTATGTATGATTTTAGTTACCTAAGTTGCAGCATAAACTTTGTAAGAATTCTACAGTCACTTTAATATTCAATTACAGAATGTAACCAGTTGTTGTCGATAAGTAAAACGGGTGTTTTGGTATTGAGAAAATGTTTTGAAACTGATTCACGATCTACAATTATTCTTTTCCTCCACTTTTGCGAGCATGAAAGTGCTATTTAACGACGATTGGATTAAATAAATGGATAATTAGAACTCGTAATCTGAAATGACAGGTTCAAAAACGAACATGTAATGTGCTGATAACCAAAGTAATACTTATTTGGACTGCATTTTATGAAACATTCGCAATTTGTTTTCATTGTTTTGGTATCAGAACACACAGGAATGCCACATGCTTTTAGCAAAAAATATGAAATTTGTGCATTTTCAGACGTCGTCGTCTATTATTGGGAACTATATCGACATTATTTTGACAAGAACTATTAGTAAAATATGACTGATACTCCGCGTAACCTATCGGTAAGTTGGTTATTTGCAATCGCTAACATCTACATTTTATGATCAAGTTGCAATACTTGCATTTAGTTATTATGGATCTGCTCACGTTCATTTCTCTCGCTCCAGTGGTGTAATATCTATTTTGCAAGATTTGTGTTAAACTTGACTTTATTATGAATCGGATAAGTGTTCGGTAATTTTGTTATTACTTTTATTTACAGTGTGATAGTTGTGTTTTTAATAATGCTTTTGTATATTATAGATATATTGCTTATTTTTTAAGTCGTGTAGTTTTCATTGCAGTTATTTGAAATTTGAATTGAATTGATCTGGTTTTGTTAGATTCTGTTGTTCATATATATATTTATCTTTGTCAGGGCATACGGCCGTAAAATGCATGATATTTAGTCTCTTTTTAAGCATCTCAGGACCAATACAGCAAGGTTCAGGATGTACGCCTTGAGAATATTCTCCGTTCTGTTCGTAGTTTCAACAGGTAATAACATACTTTTCTTTTTATATGCACCAGACTTTCTTTCGGAGGACTATGTTGTATTATGCCGCTGTCCATCCGTTCGTCTCTCCATCCATTTTTGCACATTTTTCTTATAATGTTTCTTTGCATTAAAATTATTTTTTGGCACGTTAAGGGGTTTCGTGTAAGAAAGATGAATCTTAATCATGATAAATATTTGTGTCATTTGTTATATTCATATTTATTTTGTCTAAACTCATCAAATTAAAGTGTTGAAATCTTAATTACCTCCACGATCCAGTGTTCACCATTAACTTTTAGTGGTAGGTACTTTTGATAACTCCCCGTGCAGGTCCGGGTGTTAAAAGAATAGGCCTGCAGCAGCGCTAAGCTTGTCGTAAAAGGCGACTAACTAGTGCTCAGAACCCTAGCCGGGGGCTAGGGCGCTCTGCCCACAGAGCAAATGGGATGTGTGCCCCAGGTGGTGGAATGGGGTACCCCTGGCGTGTTACATGCTGGGGTTGTCAGGCTATAATACGGAAAACCTGACCGCAAACCATAGTGGTGCACCGTGTTGGGAAAGATGCCACGTTCCTCGCACGTTAAAGAACCCTACTGTGGTATTCTCCCGGAGTAGGAACCATGGGCTCCGCCACAGGAGGCGAAATTGCCCGACCCTACCCACCTCTCCCTATTTCCAGTGGCAATCTAAATTTGTCGCCCCCATTGTCCTTGTGTCCCTTCCCTTTTTTCATTTCATCATCATTTCATGTTCATTTTATCATCAATTTCATGTTCATCGTCTGAATATAGCTGAAATATTGCTGCTCGGACGTTAAACCCCAACAAACAAACAAACTTTTAATAGCAAATATTTGGAATAAGTTTTCTGACTAAGATATCGAAGTAACACATACGATGACACGAATTAACCCACTTTAACCAAGCGTTTGGAACTTGTCCAAGAGTGCGAACTAAATAAAAAAACATTTTTAAAGTGGTGAGTTGTAAGAATTTACCAGCATTTGTAGATTTTGACACTTGACGTATGAAATACCTACTTTCATTTTACTCGAGACTCTCGTTGCAAATGTTTTGACAGTTTCAATTATTAATCCGGGCCACCATCCACAAAAATCAGGTGTTTTTTGTGACTACAAACTAAACCTTATGTATTACTTACCGAAATTTCAATACAATATTTTGGGTTCAGTATCTCATAAAAACAAGAATTTGATCCCCGACAAGTACACAAGAGAAGTTGACCATTGATATTTCTTAAAAATCGGAATCTAACCTTCCATATCAAGTGAATCATATTTGCAGTCCCGTTTTGTATATAAACAGGAATTAAACTCATCACTTCAGATGGCATTGTCTCGAACTTGTTTCCGTTTTTTTTTTTTCAAAAAACCTATCTCTAGTTACAATTTCACGTATACATCAGTCCAAACAATACACAGTAAACTATGGCATCAAAAGAGTCTATCAGCGAACTTAAGCAGTTGATTCTTGGTCTGAATAAGAAGGTAGACTCATTAAATGAAAACCTCAATAGAGTGAAACAAAACCTCAATACAGCTGTCGATGAAATAAAAGCAGATGTAAACAAGATCAAAAATGAGGTCGTCAAAACCCAAACAGAGTTACAATAATTACGTGATGAGCATACATAATTAGAAAACGTGTAGGGCACATAGAGCAAGATCTGCACAGGCAAGAACACAAAAAATGGAATTAATCAGACAGAGCCTAGATAATAAGATTCAATAAGTACGTGAAGAACTTTTGCTACTAGAAAAGCATGACCGTAAGTACAATTCCTTGGTGTATGGAATCCATGATAAAAATGATGAAAACATATTCGAAACTCTCCGTATATTTTCCCAGGAAGATTTGGGGATTCAATCTAGCAGGATAGATGAGACATTTATAGACAAAATTTATTTTTAAATTTTAGATCATCTATTAGGCAATAGATAAACACTTTCTATAACAATATAACGGCATCAATAACTCAAAACAATTATCTATCCGATTTTTCCGATTAGAAAGAGGATGTAGACAAGGGGACCCACTATTACTCTATATAGTTCTATTATGTGCGGAAATTCTTGGAATTATGGGAAAAAGAAATGAAAATATTGAGGGAATTACTGTGGATGACACAGAAATATTAATATCACAATATGCGGATGACACATCTTTAATCTTAGACGGCTCTGAGAAATCATTAGATGCATCTCTTCGTACATTACAAAATATGCTAGTGTGTCTGGTCTCAAAATGAATATTGCTAAGACGACGTTTGAGTGGTTTGGGAAGAAAAAGTATAGTCAGGAGACAACGTGTGTAAAGTGGGGATTTGAATGGGGCTCCAGCAGTTTTACACTTTTGGGTATAACACGCACTAAACATTGCTGTTGTGATACTAATAGTTAACGAGGCCGGGAGAAGGTACCGGTATTTGATGTTTTTTCTTCTAACAAATGTACAGTCTTCAATAAAAAATATCAATTAAAAAAAAGAAATGGTGTACAGTAGCCCATTAAGTTGTATATGTAGGTCAGGAATAAAAAGCAAAAAAAAATATTTCTGGTGCATGCACACTTAATATTATAACTGTATGGAAATATACACTAGGTTATATACATGGAGGAAGTCTTGTTTGAATTTTCGGGGATTGGGTGAAGCAATTAGAGAAAATGGTCTTTAAAGTAACCAAAACACATATTTTCCTTGTGTCTACACAACTTGAATATAAGAGTATAAATCTTTACAAAGCTGTTACAACAATGGTTCATACTTCAATATGAAGACTAAGTTTAAATAAGGGTTATTGGAGGAAGCAATCAGAAAAAAAGGGGTTGTAAAGTGGCCAAAAACAAATATGTTCTGGTGTCCACACGACTTAAGTATAAGTGTATGAATCTTTATGCAAATGTACCTCAATGTTTCATGCCACTGAGAGAAAGCTGAATTTAAATATTATTAGGTTATGGTTTGTTTTAAATAATTATGAAGTGGAACTTAAGTAAAAGTTCATATACCACTGTAATAAAAACTGATGAACCAGGTCTAAATATGATATTTTTTTTTTCAAATTATCATGTAAACCTTTAAGATGAGATATGCAGGTAAAGAGCTGTACGTTTATAGTCTATACCATTTATAGTGATTCAAAAAGTTTTATCCATACAGTATATTGGACTGCCTTGGCTGTTTTGTAAAACAATGCTTGTCTAAAGTGCAGGAGCCAGGTCATACCAAAGTGGTAAATTTGATAGATTTAGCAGGAGTCATTTTACAGCAACCTCATAGAGTGGTCCTTGATAACAAAATTCACAAAAGATAAGGGTGAAATTACAAGAATTGGTGAACTGAAAAAGAAAAACGGGGATGTATCTGACGAATATGAAAAGGCGCAGCCACTCAATAATTATTTTTGATCTATATCTACGATTAATGAACACCAAAAGATTGAGTGATGTCCCTTGATAACCAAGGTTAGCTGAGACACCGCTGCAGACATATGTGGTAATTTGAGGTATTCAATTTGTGAATTCGAATATGGAGCGAGAAATTGAAGAGTTATGTAAAAGAATGGACACAGATCATTTTAATTGATTAGTTGAGGGCATACAAGGTGAATTGAGTAAATAAAATGAAATTGAGTCGAGCAAACCCAACGGAAACAAAGAAAACATGGCGCGTCCTTCGCTGAAGTAGTTCGTAATAACAAAGTGAATACGCCCAATGGACCCCTTTAAAGCTCGGATCGTGATATAACAATGACCGAAAAAGAAAACCATGTCCCGAATGATTATATCAAACCAGTAATTTTGAAAGATGCTGATATACATGACGCAGTAAAACACCCAATGGCTCTATTTGCAAAGCCATTGACCAAAAGACACCCCAGAGAGAGTTAAAGGTATTCAAAGGGTCCATGAAATATGGCGGATATAAATATCTCGATAACGAGGGTGACATACTGTCTTTGGCAGGTGCCCCTTTACTTGCAGAAGCCTCGCAATCCTGGCATTCCTATACCTAGCACCATAAGGATTACAGTGAAGAATATTCCAATATATCTGCAGATGACGGACAGATCCACCGAGCACTTACACTTAAGGGTTGTAAAATCCTTAATCTCACTAGGGAACGCCTAGGAATCAACAGCAAACTTACCAACTGTCAAACTTGTAATAGAATTATTATCAGTAAAACACTGTAAAGTCCCATACAAAGAAACTTACAAATCGGCAGATATGTAGGCATAGTGATGCATAGTGGTCAACCTGAGTTTTCAAATAAAACAAACAGGACATGACAGTGGTGAAAATGAGAATACAAGCCAGAAATGTTTAAGTTCAGACCATCTAAATTATGAATGAAAAATGGCCAGGTGTGCAGAACGCGTAAGAATCCAGGGCATAAAATAGTCCAAGATGAAATCAGCACTGAAAATATAACAACAGAAAGCAGTGCTGATGTATATTATGTAAATGAACATATAAAAGAGAAGCATGTGACCAAACCGAATAGCAATATTGCGACGGCAAACCAAAAAACCATCAAAATCACGATCAATACTATCGTTTTCAAACAAATAGAAAATTATCATAAAGTAACAGTTCGAAGAAAGAAAAATATCTTCTTTTGTGTTTTTATGATTTATCTTAAATTTGCTTTTGACGGAGTTTGGCACACAGCTTTACTGATAAAACTTAAAGCATATGTATAGTACGGTGGTTTTTGTATGTTATGTATATATGCTTATTATGTCTATAATTAATTTCTATGCTGCATGACGCGTTTAAAATATTAACTTATTTTACTGGTTTGTTTTCTATTCTTCAGATGATCATCAACCAATACTTAGTATTTTAGTTCTTTGATTTACCTTTAGAAATATACATGTATGTTTTGATTTTATAGCACATGTGTTTTACTTATTTATAGTATGCTAATTACAGTGACCTTAGGTCAATCATGACACTGGCCTTACGTAGTTAGGTTTTGGAGGAAAATGTCTATTGTGTTGGTTAGTGAGTTCTTTTTAGTCAGTAGCCATAGTCTTGTCTTATAGTTTGCAGAAGGTTGATTTGACTTGAAGTTTTCAGAGGTCACTTATTAACTAACATTCTAGACCTTAATTTTGGAAGATTGATATATCTAGTGTGAATGTATGAAATTATAGTAAACATGATAATCTAATTAAAATCATACAAAACTATTTCCATATTTAAATAGAAGTTAAAACTAATATTGATAACTTGAATTAGGTGAATGTGTGATTTTATAAACTCATATATAATTAAAGTGTAAAATTAGATATCTGGGGTCCATTTCACAAAAATATCGAAAGTGTAAAATGAGTCGTAAGTTATGATGTCATAATAAAGTTAAGTATTGTGACGTCACAACTTACGACTAATTTTACTCTTACGATTTTTTGTGAAAAGGACCACTGACCGTTTTACTTATTCATTTTACATTGTTTTATCAATGCAAGCATTTGAGCTAAATATTTTGTGGTCATGCGAAAACATGACTTATGGTTGTTGTTTTTATTATGCAGATAGACAAGATTTGTTAGAATAGAGCAGTAGTTACTGAAGATATTGGATGAGTCATTTGTACCTCATATGAGGTATGATATTTAGTTCAAATATTGAAGTTATAATATTATGAATTTTACTATTATTTTAGCAATACTTTGTTTCATCCTCTTTTACTCTGCTCAAGTTATTGTATTTTGTATAGAGGTGCAAAAGCTTTATTTTTCACATAGATGTGCAAACAATCTAATCTTTCAGGCTTGAGCTATGTTACCTCAGGAATATTTTTCTATACCATAAATTTATAAGATATTAAGTAAATTGCTTAAACATACAGTTAATTACATAAATACCTCTCATATTCCATGAGACTAATGATATGTTAGTTGAAATCATACTTATTAGTAATTAAAGCATGATGATAACGGCGAAGTTCGTATACATTATGTTTTTTAGATTTTTTGTGCAATTAATTGTCGCTTAAAGATAATAGTTATCTTTCTTTGCACTTGAGTTATAAAGTTACTTTTGTTCCATAGGGAACTTAATCTGGAACATTACATCTCGAATAAATAGTAAACAATTACGTATCATATTCAGTCAACGCCCTGCCAGAGCTAGCCAGGCGTTCCATATGTTGTAAGCGACACTAGGAACTGGTTTCAAAGCTACCTATCGTCCAGAGCGTAAAGTGTTTTAGTATAGCCAAGTCAAAAAACCCCTCTGAAGCAAACAAACAGTGGAGTACCACAAGGATCTGTTGCTCATTTACTTTTGTTACTTTGTATGTATGATTTTAGTTACTTTATGTTCTTTGTTGTGTATGTCTGTTTTCCATGTCTGGTCTTTGTCCCTGGATTACATTCTTTTGATTACCGCTATAACCTTGGTTCCCTTGATTACTCTTTCTCGGTCCTTCTTTAAGTTGCCAATATTTTAAGCGAATTCTTGCACTCCTAATTTCAAGTACTTAACATTCGGGAATGATTTGCATAATGAGATATTACTACTCCACATTAATCTGCTGATCGGTGCCGTTCTTTTCCGTCATATCTTCATACGAGATCAAAATTTACCTCTTAAATGTCGTACATATGTGTTCTACGTGTGTTTTTGCTTGTATATAAGGGAACACACAACTCTATTCATGCTATTTCGCGTAATTATTTCTGCAAATGCGTAATTCTGTTTATGTAATCGCGTAATTCTTCATATTCTTTTTATGCAGTCGTGTAATTAATTCTGCATATATGCATAATACTACTTATGCAATTCTGTTTTCATTTTTAATCATTTAATGGTTTTGTTTCCATATTTGAATTACTATGTGTGTTCTCTGACATGTCTGCGTGTTATTTAATGCTGTTTGTATACTATGCCCTGTTAGTATGGATGCAAGTCGCTCCGGCCCCAAACCTGTCCGGCCCAAAGTCGTTCCTGTCCAAAGTCGTTCCGGCCCCATTTTTTTATTGTATATATATGCATCATTTGGAAACAAGACTATGTTGAATTATCATGAAAGAACTGAATACAACAACAGAAAAAACTTACACCAAGGAAAACTTAAAGCCTTTGAATATGAACCCATACTTCCGCATAAATTTCAATATATTTTACCAGCATTGGAAACTCCATGATTAATAAACAAGGCAAGATTTTTCATATTTATTATAATAGTTTAACAATACAGATAACAATTTAGCAGGATATCACAATGTAATATATATGCACTATACAAAACATAGCACTGGTATTAAAGCAAGTTTTTTCTGATATCTATTATAGTAATTTAATACAGAAACAATCAAGCATGATCTATTACAATTCACATAGTTATCACAAAATGTCACAATTGTCATTAAATGACTATAACACACGTTCACATTTTCATTAAATAACTATCACAAACTTTCACATTGTCATTAAATAACTATCACACATTTCACTCGTCGTCGCTGTCGGAATCAATTGGTTCTTCATCTGCTTCTGGTATTGGTACGGTATACATGTTACCAATCTCTCTTAGAAATTCGGATGTCTTCATGGTTTTCTGTTACAGTTGGTCCCAGAGGTCTGTCAATCTACCCCGAGTTGTTTTGTACGTTGCCCGTTGGTACCGTTGTACAGCATGTTCTTCAACTAGACGTACGGTCAGGTTCACTTGCTTGGCTTCCTTCATTAAAGCTAGTACCAATTTGTAGAATTGAAGTTTACATCCAGAAGCTTTTGCGTTGAAACGGCGGTGCCATCCTGTAATGAAAAAAAAGTGGATAATAAACAAATTGAAAAGGAATACAAATGAACATTTATTTACAAATGTATTCAAATATGATAAAATGAAAAGGAAACCATATTTATTCATCATTTCATTTGATGCATCTTCATTTATAAATAAAAAAAATAACCAAATGTCTGTAGATCTATGGTGGGCAATGACGGATATGATTGATGTGTAATTTTAAGTAATAAGTATGAACGATGTTGTGTATTGTAAGTTATATAAATTAAACATACCCTCAACGTCATTGTTGGTCCTTACTGTCTGCCTGAAGATTGACCACTGATGAACACTCCAGATGCTGTTGTATAACCATGTATTGCGCAAGTACGCAATAAGCTGTTGTAGTTGTGGTGATTTATCTAAATTCATTGACTAATTGGTAAAATTAAATATTTTTATTTTGGGGACGGAACGACTTTTAAAATGAGACCGGATCGACTTGGGGCAGGAACGACTTAAGACGGAACGACTGGAAAACGTCAGTATATAGAGGAAAAACTGGGCATAGTATAAAGAGCATTAAATAGCAAATAGCAAACGGACATATCACAGAATAATAAAAAATGGGTTTGTGATATTAGAAATCAAATTTATGATATTAAAAAATAAATTCCATTATGTTTATTATTATCAGAAAACACTTATTTTTGTCCATTTTGGCCAGGGAGTGTATAATCCATATTAGTGTCATTCATAACTGGCTCAGTAACATGGTAGCTCTTTCGTATAAAATGTAGTCTCTTAACCTCCTTTTAGTTGTACATGTGAAATATGTGGAAGATTGAGCAAAACCCTGGACCAGGGAGTGTATATAAGATTTATGAAATCTCTGCTGTGGCCTTCGAAATTCCTCTTTGAGGAATTCCCCTTTTTATTTTGTTAATCTTGAAGAAAACTCCATGTTTCAGATCTTCCTCTCGTCATCAGTAATGTGCTATATAATCCGTTCTACTCCCCTGCACATTATCTCCCGCAAGTAAATATTGAAGGATGTTCATGTAGTGTAGTCTTTTGTGGATATTTAGTCAAGTGGTAAATCAGATTGTGTACCTGTACGAATTGTACGCGTTCATTTGTCTTTTTTTTTAATGTTTTACCCTGATCCGAAGTTTTTTGCTTAATATTTGATACCTTTTAACTAACATCACTTACGGAACAGGTGAGCTTGGTCATACATAGCTCATATACAAAGTACATGCATACATTGTACATGTGCGTATTGTTTCTGCTATTATCCATACCCTTTTTTGCTTAATCCAAAAAGCATATTAAGGTTTTACTCATATAATAAAGATTAAATCAGTACTAGCTAGGTTCATGAATCCTGGTGTAATGTACTCTGGAGAGTTATCAGTAATGATACATGTTTATTGTGGTAATGTCATGAGATATTTTAGATTAATGATAACCTTCATACACAGTGTAGAAGATCAAGCAGTGATTCAACATTAACATTCATTGATTGTTCACAATCCACTCTTTCTTTTTGCATGTATATTAAGACTATGAATATATGTTACTGATATGCATCTGACTTTGGAGATAATTTGCAGTGTTATGGTTATTGCTGTTACACATGGTAAGTGTACAATTGATATTTACAAAGTAGTCGCTTACAAAGTAGTGCAGACAATGAATAGGGAGATTTTTTTGTAGAGTAATTAGAGGGGAAATTGAATAAAAATATCCAAAACCTACATGTTGTAATTAATGTACATTGTGTTGTATGTACAATTTATTTATGTGACTATTATTGTTCTGTTTACACGATGTTTTCCATTGAACATGTATTTGTATTTCACAAAAAGTTTTGACCTTCACATTAAACTCTGTTGTCCTGGGTGTCAGAACAGGTCAAAGGCAAGTCATTTAAGCCAATTAAAAGGACTCTTTGTAATCAGACCTGTGTTTTGATGCCTACCTTTGAAGGCTCAGACAGTTTAAGTGACATTTGCCCTAACAATTGAGATGGCAATTATTTCAGCCTATACCCTCTCCCACTTATGTTATCTTCAGTTTCTGTCCAAATTTATTTTGCTTCTCTTGCTTCTTTTCTGTTTTCTTTATTGATAATAGTTTTAAGGAGGTAGACCTAGGGCAAGGAAAACAACACTTACAAATCATTGGAACGTTTGTATTCAGCATTTGACGTCTGAATCTCATGTAAGCATCAAAGTAGCGCAGACTAATTTCATTCTGTTTCAAAGGAAAGCTTGAAAGGCTTTGGTGAAATTGAATATGATACAAACATATCACTGAGAGTTATTTCCCTTACCCTACATGTAGGTCTACCTCCTTAAATTGTAAATTTAATAATTTCTGCTCATCATGATTAGGCACAACATATTTATAAATAGGTTTTATACCAAAAACCTACAATTTGATAAACGTACGACAAACGTTTTCTTCTTTTAAAATTAGCCTCTGTTCTATATGAACAGAATGGAATAGGATGTTTTTACGAGGATGGTGGAGGTAATCAAAGTGAAATGGAATAACACAAAGGAAACTCATCTTAAATTTTAAAAAGAATTAAAAGCAATAGTACAAATGGTAAACTGCAATGTAATGACAAGGAAAAATGTCTTTTAATTTGATATCTGGATCATTATTTTCAGATGAACAGTTACACAGGTACCATCCATTAAATTAAGCGTACTATTTTAATTAAAATGTCTGCAGACAAGAAAAATTTCTATTTATAGCTTTAGTACATTTTGTACATATACTTCTATCTATAAAATTATCATTGACAGGGGAAGTACAACCTGTTATTGAAGGATCAGTACAGAAGCCTGATGGTACCTTACAGATCCTGGGAGGTGAGGGCCAGCCCCTGACAGTAACATGTCTATCAGACCACAACCCAATATACTTAATGTACAATGACACACAGTATAACAACTCTGTGTTGTTTAATGGCAGTTATTCGGTGAATTTCACCATTCAGGCCACACGAGATGATGATGGAGAAAATGTGAGCTGTCACTTAGTCAACTCCACCTCTGGAGAAAAAATTATTGTGTTTGCCTCAATTTATTTGAAATGTAAGTTCACATGTATCTATAATAGAAAAAAAAAACAAAACAAAAAAACCACTTAGATTCATACATGTGTATCTAATACAATGTACATGTACATGATGTTTTGTACATGTACATGTACATACATGTTTTCACTTTATTAAGGGTTCAGTTAAGACAAAAATAACAATATGAACCAGTCTTTGCCATCTAAATTTCAGACAAGAAGCCCCTACCCTTAATCTGGAAAGAATTTTATGTAAAATGCATTGGCTTGGAAGCAAAATTTCTGCAAGCCTGCACCTACATTTGTATTTTACCCCAAAGAACTTGAGCTAAAGGATGCTACAGACACTGTGAAGTCAGCCTCATATCTTGACCTACACTTAGAGATTTATGGGAAAACTATTGACCACACTATATAACAAACGTTTCATTCTGTATTGTCAACTTTCCTATCATCCATTGCAACATCCTTTCAGCACCTGCAAATGGAGTTTTCTTATCGTACATTTTGCCAGAGCCGTAATTAAGCAGATTTTTTTTATCACACTAGACTTCTTATTATTAGGCTTCTGTACTCATATCACAACTCCTACGTTATGCCAGAGCTTGCCGAAACTACCGCAGACTTTTTATATCGCGCTAGAACTATAACAAATGGGCTTCTGAAACAGGGTTATGTTGCTACAAGATTGATGTCATCACTACAGAAGTTTTATGGTTGTCATCGTGGATTGTTATGGTGTATCCATTTGCACCATAAAAGCAGATTTGTTTGATGTGCCATAGTTGTTCTTTCCTCTTTCTTCTACACTGGAGTTGACTTTTTATGAGCAACTCGGCAGGTGTTTCTAGAAAAGCTGTGGACACTTATCCTACCGGTGCACCTAGTCCATGCTCCCTGTTTTTAGTGGAGTCTGAGTTGCTGATTTACTTTTGTAACTTTGTATTGTGTATATTGTTTTGGTGTTTTATGTTCTTTGTTGTGCATGTCTATTTTCCATGTCTGGTCTTTATCCCGGGATTAAATTCTTTTGAGTTCCACTAGAATCTTGATTCTCTTGATTACTCTTTTACCAGCAATGGCTGGTTGGCTGGTAATTTTTGAAGACTGATGAACATAAGATGATAATGTTCCCATACTTACAAGTACTAATCCATATAAAATTCAGACAATACCAATGATAGATGGGATTCAAGTTGCAGAAAAAAAAATCACATACAAATCAACCTTCTTCATCTACATGAACAATACTTGTATTGATCGGTTCAACTATAATTGCAATCGCTCATCAGTTGCAGATCAGTTTCCAGTCAGTCATTAATCTGTCAAACGGCTTGGTCAAACTGGTGATCACTTCCTTTTACATCATATGATTTATGATCAGTTTATGTATTTTACAGATTGGTTTGTGTTTGAAATTTACATGAACAAATCATCAGTCATTTTACATATCGAAACCATGATCAGTTGGTCACTGAAATGTCATTGGTTTTTAGATCTGTCAGTGATCTTTCAATTATCCATCATATAGTTGCACGGATAGATTCAGGTATTGTATATGTGCCATATTTTTTATGTACCGGGGACTATAGTCCTTAAACTGCTTACAGATCTGTAATTAAAAGAAAACCCATACATTCTTGTCATTCTTCTACAAACAAACTCAAGAACGATAACTCTTGCAAAGTGCCAATTTCATGTACATTTAGTACAATGTACTATTTTTTTTAGCTTAGCCAAGACTCAATTTAGACTCATATATTACCACCTGATTTCAGGTGTAAAATAAACATGATAGAAAATCAAAGATTTAATACAAACAAGAACCACACATATGTATAGTCACTCTCATTTCCAGATTGTAATAATCGCTGGGTCAATTGTTAATCAATTGGTTATTGATTCTCATCATTAAATTGTTTAATGATGCTTTAGATATAAAACATGTACAGGGTATATGACCCCAGGTCATTTACCATTCGTGCAAGACCTGACAGTGTACTCAAGGATGTTAAAAACACCCTTGGTAGTTGTAGGTCATTTAAAATTTGAATTGTAATGTATTTATAATCATTTGATGAATCATGAGTTCAGAAGTTCATTTTGGGATTTTATAATATTTTGTACATGAGTTACAATGTACAATTGTACAATGTAGTTCACCTTATGTAGAAATAACTTAATACTTTTTTATCCCTAAACTGATAAATTGCATACAGTAATCATGTAACTGAACTCAACAGTTAATCCACTTAAATTAGGAGGTAAATTCCTTTCAATTTCATAATATTTATGTAAATTGGCTAAGAAATGTGCATTGTGTATTGCATATAACATCAACTCTCAAAAATTTAATTATGAGAGTTAAAGGTAGTAATTTTATATGAAATTTTCAATTTAATATAAGATTGATATACATAACTGATTGGATTAAATTATAATGCATACTTTATTGTTTACAAGTAAAACCCACTGGTACTTACATTGGAGGAATTGATACATATGAGGAAGGAGATACTATTCAGATTACATGTAATTCCATTAGAAGTCGACCAGCTGCTACTTTTCCAGTGGTTACTGAGCGTTTGTCTCAAGTTAACAAATCTGAAATCCGGACTATTGTCAGTTATGATAATTCTTCAGACACCTACAATACAACTGCTTCATTTATTAGGACTGCAGACTCTTTATACAATGGAATGTTTATTTTATGCATAACATCTGTTGATTCAATTTACTACCAACCCATCACTACTTCCAGCAACAGAGTCATTGTCCATTGTAAGTTACCTCTCACTTACCCATCTAAGTTTTCCAGGTGTACCCCAATCATGAATATTCCAATTTCCAATGAGTATAATTGGGGGAGATGTAACATATTGTGTTTAAACTTATTTGTCAAGACCTTCAGACTGTTATTGTTTTGAGATATGGGATTTTATTTTGCTAAAAAATTGGAGCTATTTCCTGTTTTCCATCTATACCTAAATAATTCTTCCATAGAACACTGTTATATTGTGAATTGCTTATCTCCGTGGATTAGGGCATTGTTTTTTTATGATAAATTATCATACCCTCCAGGAACAAAATTTACGGATCTGAAGAAATCACATGACCCAATCATCTATTTATTTGTCCATGCAATCTTCTGTAACTCTTATTGCAAGTATTTTACTCAGGCAAATTTTGTTAATGTGAAGTTCATGTGAACTTGACATGAAATTTTTTATTTTGAACCTGAATCTCATGTGAACTCTGTTCCAAAGTTTATTTGCTCAATTCAGGTGAAAATCATTTGAAATTCATATGAAAAGCATATGAAATAATTTTCCCTACATAAAAGATGGTTGATCACATCCATTCTGATCCAAAAAAAAATCTTTATCCTGTGTCAAATACTTATAAATGCAATCACAATCAAAATTTAGAGCTGTATGAAGCTTGAATTTGTGTCCATATTTGTTCAAAGTTTGACCTCTCTGGGTGTATCAGCATGTGCTCTGCAAAGCATTTAATTTTATTTTGGTATTACAAATGTATCATGCACTAAGTTTGATGTAATGCTGCCATAGAAAATTGTAGTTACAGGTACATATATTTTCAACTTTCTACTGCATTGGCCAGATAAAGCATTTAAAACCAATGAAAAAAGAAGTAAATTGCAGATAATTGTGAAAATATGTTCATAAATGTATGTTTCCCACTTGCTTTTGATACATGAACATTTGTATGACACAAGAATTTCATTTGTCACTGCATATAAGTTTCCAGAAGGGATCCAAAAGCAAACATTTTTTGAATCTGTGTAAAAAAAATGTTGTTTGTTTTTTCAATGTGGTTGTATTCAAAGTCTTTAATAATTCATTCATACAGTGTATTACATTTTATAAAGGGAGAAGGGGCCTTAAATGCTTTGATTGGCCTAAAATACAGCTAAAAATTCATTAAGTGTTGAAAATAGTAATTGGGAATTGGGAGACTTGAATACATAACTATTAAGTAATCATAAGGACTCTTGTAAGTTCTTCGTTAAAAAGACAAGAGAATTGCATGAAGTTGACCAAATTTCAGACATTCCATGACATTTTGTTCTTTTTGGTCAATGCCCAGTTTTTTAAGAAGTGATGAAGATAGCAAAACAACTTTTAATATTTATTGAATACATTCATTATTACATTTTTCATATGAGGTCAAACCTTGAACAGATGGGGCAAATATGTTTCTTGGGTGTAGAAATAGTTTTCTGAAAATTATGATAGAAAAAAAACTATGAATTATGCCATTCTCAGCAATTTTATACAACAACAAAAAATTGCATTCATATATTGGTATGGTGCTGTTATTGTAATCTGTAGAAACGTGGTTTTCATGCAATAACTTGAGTATTATTTGGTTGATCTTTATTAAATTTTATAACAAGGCCCCAAAGCACAAAAGGAATGGTATTGATTTTTGGGGTTTGACCTCAACCATTTTAAAAGAAGGCACCCAAATGGGGCCTGAAACAAGCAATTTGTTGAATTTAACTAAATAACTCCAGTATGAGTATAGGAGTGTCTATGATATTGTTCCAAAATATTCTATACCACAATAGATATGATTAGGCTTGGATAGATTTTTGGAGAAAGACTAACTTTTTAGAAATAAGCAGCCAGTAACATATGTTTTCCTGGTGTACAATAACTTGACTTTTAGTGAACGAATCTCTTCGAAATTGTACAAGGTGTCATAACGTCAAAGGAAGACTGGGAATCATCTTGAGGGTTAAGACTTGAACCTTGTAGGAATTGTTGGCCAAAAAGAAGCTTGAAACAAGCATTATCCTTATGTCCATCTAATAACTTGAGTGAAAGTGAAGTGATCTCATATAAATTTTACTTCAAGGTGCCAAACCCAAAAGGAAGACTGAGATTGATTTTTAGGGTTAACACTTAAAGGTAGTAAGAAAAAAGGCTAGAAACAAGATTCTTTTCTGAATTCTTGATGAAAACTTTATTGAAAAGAAATTGTACCACAAGGTGCCATGTCCCCACAGGAATGTTGGGATTTGACTTGAATCATTTAGGAATAAGCACAAGAAAGTGAGCACTTCAGTTCTGGTCAAATTTTTATCCTGTGTCAAATGTCTAATCATAATCAAAATTCAAAGATGTGTCAAGTTTGAATGATGCGTCAACTGGGTTAAAGCTCTACGCTCATATAAAGCTGCCCTGTGAAGCATTTTATTGTTAAATGATGTATAATTGTGACAAAATTGTGACATCATTACAAAAAATGTATTTTCCTTATGTTTATATGTATCATACAATGTTTTGAACTGTTTCTATGATATTACAAAAAAAGTATATATCTTTGGGCCATAATCATAGGCCAATGCCCAACATCATTGGCTTTTTATTTATTTTTTTGTCAAGTTTTTAAATTTACCAAGATTAATGTTGAATGGGTAAAAAGTGTTTCTGGGGTCCTATTTGAACTGAAGTCATGTCAAGCTGTGTCTGGTGGAATAATTTATTGGCAAGATTGTCTCCCTTTACTGCAAGGAAGCTGTACAGTACTTTACTACTGTATATTCTAATGATGAAGTGGGTGAGAGGTAGTATTTATTTTCTACAGATGGACCATATGAAGATAATGTTTACCTGTTTGGGCTGGATACTGGTAATGAAGGTTCTACTTTAACTTTCAAGTGTAAAAGTGGAGATGTCAATCCAGCACCAACTTTCCTGTGGTATAATGACACAGACCCTGTTGTCATGACAACCAATCCTGTCATAACAGAATATCAGGGTGCTGGGGTAAAGTCATACAAACACTAGTTGTTTTATATAGTCCTTAATGGCTCTGCATGAAATTGTACTACAAAATGCATCTTGCAAAAAGAGGTTTATTTATTAATGCATTTAGGGCTATTGCTCTAACCATGTAGAAACTACAGGCTAAAGAGGAGCTGACAACAAGCTTTTTTTTTTGTTTCCAGTCTATAACTTAATAGATAATTACAGTGTACCAAAAAGTTAATTCCTCAAAAGGAAAGCTGGGTTTCCATGCTAGAGCGTAGTGCCAAAGATCCAATAACAAAAAATTTCTGATTTCAGTACAATATACTGTAACTTGAGGCTGAAATTCTATGATATTCAAATATTTGGGTTTTTTTTGTGTTTTTTGTTTTTGTTTTGGTAGGGGAGATAAGGGATGGTGAAGATATTGATCCTATATATAATGTTTAAGGAATTAAGAGTTGAAAGGGCATTTCCTTAAAATTTGTTAAAACTTTTTATTTTTTTAAAATTTTTTCACTACTTTCAGACACATTATGATGCATACCAAGAATGGCCTATAGTACTCAACCGTAACCACATAGGAACTAAAATAACATGTGTTGTCAAGGGAACAGGCAATCGATCAGTGGCTGTTACCAAAAACATAACTGATGTTTACTGTAAGTACATGTTTTAAGCTAAAACTGGCATGCTTTAGGCCTGTCAATTTTTTTGTTTCCTGCTGAGACCATCTTTCTCTGGTATAAACCTTGATTAATCATTTGGCCATAATAAAAAATGCTTTTTGAAAAACAGTCCTGACTCAAATTTTCTAATTTATAATAATCATTATAATATGCATAAAAAATTACAAAAAGGGATGGAAAAAATGCTTTTTTTTTAAAGATAAATCATACTTCTAAAATATATATGTACCAGTTTTTAATTCCCTACACAATCTATATAGAGTATTGTACAAAATCCCTAAAATTAAGTCTCATAGGTCTCGATATTAAGTGAAGCGTCCTTCATTTTTTATATTTGAATTTAACAGTTTCTTCTCTCAAGGTCCACTGCAAGAAAAAATCTATATATGGAAATTATTGGGTATGATCTATTTTACTATATGTATTATTTTAAATGTCTTAATTGAAGATTGAACATTTATATGACCTGTTTCATACTCTTTAGAAATTTAAGCGCAATCAGAATTTTGAGTAGTTACAAGTTTGAATGAAAGGTCTAATAATCCAAACTATTCTCTTCTCAAACTCTATGGTCACATCAAGCTGCTACCTGCATAGCTTTTTGTACTGTTTAAAGTATATATTTTCTGCTTCTTAAAGTTCTGAAAATTGGCTTCAAATTGCAGATAAACCAGTGGTAGAAATAAGAGGAGCTCCATTGGTTGACCCAGTGACAGGATACTTTACTTATGATGAGGGAGACAATGTTAATCTCACATGTAACCTGATAGAATCAAATCCAGTAACAACTGTGTCATGGAACCATCAAAGTGGATCTGGTAAAGATTAACGAATAACAGTACTCATATAAATCCATTACTATTTCTGTAGACAGACACTGTATTGTAAGGACTGGTTGATTTTTACACTATGCAGATCCCAGATATATGCTCTTTAATCAGACCTTCATCAATCTTATGCTGGGAATATATGGAGAAACAAGGGTTAGAACAAAAACCTAGATACACTTCTTACTTTTGTAAATTTCATCAATTTTTAAAGTGGTACGAAAGTTATAAATGAATGCAGCCCTGTGTAAATATTCTGAAAGTTGTCTTTTTCTTTTCTTTTGCTTTTACACTTGTATATCTGCTTTTTCTACAAATCTTGTGGACTTTTGTAAGTCTTCCACTGTTCCAAATAGCTTTTCCTGGATATTTGTTGGTGATGGTTATATCTGATGTCTCAATGTCTGAAGGTTCTTGAATGTCTGTAGAATATGTGTTGTATCTTGTTCTGTCCCTCCACAGGGACACATTGGGGATGGTATTACTTTCATCACCCTGTTCAGATGTTTATTTAGTCTATTGTACCAGGTCTTCAAATAGAAGATAACAGTTTTTTTCAGGTCATGATAGATGGTGGTAACTTGTGGTTTACAGTACAGAGATTTGATTAAGGTCGTAATCTCTCTGGATTTTCCTACTTGTGTTATTGACACTTTTTATGACACCTACCAGTGCATCTGGTCCATGCTCCCAGTTTATGGTGGAGGCCGAGTTTTGTTACTTTGTATGTATTATTTTGTTTATTTTATGTTCTTTGTTGTGTGTGTTTGTTTTCCATGTCTGGTATTTGTCCCTGGATTACGTTCTTTTGATTTCCGCTAGAATCTGGGTTCCCTTTAAAACTCAGTATGAGTTAAATAAGCCTCACCAGGGCCTGGCAAATATAGTATAGATGTAAAATCTGTTACGTCTGGAACTGCTGAAAAATATTCTGCATCTCCAAAAAGTGACCTTAACAATGACTAGAACTGTCAGGACTAATACATAATGACATATGCTATCTGCTTCGAATTCCAAGCTAGGAAGAACTACTCAGTATCAACTATTTATCATATTTATTTTATTCAATATCTTGAATAAACAACATTGTGAAAGAAAAATATTTGTACTTATTCTGACTTTTCCTCCACCATTTTGAGGTGACATTATTGGCATTCATCAGCTTTAATTCATGGAATGTATTCTTTTGAAACCCTGTTTTAAAAGTTTTTTACAGGGTAGACTTTAACTTTCTCCAATTTTTAATTAAAATGGAACAAAATTGGGGCACATTGAAAACAAATCTTTGTTTTTAATTCAAAATTTTTAGTCAAAATTTTGAAATTAAAACAAAAAATCAGTTTTGTTTTATAAAAAATCCCAGTCTGCAATTTTTCAGATTTCAGATATCTTTTACAGTATTTGAGTTATAAGGGGCAAAAGAGGGTAATGCTTAAACAAATCAACATTTTTTTTTTTTGTTCCAATTTTGAAATTTTTATTGATATTGTATGTATTAATATTTTAATAATATTAATATTACGGTAGTACTGCATCTGGTCCATGCTCCCAGTTTTACTGAAGTTGGAGTTACTCATTTACTTTTGCTGCATTGTATGTATTGTTGTGGTTACTTTATGTTCTTTGTCATGTTTGTTTTCCATGTCTGGTCTTTTTCCTTGGATTGTGTTCTTTTGGTTTCTGCTGGAATCTTGGTTCCCTTGATTACTGTTTATTGAAAGTTCCTGCCTGAATTTTTCTATTAGATTTACATCCCATAGGAATTTTAGTGATAGGGATCAAAGGGAACAGTCTTCCAATAGTACTCTTAAAGCAAAATATTTGTCATCTTTAATTGATTTCTAATTTTGTGCTATAGTCTGGTCATAATAAAATATAAGTACCCTTAAGTGTCAAAAATTAAAATTGTGTCCGTACTTGCCTCAAGTGAATAAATAGCTTTCACTATTCTGTGACCTAATCATGATTTTTTCCTTGAAGCTCCTTATTATCACATGATGCCATTGTAAATCTCTTAAAATACCCTGGGCTAAAAAGCAGGGTGGAATATACTGATAATGGTGTTCATCTGTTCATTCATTAGTCCCTTTGTCCGTCCCAGTTCTAATACACAACTCCTCTGAAACTGCTGAATGGAATTTGATGAAACTCTCAGAGAATTTGTATTACATGTTGCCATTGTGCACCTAATTTGGTTTCCACCTGTATGACTTTTGGGATTTTTCTGGTGCAAAACATGGACTTCGTCGTCATTGGTGAGCCAAGGGGTACCATCTTCTAATCTGCAACTTCTCTGAGACCGCATAATGAATTTGATGAAACTTTCATAGGATGCTGTAATGTGCATCTTATATTTTGTTTTTATGTCTGAATGCCTTAAATCACTTACAGGTTTTCCAATATGATTTTGGACAATAGGAGTGGGGATATCACCAAGCGAGCTTTGCTCTCAGTATTTTAATATTGGATTAATTTTTGTTTTGAAGGGATGTGTTCTTTTAAAACAGAAATGTATGAAAATAATTATTTAAGAAGAAAGAATTGACATTAGGCTATATTTGCTAGTCCAGATAACCTGCATTGTATTTAAAAGTCAAAGAATAGATAACTCTGCCAGAAGGAGATAATTTACATAGCTATGTAGACTGATAGAATTTACATGCATGTAGTTTTTATCTTAATCATGAACAAGTTTAACATGTATATGAGCTGAAATCACTTTAATTGTAGAACAACAATATGCCATAACTTTTTTTCCTATTTTCTTATGTCTTTGCCAAACAAAATTAGAAAGAGTCCAAGTTGTACAATAAACATGTAGTAAATACTAGTTAAACAATATACATGTAGAAAATACGAGTTAAACAATGTACATATAGTAAATACCAGTTAAACAATGTACATGTAGTAAATACGAGTTAAACAGTAAACATGTAGAAAATACCAGTTAAACAATCTACATATAGTAAATGCAATTTATACAATATACATGTAGTAAAATACAAGTTATACAATATACATGCACATGTAGTAAATAGTTGTAATACACATTATGTAGAATATCTTTTTGTCACAATGACATATTCTGGATTTTGACAAAACCTGACTACAATAAACATGTAGTAAATACTAGTTAAACAATATACATGTAGTAAATACGAGTTAAACAATGTACATGTAGTAAATACGAGTTAAACAGTATACATGTAGAAAATACGAGTTAAACAATGTACATGTAGTAAATACCAGTTAAACTATGTACATGTAGTAAATACGAGTTAAACAGTAAACATGTACAAAATACCAGTTAAACAATCTACATGTAGTAAATGCAATTTATACAATATACATGTAGTAAAATACAAGTTATACAATATACATGCACATGTAGTAAATAGTTGTAATACACATTATGTAGAATATCTTTTTGTCACAATGACATATTCTGGATTTTGACAAAACCTGACTAAACCTGGTCCATATAAAAAATTTTAAAGTTCTACCAATTTCTGTACAAAATGTACATTACAGAGCTCAATATGCTTATATATAAATTTGATATTAGAATGAATTTATTTTTTGAGTTTTTTTTTTTTTACAGGATCTTCTTCTGAATTGTTTATCATTAGAGATGTAAAGTCTTGGTATAATGATAGAAGCTATAAATGTGATGCTTACAACAGAGTAGGGAGTGCAAGTCTGACAATCACACTCAATGTACAGTGTAAGTTGTGTACTGTTATATGTAAAAATACTCATTTACTTATTTACATTAAATATCTTGCTGAGCTGTTGAAATAATACAAAGTAGGGTCTGTTTGACCTTTCAACTTTTCTCAATCTAATATACATGAAATTTTTGTTTTAAGACATAAAACAATAATTAATCAATCAATCAATCAATCAATCAGGTTTCTGTGTTTGGAAAGTCAATTGTAAAGACTTTCTTTCTTTAGGATAGCTAGACTTTTCTAAAAAATTCTAAAAAATTCCAAACCACTGTGGACAAGTAAAATTTATCTCTACAAATTCAATGTTACAATAAATAAACTCTGTCTACAGGAGTCATAGTTGTATGCTAGATTTTAGTGGAGTCATTCCTACTGGCTCGTGTCTCATATAAATATTTTCAGGTTCTCTTGTTCTGATCGATATAGAAATACATGAATTGTCATGGCTGCTATATAATTAATCATTTTATTATATATATGTGAACTGGGGAAACAACCTTTAATGTGATGGTGTAAGATCTCCTGTAAACAGAGTTTATTTATTGTAACATTGAATTTGTAGAGATAAATTTTACTTGTCCTCAGTGGTTTGGAATTTTTTAGAAAAGTCTTGCTATCCACAAGAAAGAAAGTATTTACAATTGTCTTTCCAAAAACAGAAACCAACATGCAAAATTTATTAGTTGACTTTCCTTGAACCAAGTATTACTTGCATTGTGATATATGGAGTTGGAATATAATTGCTGTTCTTGATTCAGTACTTGTTGTTTTTAGTGGAGCCTGAGTTGTATGCCAGGTTTTAGTGGAGCCTTAGTTGATTGTTAGTTATATTACAGGGTATAGTTGATTGTTAGTTGTATGGCAGGTTATAGTTGATGGTTAGTTGTATGCCAAGTTCAAGTTGATTGCTAGTTAAATTCTAGGTTATAGTTGATATTTAGTTATATTCCAGGTTATAGTTGTTTGTTAGTTTTATGCCAGGTTAAAGTTGATTGCTAGTTAAATTCCAGGTTATAGTTGATCGTTAGTTGTATTACAGGTTATAGTTGATTGTTATTTGTATGCCAGGTTAAAGTTGATTGCTAGTTAAATTCCAGGTTAAAGTTGATTGCTAGTTAAATTCCAGGTTGTAGTTGATCATTAGTTGTATGGCAGGTTATAGTTGATTGTTAGTTGTATGCCAGGTTATAGTTGATTGTTAGTTATATTCCAGGGTATAGTTGATTGTTAGTTATATTCCAGGGTATAGTTGATTGTTAGTTGTATGCCAAGTTCAAGTTGATTGCTAGTTAAATTCTAGGTTATAGTTGATATTTAGTTATATTCCAGGTTATAGTTGTTTGTTAGTTTTATGCCAGGTTAAAGTTGATTGCTAGTTAAATTCCAGGTTATAGTTGATCGTTAGTTGTATTACAGGTTATAGTTGATTGTTATTTGTATGCCAGGTTAAAGTTGATTGCTAGTTAAATTCCAGGTTAAAGTTGATTGCTAGTTAAATTCCAGGTTGTAGTTGATTGTTAGTTGTATGGCAGGTTATAGTTGATTGTTAGTTGTATGCCAGGTTATAGTTGATCATTAGTTGTATGGCAGGTTATAGTTGATTGTTAGTTGTATGCCAGGTTATAGTTGATTGTTAGTTATATTCCAGGGTATAGTTGATTGTTAGTTGTATGGCAGGTTATAGTTGACGGTTAGTTGTATGCCAGGTTATAGTTGATCGTTAGTTGTATGCCAGGTTATAGTTGATCGTTAGTTGTATTCCAGGTGATAGTTGATCACTAGTTGCATACCAGGTGATAGTTAATCTTTAGTTGTATGCCAGGTTAAAGTTGATTGCTAGTTTGATTCCAGTTTATAGTTGATTGTTAGTTGTATGCCAGGTTATAGTTGATTTTTAGTTGTATGTCAGGTTGTAGTTGATTTTCAGTTGTATGCCAGGTTATAGTTGATTGTTATTTATATTACAGGGTATAATTGATTGTTAGTTGTATGTCAGGTTTTAGTGGAGCCTTAGTTGTATGCCAGGTTTTAGTGGAGCCTTAGTTGTTTGCCAGGTTTTAGTTGAGCCTTAGTTGTATGCTAGGTTTTAGTGGAGCCTTAGTTGTTTGCCAGGTTTTATGGGAGCCTTAGTTGTTTGCCAGGTTTTAGTTGAGCCTTAGTTGTATGCCAGGTTTTAGTTGAGCCTTAGTTGTTTGCCAGGTTTTAGTTGAGCCTTAGTTGTATGCCAGGTTTTAGTTGAGCCTAAGTTGTATGCTAGGTTTTAGTGGTGTGTAAGTTGTGCATCAAGTTTGTAGTTGAGTATGAGTTTTATGCCAGGATTTAGTGGAGTGAGAGTTGTGTGCCATTTTTTTGTGGAGTGTGAGTGCGTCCTAGATTTTTGTGGAGTGCAGTTTGTAAGTATTTAGTCGATTGTAAGTTGTATGCCACGTTTCTATGGAGAGTGGGTTGTATACCAGGTTTCAGTTGAGTGTGAGTTGTATGTAAGGATTGAGTGGATTATGACATTATGCCAGATTTTTGTGGCGTGTGGGTTTTATGCCAGGTTTTAGTGGAGTATGAATTGTGTGGCAGGTTTTAGTGGAGTGTGGGTTGTATGCCAGGTTTTAATGGAGTATGAATTTCTTGGCCATGTTGTAGTGGAGTCTGAATTGTTGCCAGGTTTTAGTGGAGTGTGGGTTATATGCCAGGTGTTAGTGGAGTACGAATTGTGTGCCAGGTTTTAGTGGAGTGTGGGTTGTATGCCAGGTTTTAGTGGAGTATGAATTTCTTTGCCAGGTTTTAGTGGAGTATGAATTGTTGGCCAGGTTTTAGTGGAGTGTAGGTTATATGTAAAGATTTAGTGATGTGTAAATTTTATGCCATGTTCGTATTTTGTGAGTTGTATATAAGGATTTATTCTAGTTTAATTGGTATGCCAGGTTATAGTTGGTTGTTAGTTGTATTCCAGGTGATAGTTAATCTTTAGTTGTATGCCAGGTTAAAGTTGATTGCTAGTTAAATTCCAGGTTATAGTTGATTGTTAGTCGTTTGCCAGGTTATAGTTGATCGTTAGTCGTTTGCCAGGTTATAGTTGATCGTTAGTTATATTACAGGTTATAGTTGATCATTAGTTGTATGCCAGGTTATAGTTGATCATTAGTTATATTCCAGGTTATAGTTGATCGTTACTTATATTCCAGGTTATAGTTGATGGTTAGTTATATTCCAGGTTATAGTTGATTGTTAGTTGTATTCCAGGTAATAGTTAATCTTTAGTTGTATGCCAAGTTATAGTTGATTGTTAGTTATATTCCAGGTTATAGTTGATCATTAGTTATATTCCAGGTTATAGTTGATCGTTACTTATATTCCAGGTTATAGTTGATGGTTAGTTATATTCCAGGTTATAGTTGATTGTTAGTTATATTCCAGGGTATAGTTGATTGTTAGTTGTATGGCAGGTTATAGTTGATTGTTAGTTGTATGGCAGGTTATAGTTGATTGTTAGTTATATTCCAGGTTATAGTTGATCATTAGTTATATTCCAGGTTATAGTTGATCGTTACTTATATTCCAGGTTATAGTTGATGGTTAGTTATATTCCAGGTTATAGTTGATTGTTAGTTATATTCCAGGGTATAGTTGATTGTTAGTTGTATGGCAGGTTATAGTTGATTGTTAGTTATATTCCAGGTTATAGTTGATTGTTAGTTGTATGGCAGGTTATAGTTGATTGTTAGTTATATTCCAGGGTATAGTTGATTGTTAGTTGTATGGCAGGTTATAGTTGATGGTTAGTTGGATGCCAGGTTATAGTTGATTGTCAGTTTTATTTCAGGTTAAAGTTGATTGTTAGTTGTATGTTAGGTTATAGTTGATTCCAGGTTAAAGTTGATTGTTAGTTTTATGTTAGGTTATAGTTGTATTACAGGTTATAGTTGATCATTAGTTATATTCCAGGTTATAGTTGATTGTTAGTTGTATGCCAGGTTATAGTTGATTGTTAGTTGTATGGCAGGTTATAGTTGATCATTAGTTATATTCCAGGTTATAGTTGATTGTTAGTTGTATGTTAGGTTATAGTTGTATTACAGGTTATAGTTGATCATTAGTTATATTCCAGGTTATAGTTGATTGTTAGTTGGATTCCAGGTTATAGTTGATTGTTAGTTGTATTCCAGGTTGTAGTTGATTGCTAGTTAAATTCCAGGTTATAGTTGATTGTTAGTTGTATGCCAGGTTATAGTTGATCATTAGTTGTATGCCAGGTTATAGTTGATTGTTAGTTGTATTCCAGGTTATAGTTGATTGTTAGTTGTATTCCAGGTTGTAGTTGATTGTCATTTACTACACTTACTGTTGTTTAATTGACATTCAGTGTAATATATTTACTTTGGGTTCTTCAAATGACTTCTCCTTAACTGCTCAAGAGATTTGAAAAAATAGTTCTATGAAAGATGCATATTAATATGTCCTCGAAGGGAGATAACCCACACAACAGAATTCTTAGTAAATGTGCAATAATAATTAGTCATTCTAAAAATTATGAAAGTTTTATATCTGTTGATGTAAAATTGTGAAAGTCATGTTATATTGGTCCATGTAAAATGGTTGAAGATATTTTATAATATGTTCTTTCATTCAATTTTCAAGGCTTGGCATTTCATTAACAGAATGCTTATGTTCTTACTTTTAGATGGCCCACACATAGAGTATGGGTATAGACGTACGTATGAAGAGGGGGATAATGTAACAATACTCTGTGATGTGCAATCTAACCCTTCTGCTAAAGTATGGTGGCAGAAGAAGGAGAACAACTCATTCTATTTGGATGGTAATCAACTGATACTCATCAATGTTACAAGAGAAAATGGTGGAGACTACCTCTGTTTTGCTTCCAGTAATAGAACACGACAAAATGGAATTGTGGAATTGGTCACAGCTAACAAAACATTCCCAATTGATGTTCAGTGTAAGTTATCCTGAGAGAATGAGTATGTGGGAGATCTTCTAAATTTGAACTATTTTATGTGGGGGTTTTGCTTGATGAATTTGATTGCACTAAAACTACAAGAAATTTAAAAAGAAGAAAACTTAAGAAAAAAAAAGAAAGTGAAAACTGTAGCTATTATTTTATTCAAAGAGTTTTTATTGAAAGGATGCACAATTCAGTGAAAGTATGTGCACTTTTTCATTTTCTAATGGTCTTTTAGCAGGGAATTTTTAAAAATTTAAATGGCAGCTGTAAAAAAAAAAGATCTTTTTATCCTACTAGTAAGGAGACACACTCTTTGTGGGAGACATAACTCAAATCTGGGAATCTACATAAAAAATGGAAGGGTTAACATGTATGAAAGCAGTGATTTTTTACCGACCCACTGACCTAATAACATTTTACTGACCCACTGACCTAATAACATACACATGATATTGGGAGGTGGCTTAGAGCTGCAAGAAATCAGAGTCTGTACTGAACATTTTCACTGGTTTGAGTAATTTGGACTACTCAGCCATTTTGTTACACAAAAGAAAAATCTTGTATGCACTAGATAGGCAGAAGAATCTGTCCAGAATTCGTTAGAGGGAATTCTAAAATAATTATAGTTGAACTGGTTGACTTTGCTAGCATTTCTATTTTATCTAAACTCCTAGCTTCCATTCAAAATGTATAGCGAAGGTACTGTCCTTTATTTATAGTGATATCTAACTAAAATTTTTAGTACATCTCATCTCGTAGATAGGACTGCCTTAATCAACTGATCATTTCAATTATTGCAAATAATTATTGCAAATAATTCAAGCAGAATTACTTTTTTCTACATCAGAGTTTATTTTCTAGTGTAGAAATGACTGAGTAGTTCTGATTATGGTTTTAGCTGAAGGTGAAAGTTGACAGTGTATTCTTAGTCAAATTTAAATTTCGTATTACTGTGCTAAAATTAAGCATTGACCATTTTGATTAAATGGGGCACACTTTTAATATAGAGAAATACTGAACCATACTGATTTTTTTAGGTGACATTTCAAAATTTTAAGTAATTGGATCATTTTTTTAGCCAATAAAGGTATGTATTATTGTTGTTGCCTATTGTTAGCTTTAACAGTCTTAAAATCTGGCGTTTTCTTTTTCCTTCATTTTTCTTTACCAGATGGACCTGGAAACTCCATAAGGTTATCTCCAAACATAACAACATTGGTTACAAGTCATGGATCTACATTTCCTGTCATTGAGTGTATAGCTGATTGTAACCCACCGTGTTCTTATTTCTGGACAAGGATGGGTTCTGGAGCTAATCTTACCTTGGGCACTGTCAACAGATGGCACCACACAGGAGAGCACACCTGCCAAGCTTCCAACCGAGTTGGTAGTACTAGATATGAGACAAACATAACCTTTGTTATGTATGTAAAGTGTAAGTTGAAGTTCATTTAATGTTTCCTAATAACTGTTGGGGCAAAATTATTTATGGATTTTTGTAATGAAGATTGAAGTATCTCAGTCAAAGTTTTTTTTTATTGACTTCGATTTTCCTTCTCAAGAACAGAGTAAATTTCTTTCCATAATGGATTTTTTTCAGATATTCACATTGTAGAGCTCTGAACTTATTTATGTGGTCATATTTTAATGAATGCTCAATTTTATGTCTGTTGCTCTTGACTGAATTATGAAATAATTATTTGCATTTATTCCTGTATATATGACCCTATTTGAAAAATTACTACATTTTTTCTAATAATGAAACTCAAATTATTACATACAGTCAGAATACAAAGAAAAATCAAGGAAATCAAGATTTGGACAGTTATATAAGAACATGTTCCAAGGAGAATGACTATAAAGGAAAAATAGACATACAGAACAAAGAACATGAACATACAAATAACACATACAAAGAAACTAGAGTAAATAATCAACCTGCACTCCACTGGGAGCATGGACCAGGTGCACCAGCAGGGTAAGCTTCCTTTGCTCTTCTAGAAACAGCCACTTAGTTGACGAAAGAGGAAAACTACGACACTGTGAACAAATTTCTGTCAAATACCTAATCATCGTCAAAGATATCCTCTCATACTGGTCAGGATACAACAACTGCAGCAGGACAACGTTTGCTGCTCCATCTATCAATTTCTACTTTAAGAGTAAGTATTTTTTTTTAGATCAGCCTTATATAGAAGTAGTAGACTTAAACAATTACAACTGGTATGAAGAAGGAGCTGAGGTGAAAGCTATGTGCAGTATAGAAAGTTACCCTGAACCCAACATAACATGGTCCAGAAATGATGGAGTAGTCATCCCAGCAGGTAAAGTACCCTGAACCCAACATAACATGGTCCAGAAATGATGGAGTAGTCATCCTGCAGGTAAAATATCCTGAAACTTACTTTACATGGCTCGATGAAGTAGGCATCCCAGCAGGTAAAGTACCCTACACCCAACATAACATGGTCCAGAAATGATGGAGTAGTCATCCCTGCAGGTAAAATATCCTGAAATAACATTACATGGTCCGATGAAGTAGGCATCCCAGCAGATAAAGCAAACTGAACTTAACATAATATTGTCCAGAAATAACGTGGTATAGAACTATGAACCAAACTTAAGATGGTCCAGAAATGATGGACCAGACATCCAAGCAGATAAAGCCAACATAATATAGTATAGAAATGATAGATTGGTCATCCCAGCAGTAAGTGTATCCTTAAACTTACATAGTTGGTCCAGAAATGATTAAGTAGACATTCAAGCATGGAAAGTACCTGAACCCAACAGAACATGGTCTAGAATTAATAATATTTTATCAGATGAGCCACTCTTGTTTGATTTGGTATAACTGTCTTAGATTTACTTTTATAATTCAACTTGATTTTATATAAGATTTCTACTTGGTTGTTTTCATTTAGTGGATCAGATTATTTTGTATAAAATGACTTGATGCTATGATGTCATTCTATTTGTCTGCACACAGCAATTCAAACAAGGGAACTGCCATTTGGTTTTTAGGGGGAGGGTGCTAAAATTTGAAATAAAAAGGCAGGATTGGAATTTTCAAGAAATTAAAAAGCAGAACAGCCCATTAAAAATATGCAAGATCTATTATAAAGACATCTGATATTTGTTTGTTTATATTCTTATTTAAAAAAAGGAAAAAAAGCAAGACCTGTATTATCGCAAAATAAAAAGTTAGGATTGAAAATTTGTCAAGCTCCCACCCTAAAAAATAAAATGACTGCTCCCTAAACCCAAAGGAAGTAATGCTTTGAATATAAATTAATTATTGAACTTTAGACTGTCATCTACTAGAAATTTAATGATACTTGATAACCTGTTCAACAATTATAAACTTGTTTAGTAATTGTGACATTTTTATGGTGCATTTTAAAAATTCTGCTATTTTTTAATTTAACAAATTATCACATATAATGATACATGCCAATATTAGTTTTGGGGAAATGACATGTCTGTTCACTGTATTTAAACAATTTCTTATTTTTCCTGTAGGAACCTTTACTATTAATACAACAGTCAACTGTATATACGATTGTAAGGTTGACTCCACAATGACAATACACCATGCTGAATGTTTAGAATCAGGAAGTTATTACACATGTAGCGCTGACAATGGTGTCACTGGACCAGTTTCTAAAAAGTCATTAAATAGGATGTTGGTTAAATGTGAGTACCCTAATGTTAGATATTCCCTCACCAATGTGAGTACCCTAATGCTAGATATTCCATCACCAATGTGAGTACCCTAATGCTAGATATTCCATCACCAATGGGAGTACCCTAATGCTAGATATTCCATCACCAATGTGAGTACCCTAATGTAAGATATTCCCTCATCAATGCCAGTACCCTAATATTAGTTAATTGTTCCTTCATCAATATGAGTACCCAGAATGTAAGTCAGATATTCCCTGATCAATGCTAGTATCCAAATTTTAGTTACTAAGTTATATATTCCATCACCAATGTGAGGAGCCATGTATTAGTTAGATATTCCCTCACCAGTGTGAGTACCCATGTATTAGTTAGATATTCCCTCACCAATGTGAGGACCCATGTATTAGTTAGACCTTTCCTTACCAATGTGAGGACCCATGTATTAGTTAGACCTTTCCTTACCAATGTGAGGACCCTAATGTTAGTTAAATATTCCCTCACCAATGTGAGGACCCATGTATTAGTTAGATATTCCCTCACCAATGTGAATACCCATGTATTAGTTAGATATTCCCTCACCATTGTGAGGACCCTAATGTTAGTTGGATATTCCCTCACCAATGTGAGGACCCATGTATTAGTTAGATATTCCCTCACCAATGTGAGGACCCACGCATCAGTTAGACATTTCCTTACCAATGTGAGGACCCTAATGTTAGTTTGATATTCCCTCACCACTGTGAGTACCCATGTATTAGTTAGATATTCCCTCGCCATTGTGAGGACCCTAACGTTAGTTAGATATTCCCTCACAAAGGTGAGTACCCATGTATTAGTTAGATATTCCCTCGCCATTGTGAGTACCCATGTATTAGTTAGATATTCCCTCACCAGTGTGAGTACCCATGTATTAGTTAGATATTCCCTCACCAATGTGAGTACCCATGTATTAGTTAGATATTCCCTCGCCATTGTGAAGACCCTAATGTTAGTTAGAAATTCCCTCACCACTGTGAGTACCCACGTATTAGTTAGTTATTTCCTTACCAATGTGAGAACCTTGTGTTTTTGTGTGATATTCCCTCACCAATGTGAGTACCTAATGTTATAGTTAGAAATATTTTCTAATTACCACTCATTAGAGTTGGGGCTATATTTCCATAGAGTTTTCTTTTACAGATATCTTCAAGTTTTGACTGCATATTATGCATTATGTATTGTGAATCTATCAATGGTATTTGTGTTAAAATCAAACAAAGTTTTGCCCATGGATTGTGTAACCAGATGTGTATTGCAAATGTGTCAGTCTGCCTCTCGCGCCATCTGTTACACTTTTCTGTAATAGATTTCTCAGCTTTTACTGAATGGGATGCGAACATATTTGGTGTACTGTTTTTGCATTATAATTTAAACCAAGCTGTCCTTTTCCAAGTTCGCGCCTGTCGACTTCCTGTTTACCATACCCCTATTTTGAAAGAAATGGTTTTGGTCAGGGTATTCTTAGCATAACATTGAAGGACTTGTTAATGGAGCATAATGAGAGATACACATCAATAGTAGTATCACTACTGTTTATTGTAGCATCTATTTGTCTGCCATTGAAATCATTGTAAGCACTACTTCAATGGCCTTTGGCCTTAATTGTTTACCTGGATGTTGGGAAAAAGCCAAAACCCAATTCATTTTCACGGTGTAAGGTCAAAATTTTAGGTTTTTAGTTGTTCTTTTCTGTGATTCATTTAAAATGAACTTGTTCATATTGTTACATACATAGAAAAAACATGTGTCTACTAATTTTTAAGATCAAAGGTAATTCCACATTTTTAAGTTGAAAATTTTAGTAACCTTTTCTTGTATTGCCTTGGTTTATTTGGTGTCATTTAAGTCTGATTTTAAGACTTAATTTTAGTCATTTATGTATTTTTTGGTATTTTCTTTTAAGGTAATCCACGACCAGCAAACATGAGTGTCTATAATTACAGTTTAAAACTTGGTGATACTATCAACTTGACAGCTACTTTCATTTCAATACCTGGACCAGCAGTACAATGGCTGTTCAGACCCAAACCAACATCAGGAAACAGTTCCTTAGAAATAGATGATTCAGATCGTAGCTGGAAAAACATCTTTTTCACAGCTGTCTATACTATTGATTCCATTAGATATTATGACTTTGGTCAATATTTTGCTGTTGCTGATAACTTTAATGGCATTCAATCTACTATTACATTCAATGTGAAGCAAAATAGAGAAGGTATATAAACTTTCTCAGTTTATCATGACAAATAGTCATCACCAAATGTTATAATTAATGACTTCTTTATTGTCATTGGTTAATTTAATTTTCACATTTTTGTTGACATTGCAGTGTCCCAGCTAGGACTTGAGGGCAGAAGGGCGCAAATTTTTAAAAAAGCACTTTTTACACACAAACTTCATGAAAAGGGGCAGTATTGTTAATTTCTATAATTTGAAAATCTATAATATGAGTTGTTCTTCCTATTTTAAAAGTTTAACTGACTACTGAAGATCATTTACTTAACTTCTTTTTATTTTAAGGATTTCCTGAAAAGGCCCATAACCTTGCGGTAGTGTGTTCCAAATCATCAGCTGTGATTACATGGATATCAGCATACAATGGAGGATACAGACAGAACTTTACTGTCTACTGGGGCTGGTTAAGCCCACCCAGGGTAAGAGGTCAGACTGTCAGTGATCCAGGAGAAAACATGACTGTTGCTGTGACAATGGAGTTGATGGAGACTGACGTCACTTATTTTTTCTCTGTTGAAGCTGTCAATCAGATTGGTTTTACTTCTTCAAATGAAGTGGTCAGTTGTACCACAGGTGAGTACCCTTGCTATTGGAAAGGCCTTTATAGAATGATTGTACTACTTCTTAAGATGTTCAGCATGGGAGCAACAGTATGTCTATTTTAAAATTACAACTTATGGTAGTTTTTAAATTGAATGCCCTTGAGCAATTTCTGAATTGACAGTACATGTACATACATGTCCTTATAAGTACATGTAGGTTAATTTAAAACTTATCACTCCATACTGGAGTCTTCTAATAGCTTGGTACACAAGAGTCCAGGAAATTCTGGGTTCCATTCCTGGCTCTAATCAAACCAAAAGATGTCAGCCATTGCTCCTCCCTGAGAAATAACTGATTGGCTTGGAGTCAAAATAATATGTGTGAGTTATGTGACATATCTACCTGTTGGTTGTTGCTTTATATTACTAGCACAATTAAAATCAAGATCAGCATGTCAAACATATTATACCTGAAATTTATGAAGTTCCTGCTATATGATGTAAAACTACAATCTATCCATCAATCCAACAGATTCAACATCATTAAATGTCAGACAGAATCAGGCAGTGGGTGAAACATAGTATGGAAAAACCCATAATTTTGAAAGTTTAATTTGACTACTTGCACTATCAGAATCAAGGAGAAAGGACAAGATTTTTCATATTATGTTGGTGCATTGAGTTATAATTTCATTGAAATGCACTAAAAATGAACATTTCAAGGACAGATAACTCTGTCAAAAACCTCATTTTTCTAACATTCTATTGAAAATTGTCTGAGGAAATCCAGAGATGCAGTGATCAGATAATGGTATTTTCAAATAAAGAAAGCATCCTTGAGTGAAATCATATTGTCAGATTGGTAGGGTTTTGACATGCATTTTTCTGATTGTTTCCCATTTTGCCAGATTCTTACAAAAACTGAAACTTAATTATGTACATGCAACCAATATTTTTTTTACTTTCAAGATATGTTTGTTTTGGTCTTGTAGCAAGGACTGGTTTTGGAACACAAACACAGACAGCCAGTAAAGGAGGGGTTATAGCAGGTGCTATCATTGGATCTTTACTGTTTGTGGCTATTCTGGGAATCATAGGCTTTATTCTATTCAGGAGATATCAGTCTAAGAAAGGTATCCCACTTTAATCTGAGATATAGAAGGGGCATATTGGAGATTTTTAAGAGGGAGTTACCCAGTTTGCCCAACATTTTGCAAGAATTTTTTTTTACTGTGAAAATTGTATTAAAAACATTCAATTATTTTTTTCATTAAACTATTGGAACTACTACTCAGTCTTTCATGTTAGCCACAAACTATTTTATTTTCAAAAGGGGGGGGGGTGATTTTATGTTGAGTTAGAAATTCTTGTTCGTGCAAGCCCCCAATTCATTCTTTTTTTCCACCAGCAGCCCCAGTTACTGGTACAATAAAATCATTTGAAAATCTGTAATTTTAAGTAATGGTGGAAATATTGAACTGTATTTTTTCTGTTCATGATAGATTAAAAAATCTTTTAGGGGCTTAAATTTGGAATACTGAAAAAAAATGACTGGTGTCTTACACACAAGAAAAACCTTGTATGCACTAAGCTAAAGAATTTTTCTGTATTTTTTTTTTTTGATCAGATACTTACTCTAAGCTTAACTGGTAGAATTTTTGCCCACTACCTTTTTTCTTAGGTTTTTTCTTTGTGCCAAGATTGTCATAAGATTTAGTGTTCTTTATATCTAGTTACATCTAACGAAAATTCTTAGCTTCACCTGATTGATGGAACCACTTTGGTCCATGTAACACTATAATTTTGGTGAATAATTCAAGAAGAAATTCTCCTTTCTGCACCTGATAATATTTTTAGTGTAGTAAAATGGCTGTGTCGGTTCCAATTGTCCTTTTTAGAGGTTCTGAAGTCACTAATTAGCCATATCTGAACTGGTTTATACAACCAATGAACACTTATATTTTACCAAATGACTACTGATCAGTTTTATGGAATGATCTTTTTTGGTTGTCCCTTTTACATAAATGAATTTAATAATATAAATATAGAAACAGATTTCATTATTTTTCTTTTAAATTTGCTTTTGTTAAAGAAATATAAAATGTGTAAAATTTATATTTAAAAATATTTTGAATTCAAAGAAAATTTGTAACATTCTTTCATTTTAGGTAATTCAAAGTTTGGAGACCTGCATGTTAAGTTCAACAACAGAAATTGAGAAGTAGGAGAAGCCTTTGTTTAAATTATCAAAATGATGACATAATAAGTGTGAAACATGTCTCAACTTAGATGGTGGCATTTTACCAGCCAATTTTAGTTATTTTTTTATTTTTACGGAGTAACACAAAATGGCATTATATCTTTATCTACCTCATCAAATTATTTTTTTCATGCTTCTTTGATTTTTTTTTTAAAAAAAGTGAAGGGTTTTTTATATGTTTTCATGTAAAGGAAGGAAGTTTTTTGAATATTTGCTATTTTTTTTACTATTGGCTATTTTTTGGTGCAGAGTTCATAGACTTTACACCAAAGCATGGTCAAAGGTTTGGAATGCATGGAGGGAAAAAGGAACCATCCCTTTGAAAGTAAGAAATAAGCAATAGAATTGGATTTCACATAATTGACTCCCCGTGCAGGTCTGGGTGTTAAAAGAATAGGCCTGCAGCAGCGCTAAGCTTGTCGTAAAAGGCGACTAAATAGTGCTCAGAACCCTAGCCAGGGGCTAGGGCGCTCTGCCCACAGAGCAACTGGGATGTGTGCCCCAGGTGGTGGAATGGGGTTCCCCTGGCGTGTTACATGCTGGGGTTGTCAGGCTATAATACGGAAACCTGACCGCAAACCATAGTGGTGCACTGTGTTGGGGAAGATGCCACGTTCCTCGCACATTAAAGAACCCTACTGTGGTATTCTTCCAGAGTAGGAACCATAGGGCTCCGCCACAGGAGGCTAAATTGCCCGACCCTACCCACCTCTCCCTATTTCTAGTGGCAATGAAAATTTGTCGACCCCATTGTCCTTGTGTCCCATCCCTTTTTCATTTCATCATCATTTCATGTTCATTTTATCATCAATTTCATGTTCATCGTCTGAATATAGCTGAAATATTGCTGCTCGGACATTAAACCCCAACAAACAAACACATAATTGACCCATTTTTGCTAATTTGATTAGCATGCGTGACTAGTGTTGTTCAATCAGTTGAAAATGCCAACCAGTTAGGGATCATAATTGGTAAGGGTCAACCAATCAATTATCAACTACTATGGGTTTGCCATTTGTATATTTCCTTTACTAAAATGAATCAAAATTTAGCATTCTTATAGCACAACTTCAGGGAAGAGTTTACAATTTTTACAAATTAAAGTGCCTTCGAAGTTGAATATCATTTGCAATCAAAATCTAAGCTGGAGATCATTCCTTTTGAATTGAATTGTAGCAAAATATCAGTTCTTATAATCACGTATATAACTAGCCAAGTATTAAGTGTATAAACTTCAGGTGTGCATTCTCTTCACTCATATGTCTGTTAGTGTTTGTATATGAAAAGTCATTTATACACACATTTCTTTAAATGCTCATGATGTGTTCTAAATTTATAGTGTTTCTTGCCAAAATTATTGCCCTTGGAAACATTAACAGTTTCCTTTAAGATAGTTACAGATATGGAGACGCAATAAAAGTTTGGTATTTGAGCCCTATAGATTAGTTTCATATGAAGTTAAAGTAATTTTCTTAAAATGGGTTCTCTCAGTAATTGTATTGACACAAAGGATACTGTTATAAATTTTATATAATTTTTTTTGGATGTATTATAGGTTATAAAGAGTCCATTTAAGATGGTTCATTTACTAACATAGGTCCCTGTGTACTATCTTAAAGAACAGTAAATATATTGGAAGGTTCTTTTGATCAGATCAAGCATATTGTGTCTCCAAAATGTAGTTTATAGTTATACCTTTGTGGAGGTAATGTCATGAGAGTGAAAATTATAAAAATATTCCTAAACTATTGTCTAAGTTTGTATACATGTTGGGATTTTTAAAGCAAATACAATTTTGTATGTGAAAAAGTTGTTTTGTGGATGACAAATGACTGCTATATACATTCGATGATAATGTATTATGAAAGTTTAAATCTATTTATCACATCTGGGTGGTCAACCGACTGATTTAAGGCTTTTATTGATCATCGGCACACCACTATGCATAACATATACTCCAGTGAAGATAAGAGTTTGGGTAAAACAAAAGAATTTCCTCGTGGAAGTGTATATTGAGCATAATTCACACATGCTCATCAATTATCCCACAGTTAACATAAAAGGGTATATAATAAAAAGTCAGGACAAATTTCATAGTTAAAAAGAATTTATCCTGCTCATAAAGACAAAGTGTTGCTTACTGTGATTAAATACTAGATCCTATCAGTAAAAATAGTGATATAAGGCAGGTATAATCTGTAAATGGGTAAATTCATAAGCTAGGTTCTAACAGACTTGTGATGAAATGTCTGTTGGCTGAACTGTCATTTCATGCAGAGTAAGAACTGATTGGCCTCTACTCTTTTGTTTTGTTATTTGCCTAATAGGTTCCTTCCTGTCAGACTGATTTCACAAATGTTTGTAGGTATAAATTTAGTTGTAAGTTACCGGTAGACCAAATAAAGATTGTTCATCCCCTCCCATCCCTAAAAGGTTAATAAAAATTTTTAAATATTGTGGTGGGAATTTCAAAATTAGGAAATTGTTCACATCAGTTTCTAGCATTGAGACACTATATTGCACAAATCTTTCATTTCTTGGTGACTAAATCGATGTCTCTGCTCTAGAACTGGTGTGGCTATGGATTTAGAACACATCTTTACTTTAAATAGCTATAATTAAGCTAGCAATACCTGGTAAGAAATTAAAAATAAAATATAAAATCCTCCCACCCGCCCCATATTTTTTGTATATATGTGAATGCAAAATCTACCATTTAAGTTTACTTGACCTCATGACATCCTACTAAAAAGTGTTATCGTGTTGTCGTTACTAACTGCTCGTTACACTTTCTGTTCTGAATGTAAGTGGGATCTGCAGATAAATGTATTATTACATTTGAATGTGAAAATTCTTGCCTTATTTTCATGAGTTTGTAGTATACAGTATGTACGGGTAGTTAGTTTTATAGTCAGATATATAATGTATTTTTTTCTAATAATTGTTTTCCTGTATAATCAAAAATATCTTCAGACCTTTTGTTATAAATTATTTTTACTACCTGTGACAATGATTTATGGTAGAACATACCTATTACACAGAGCATTCTTTTCTGTCATCTTGCTAAATCATACAGGTATCTATATTTTATATTAACTAATAGTGTTTGAAATGATGTAAAAAGAATTTACTTAAATTATTTCAAATGACTTTTTTACATAAAAATAAGAATGATAAAATTAAAAACATTATTTAAAAAAAAACGTCTTTTCTAGAGGAGATAATTAATGGGAAATTTGTTTTCAAAGGGGAGATAATTGGTGGGAAAATGTTCTATTGAAATGTATAGGGATTTTCAGTTCTAATATTGCAAGAAAAAGAGTTCAGTGTCATCCAATTTCATTTTGAAATAGGGAAAAATGTCTCAATTATCTCAAAATCAAGTTATGTGACCTTATGTTTATTACATTAATATTCTTTTCAAGTATGTACATTCAGGGTCATCTTTGAGAAAAACTAGGAAAATTTATTAGGTATGATCTGCCTTAATAGATATACATTTGTTTTTGTTTGATGATATGATTGCTACAGACAAAGCACTGTAACTGGTCTAATATTGTGTGCTTTGATATGCTCAAAACATGACAATGTAATGTTATCAATTTTTATTTCAATTTCATTCAGAGATGCTTGCTTTTAAATGATATAATTATGAAATGTACCTTTTTGTTTTTTTGTTATAAAAGAATATGAATTTAAAAACAGTAACATCGTATTGGAATGAATTTGATAGAGGATGTGATATAAAAGGACTTAAGTCTTGATCTTGAAGAGCTTTCCTGTATATCATACATGTACATGTATATGATACAAGTCAATCAACAAACATTACCTGTAGGTCCTCATTTAAAAATATACTGGTTCTTAAATGAATTTTATATAGTTTTAGTACCTCAGTTATATTGGAATCACCTGTCCCTCTATTTACTCAGATTTCATCTAAAAAATTTACACTGCCACTGGACTGATTGTTTTCAAATTTAGTATGAGGCTTTGTATGGATTGTGCATGCATTTTCAGCAATTTTGGGTTTCTGTCTGATATCAATGTTTTGTCAGACTTGTACCGTATTCCTATCATGACAATGTCATATTTGATAATATACATTGTATATTTTATAAGTGTAAACTTGTGTTTATTGTAAACTATGTAGAATTTGTACTTGTGCAGATTATATACAATTAATGTTATAAAATATATTAATTTTTTCTTTCTTCATTAATTTTAAGTTTTTTTTTCATTGTTATCTATTGTGTGTTTAAACACAGACTAGAAGGGTTCATTCATTGTGGGTTAAAATGCATGCTGAGGGCATTCATTTATAGTGTATTTAACGCATGATAGATGCATTTGTTTATTAGCACAATAGAAGCATTCATGAATTACGTGTTTGGCGGGCATTTTGTGTGAGTTTTGGTATTTGGCATGTGTGAAATCTGAACGTCTCAAGGAGTGTATTATTAACCAGGTCCATTTTAATGTGTCATCAGTGTACATGTTATTTTTGGTCATTTCATAGTTGATTTGTACTCAATGTTGGTGCTTACATTTTTCTTAATCTTTTGTGATATCAGTTTCCTAATATTTGTTCTTAATAAATAGCCTGATTTATTATAAACATGATAAACCTTTAATTACATATCAAAATTATTTTATATATAATCATTGTTGATTTGTTCAAATAGCAATAAACTTTATTAGTGTTGATTGTCTATTCTAAGACTATAATGTCCTTGCCTTGTCTGTTCCTATACCATGATGTCCACACTTCTCAGCCTTTTGACCTTTATCAAAGTGAGGTATCACTTCTTATCGAAAACTTACACCTATCTTGCAATGGGGTATGTAAGTCTCATTCTAGTTTCATTTTCTTTACCAGAATTTCTGATGTAGAATGTATTGAAAACCGAAGACCGATCTGTATTTTATTGTTTACTTCCGGATACTTGAAATGCTGTATAACAATGCAAAATCTTCTAGTTAATGTATTTTCTTACTACATTTATCATGTAGAAATAGTTATTTGTCATTTTTATCGGTATTTTTACATAGAAAATTTTTTGCCCTTAACAATGAACTCGACGCTCTCAAAATGACAAATATCTATGCTCTTGAATGGTAGACTAGGACCCATTCTCGTGAAATCACGAGGTCACATGACGAGACTTACATACCCTATTAGCTATGACAGTTCAAGTTAATTTCATATAATATGATACTTTGAAAATTTTCAAGCCCCTGGATGGGAATTGAACCCTACCACCTCTGGCATGCTGGCCTAGGGTCTATACCGCTAGGCTACAGATACTATTTGGATTTTCAAAGTATGTGTATCATATTAAATGAAACTTTAACTTAACTTGAATTGTAATTGCTAATTGCAAGGTTGACACCCACATCACACTATTAAGAAATGAGCATGAACAGATCCATAATAGGAGTCAAGTATTACAGTTTGATCATGAAAATGGAGGACGTTGAGGATCCTGAACTTTTCAGTTCATTTTTTTGTTATTTTTTCATAATTATGGTAAAACTGCACGTTTTATAAACAAAGCAAGGGTGCCTGTCAAGTGATCAACATTTACAGAGAATATGAAGTCATGTTTTATTGAATTTGAATAACAGAGTTGAACATAGAATTACAATACTGAGACAACTCTATTATTGAAACTAAATTTTGTAGGAACAGCTTTTGAGATAACAAGTGTAAAAATTCTAAAAGAATAACTGCTTAAAAGGGTTAAAAGGGCAATTTTTTTTTTTTTTTTTTTGGGGGGGGGGGGGTTGGGTGGGGATGAAGTCTAAGGTCATATCTAAACTAAGTTTCACATTTACAACCAGCCTTTTATAAATAAACTAAGTTTTCCTAGATCAGGCCAGGTAGATACAAGATTTTAGGTTTTGGGATTGGTGGTTGGGGGAGAAGTAAAGACTGAGCAAAGGGTCCAGGAAATTTTTCGTTGTAAAATTTATTAAATTTGAAGATTTCATGGAAACATTTTCTTCACAAAAATAGATTCTAGATTTTTTTTAAGGGAAGACATTTCAAAACAAAACTTACAGGGCAAGTTGAAAGACTATCAAAATACAGAAAAACAATTCGCAGCAATTACAACCCATAATTCGCTAATGCCTATCTGAACAAAAATCTGAGAATCTTGTAATACCCACTACAACACATTAGATTTACAAAGACCTCACTTTATTATCATTTAGTGGATTTAAACACAATCCAAAGAATTTAGATAGGAAGTTTCATACCATCATGGTCAATTTTGGACCGTTAAAAATGCACAAAATTACCATTTTAAATCAAAAAAGAGATGGAATCCTTAGAACCCCCTGGATCGGAGTTAATGAGCAATAATTTTTTTCTTATCTGAGCATAAAGCAAGTTTCATGTTAACAGGTCTTCGTCATGGAGGCACTCCATTGTAACATGAGTTGTGGAGTTGTAGCTTATCAGAATCACAGACTATTTTTTACACCTTAATATGACTAGCACATTGTATACATTAGAATTAACAAAACAATCTTAAAATACTGTTACATCTCTAATACCATAAAATTACCCTTACAAACCTTACAACTTAGTAACAGAAGAAAGAGGTTTTGTATCAGGAAATATACAAGGCCAGGAAAAATAAACCAATGCAATGAATACAGGTTGATAAATCTTAATCCAAAGAAATTGATATGTTTATATACCGGTAATGCCTAACATCACAATAATGATTTTCATACCAAGTGTGATACAGTCCTTGAACCTATCCACACAACAATTTGACGGACTGAGGACCATTGACTGATTGATCGCTGACAGATCGATGACCGATCTGATCACAGTTTTTTTTTATGTTAAATGACATAAGATCTGTTTTAAATAAAAGAAATGTAAAATATAAGTGTACATTGTATAACATATATATAATATTATGCAAATATGTGTAAAATTGACAAAGAAAACAAAAAATTCCATATAATACATTGACCGCTCTATGGTCATGTGATGCGATCAACAGTTAAAGGGATCGGTTTGACAGATCGATGATGGACTGGAAACTGATAGTTGATCAATGACCGATCGCAATTTTCGTTGCAGAGATCAGTTCAGGTACTGCAGCCAGCTTATTCCAAAATAATTTATTTCAGATTATTAAACAACACATTATCGTAAATTTGGACATGTTGATGGTAGGTTTATTTTGGTTCATTTGATGCCTCTGAAAAGTGCCTTAATTAAACATACCAAAACATCCCTATGCTTGAGAGAATTTAGACAGCCAATATCAGTGTACACTAGAATGTGGACGAAATCAGGTAATGTCAAACTCTGACAGTTTACTAGCTTACATAAAGTGAAAAGAAAAGTGATAAAAGTTCACACACTAGGATTCTATTTCGGCTAATTATCTTTACTTACAAAAATGTAGTGGTTACTATACTTATCTTTATGGTCAATTGATTGCTATCTTACTGAGAAATTAAACCACAATTACAGTCAGAATTGGCAAAATTCCTTTTAGGACAGAATGATAAAGGATGTTTTGTTTTCACTGTGAGGAAAATTAAAAAAAAAACATCATATAGAATGCACCAACATTAAACACACCAGGTTGACAGAAAACCACCAAAATATCACAATCAAGGATAATCTACTTTAAGTACAGTCGTTGTTTAGGATGGTAAACTAAAAAAGTTGGCTGTAACAATAATGGTTCACAACCTTGACATGGTTTTTTTTTTAAAAAATATATATAACTGAGAAAAATAAACTAACAATTTCATCAGTTCAATGGCAAACACTCTAAAAATACATATGATAAACATTCTAATATAAAAACATAGTTATGTTAAATTATATCATTCTGAGTAGTTTAAGTTATCAATGAATGGCACATACATGTATTTCATATTAACCTTCTTATAATTAAAAAACACAACAATTATACAGATAAAAAATCTACTACCAGGCACAAATGCATGAAAATGACAAGCAGAACTACTGAATGAACCATTCATCAGTCATAACATGTAAGATCTAACAACATTCTGTCTACATTCCAACTAATTTTACATGAAATAGTATATGTATGCACAATTATAACTTCTCTGAGATGTCTAATAAAAGATTGCAGCAGTATTAGAGTGCCCTCAGAAAGGCACTATCTCAAATTTCCCACTACATGTACATGTACATCTTTAATATGTGTATACTCTGGATCATGTTTAAAATATGCCACTTGTTCTTACCATCTTACTCTCCATGCAGGTATAAAAAGTTGACAATAGGCTGGTTTTTTGGGGATTTTTTTTTTTTTTTGGGGGGGGGGGAGATTATTTTTCCTACAAGGAAACCTACAAAAGTAGAAGTAACATTGTGGTCAAACAGATCACTTAAAAGTCATCGAGCAGCCAAAATTGTGACTAAAAGGTATGAAGAACACCAGAGCAGATCTGTTTATACTACTTGATGACAATCCATATTTGTCACCATATTCTCTGGAAATAATCTGTAAAATCCTGAACTTTCTGAAATTTTAACAAAGGTACTATGGAGATATGCACAATCCGTAGAACATAATTTGCAGTAAAAAATTGTAGAAAAAACGGGAAATCTGTATAAGTAAACACCTCTGCCAGAGGTACAATTCACATTTGTTCCATATATTTTTGGCTTTTCTTCAAAGTAGAGGAAAACCTATAAAACTAGAGAAAATAGGTGTGCATGCATAAAAAAAAAAAAAAAAAAAAAAATTACCCCCCCCCCCACAAAGAAAATTATTACATTGTGACTTATAGATAACAATACACTTTATAAGTTTATGTGAAAAGTCACCCAGAAGTTAAATAGATGACTAACACTGAACAGACTACAGAAATAAAGTGTATTATTTAGAAATTTATTCCTGACTCATTAAGGTACTGTAGAACAATGAAGAAAATACTACAAGACTATGTAGGAGTGCATTGGCACCAACATACTGAGGGGTCTACTGGCACAGATATGTACTGTAGAAGGAATTGTTATACATAAGAGCTTCACAAACATGTTTTAAACATGGTCCGAACTAAAACTTCTTTAAGTCCTGAAATTAAACAAGATATCAAAACTAATTTCTTAAAAACAAGTGCCATTATTTTAAATATAAATTTTATACAAATCTCTTTATAGAAATTAGACAATATATAAATAAGGTTACATATATGTCCATTCACTCAAAGGCTTCTCACAATAGAGCTTGTAAGTTTTGTTCACAAATTAACGAGGATGGTCGCTTGACCGTAACTCCCGCTAGAAAACATAGGATGTCATTGTCTAGAGATTGTAGACTGCAATCTTCACAAAAACTGCTAATAAGAAAATTCTATTGACATATGCACTATATTCATGTGTATGGAAGTCCCAAACTAAATACAAATCGGTCTCCCATTTTGAATGTTTTCAGCAGAAGAAATTCCAGACAAAAACTTAATTGACAACAAGACTTACAGGTCCTATGAGATCAAGAATTTTAAAAAGACAGTATACTGAAATCAGCAAGGAAAATGATAACATTACAACTTTCTTAAACAACTTGAAATAAATTCTTCTTTAAAACAATGTCTGAACTAAATAGTAATTCTAGAAAAAAAAACAAAGCAAAATTACCCCAAAAAATAATTGGCAGTCTAATCAAAAGATTATAAAGAATTATGAACATACTACAAATAAATGTAAATTTGGTACTGAGAGAAACTTTAAAATTTTTAGTTTTGACTTGTGGTAAAATTGCAAGTAAATATTAAAACATTTTTTAAGTAAAAATATCAAGTTCACCCACTAATATCAGTCAATACCTCCCTCATGTACAATATCTCAATCAACAAGTATTCTTAATAAACACATCATGCAGTAACACATCAGATGAAAGACATTTCAGACATCTTTAATATAACAATTTGATTTCTCTACAATAAACTAACACTTAATGCCTTCATAAACAAACCTGTAACAAATTATAATTCTTAGAGTGTAATGAATGGGTTATCCAATAAAGAAAGTTCAGCATAAGCTTTAGCAAGTGCTTAAAGTACTGCCATTAAATCATCCGAAAACCCAAAGCTATTATGTAAGACCCTTTTCCTCAACAAGAAATATAAAATTGATGATCAAATTTTCATTTGTGCAAGCATAACAACTTGTATTAACTTTGTTTCAATAGAGTTCAAACCTATCATCTGTCAAGAATGAAAAACTCACACGTGGAATTATCAGTACATGTATTAACACAACAAGTTGAAAGTTGGTTAACTTATCTGGACATTAGAGACTAGGTTTTCTATAATCAGAAGGTTTCAGCAGACTGAACCACATCTAGATACATTTCATAATCACCATATTAAAAATGTGAGTCCTCTGGATCTTTAGAATCTAATAAACTGAAAGAAAGGGGAGCACCAAGTTATGAGTATGGCTTCTTTAGTTCTGTTTGGCTGCTTAAAGAAGTAGAAACAGCATTATATAACTCCTTAGGGGCAGTCTCCTCATCTACCAAATAATTTGAGACAGTAGTTTCAGAATAATCATCTGGATTCAGGTCTGGCACATGACCATTATCAGTCATTAAGGTATCCTCTTCATCACTGGAAGTGGATGCAGCTGAAATAATAGAGATATCTACAATGTAACAACTAACTGTATGTTCAAACATGAATTTGTTTATGTTGCATTTAAAACAAAACAAAAAACAAAAAATACTGGGTGCAAGCACACAAAGAGAATATCCTCTTCAAATGGATTTTAATGAAAAAGTGTATTACCATTAATTGGACTGTCTTCCCTTCGGAGGAACCGAACTATATTCCTTATTATATATGATGCCCAAACTTCCTGAAAAATTTTACCAAAATCCTTTGAACAAGTTAGGAGGAGATACACTTATAGGTAAACCCTTCTGAATGCTTTGAGGTTAACACTCATAGACCAAAAATGACTACACTTATTCTTCACTTAACTTTAGTATAATTCAACCTTTACTTCTCCAATAGATAGTTGCATTAAAAATACATGTATTGAGAGCAGTTGCTATTATTGTCTTTACATAATTTTATTGCTTATTAGGAGACTGATTAGCATATTGCTTCAGCTTGTTTCCAAATCCTTATGTTGTATTATAATATATTAACATAATATACTGATGTATTCTTTGTCATATATTGATGTATTCTTTGAAATAAAATATGTCTAAACTAAATATAATGAACATATAATTTAAAAAAAATAAAATGACAATGCCACTGCCCTGTTTGGTCTTTTGAAATTTTTTCTACTCAATCAAAGAAATTGTCACTTATGAAATCAAATTATTTCATGATTGTATTGTATTTCTTGTGTATAGGTTTATTATGCCATTCTTGAGGACAGCAGACTGACTATTGTGAAGCTACTAATTTTCACAATCATTTTATTTAGCTAACTTTGGAAGCAAGAAAATAAAGCAAAAAATAGCTGGGAATAAGTCTCCTAATAATAAATATATCTGTGAGAAATCTATGATAGTAAAAAATTGAACAGACATGAAATCCTATTGACATCCTTCGTCACAAAAATAAAATGGTTATAAACTCAGTAATAATCATAGCCACAGTCACTTGTAAAGTGAAAGAATTTGCAAGAAATACTCAGGCAAAGTGCAAAAAATCAGAAACATACATGTAAAAACCCCATGGATCTGATGATATAATTTCACTCATGGATGCTTTTCCTATATTAAAAGACTATTATTTGATCTCTGCATTGCTGGATTTGCTCAGAATTTTTTCATTAGCATATTAGAAAAATGAAATTTGTGACAGAGTTTTCTGCCCTTGAAATATTCAATTTCAGTGCATTTAAATGAAATTATAACTCAATTTACCAACACAATATCTTTTCTTTTTTTCTTGATTCTGATGGTGCAAATAGTCAACTTAAACTTTCAAAATGATGGTTTTTTTCATACCATGTTTCACCCACTGCCTGATTCTTACAGAGACTGACAATTAATATCAAAGTGATGAAGGTAATGACAGTAATAGGTATATAATTAAATCGTTAACATACCTGTACCTGAGGTAGGATGATTCACCTGTGAAACCATTCTATTTCTGTCACCAAAAATAAAATTTTTACCATTCAAAAAGAAGAGTTTTCTGTTAACTGTGTTGAAGCAATTAGAGCAGCAAACCAAATGATATATCTGATTATCAGATCTTCTATCATCAGAACCTGTAAATGAAACAGAAAGCTGTAAACTAGATAGGCAGTTTACACAGGTTTAAAATATGTTGAAACTAAAATGGGAGAACTAGAGAAGTTTGATAGAGACTGGTATCTTTAACGTGGAAGGACGAAAGATGTTTGATATAGACCGGTATCTTTAACATGGGAGAACTAGAGAAGTTTGATAGAGACTGGTATCTTTAACGTGGAAGGACTAGAGAAGTTTGATAGAGACTGGTATCTTTAACGTGGGAGGACAAGAGATGTTTGATACAGACCGGTATTTTTAACGTGGGAGGACAAGAGATATTTGATATAGACTGGTATCTTTAACGTGGGAGGACTAGAGAAGGACTAGAGATGTTTGATAGAGACTGGTATCTTTAACTTGGAAGGACTAGAGAAGTTTGATAGAGACTGGTATCTTTAACGTGGGAGGACAAGAGATGTTTGATACAGACCGGTATCTTTAACATGGGAGGACAAGAGATGTTTGATACAGACCGGTATTTTTAACGTGGGAGGACAAGAGATATTTGATATAGACTGGTATCTTTAACATGGGAGGACTAGAGAAGTTTGGTATAGACTGGTATCTTTAACATGGGAGGACAAGGGATATTTGATATAGACTGGTATCTTTAACGTGGGAGGACAAGAGATGTTTGATACAGACCGGTATCTTTAACATGGGAGGACAAGAGATGTTTGATACAGACCGGTATCTTTAACATGGGAGGACTAGAGAAGTTTGATAGAGACTGGTATCTTTAACTTGGAAGGACTAGAGATGTTTGATATAGACTGGTATCTTTAACGTGGGAGGACAAGAGATGTTTGATACAGACCGGTATCTTTAACGTGGGAGGACAAGAGATGTTTGATACAGACCGGTATTTTTAACGTGGGAGGACAAGAGATATTTGATATAGACTGGTATCTTTAACATGGGAGGACTAGAGAAGTTTGGTATAGACTGGTATCTTTAACATGGGAGGACAAGAGATATTTGATATAGACTGGTATCTTTAACGTGGGAGGACAAGAGATGTTTGATACAGACCGGTATCTTTAACATGGGAGGACAAGAGATGTTTGATACAGACCGGTATCTTTAACATGGGAGGACAAGAGATGTTTGATACAGACCGGTATCTTTAACATGGGAGGACTAGAGAAGTTTGATAGAGACTGGTATCTTTAACTTGGAAGGACTAGAGATGTTTGATATAGACTGGTATCTTTAACGTGGGAGGACAAGAGATGTTTGATACAGACCGGTATCTTTAACGTGGGAGGACAAGAGATGTTTGATACAGACCGGTATTTTTAACGTGGGAGGACAAGAGATATTTGATATAGACTGGTATCTTTAACATGGGAGGACTAGAGAAGTTTGGTATAGACTGGTATCTTTAACATGGGAGGACAAGAGATATTTGATATAGACTGGTATCTTTAACGTGGGAGGACAAGAGATGTTTGATACAGACCGGTATCTTTAACATGGGAGGACAAGAGATGTTTGATACAGACCGGTATCTTTAACATGGGAGGACTAGAGAAGTTTGATAGAGACTGGTATCTTTAACTTGGAAGGACTAGAGATGTTTGATATAGACTGGTATCTTTAACATGGGAGGACTAGAGAAGTTTGATAGAGACTGATATCTTTAACGTTGGAGGACAAGAGATGTTTGATATAGACTGGTATCTTTAACATGGGAGGACTAGAGAAGTTTGATAGAGACTGGTATCTTTAACGTGGGAGGACAAGAGATGTTTGATAGAGACTGGTATCTTTAACTTGGAAGGACTAGAGATGTTTGATATAGACTGGTATCTTTAACGTGGGAGGACAAGAGATATTTGATATAGACTGGTATCTTTAACCTGGGAGGACAAGAGATGTTTGATACAGACCGGTATCTTTAACATGGGAGGACAAGAGATGTTTGATACAGACCGGTATCTTTAACATGGGAGGACTAGAGAAGTTTGATAGAGACTGGTATCTTTAACTTGGAAGGACTAGAGATGTTTGATATAGACTGGTATCTTTAACATGGGAGGACTAGAGAAGTTTGATAGAGACTGGTATCTTTAACTTGGAAGGACTAGAGATGTTTGATATAGACTGGTATCTTTAACGTGGGAGGACAAGAGATGTTTGATATAGACCGGTATCTTTAACATGGGAGGACAAGAGATGTTTGATACAGACCGGTATCTTTAACATGGAAGGACTAGAGAAGGACTAGAGATGTTTGATAGAGACCGCTATATTTAAAATGGAAGGACGAGAGATGTTTGATATAGGCCGGTATCTTTAACGTGGAAGGACGAGAGATGTTTGATATAGACCAGTATTTTTAACGTGGGAGGACAAGAGATGTTTGATACAGACCGGTATCTTTAACATGGGAGGACTAGAGATGTTTGATAGAGACTGGTATCTTTAACCTGGGAGGACTAGAGATGTTTGATATAGACCGGTATCTTTAACTTGGAAGGACTAGAGAAGGACTAGAGATGTTTGATATAGACCGGTATCTTTAACATGGAAGGACTAGAGATGTTTGATAGAGACTGGTATCTTTAACCTGGGAGGACAAGAGATGTTTGATATAGACTGGTATCTTTAACATGGGAGGACTAGAGAAGGACTAGAGATGTTTGATATAGACTGGTATCTTTAACTTGGAAGGACGAGAGATGTTTGATATAGACTGGTATCTTTAACTTGGAAGGACGAGAGATGTTTGATATAGACTGGTATCTTTAACTTGGAAGGACTAGAGATGTTTGATAGAGACCGGTATCTTTAACGTGGAAGGACGAGAGATGTTTGATATAGACCGGTATCTTTAACGTGGGAGGACTAGAGAAGGACTAGAGATGTTTGATATAGACTGGTATCTTTAACTTGGAAGGACTAGAGAAGGACTAGAGATGTTTGATAGAGACCGGTATCTTTAACGTGGAAGGACGAGAGATGTTTGATAGAGACTGGTATCTTTAACGTGGGAGGACTAGAGGAGGACGAGAGATGTTTGATATAGACTGGTATCTTTAACGTGGGAGGACAAGAGATGTTTGATAGAGACTGGTATCTTTAACGTGGGAGGACTAGAGGAGGACTAGAGATGTTTGATATAGACCGGTATCTTTAACTTGGAAGGACGAGAGATGTTTGATATAGACCGGTATCTTTAACGTGGGAGGACAAGAGATGTTTGATACAGACCGGTATCTTTAACATGGGAGGACTAGAGAAGTTTGATAGAGACTGGTATCTTTTGTTTTGACAGGTTTCATTGTATTCATACAGTAAAATCTTGACGTGTCAAAGTCAAATGGACCAGGCAAAATTGTTCTAACAGTCTAAGTCTTCCGAGGTCAAGTACAACCTGGAAATATATTGGTCGGTGATTGTTTCTGATATTCAAATAATATGTTGTGCTTGTACGTGTACTTCACTTTATCAAAGTACTTCATGGTATTTTTTTGTATACCGCTGAATTTGAACAATTTAGAAGCATTTGATTCTGAATGACAATTGTATTTTGACTTCAGGTTTTTAAAGCAGTGTTTCCTAACATGAGATAAACTATGATGCTATGTCAAGGGTAATAACTCGTATCCCAAAACTTTGAAAAAAGGCTGTCATGGGTGACTTTGAAAATGATTATCCTTTGTCTATGTGCTAAAAGTAAAAGAAAGGAAGTACTTAAAAAAAGTATTTTTCAGCATTTTTTGAAGTGCACTTAAGCCAGCATCATAAAAATCCTTATGCCAACATGATATAGATAAAAAGACTGACTGAATTTTCCAAGGGGTTTCAAATTAGAATAAGGTTACTTAAGGAAGAAATATCTTTTAGACTCCATCAAATCATGTTTTACTGCACTTTTTATGGTGAAAATTACTACTGTCCAATTTACAAGTACATGTAGTGATAAGATCACATTTAGTAACTGTGAAAGTGAAATTGTAACATTTCACCTTTATGCAGCACTTGAATTCACACCCAGTTATTTGGTGGGGTTCATGCTGCTAATATGTTGTTTGTTCTCTTCAATTTACTGATATATATATGTATTCAAATTTTTTTTGCCCATGGATTAACCCTCTTCCTATCCCCATTTCTAGTGGCACTTTAATATTTTCAGTTTGCTTTCCTTGTTAAAACTTGTTAAGGATTAAGATTACAAATGTAGCAAACAACAAACAATCCAAACAGTGCATGATACCAATTGTTATTTTCCAGATTAAGAACTTAAGTATAATTACCAGTTGTTCTGCACAGACCTTTCCGTTTCCAGATAATTAAACCAATCACTATACCGATAAAGATACAAACTACCCCTACAGGTATCCTACAAAAGAATAAAACAATTATAAAAGATCAGAATGTTTACTGCATGTGTTTCATAAACTATGGAATTGTGAAAGTCATTTCAACCACACAAACAAAAATAATATTTCTTCTGTGACAAACAAAACCCTGGTATGTCATAATGTGAAGAAAATTGACCAAAAAAAAATTAATAAAAAAAAAAAAAACAAAAACAAAATCAATTTAAATTTAACTACTGCAGTGATATAAGTAACAACAACAACAACAAAATTTTCTTCATCATGATCCTGTGAACTTGATCTTTGACCTACTGACCTTAAAATAAAATTGAAGTGCTTCATGGAGTGCAACATGATATGACCGCAGCATGTCAAATTATGTTCACTTGGGGAAGTGTGGACGCAAAACTAGTTTTTCACACACTCTTAACTTAGGGACTTACAGTTCAATAGGGACACAACAACTGGTTTGGACACATTATACATTTGTAGCAAAAATTTGGAAAACAGAACAAATATAAAAAAGTAAACTACTGGGGTGTGTCCCTTATGGCCCCTTATCACTAAAAAACCAAAAGAGATATTTGAAATCTGATTAAAAATACTGGTGGGGAGTTTTATAAGGAAACCAATTTAAAAAAGTTTAAAAATCAGACAAAAAATTGAAAGTTGATTATTTTTGGTGTGGCCCAATTTTGTGCTCCTTTAACTTCCAAAACGTAAATGATAAGTCTACCCCGCAAAAATATTTTTAAAACAAAATTTAAAATGAAATTTAAAAAAAAATTTGATACCTTAATCAGAAACAATAAACCTTTCCTATCGATTCTAATAATAACACAAATTTTCATTGTTTTAGCGCCTTATCCCAAAAAGGGTGGGAAAAAAAACAAACCTACAAGGCCCTCCCTCATGTCCCTAGGAACAATGTGGTAAAATTTCCAAAAAGTTAGATCAGTTGTAATATTCAAGTTATTGAACATAAACTAAAGTTAACAGATGCCAGTAATGACAATGAAGATACCATTATATGGCCCGTAAAAATCTGACACCATTGCTCATCACCCATCCAAGTTTTGTTGATATTCATGATGGCTATTAGAATTCAAGCATTGGAGACAAATTTTCAGCTGAAAATTCTAATTCATACTAGCTGATGCCCCTATTCCCTCTCTAGAAACCATACAGGACAAAGTCCATGTTTTTCATATGGAAAACAAAAAAATGATTCAGATGGAAAATCAATGGAAATCTAAACAGAAGGTGCATAATGTGATAAAGAATGTGTGAAAGTATTATCAAATTCCAGGACTGAGAGTTGCTGTAAATTAAAACTCAGGATGGAAGAACAGACGGACAGCATGATCATTATATATTTCCACCTTTTCAACCAAGGTTATAAGAAACATACCATATCCAGGTCTTAATTTCTTCATCTACTGTACTATTATCTGTAAGCAGAATATAATCATCACTCATTAGCACTTTTATTTGTATTAAAACTGATTTCAATTTTTAACTACATGGAGTTAAAAATCAGAATTCTATATACACACAAGGATTCAGCAGGGTTGGCTCAAGACATTTTGGAAAAGGATAGGAAGAGGGGGTTCCAGGCTATTATTTCATTATTTTCTGCCCAAATGCAAGAAATAAAATATAATTTTGTGACCTGCCACTGTTCAGCCTATCAAAGAACCCAAAAACTATTACTGGTACTTATATGATTGTGATATTCTTTATTAAATGAAGAGGCTGTTGTTTAAAAATCTAATGCTTCCTTATGTTACTTAATTTTATAATAAAATGCTGCAGAGAATGGTAGAAATCTGACAATTGGGACAAGCAGGGACACTTATTTACTCTTAATTTGTATTGTGATTAAAGTTTTGACACAGCAATGGTTCCAAATACAGAATGAATGTCATAGAAATAGTAAATATTAGAAATTTATCTTTTATGGTCCAAAATTAAAAACCATCATATATTCTTATACAAACCAAACTAAAGAATCTCTAGAACTCAAATTTTGACACTTGGGATCTAAATGTGGACCAATTTTGGGCTAGAACTAAAATCCTAAATCTAAATATATTATATTAGTGTTTATTTTGAAATCTAAAAAATAGCTAACCCAACTGAAGAGCTAGTCATGTCATCATATTGACTATTATTTATAGAAATAAAGAAATCAACAAAGTTTCTCATGCAAATTGCTGGAAGCATTTTCAAGTTATTACAAAAATATCCCAACCCCTCTTTTTTTTTAAGTTATAGTCCAATAATGGGAAAATTCACCATTCCTATAAATAAAGTCCTTAAGTCTTATTCATAAAATTGGAAGACTATAAAATTTGAAAGAAAGCTTACATCAACAGGATTAAACATATCACCAATGTTCCTTGGACACTACTCCATGTGATTATGAGTCTGAGTCATAGACTTATAAATTACCTCATTTTTGCATAAACATAAAGTTGCAGGAGCTGGGCATACCCCCATTCAAACAGGAAGTCGAGTAATATCTTGTAGAGTCGAAGTTATGCGACTTTTTACAGGAATATTGAAATTCCCATTTTTGCATTTTTTATTTTTATTATTATTTTTTTTTGTTTTGGTTTTATAAATTCTGACTACGAAAATTGCCACAAGTCACCACCAGAATCCAAGAAGTATCAGTTGTGAATATCCCAAACATAAATAACAAATACTAGTAAGCCATTTTTTACTGAAGAATAAATACTCTAGGGGTTTTGACATTGAAAACTATGTCAATTTCAGCGATTTCAATGAGACAGAGTTCCATTGTATTCATTTTGATAAAAAAAAAACAAATACTACCGCAGCTTTCTTGGTATCATTGTAAAGCTGAGACATTTGGCAGCATACTGATACATACATATGTGAATTTACTTCGTTTTGCAGAAAAAAAAGAAGTAAAAAGTATGAAAATCGTAACCAACATGCTCCAAGGACCCTAAATAGCTCACCTACTTATTTTTTTTTTCAAGGACAACTCTAATTTTAAGGAGCTGTCCAACAATTTTGACTCAATGAACACTTTGGTAAGACTTATCAGAAGGATCCTTTATCAATTGAAAGTTTCATTCTATCTATTATAGTTTTCAAAATATTGGCTGAAAACTGCTAAAACATATTTTTTTTGTCTTTTGAGGGCAAAAAATTTAACAAGGAGTCGTCCAACAAGTTTGATCCCCACAAACATTTGTAGGTCGTGTCATAAGGATCATTTCAACAATTTAAAGTTTTATTCTATCTATAATAGTTTTCAAGATAATGGCCAAAATCTGTAAAAAAAATAATCATCTTTCACCTTTCAAGTGCAATAACTCTAACAAGGAAATGTCTGACAACTTTTTTCTCCCTGGAGACTTTAGTAAGCCTTATAATATGGATCATTTCAGCAATAAAAAGAATTTGGCAAAACCTAATGGTTTTGGAGATATATGCAAAAAACTATTGTCTGACCCCTATGTACTATTATTAGTAACGGCGGCCATGTTTTTCGACAAAACAAAAATCCTCATTTCAGTTCTATGGAGGATACCACAAGAAACATTCATATCAAGTTTGGTTCTAATTGGTTGTTGTTTCAGAGGAGAAGAGTTTTGTATTATTGGACGCCAAATGATGGCAATAGTTTACATGGTCTTGGGACAGGTGAGCTAAAAAATGATTTTTGCATCAACATGGTATACAAAGTAGCCAAAAATACAAAAACGTATTGTTTTGAATTGATCAGATATGTTAAGTAAATCATTATCTTAATTATGAATGCTTAAAATACGAGTTTCACAGTGTCGGTATGCTGTGAATGAAAGTTATGTTTGATACTGGGACCAGTTTTCTAGGGGTAGGGGTAATATTTTTATCATTTTTTGTTCCCATGTTATTGGAATTAAAAAAAATATATTCTGACTACGAAAATCGGCACAAGTCATCAACAGAGTCCCAGGTGTATCAATTGTGATAATACTGAACGTAAATAACTAATAAGCTATTTTTTACTATAGAATAAACACCCTACGGTGACTGGATAGACTACCCAAGTGTATTTCATTCAGCATTTTTCTAATCAGCATTGTGATGTCTATTTTGCCTTTTACGGACTGATTTGAAGTTTACACCGGATCGAAAAGTTCCGGGGTCACACGTCATCATGAAATTTTTGTCCACGTCACGTAAAGAAGAAATCACTGCACGTAAAGTATTTAGAGATCGACATAACGTAAAGATGAAACAACCTCATGTTACAAGAAAAACACTGCGCGTAAAGATAAATCCACATAACGTAAATATATGTTGACATAACGTAATCATAAAACGACAGAACGTAAAGACAAAATTACAGAACGTAAAGACAAAATGACAAACGTAAATACGAAATGGCAGAACATAAAGACAAAACGACATAATGAAAAGATGTTCCTACATAACATAAATATAAAATGACCACATGTAATTATAAAACCACAGCAAGTAATATAAAATTGACAACACATAAACAAATGTGTATCTCATCAGACAGTTTAGGCGTTCCATAAGACAGCATTCAAAATTGCTTAAGAGGTATACCTAACCTATGTAAAGCTACACTGCAAATTTGAAATCAATTCATCAATTAAATTCTTAGATAACTGTGAGGAAATTTGGACAGACAGAGGATAGGTGAAATGGCAGACAGGCAGATAAATTGACAGAATGACAGATGGACAAGGTAATTTCAAAACTTAAAATTTGTTTCTATTTATTATGGTTTTCAAGATATTGGCTTTAAAGAGTAGTCAAGGGAACCAAGGCAATAGTGGTAATCAAAAGAATGTAATCCAAGGACAAACCAGACATGGAAAACAGACATACACAACAAAGAACATAAAGTAACTAAAATCATACATACAAAGTAACAAAAGCAAATGAGCAACTTGGACTCCACTAAAAACTGGGAGCATGGACCAGATGCATTGATAGGGTAAGCGTCCTCTGCTTTACTAAAAACACCCGTTGATACTATACCATACATCCCAATTAAAAAAACAGCCATGTAAAAAGTACAGTAACAATCATCATGTTATTACACCAAGTGTCTGTGGACAAAAATGTGAGCAATGGACCATAGAATTCTACCATAATTTACAACTTTTAATTAGACTTACCAGTATTCTGTGTTTTAGAAGTTTTGTTTTCATGTGAGATTCTTTCATTTGTCAGTTTAGTAACTTGTACTTCTGGTTTTGTTGGTCCAGCAGCTGGTTTTGGTGATGTAGATTTTGTTGGCAAGACTTTTGCTCGGCATGTTCTGTCTTCTGTTGCTGATCCATCATAATCAACTTCCTGAGTTGGACTGCACCTAAAGAAATCAAGGAAATAAATATTTCACGAGTTGAACCTAGATCCAAAGTTGAAAATCCTTTTACACTATACATGTACAAGTACATTTTCAGAAAATATCAACAAATTTAATTTTATGAGCTCTAGAAATTCTGTTTTACAGTCATTACAAGTTACGGTTGGTAAGACATAACATTGTCAATGGAAATCAATGATAACTTTTTATGAAAAAGCTTGTTAATGAGCTACAAGTTAATTTCAGAAGTAACATGCTTTCTAATTGGATAAAAAAAAAATTGATACATCACCATACACCACATTTTGAAACGCGACTAAAACCTCAATGCCCATGGTGCACACTTGAAAATAACCTAGCTCCTATGCAGGCTATTTATAGTGCACCACTAGATTGAAGAAATAACCTTGATGCCCATGGTGCACACTCGGAAGTAACTTGCCACGCAGGTTATTTAGTGTGCACCACACAACTGAGGTTATTTCTTCATAGACTGAAAAATATAACAGTAATTCCTTACATATTTTAATTTTGAAATTATTGAGCAACATTGTACATTTCTTATAACTTGGTATTTTAGCAACACTCCCTAATTACAAACAATTTCAAATACATTAAAAAAAATGCATGTAAATTACAAATGGTACAATCCATTGACAGTTGACAGTATTGATCAAGTTTAAAAAAAGTGTTGATTTCATAATATATTCATAACAAGAGTCTCCCAGGAGCCTGAATCACTCATCTGGTTAAAGTTTGTCTTTCAAGGGCAATAAATTTAACAAGCTGTCCAACAATTTTGACTCAAGAAGACTTTGGTAAGACTATCATAAGGATCATTTCAGCGATTAAAAGTTTCTTTCTATCTATAATAGTTTTCAAGATATTGTCTGAAAACTAAAAAAAAACAGTCATTTTTCATCTTTCAAGGGCAATAATTCTCTCAAGGAGTCAACTGACAACTTTGATCCCTGAAGACTTTTGAAAGCTTTAAAATAAGGGTCATTTCAGCAATTGAAATAATTTTGCTAAACCTAACAGTTTTGGAGATATATGAAAAACTACTGTTTGATCCCTATCTTCTATTTTTAATAACGGCGGCCATGTTTTTCAACAGATCAGAAATCCCCACATCAGACTCTATGTAGGATAAGCCAAGGAACATTCATACAAGGATTGGTTCCAATTGGTCAAGAAGTGTCAGAAGAGAAGATTTTTGAAAGAAATAACATTAAAAATAGCAAAAAATGTCAAAAATGGCAATAACCCAAACACAGCTTAACAGATTATAATGAAAATTTAATCACAGATAGATTTCATCATGCTGAAAACTTTTATCACTGTCAGAATTTGGCTAAACCTAACAGTTTTGGAGATATATGCGAAAAACTACCTATGTTCTATTTTTAGTAACAGCAGCCATATTTTTTGACGGATCAACTCTCCACGTCAGTTCTATGCAGAATACCCCAAAAAACCTTCATACCAAGTTTGGTTCCAATTGGTAAAGTAGTGTCAGAGGAGAAGAGTTTTGAAAAATTGTTAACAATGATGGACGATAACGAAGATAACGACGCATGCCAAGTGATGGCAATAGCTCACATGGCCATCAGCCAGGTGAGCTAAAAACAATATATTGCTATTTTTCTTTTGTTTTCTGGCGTTTTTAAATTGAAATATAAGAAATGTTTTCAACTGTTGGTTAGATTGATTATAATATGGGATATAAACGATTTTGGGTCAGTTAATGCTGCAACATAAACCGCTTTGTGGTTTACTCGGTAAATGGACCCAAAGTTGTTTATATCCAACAATTGAAAACAATCCTTAAAAAACAAAACTACCCAGCCAGTTTTTGCAATATGAATGCAAAAATGTGCACAAATGAATGGACAAAGTAATTGCAGTATAGACCTCGTCCATGTATCTTAATACAACTCTATTTATTTCATTGTATCTTTAAGATTTATATATACTTATATTACCTTGTTTTATTGGTACATAGTGCATAGCTATCTTTACTTTTAAAGTGGTCATTGCTGCATGGCTTACAGTAACCTAAACATTGAACAGAATAACAAAATCATTGCAACAATTGATTCACAGTCAAACCTGACCTGTTTTAAGTGACCATCCAAGGGAGAGCAAAATCATGGTCACATTAAACAGGTGGTGTCTACAGGTTAATTTTACATAGAATGTATTATATAGGGGTGTTTTAGTCATACTTTGTTTTAGGACAGATTATTGCAGGTGGTCTCTGAGACAGGTTATTGCTGAATACAGGTGGTCTCTAAGACAGGTTTCACCATATATGTGGAAAAATTGCAACATATGTTCTCATATATAATTTGTACATGTATCCAATGAACATGAAAACATTTGTTAAGGACTAACAAATTAATTTATGAAAATCTTGCTGATGAAAGTTACATGGTAATTATATATTTTCAACTGAGTACTTCATACATGTATACGAAAAGAGTTTTTTTTGTATGAGTTTGAACACCAAGTGGAGTTGGTGCTTTATTTGCATTTGGTCCAATATATAAGGAAAACATAAAAAAACATATGTTGTAATTTTTCCTGTGCAAGTTCAAACTGGTAAGTAAAAAAAATTCCTTATGTATATATAGGGTATACCTTTTGTGTAGTAATTCATTGACATTGGAATAAAATTGATCTTTGTTTCTCCTCAGTGTTCACAAAAACTTTTGACATTTGACCAATGGAATTGGATAGTAATGAGACCCACCAAGCCATATACAAGTACCTCAAAAGCTGGAGAGTAGTAAAGCAAACCTTACATCCTTACAATGAACTTTTTTTATCTTGACCTTCGACCCACAGATTTAAGGTTTAAGCACAAAGGTTTGTTCCCAGAGCTGCAGATAGATAAGCATAAAGGGTAATTACCCTTAAAATGATGGGTGTTTGCATATTTTCTTTGAACTCTATACTTCAGAAGATACTGCTTACACTTGCACCTTTACAACAACTTTATTGTTTTCTTTTCTTTGTTTTTTCCTCATCAACTTGGGCAATTTTTACAGACATTTTTTTATAATATCAACAACGATTCCTCTTACTATACTATAAAAAACATGAAAGAAAATTCTTTCACTAAGTTTTTAATAGTCAATAGTACCATTATATCTGTTTTCACATGATTTTGTTTTGTGAAAATAAGGGCATCTAACGGCTACCCCGCCAGGTCTGAGGGACAAGCAGTTTTTTGGGGTGTATCACACAATACCTTGCCACTTTAAGTGGTGGAGTATAAAAGGTAAATACACAGGTAATATGGAGCTCTGGTATATATGAGGTAAAGCTTAAGACCAAAAGAATATATATATATAGTGCCTCACCATCAAGTGTCAGTTCATGTCCCTGTTTTCTGCAGGTTCCATCATCTACTCCACACTTGTTCTTATCTCGGCCATAGTAACCATTTGTTAAATCACACATACAAATGCCATTAATGACTTTTTGATCTGCTACAAAGTAAAATAGAAAAATCTCAGAATAAACATTCTATAGAAATTTTGATAAACTTCATTATAAAGCGAAGTGTCAGCTTGTAGTATTTTTATCAGAATTTAAAATTCTTGGTAAATGTCTCATGGATACATAGCATTAGTCTTCAAGCCTAACAATTGTTTACAAGTTTTTTACAAGAGGCTCCAAGGAACCTTATTAACTCACCTGGGTCTCCTATATTCTACCAATAAAAAGTAAAAACACTAAGTTGCAGGCATTGTTGTACTGAGTATGCATACCCCACTCACAAGCAATCAAAATCACTTGCAAGGGACAAATACAATAGTTTCTGCATTATACGTTAGATCAACTGTATGATATGTGTATCAGAGTTAGGCCAAGTAAACTTAAATTATAGATTTTAATCCAACCTTCACAAAAAATATGGGGCAGTAGAAGGATCTTATTTTTTTTTTATTTTTTACTCCTTACCAGATATTTGCTACCCTAATTTTAGCTATTTGAAGAATAGATACATGTATGTTCTAAATCCATAGCTATATCAGTTTCAGAGAAAAAAATATCATTTCAGTCATCAAGAAATGTAAGATTTGTGTATGAAAGTACCTCAACACTAGAAATTGACTTAAACAAAAAATCTGATTTTGAAATTTCCGCCCAAAATTTCTTTTCAATATTGTCAATTTTTTAGGGTGGGAGGTGATGAAAATCCACTAATTCATTTTATTTGGCCTTACCAGAAACTGTATCATAACCTTTTTGCAACTGTTTAAAAATTTAAATTCTAATACACATCTTATAGTGAAAGAACAATAAACAATTTGATACCTACAACCGTCACACATCTCTTCTTCAATACATGGATCAATTTCACTATCAAACTTTGAAGTATATATAGTATCTCTGTGGGTCAAACCTAGAGGGCAGTTCTGACATGTATCATATCCATCCTGCATTGTACAAAATTTAAACTTTTGGCCTGAAATAAGAGTGCAAACTGAAAAAGAACTAGAAATAGCGTAGTAAAGCAAAAATGGCACTAAAAAAACAAGTATATTCATGATATCTTTAATTGAATTATCTACCCTTGAAAGGATCTGAAAATTTCCCCTCCCTGAAAGCATACAATGTACAACTATCAAATTCATCTTAATTCTAATCATAATCCATTGATTGGTAAAGGCCAAGATACACTACATGTTAATGGATAGGCAGATGGATGGCTGGAAAATACATGAGAACATGGCGATTATTCCTACTAACCCAGACATTTCTGTGTAGGTTATATTTTATATGTAAGCAGACGCCAAGACTAATAAAAATAAAGAAATGATGTAAAAATACTGAGCATAACAGACAATGCAGTGAGTACTTTCAGAAATGCAGGGGACACAAACCCCACCAGATTACCTAATCACTGTAAGTCTTCTGTACATGTATGTTTTCTAATGGCTAGAGTCAGATAGATCGCCTTGTAGTACATATGTACATTTTTGTACATCTGGTGCAAATTGCAGAATGGAAAGTTCATTTATCATTGTGAATGTATTCATTTTAGTGGATATCAATTTTTGTGGTTAAACAGCTTTACAGAAATACCAATCATATATTGGAAATTGTAATATGCTGTATATATGTTTCAAGGAGTAACCTCTCATCAGCAGAATTAAAATCAAATATATAGGAAGATCTAAATCCAAAAACTAATTGTATACAAGAACTGAATTCATAAATTGGATAATCACCTCTATGTTGTGAATGGGAATTCTACATTTGATTTTAATAGAAGTTCTGTATAAAAATCAACAAAAAGAAGACGGTATAACAGGAAAAATAGTACATCCAGTTTTAGAATTATGTTTTTTTTGGTCATGTGTGTGTATGTTTTTTGTTGGTTATAATTACTCAAGCAGTTTTCTTTTTTTCGTCCTTACCTTTTGACACTGTGTTTGCCAATGATTTTAAATATATTACTTAGACCTCTTTTGAAACAAGTTTTATTGTTTGTTTTGTTGTCTCTATCTACGTTGGGCCTTTATCAAGCTAGATCTATACTGCAACATCTTTTGCCCCTGTTCCTGTTTTAATTTTGAGTGTTTTTAATTTAACTTTTTTATGTTTTATATATGGAAGGCAGGCTGTGTAGAAAATTTCTTTCAATAAAGCCCCTTGGACTGCCTTTGCTTGTCTTAAGTTGACAGTCTGATAATGTTGTTGTTTTTTTATACTTTTGTGGTCTTCTTTTTCCATCATACAACCAATGAATAATTACCTGGGTGACAAATTGTTGTAATGCAACATACTGACTCTTGTCTACTATGGATGAATCTTTCCTTTTGATTTGATCCACAAACATGATCTATTAAAGATCTGGAGTCAACTGCAGTAGTTGTCTGAAATAAAGTATGAATTCAGTGGAGACAGGAAATTGAGAACCCATAGAAGGGGGTGCAAGGAGGCAAAGACCCCTGAAATTTATTTTTCTATAGATGACTTATATGGGACAGTTTTCTTCATCTTTAGAAGTATCTAGGAAGTTAGAATTCTAGAACATGTACAAGTAAATCATAAATGGCTAAATGCATGCTCATGTCATTGTTAAGTTCACATTTAATGTATTCCCCCATCTCTACCATTTATTCAGGAGTTATTCTCTTTTAGGTATCCCCCAATAAAAAGACATATATTTACCAATATTTTACATAACTTAAAATCAAAATATAACAGTTGCTCATTTACCAATATAAGGGGGATTAAAAATTGAATACTCTTCATTCTGTATTAATTGTTCCCAACTAGGTCCATAAATCATGATATGGCTGAAAAAGAAATGATAGAAATACATGTATCTAGTGAATGATGATTTGAATAAAAATATTTTTACAACATAATACATGTTCTTTTATAAAATACACTACTAAAGTCTTGTTTACCAAATTGAAAGCATGCTTGACAAGTTCAAGAGCAAAAAATGAAAGATTTCATGTCCTATTAAGCACATATTGCAATCAATTTATGGGTCATTAAATATGTGCAATTCCGGGGTTGGTGCTTTGAAAAAAAAAAAATTTGCAGAAACGAATGGTTCTAGGTTTTATTTTTGTCTGTGGATTCCAAATATTCATCGTCCCAAGTGTCTCCACAGTAAGTAGAGAACAAATCCGTCAAAAGTTAAGATGTGTATTTAAATTCACAAGCAAACGTCTTCGGTATAACATAGATTGTTTAAGTTATTAGAAGAAAAGAATAAGTCATATAGACCATTTTTAAACATTAGACAGTTTGCAATGTAATATGGGTTCAAAACTATGAAAAAAAAAATATTTAAGCTTCATTATATTTGGTAATGGTCTTTTTCATATCCAGGTGCGAAATGTAGTCGAAATTAACCACATAAAATCCCCAGAATAATGCCTGGTTTCAAAGAATTCTTTGAATTTCTGTTATGGCACCATAATGTTATTGTGAGGCATCAATACAGTAACAATCATTTTAAAAACAAATGTTTCATCATGCAATTATTGAACTTTTTTACTGTGTGTTATACTAAGGACAAACTTTTTATACCATGTACAAACTTGTTATACCAAAAGACTTAAATGTTACACCAAGGATAATTTTCAAGAATATTAACCGCCTATCAAACAGTGTAGAAACTCCTGGCTTTCCAACTGAATACCATTCAATTTAGATTGGGAAAGAAAAACCAAAACACACACTGAAAACCAAATACCATCTAGAAAAGAAAAGTAAATGCATGATTCATTCATAAATGTCCATGGGATAACATAATAAATGTCTTTTGTGTATCAAAAGTCGTCTTTGGTATAACTACATATTGCAAAATCCTTTTCTAGATAAAATGTGAGATAAAAAGAGGAGGGTTACTTTGGACAAGACAGTGCCATAACATTACACCACTGCCAAATGTGTGTCATCGTATATAATTTAAAAAGGAAATAATACATGGGTGTCCAAATTCACCTTTATACAATGTATCAGGAGTTGACTCTTCCTAAAACTAAAAAAGGCTTCAGTTGTCATTCTGTTGACAATCTCTAAGGGAATTCTCACTAAAACTAGTAAAAGTGTATATAAAAGACTTGAAAGAGCATATATAAACAGTATACTTAAAATAGTTAAATACATAACTGTCAAGCTGTTATATTGATTGGATATAATGAAACTTGTAATTTTCAAAAAGTAAAAAAAAAAGTATAATTTGTTACCTGTCATACACTGGTCAACTGTTGAAACTGTTACAATTTTTTCTTCTTGTTTCTATATTTAGTACAAAAATTTCCTCGATTTATTACTACTCCGCCGACTGGGTTCCGGTTTGTAGTTATTTCGTGCCGTCGGTCCTTCGTTCCTAACTACGTCTAGATCTATATCATGATCACTTACTAAACTTTAACTAAACTTAAGCTTAATTCGAGACTATCAGACACTTTGTTTCCCAGGGATGAAGAAAATGTCTGATCGTAAAATTAAAATGCATGTACGAATGCGAAGATGAATTAAATTTTCTACTATACTCGGCGTCACATAAATAACATACTGTTAAAATTTGAATAAAAATATTTTCTACGACTTTATTGACACCAACCGTCGTTTAAATTGTCTTAAATGACTTGCTCATTCGTTTAGCCAAACAGCTTCTCAAAAACAAGTCGCTTATTAGCTTAAATCATGCGTAACAAATCCTTACGGGAAAATCCCATACTAATATCCGCCATGTTGGTTTTTACGGGACGAATTGTTTACAAACGAAGTGCGTAAGTTCCCGTCGAACTCCGGTGACAATCGTCTGCTTGATCAACTTCTCGGTATTATACGTTGTTCGCGTAAAATAAATCCGAGATATCCGAAATAACGCCGAATTGCATTCTGGGTTCTTCGGTTTTTGGACAAACCATTTAAACGTAAACAACATCTCCTAGCAACCCGATCACTGTAAACATGGCCGACTTTTTACAATGTAAATATTGCCACCTAGAATTAAAATCTGACCGGAATTTAACGATTCAATGTTTAGGGAGAAGCCGTTTGGCTAAACGAATGAGCAAGTCATTTAAGACAATTTAAACGACGGTAGGTGTCAATAAAGTCGTAGAAAATATTTTTATTCAAATTTTAACAGTATGTTATTTATGTGACGCCGACTATAACTTGGCTCCAATTTCGTAGAAATGTGTATTTTTACAACACTCGTTTATCTTCGTCTGAATCCGTTAGTCTTCGCCGGGATTACGTCCCTTTCTATCGATTTTCCCGGATTTTTTTTTTTTTCAAGACGAAAACAAAGAATGGTACCAGAAAATACATTATTTTCAAATTTTAACCATTTGTACCTGATATTTTTACAAATTTAAAATGTTCTTACCTAAAATCAATATCAGACAGCAATGACATTATCCAGAATGTGGGTTTTCCAGGCAGAAAAGCACCTGTGGGAAGCACCTAATTACTATTTTTAGTTCACAGATATGCAGTGGCTGCATACATTAGATAAACAATAAATTCGCAAATTGCGTCTTGAAGTATTTTTCAACATAGGTAAGACAATTAGCACTTAAACTGCACAATAACTACAACAAGGCCACAATTACATCTTCACAATGTCTAGTTAATTATTATTTTTTGAGTAATTTGAGGTAAATCTTAGATACACTGGCTTTACATATTTTGTAAAGTCTTCTGGGATCCTGTAGCATTGTTCTGGATTGTAGCATTGGTGGTTAGACAGTTTTATATCCCACAAATTTATTTTCATCCTAGAATTAAATGCATATTTTTTATTCACATTAATTTTGGCATATTCTTTGTATAACGTTTTGATTGAGTCATTGTAATGTTTTTATTGACTATATTTTTTTTTCATGTGATGTCAATGTCTGCTTTATTTGCAAGCTTTGTTATTATTGGAGTTTTGTTCATGCACATACAATATCAATTTGACATTGATCAGTTTATAGGGAATGCAACATTTTTCAACAAAAGTATGTTCCTTTTTTAGTTTTTTTTTGGGGGGTGTGGGGGGGGGAGGTGACATATTTAAAGTTCTTGGATGAATGTATTGATAGCCTTATTTTGCCACAATATATTCTTTTCTTGAATAATTACCATAATATGTTTTAGTAATGATGAAAAGTATATAACATTACAATACCAATGAGAATAGAATGTATAAGTAGAGAATCGCAAATTGCTACATTAGGGAAGTTCAGAACATTCCCTGTTCACAGCAGTCTTTATAATTGGTCATCAAAGTCTGTAGCACTATCAGCATGTATTGGTCTTTTTACACTTTAAGTACAGGCTTACCTAAGAGTCATGCAAATTGAGGAAGATCAGTCAAGAGTTTTTGTCGTGTGCATTTTCACACTGGCTTAGAATGGGGAAAAAAGATATTATGGAAACAAGTATTTCCAGTATGTGTTATGTGCATTTTACCAATGTGTTCAATTTTATTTAACCAAACATCTATATAACAAGAATGACTCATAATAATTAAGTAACAGTCTTTGTAAGAATCATGCAAAATCTAAAAAATGTGATACACCCCAAAAAAGGCTACATTTTTTTATTTGTAAAATTAAGTTGTTTTATGGGTCTATACTATGAAATGTGTAATTATTCATTCAAATCTGCCTGCTCTTAGGAGATAATTAACATTGAAATTTCAATAGATTCTATTGTATTTAAGTGTCTTTTACAGAGTTACTGCCTTAATTTTGAAATCTACAGTGCATTCTGTATAATTTTTATCTCCTGAGAACACAGGTTATATTACGAACTGAATGTAAATTTTTGTTTACTATGGCTATTCAAACAAAATATCAAAAATAAAAATATGTGGGCTTTTTACCCATGAATCACATTTTGCATGATTCTTAGCTAGAGTACTACTTAAATATGTAACATATTAATGAGAATGGAATGGGTCATAATGACTATCAGATAAATGTTTCCTCATGATTTTTTTAGGATTCTACAGGTAAATACATACTTCAGTTTGGCACATTAGGCAGTTATGGTAAGAAGAAAATATGGATGGACATTGCAAGGAGAGAATAATAATTATAATGGTAAATATTTATATGCTCCCAAAGGGAGCTAAATGGTTACGGGAAGTCCAAAATTGGTCAAATAAAAAATTAAGGATCTGATCAATTATTGGCAAAAAAAAATTCTGTAAGATGGTGAAAAAAAGTTCTATTATTCCTTAAGTTAACTCTGAGTTGTTGATAGAGTGATCAGTGAATCTTTACTGCTAAATTATGGTAAAGGATGTTGTTATGGATATGATGGAAGGTCAGCCTGTTTAAGTTTTTGTCTTATTTGGGATAATGATATTATCTATAACTTTTTTCATGTGTATGGATTTAGGCTTTATGTGCATTTTCAGATTTCACTGGACATGATAAAGGAATTACTGCATCATGTCAACTTGTATTCGTTGCTGGGGTGGGTCCAGGAACTCAAGTATAGGGGGGGGCTTAAATAGAATTAATACTCTGGGGGGGGGTGGAAGAATTTGTGAAAAATCCAGATTTCACGCAAAAAGAAATCCAAATTTGTCACACCTTCTTCGGATCCCACCTACATCCAACTATATTGCAATTGTTAAAGTCTTTAAGGCCCTTCTATGTTAATTCTTGGTTCTCATGCCATTTTCATGCAATCCATTGAGGGGGGTTCATTTATTTTACCATTTAGTTGCTCCAAATAAGTGTGGTAAGTGATTTTTACATTGTTCATAGACAGGAAAAAATTTTATGGGAGGCATTTTCATTTTATTTTATAGATAGCAGTCTTGAAAATTGGGACCATCCCACCAGCCAATGCTGGTAAAAGTAGTGTTGGGCTTGCAGATATATTGTTTCCAAGCCAGTGTATCCTATTTGAAATTATTTTCAGATTAAGGGTAGGAGCTTGTTGTCTGAAATGTAGACCCCAATAGGGCAATAAAGATAGGTAATGAGAGGCACCCTCAGAAGAGATGTTGAGAACCAAATAATTTGTTTTGAGGCCTAAAGGATAATATTTTCCAAAATTTATTTTTGTAATATAATTCTTTTCAGCTCATCATTGCTAGTATTAAGGGAGACTGTAAAGAAGGTCAGAAACCCAGGATAGATCACCATGGTAACAAGATATGTTGTAATCCAACTGTCTGTGCAGAAAGTAAGTTTTTATACAGTCCCTTTACAAGATTAGTTCTTGATACCTTAACAGTTTTTTTAAGTCTGAATGGAAGTGGTAAAATCATTAAAAAAATGTGCAAATTTACAAAAGATATATGTTTTGACCAAAGCATATTACCTAAACCTGATTGTATTGATTTTAAATCAGAGTAAAATGAGTAATGTTGACTTGGCCTTATATAAGTGAGTCTTGGCAATTTTTGCCCTGAATCTTGTTTTCTTCATTAGAATTGCCTTACATGCGCCAAGATTTCAATTTTCTATGGAATGTTTGCCCAGACGTAAAATACAATTATTTTGGTTCAAATTATCTGATAAAGAGCTGTGCTTTAGTTCGTCTACTTATATTTTTAATATAGACATGCTATTTTATCAAATAAACAATAGATTCAGATGAGTGAGGAAGCAAGCATAGGTTTTGCATTTAAAAAAAAAAAAAATTGAAATATAAAATATTGAAGTTTACTGTAATAATTGGCTTAATTTTTGTTAAATGTTGAATTGTTTGTGTGCATATGTATGTATAAGATTTAGATATTATATATTTAATGCCATTTTTTGTATTCAAGTATAGGGAAAATGCCAATGAATTCTTTTTGAAAGGTTCGTTGTGAATCTATAACAATTTTTGAACTAAATAAAATTTTCCTAAGGTACATTATAAGGTATTTTACCATTCTATTTCAGGTCAACAATTTATCTTGTGCACTGTAAATGATGGCGATGATACATGTAAGGCCTGTCCTCGTGGTCAATACACTAAAGATACCATACAGACCAAGGAATGGTCCGAACAGATTAGTATCTGTGTTAACAAACCTACATGTGCTGAAGGTACTAAATATTAAACTCAATATATGCGTGGTATTATACACATACCGCCTTCAGTTGAGGCTGGTTTATTAGAAGGAAGAATATCACCCTGTATGAAGTCAGTGATATTCTTTTCAATGTGTGATAATCTAGTATACCACCCTCAACTACCCTCATACTGACAGTATGGGTTTTATTATACTGAATATTATTAAATTTGTGTTTTGGTAATTTCTCGAAACAATTTGATGCACCTACTTTTAAAGGATTAAACACTGTTTTTCCAGAATTTTTTCTATGTGTAATATCCGACCATTCATTCACAAAACAAAACAAAAAAATATGTCAGGTCTGTGAGTGAATGGTCAGATTTTACACATCCATGAATTCTGGAAAAACAGTGTTTAATCCTTATAATTCCAATCCCTAACTATCTGAAATATAAAGCATCTCATTCAGTGAAATTGACATTGGAAATGGCGGCATTCAACCAACAGTGTGACATGGTTATCAACTTCAATATTCAAAGTATTGACAGGCTTCTGATAACTAAATTCTTTCAAAAGGCCTGGTGAGCTATTGCCATCACTTGGCGTCCATCGTCGTCGTTGTTAACAATTTTTCCAAACTCTTCTCTTTTGACTCTACTTGACCTGAATTGGAACCAAACTTGGTCTGACTGTTCCTTCAGGTATCCTGCATAGACCTGATGTGGGGAATTTTGATCTGTTGAAAAACATGGCTGCTGTTACTAAAAATAGAACATAGGGGTCAGACAGTAGTTTTTTGCATATATCATCACAACCGTTAGGTTTATCCAAATTCTGACAGGGTATAAGTGTTAAGCATGGTGAGATTCATCTAGTAAAATTTTTATTTTAATCTGTGAAGCCATGTTTGAGTTATTGCCCTTTTTCAACATTTTTTTGCTACTTTTAATGTTATTTCTTTCAAAAATTTTCTCCACTGACACTACTTAACCAAATGGAACAAAACTTGGTATGAATGTTTCTTGGAGTATCCTGCATAGAACTGACTTGGGGATTTTTGATCTGTTGAAAAACATGGTCGACATTACTAAAATAGAACATATGGACCAGACAGTAGTTTTTCGCGTGTATCTCCAAAACCGTTAGGTTTAGCCAAACTCTTTCAATTGCTGAAATGATCTTAATTATAAGGCCTTTAAAAGTCTTCAGGAATCGAAGTTGTCTGGTGACTCCTTGTATGAGTTATTGCCTTTGAAAGATGGAAAATGATTTCTTTTTTTTTTTTTGCAGTTTTCAGCCAGTATCTTGAAAATTATAATAGATAGAAAGAAATTTTCAATTATTGAAATGATCCTTATGATAAGTCCTACCAAATTCTTTTTGAATCAGAATTGTTGGACAACTCCTTGTTAAATTTATTGTTCTTGAAAGACAAACTTTAACCAGGTAGTGATTCAGGCTCCTGAGAGCCTCTTGTTGTTAATATACTATGCTGATAAAAGAATGGAATAAAGCAGATAACACCGTTTTAAGCCTCTAAACAGCTCTATCTTTTGTCAAAGTGATGTTAGCCATGTTGTTTAAGATTTGTACATGGAATTTACACAGTTGTAAAAACAAGACATTGCTGAGGTAAAAGGTGAACAACCAATCACAATGCACAAAAAAGGCATATGCTAATAAATTGGAATTTTTCTTTAATAAAACTGAACAATCCCATTCCTCTTTGGACGATTCATGTTGTCCCCTTTTGTCCTTGTTGCCAAAAAATTACTAGTCCCATGCGGGTCCAGGTGTAAAAAATTAGGCTTGCAGCAGCACTAAGCTTGTCATAAAAGATGACTATATAGTGCTCAGAACCGTGGCCGGGGGCTAGGGTACTTTGCCCAGAGAGTAACTGGGATGTGTACCCCAGGTGGTGGAATGGGGTAACCCTGGCTTGTTCCATGCTAGGATCATCAGGCCATAATATGGGAAATCTGACCACAAATCATAGTGGTGCAATGTCTTGGGAAAGATGCCACATTCCTCGCACGTTAAGATCCTCCTGTGATATTCTATCGGAGTAGGAACCATAGTGCCCTGCCACAGGAGGCTAAATTGCCTGTCCCTACCCACTTCTCCCTATTTCCAGTGGCAGACAAAATTTGACAACCCTATCATCATTTCATGTTCATCACCTGAATATAGCTGAAATATTGCTGCTTGGGTGTTTAACTCCAGCAATCAATCAATCAATAAATTACTGACATTTTCTTTATTTACATTTGCAAAATCCATTTTCTAAAAATTACATCTGTGTCTAATGTTCATGCTTTACGGTGGAAGTATAAAAAAGTGTAGAATGGAATTGTAATTAAAAAAGATTTCCAGTTGGAGCAGGTGGTATTCTTAAAGACGGGTGGTTTTAATGAAGGAAGAATATCTTCGTAAATAAATTAAAAGGGTAGAATTTTAGGTGAAGTTCAATATATTGAAATCACCTTGTCCATTGGCCCTTCAAAAATGTTCCCACAAAAATCTTGGCTCTCACTAGAAAGATTGATTTTAAATTTGGTATGCGGCTTTATATAGATGGGGCATATGTTGTTAGTGATTTCAGGTGCTCTTTGAAATTAACTGCCTGTTCTGTGGGACTTTCCCATTTTTCAGTATATATGATATAGAACATAAACAAATTTCCCCTTAAAAATCCCAGCTTTCACTAGACATATTGATTTCAAATTTGGTATGGGGCTTTATAGATGGGATATACATTGTAAGTGATTTTGTTACTGTTAAATATCAACCTGTATGAGTGGGAGTAGGGAGTATACCTAGCTCAATAATATGTGCAACTTAATGGTGTTTTTATCTTGAACTATATTGCATAAGCTTATCCTACCAGTGCATCTGGTCCATGCTCCCAGTTTTTAGTGGAGTCTGAGTTGCTCATTTGCTTTTGTTACTTTGTATGTATGATTTTAGTTACTTTGTGTTCTTTGTTGTGTATGTCTGATTTCCATGTCTGATCTTTGTCCCTGGATTACATTTTTTAATTACTGCTATAACCTTGGTTCCCTTGATTACTTTTTTGTAATCAAATTTGGTTTGTGGCTTTTTAAAAATGGGGCATATGTTGTAAGTTATTTAATTGTGCTATTTGATATCAGATTACTGTTATGTAGGACTTTGCCATTTACTATATGGAGTCATAGAGAAAATTTTTGTCACAAAAACTCAGCTCCTAATAGAAGAATTGATTTTAAATTTTATATGTGGCTTTATATAGATGATCCATATGTTGTAAACAATTTTGGGTGCTTTCCGATGTCAACTTCCTATACAAATGGAGATACACCAAGTCAACTTTATGTTAGTTTTGTTTATCTTTAAATGTTGCTGAATGATATTTGTTTTTAGTGGATACCATACTACTTGATGGGAAATGTGTGTGCAACAAGTATATTGGTTACTATGGACACGACATCAACAACTGCCATCTTGATACAAAGAGTTGTAAGGACTCAGGACATGAACTTGATGATGATGGTTTGTTGATTTTATTCATATTTTTGTTGTCTCTTCTGGTTATAGATCTAATATTGCACCAGTGGGGTTTGCATTACATTAATCATATCAGTGATCTATGGATAACCTTTTTGATCTACAAGCCCACACTATATTTTGTATAATTTCTTTACAATTCTCCAAAAAATTGTTTTGGTCATTCCCTTTTGACATAATGCAAACAATCAGAACTCCTCAGCCTTTCTGGTTACACCGAAGAAAAACCTCAGAGACAATAGGTGAACTGATCTGTCCAGAATTTTGACTGATCGGATTCTAAAATTATAGTTCTACTGGTTGAAATTTTTACCTTTACTTTTTTTTTCTAGCTCCTCACTTCATGCCAAAATTCATGACTGAGTTGTTGTTCTTTATTTCTTGTGATATCTAACCACATTTTTTAGTGCCACCTGGTGGATAGAATTATTTTGAGTCGCCTATGACTACATTTCTATCAAATTTTTCAAGAAGAAATTCTCCTTTCTGCATCTGAGGTTATTTTTTAGTGTAGCAGAAGTTGGTCTAGTAGTTCTGATTGATAATGCATACTCCAATGGAATTGAGGGATTAATTCTTTTTTGAGGAAATTAAAAGGATGTCATGGTTGACAAAGAGATCCTCAGGTATTATAAAAATAAAATATTACCAAAACATAAGTACCTAGCATAATTGAAAAAAAAAATCTATCAATTTTTTTTTTTTTTTTCAGGTTTCTGTGTAGAATGCCCAGATGAATATTTTAAATCTGAAGACAAAGCCTATGGTGTATGTAAGAAAAAAACAAAGTAGGTTTTGATTTGATAAATATGTTTTGTGTTGTAAAAGCTTAAGATATGTATTACCATGGTTACTGTATGTGTTTTAACATATTTTTAAGTATTCTGTTCAAAGAAAAAAATTAGTTTACTTGTATTGGTAAGTATTAAATACATTTTTTGAGTAAATAGCTGTGATTTTTCAAATGTTTCCTGTGTAATAAAATTTGATAACTATTTTTGTGAAATAGACACGATACTTCCACTGTCTGACTTTCTCATGCCAAAATATCAACATGAATATCAATCTGGAAATCACAAAATTCAGTTAAAAAATCAACAAATTATGGAGAAAATCCAATATAATAAATAGGATAGTCAGTCAGTAATCACAAGTAAGCATAATATGACATCTTGTGCCAAGAACACTTTTAACACCTGCACGTAACTAGTTCTGCAAACTTGTTAAATCTGTGCCTTCTTTGGCATTCGTAATCATATTTTGGTTATTCGCTCTTGTAGGATTTTAGGCCTTTTGTTTGATTAAGTCCTGGAATATTTTCAAAAATTTACCTGATAAGGAAAATTTTCATGACTATTACAATTTTTATACCCCAGAATACAAAGTTTGGGGTACTAAAGGTATTCCTTTCTGGCCCGTTGTCTGTCCACATATTTTGCACCAGAAGAGGTCAGTTGGTCAGATATTAATGCCATCCTCCTTTGACTGAAGGAAGATTCATAGACCTAATGATGTATTGGAAGATAGAAGATGGATATGAATATTTAAAGTTAATTAGTATTGTATTATAATTTTTGCAGATAATTGTGAATAATGTTTATAAAACAGTTTATCTTCTTATTATACATTAACATGCATAACTTTTAACAGCTTAACTAACTGCTATGAACTCAGCCTCCTAAGGTCCAACAATGGAAGATGAAACAAGGAGATTTTACCTATACTTGCATGCTATAATCATTGCATACTAATTCATAAATTCATATTAATACAGCTTAATAGTTACTGTAATAAAAAAAAATTCTTTTGTCTGTCTGTCTGTATGCATTTTAATCATCATGCATTCAATTATAAAACCACACATGAATTACGATGATGTGATATTGTTAACTAATAATGGTAATATTTTATTAATAACTAATAAATAATATGCTACTACGTGTATTGATGTATAATTAATCATTTATCAGGCACATAGTGTCTGTGAGTCTGTAAGTTACACTTTTCTAATATTCTGTAATAGATTCACCAGCTTCTACAAGGAAATGCTTAGATATCTGATATATATTCCTTTTGTATGATGATTTGTACAATGTCGCCCCTTTTGAAGTTTGACTAAAATGGTTGAATTGGGGTATTTATTACCATTAATTATACCCTTGCTATGTAGGAGATGGGGTATACTGTGTCTTTCCTTCTGTTATCTGTCTTTCAGTCATCCCATACAAAACATTGTGACAAAATTTCTATAAATCACAGGCTGTTGATATTTTATACAAAGCTTCATATTGGTGAACTGTATTTATGGGATGTGTTTTTTTTGCACTGTTTGTTTGTTATACAGTGGTAATATACAAAAGTTTTGTCACATTTGGGGTACTATTAATCACAGGTTGCTGATATTTTGTCACATTTTCCTTGGGTACTATTAATCACAGGTTTCTGATATTTTCTACCTTCAGCTTCCTATAGGAATGTTCTATTGTTGGGATACATTTTTGTATTCGTTTCCCCTCAAGTTTTAGTTTGCTGAAAAACATGAATGTTCAATATTGAATCTAAACCAGTTGTGACTAGAATGAATTATAAGTCATTATATTTAAACGTGTCAAAAACTGATATTGTCCACACTTACCCCAGCTGAACAGAGTTCACATAGATGCAGTCCTATCATACTGTGCTTGGCAAAGCTTTTTGTTCATATTTCAAATTGAAGTTCCACTTGAAGAAAATGGAAGATCATAAATGAAGTGTTGATTAATGCAAGAGATTGAAGGTTGAAGTTCAGAGATCCTTGTTCAGAAGATGAGGGTCTAGGAGCCAGTTTCATGACAAAAGCTCAAATTTAGATTTCCTCAAATCCTTCCTCAACTCAAATTTCAACCAATCAGATTACTTGAAATCAAAGATTTTAGAAAAACTCAAGAATTTGAGGAAAATCTCTATTTGAAATTTTTTTATGAAACTGGATCTTAGACCACTTATATATCTCTCTTGAAATAAAATTCTTGATCTTAGTAATTGTCATTCATTTACATTTTTGTTATTTCCAGGTGTGGTCGTCACCAGGTAGAAGTACATCCAGGATCATCCAAGCATGACAGAACTTGTAGGAAGAGGACATCGAAAGACCCCCCTCCTCCTACACCTCCGCCAACAACTGACCAAACTGATCAAGGTACGACCCCCCTCCTCTTACACCTCCGCCAACAGCTGACCAAACTGATCTGGCTATGATATGTCTGAAATTGGTTTTAAGCAGGTGTAGAAGATATCTTGAAAAAAAACCTCTTCCAATATCTGATTGACTGTTTCAGGTTGATGAGTTAGACCTTTTTAATAATAGATGGTTCATCTTGTCTATAGTGATATTTGCTACTACCTACAGAGTGTACTTTCTTTTTGCATACTTGTCGATCATCAAAATGGCACAAATTAATACAGTATTTTTGTGGTTTAGTTAGTTAGGTTTTTATTATTACTTCATACTTGATTGAGTTATGATCACAATAATAGCAACTCAGGTTTTAGACTTTTTTCTTAAAATAGCTTTTCCAGATACCACAAAACAATTGCTCAAAATGACATAAAATAGATAAATGGTTTACAATGTTGATTATTTCATACCATGTTTGAGCCACTGCCTGGTTCTTACAGATACTGATGCTGAAGTATTTTAATTTCAGGTACTAACAGTACTAAGCTTGATGTTGATGGAGAGGGCCTCAGTATGATGTATATCTGGTAAGTCTCCTGGTAGAAAATTGAATATCCAGGCAGAAATTTAGATTTTGGTACTATTTAAATTTTTGGTCTGATCATCTATATACAGGCTAATTTTTGTGGATATACTTCAAATTTGGTATACATGTGGCTATTTATAAATGGGGTGTACATTGGAAGCTTTTTTGGTTGTTCAAAATCAATTTTCTGTTCCATCAGACTTATAATTTTTTTCACTGTATGAATCAACTGGGTTATACCCAGCATTATGATGTTTGCAAGTTCGTGTGCGGTTCTATTTTCAGGCTTATTGGTGTGACAGGTTCATCTTTATTCATTCTGACTGGAGCAGCGGTGCTGATCTATGTGTTCAGAAAGAAATGGTGCTGTGCAGCCTTCCTTAAATTGTTTAAAGGTCAATGTTTAGAATTTAAAAATAAAGTTTAATTGGTGATACCTTGAATGGGATAATGTTCATAACTTCTATTTCCATAGTGTACATTCACAACCCTTGTCAAATTTTATGAAATTTATTGTATTAGAAACTTACAGTGACTTCATTTTGCAATAATTACATTTTTGATGTAACGTCTCTACTGATTGTTTGACATTTATTCAAGTATCATTTTACAGAAGTAATTTTTCTATATGATTGTGGTGTCTTATGGTGCAGTTTATTGATGTACTTGTTAAGTTTTGAATGGAAAATTCTGTTAAAAAACGTCACAACCATTTCTTAATATCCATCACCATACTTGCTAAATTTTCATGCTTACTGTTACAAAATGCTGCCTGACATATAAATAAATTTCTTTTTGAAATAATGCATATCTCTTTGTGATGTATCATACTAATGTACATAAAAATACAGGGTTTAGTACTGAGTATGACAAAGGTGTAGAATCTTTAATGAAGCAAATATTTTTGTATTATAGCATGAATACTAAGTTTCAAACAGTGTCAGAGGTTTTAACATAGTTTTCAAACATTGCATCTTGCACTTTGTACTACTTGTAATTTGTGTGTATATCTTATACCTTTTTGAATTTGTACAGTTGGACGTCGTTATGCTCCAGTGCCTCCTGTTGAGACAGGAAGTGATAGAGGTCGCTCCACTAACCATAGTTCGAGAGACGAAGACCACGAACTTACAAGTATAACAAATATTGACTCTAGTTTAGATAGTAGCAAATCAAGCTCAAACTCATCAAAAGAGCATGAACAAACCAGTTCTAAATATAGAATTACAGAGGTCATAGTTGAAATGGATGAGAACGAAACTGGTGTTAAAACATTAGCACTGGAACCAACATCTGGTGAGGAAACAATTGTTAAATCTCTGTCATGTGACCTAGATGGCATGCAGAACCAGCAGGCAGCTGACGCTGATTCAACCAGTCTCAAGGCTAGATTTGATGAAAAGGACCATGGGAAAGGTCAAGATATTGAAACTACAACAACAAAAAGTTTAATGAGTGAAACACCCGAAAAGATAATAGCAGCAGATGACGATGATATCAGAATTACAAAAATTAAAAGAAATTTGCAGAAAGATGTTGGAAATGATAGCATTGTGAAAGTGAAGAAAAGTATGTCTGCAGAGGATAAAGATTTGAGTATTACAAAGGTCAAAAGGTTAAATGAATGTGAAAGCAAATCTAAAAAAATGACTGAAAGTGAAAGTAAGACACCTAAGAGTTCTCATAAAAGTTTTTCAGACAAGTATAGAAAGGGACAATCGATTGATCTTCATTGGCCAAAGTTCCGAAAGAAAACCACCGATGAGACGAGCTTTAGTTTGCCAACTACTCCTAAGAAATCAAGTATGTTTGGTGCTTCTTCTAAAGAGACTGACCGACCTACATTGAAAGGTACTTATGATTTCTTTTCATTATTTTGCTTTGGGAAATTTTGACTTGTGGTTGCAGGGCCTAATCTAGAGGGAGAAATGAGGAAAAACTTCTTGTATATGCTAACTTCTCCCATTTGTCTTTGACAGGGAGAAATTTTTGTAATGGATTACACAGGCAAAAATGTCTGTTTCGTCATTTTTTAGACAGAATTTACTAAAACTTCTTGTTAGTAATGTCTAGATTAGGCACTGGATTGTGATTATTATTCTTTTATCATAGGTTAAGAATTGCATTGTTATTTGTACATTATTTATAAAGAAATAATATTCCATGCATTGATCCCCTTTCATTGGTCTTTTCAACTGTTCATAGGCAAAATAAGTTCACATGGTTTTCATGTAAAATACCCCTGATTTGAGCAAATAAATTTGATTAAGGAGTTTACATGATTTGAGCCTTCACAAGAAATTCATATGATATTTTCCCATGAAAAACTATGTGAAGTTTTTATACATACCATGTATCAATGTTAATTTTCAAAAAAAAAAAATACACTACATTTTCAGTAGCTTTAATTTTGCTAATCTAAAGATTTGTGCCATGACTTTGTAGGAACTGGTTCCTGATAATTGATCAATAACCAGAAACATAACTTGTACTGGTAATTTCTATTTTCAGTTGAGCCATTTTCCAGGCGAAGCTCACCTCGTAATTCTCAGTTGGAATGTGCTGGAGCAACTGCTTCCTCTGACAGAGATAAGGACAGCTTCACAACAGTTCCAACTGGAGTTTCATATCCAATGTTTAGTGACAGCATTTGTGTCATGTCTCATACTCTCTATAGCGATAGTACTGGATTTTACAGCTGTGACGATAAGGTTATCTTTGGGGAGTCATCTGGTGCTCCCCAGTTTCCACAGAAAAGTAACAGGGCCACCTTGCCACCTAATGTATTTGTTATTGAAGGTGATTTGGCAAGTGAAGGCAACAAAGATGGCAATGGGCGAGTTAGATCATTGCCCATCATTTCTCAGGAGGAATCAGAAAGTGACAGTTCATCCTTTTGGCAACAACTGGTTTTACATGGCTTAGAGAGTACAGACAGGTCACCAGATGAAGTTCATAGATCACAGGATGAAGGTCATAATATCATTTACCCATCCGTCCATTTGTCCCTAAGACAAAATGCAATACCATATACCTCACATAGCAATGATGATGTAAATCCCAGTGCAGGCAGATTGGAAATTAATGATGATGATTTAGGGGCAAGCCAAGCAGCCTCTACAGGGCCTGGGCACCAGATCTCAATTGATCCCCTTAGCACTTTAGATGCCAACTCTATTATGAACGAGGTGCAGGTATCCATCCCACATACAAATCCCCTTATTAGCATTCCACGCCCACATGAAGTCCTTCCACCACCTGAACCAACATTTGATGAGACCATTGTGGCTGGGCCATCATCCAGCAGTAGTGAAGAAGCCGTTAGTGAAGGGGCGTCAAGTGAAGGAGCTGCTAGTGAAGGGGCTGCAAGTGAAGGTGCAACAAGTGAAGGGTCTGGGGCCAGTGTTCTAATGCCCCTGATGGAGATTAGAGAAGAGGTATGTATGATCAGTTTCATAAATCTCTTTGATGATATATTAATTCATATGCTGAGGAGACTACTTGTAAAAATTTGCAGTTTATTTCTCTACCGTATTCAAATAAAGGAAAAGAAGTCTTGAATGATAAGGAAGCCAACCATGTTATTTGATAGCAAAAATTATTTCATTTTTGTAAGTAAGAAATGCTGGGCAACTGCCCAGTTGCTTGCTCAACCGTCTATCCATTTTATAAGCACTTTTATGCCTACAATTCTCCACCTAATTAGATAAAATTTATGCTGAAGGACACTGTCATAAATCTTGGACAAGTTCACATATCAACAATGACAATTAATATGGTTTTTAGTGTCCGCCATGAAAATTCATATTTCTTCTAAAATTATTTCAGGCAGGGACATGGAACACTTTTTTCTTATCAATAAACCGATACAGCATAAACATAAAAACATAGATTTGTACATACTAATGAATGTTTGATGAATCCTTGAAAATCCAGTATTGATGAATTAATGTTTTCTCATCTACATGGAAATTGATACAAGTACAAATGTTCTTGTTTATAAATGTTGAAACGAGAGATGTAATAACATGTTGGCCTAAATTAATAATAATAATTATGATGTTTTCAGGGATCTACAAGTACTGGTAGTGGGAGTTCTAGAAAGAGAACATTATCTAGAAGTCTATCTATGGAGGAAGAAAACAAAGGTATATTGCTTTGGAAGTCATTTTTAAAACTTTGTCACCTGGGTCAATGAGGGTCATAATAAGGATTTAGATAGACAGTCATAAAAGTTAGTCAACTGGGTTGTAACCAGGGCTTAGGGAGAAATAGGAATCAGTGATATCATATTTTATCAGAATATTCCGCAATGATGGAACAAATTAATTACAGATGTGTTTTTCAGTTCACCAACCATCTATTTTAACACTGAGTTGATTTCTGTTTTACCCATTTTGGCTCTAGTGTGTACAACACAAACGTACATTGTGGCCACTATGGAAGCTGGAGGTTTGGCTTTTCATAAAAACTGGTTTCACCCACCACTTAACTATGAAATGCCTGGATACCATTTTGACATGCTGTATAAGTGGAAATTTTTTTGGCAATCTAATTTTTGTGTTATTTTGTGGGTACCAAAAGGCTGCAAAAATTAAAATTGTAAAATATAAATTCCTTTCATCATGATAAGAGATCCATGACGAATGTCCTTACATACTGCTATACCCTCAGGCTATATGGGTATATCTACTACTCTCAGACTATACGGGTATATCTACTACTCTCAGACTATACGGGTATATCTACTACCCTCAGACTATACGGGTATATCTACTACCCTCAGACTATATGGGTATATCTACTACCCTCAGACTATACGGGTATATCTACTACCCTCAGACTATATGGGTATATCTACTACCCTCAGACTATACGGGTATATCTACTACCCTCAGACTATACGGGTATATCTACTACCCTCAGACTATATGGGTATATCTACTACCCTCAGACTATATGGGTTTATCTACTACCCTCAGACTATATGGGTTTATCTACTACCCTCAGACTATACGGGTATATCTACTACCCTCAGACTATATGGGTATATCTACTACCCTCAGACTATATGGGTATATCTACTACCCTCAGACTATACGGGTATATCTACTACCCTCAGACTATACGGGTATATCTACTACCCTCAGACTATACGGGTATATCTACTACCCTCAGACTATACGGGTTTATCTACATCAAGACAATCATTGTACTATATTTCTTGTTTTGCCATTATGGCACTGTCTTATTTGTTGTATTATTCAATTTGTCAGATAGAGGAATCCTTTGCATAATGTATTAATTCATGCTATCACGTTTTATTAAATAAAATAAAACAATGCTGGTTCCCTTAAATATTTATGTTTCCTGTTGTGTGGAAATCAAGGGTATCACTAATACAATGTCTTCAAAGTTAGTAAAAAGACATCCTATATATGCCAAGCTCATGTATTAATGATTTGACATCTTAAACATTTTATCAGTTGGATTAAAGGATTAGTGAACATTTTTTCACTTTTATAAATGATCTTTTATTATCTGCTTATTAAGTGATATAAGGCTCAAGGACAGATTGGCACTCCCATCTGCTATTGTGTGTTACATACTGGTAAAGTTGTTTTGATGAAATACTTTTTGTACTTACCTGTGTGTACATATGCTTGATTAAGTATAAATGCATTTGAATATCTAAGTTATGTATAATGTATGTTCCTCTTCCACTACGAAACAGCAAATTTATTTTTTTGGCACGTAGGGTATTGCAAAAATTAAATTCAGCGAAAATAAAATCATATATTTCATCACCAAACTGCAAAAATTTCATTCCATGAAAATTACCATTTATAAGGTATATATTTTGAAATCCCTGTATCTCTAATATCTAAACAGCTTTGTACAATGTTTTCTTCTTTACATCAAGCAAACATACTTCTTAGAATAAATGCATGCTTTTAATAAGAATATATGGTGAAATTAAAGTATCTGGTTGAATTTCAAACTGATACTAGTCTCTGTGTGATTCCGTCTTACATCCAATGCACATTTTAGCTTCACAAGTTTTTATTTGGATAGTTTTAGTTATATGGTCCATGGAATTGTTCCGAGTTCCGATGTGAATGATTTGTGTTAGTATAATTCCTCTATTAATTATAATCAATCTCCTTTATTTTTCAACAGATTCCTCCAGCTCAACAGAGAAGTCAATGGGATAAAATCATGATCAACCTGAAATTGTAACAGAGAATACGCTGTTTCTGAGATATGCTTTTAACGAATTGTGAATCAGCTTGTCACATGGTTCTATGAAAAATTTATGCCATGTGTTGATATCTGATTGCATTGCATAGTATCTTTATTTTTAGCTTTCTTGATCTATTAATAGCTATTCTTAAGGATGGATTTTTACAACAGCTGTTGGGATGTAATATCACCAGTGTCTAAGAGTAGTCGACAAGTTGACCTTTGACCTATTAACCTGTGTCTCCTTGGAAACAGTGTATTACAGACTGTTTTCGATGGGTGTTTATGTCTTCCAAGCATCACCTACTAATCATTCAAGCTCATAATATTTTAATTTTAGTTTGAGATGAAAATTGTGTTCCAGTTGTGCATCAGTATTCACAAATAGATTTATTAAGATCTCGTGCAATAATTTTTACATCAATAGAGTTTGATTTCCCTTATGTATTTGTGAGAATTAGACATTAACATTTGTTTTGAAGGTCCAGCTAACATCAAATATTTAACTGTAGAATCATTTTAGAAATAAGTCATCAGTGACTAATCTTTTTTTTTTTATTACTGAAAGTACAACTTGGTGATATGGTAACTAATCTTAAAATTGTTTTGAAATACAATTTACCTAGTTACTGGACGACTTAGTCTAGAAGTTTTTACCATCAATTAGATTAAAAAATTATTATTGTAGAAAAATTGTGTTTTTATAGTCAATTAAATGAATTAATGTTTTATTTTCACTTGAAGCAACAAAATGTGGAGGAATCACCTTATTTTTATTTATTTTTTAATTGAGAAAACCTTTTGTCTGATGGCAAAAAAATGTAAAATTTAGGATTTTACTATTAACCAAATGTGCGAGATTTCCTATTTTGTATAAATCTACGTCATGCACATATTTATTTGCTTAAAGCATTAGTTGTGCAATTTAGTCTTGTAAATGTGTGGTGTTAGTGTTAGCAAAATATACACAGCCTTTTCTCGGCAATTCTTATTTACAGAAATATCTATGACATGATTTTGAAATTTGTGCTATATTGCTATAGTAATGATATTACAGATTTATTAAAAACAACAAGAAAAGATGCATTTTATTGAGGGGAAAAACATAAAGTTTTGAATGGGAAATTGATGAAGTTGAAAAGGGTGATAACTCATCCAAATGTTTATGATTTTCATCTGATTTATTAAAAAAAAATGGCTTTTACTTTATTTCTTTTCCATTTATGACTTAGATTTAATAGCTTTAACTGTATAAGGTGCAAAATTTATTGTTGTATTTTCACCAGAAAAAATATGCAACATATGTTTTTTCAAACGTTCTCTGGTGTATGGAAACATATGTTTGGGACCAGTATGAAATTTTTTGCTTTGTGCATAAAAAAAAAACACATGCGACAAATGTTAAAGAAATATATGAAACTTGCCCTTTTAATGTATTAAATCCTATGAAAAAGACAATCGTAACCATAGCAATTAACCTGTTAGTCCTAAACGTGTTTTTACAAAGTACATGTATATGAATAATATATGTTGCAATTTTTCCTGTGTATTTGCTAATGTAAATGTATTAGTGTAGTAAACTGTACTAGTTGACAAACCATACAAAAATGTACTATCACAAATCATACAAAAATGTACTATCACAAACCATACAAAAATGTACTATCACAAATCATACAAAAATGTACTATCACAAATCATACAAAAATGTACTATCACAAATCAGATGTATGTTGACGAGGATGTTTATATTTATTGACTGTGTTCTATCTATTAATAGGGCTTGTAAGTCTCATCCCACATAATGTCACGAGAATGGGTCCTTCAATCCCACTCAAAAAATTGTGGTTGCGTATAAATGAAAGAGTACAATTTCATCAATGAAAACCGTTTTATGGGTTAATGCAATAATGAAAATATGAGCATTTGGTGAGTAGATTTTAAAATAAGTTTGTTAAGAGCACAAAATAGAAAATTCTAATACTTTACATCTTAATGATGTACCCAGAAGTAGTCAAACTAAATACAATGGGTCCTTCGTACAGAATGCATCCAACAGTAAACATTCTGGATCAAAACTAAATTGAGAATGTGACTTACAAGCCCTATTGTTTCATAATTAACAGATTCTTTTAAAAGTCTTATGTTCCTCCTCCTATTACAATGTAATATCATAGCTATTTAGATTTGTCTGTGCATTTTATATTCAACCTTAAGTTATCCTACATGGCAGATTTTGTAATTACCAGTAAAATTTTAATGTGTTATGTGATTGAATTGTTAAAAAAGAAGTTTTGCAAAAAATGATTTTTTGCTGCAGATATCTTCAGTTTGATGAAAGAGGCAGTACATTTATTTAGATTTGGTCAGACTTGACCTAAATGATTTTGACGACGATTTTCATATTCATTGATCACAGGTACTGATCTGGACTTTTTTCATGTCAGATTTTTGTTATTACTCTTTGTTTTACACATTACATGTATATTTTGAATATTTAAAGTAACTTATTTTAGAAAGGGCCATTTCATCAAAAACGTGTGTTAAATGTATTCAAATTCTTGAATACTATTGGCATTTTTTCATTGCATAGTTTTCATCCCTTTCCTTAAGCACACACAAATCCCACCACTTCACCCCTTTTTCATCTTGTTACCTACTTAACTACAATTGATAATTGAATTTTTATTTTTACAAGTACATACCTGTTAACCTCTGAAACATCCCCCATTGATACAGTCTCATGTGGAAAATGTTTACTTTTACTTTATGCAAAAATTCAATTTTAGTATTTTTCACAGAAAATATTGGAATTTTAACAAAGAATTTCCTACAAATCTTACATTTTTATGTCAGAGATTCTTAACATATTTATTTATTTTTAGGGAGTCTCCTATCTTATGTTACATGATTAACAGGTATGCCATTAACAGCCATCACTGTCATGTTAATAATTTATGTCTTAACAAAACTGTGTTGTCCACCGACCCATCAATGTTCAATGTGCCAGTTTTTATCCTTTAATTTGTAAGTCAGAATCTAAAAGTTGATGCCTTAAGTAATACTACAGCTAAGAATTATGCAAAATGTGGTTCATGGGTAAAATGCCTACATATTTTTATTTTTGATATTTTGTTTGAAATGCCATAGTAAACAGAAATTAACATTTGGTTTTTCATGTAACCCATGTTCTTAGGAGATAAAAATTATATAGAATGCACTGTAGATTTCAAAATTAAGGGAGGTAACTCTGTAAATGACACCCAAATACAATAGAATCTACTAGATTTTCAATGTGGATTATCTCGTAAGAGCAGGTAGATTTGAATAAATAATTATACATTTCATAATATAGACCCATAAATCAACTTCATATCAAAAATAAATATATGTAGCTTTTTTTTTAGGTGTATCACATTTTTACAGAATTTTGCATGATTCTTACAAGGACTACTACTTAACACTTTTTCCAAAATGTATGTGCTTTTAAATCTTGTCTTTTTTTTACTTTTTAATTGTATTGATATATAATCTCTGTGAGGCAGCCATATTTTTTGGTTATTATTACTTTATCTGTTTATATATATATATAGTGGTAATATCATTGTGTGAAGCAGCATTCTGACCAACATAGTGGTACTATCATTGTGTGAGGCAGCATTCTGACCAACATTTTGTCAATTCAGAAACTTTTGCAAATTGTTTCATGGCAATCGAAACTACTCAGCCTTTCCCATTACACGGAAGTAAAACCTTGTTTGCACTGGAAGGCAAAATCTGTCCAGAATTTAAAAAATAAATTTTTTTATTACTTTGGGTTTAGGGAGACACAATTTTTCAAAAATAATGTACAGGGCTTGACTAACCATGGTGTATGAAAATTACAGTTTTTACAAAAAAAATAATAATAATTATTTCTTTTTTTTTTGGCATTCAAGTAGAACTTCCAGATTGAGTAACATTTTTAAAATTTTTAATGATATATTTTCCCCTCCATTTTTAAAATGATAAAGATTTCTTTTGTAACTCTTAATTATGTGATAGTTTCTGAATTGATAGTGTAAAATTCATCCTCAATCAAATATCTACACTATTTGAATATGGCCAAATACTCCTGGTATGGCCAAATTCTCCTGGAATGACCAAAGCAATGTGACAAAAATGTGACAAATTGCCCAAAAGCTAATGACAATATAATGATCAAAGTACAATCTATAGTTGTACATGATATTATGGTTTAATGGCCAACTTTCAAAATGAATATGAATTATATATTTTCCTCCTGATTCATGTAATTTATTCTAAAAGTTGTCCATAAAAAATGAAGCATTTGTGAATAATTGACTGAGGATTATTAATGTTGGCACGTAATTTATTTAGTACAATGCAAACAGTACTGAGACTCCAAATTACATTATCCATGTAACTTTCTGCCAGCTTGCATTTCCATTGTAGCTGAGTAAATCTTTGTCCATGAAAGTTTGCACTTTTCATGCTTTGACACAGAGAAACCACACTTTATACTCATACTGCAGGTCTTGTACAAGAAACCTGAATTAACTGAACCTTGAAAACATCTAAATTCTATATTAACTAGATATTACCATATATGGAGTCCTTTCTTATTGTTATCAATACATTGTGTTTCAGCATATAAATATTTTACAATAATATACACACCACTATACAGGAAAAAGAATAAAAAAAAATTCATTTCTAATGTAAGGACTGATGAAAAACCAAAAGTCAAGTCATTGTGCATTATTAAAAAAGAATTATTTTACCTAAAAAATAAAATGAAAACAGTGGATTAAGCAATATTACTGTTGAAGATGAGCATGACACACTGTATAAATCACTCAAGGTGCAGTTGTCAGGTATCAAATCCTGGACCCCTTAACTGCAAGTCCATGCTCCATAATCTAGAAAATACTCAGTGGACTTAATGAAGTAGTGCTATTGGCTGAGCAAAGGGGTATCATGTTTTACTGTTACATAACTTTGGCCATTTGTATTTCTTCTTTCAGCATTTAAAGTTTTGAGTTTTTTCTCCATGAGAAATTTCCCTGCACATCTGTTTCTTATTGTTATAATACTGTTTTTGGACTAACATGGTAATTTGGAGTTTGAGTCTGTTTTAATCTCCATATATGATATGAGATTTGTTTTGCAATACTGTCTATTTTTAGTGTTTTTGTGTTCTACAAAGATGAGCAGCACAAGTCATTACAGACTCTAAAATAGACCTTTTTGACGAAGAATATAGTGACATTTTATTATCTATATTTTCAGAGATTTGTTTTGATCATTAATATGAAGAGTTACAACACCATATAACTATAAAACCAACATGTTTATAGAACTATGTGCAAATGAATATGTAAATACAAAATAATATCATGTTTTTATTAACAACAGTATAATGATTAAATGTAAATATTGATGAAGATAATTTGTAAAATTAATCCAGCTTGTTGTGTGGTTAAAAAAAAAAGTCATAAAGGGGAAAGTTTGCATTGGTTTTATTTAAGATCATATTACTTCCTGTTTGATAATGCCTGAAAATAAATTGTGCTGTAAACTTGAAATTAAATTTATGAACCATGCAAATACAAACCAGTTTTGCTATCTTTCACCTCTGATGAAGGTCCAGTGTAGTACTGAAATCTGTCAGGCTATTTAACATAAAACAGTCATAACTCTAGGGTTATTCACACCACAAATGTGAAGTTTTACCTTCTAACAAGTTTTGCAGTTTAGTATATGTCCATATTATTATAGACTTGATAAAATATACCCGTGTCTGTTCACACACTGTACAAGAACTCAAAAACTCTCTGAAGGATTTTTATGGATTTTAATAGCATTTTTTTTTAAAGGAACCTTGTTTTGATTTTTTTTTTTGCTTTCCATTTTTTGTTTTTTTTTTAGTGTTGAAGAGGTTGATAAAGGAGGAATAGGCATATGTTATACTTTAACAGAGTTGTTTGTCTTTGGACTTGATGAATTCATCTGAGTCATCAGTCGGCAGAAAAATTGCCATTCTATTTAGGATTAAATCTTCTACGATCTGTTCATAGTTAAGTCCTCAAGCAGTTTGATATTATTGAACAGATTGTAGCAAAGTCACATAAAAGGTTTGATTTAAATTATATTACATTGTAAAATACAGTTCTTTTTGTTATAGATTCAACGGTGTAATTTTTAATGCCTTCATGTTCTGCATATCTTTGAAATAGCCATCACTATGCAAAAGAAAAAAAAAAAAAACAATGGAAGCATGCTTAAAAATGTGAAATAATGTAAATAAAGGTTTTTTGCATATTGATCTTGATGCAATATTCATATTATCTCCCCTTGATTGTGTCCAACAATAAATTTGGATTATTTTCACAAATTATCTAATGTTGTTGAATTTAAACAAAGTCCACCATGTTATATATATATACACACATAGTGTACCATGTGCTATATTCCACTTAAAGTCTTGGTGGAAGTAAACTTGTAAACATTGCCTTCTACATGTACATGTATTTTTATGTATGCACTTGTAACAATTGTACACATGTACATAATACATCTGCACATGTTATAATGCTTTGTAAAATAAGAGCTTTACTTATATAACATCTCCATTTAAAATGGACTTATGAGGATGGTCTAGAATAGATCTTTAATGTAACAACAAGACTAATGTGATTTATTTCTGTTTCACCAGAAGAAAAATTGGGCATTTACAAGTCCTCGCCATATGTTCCTGTCCTCTGCTACTCTGGTTGCAGATATCTATTAGTGAAATCCCAGATCTTTCCTTTCTCATTCTGTAGTTTCCTCCATGTTTCCTTTGGTTTCTCTCTTTCGTTTTCCTTTTTGGTGCTTTGTATTTTCTCTTTTTAAGAATATGTCTGAACCATTTCCACATTCTTCTTCTAATAGCAGTGCTGATCTTTTCCATTCCCACCCTTGCCCTTACTTCTTTGTTTGTTACTATCTGTTGCCAGTAGATCTTCAGAACTCCCCTTAAAAGAAAATATCAACCAAGATTTTATTGCAAAATGTAACAACAAGAAAAAACCTATATGTTTAAGCAATGGACCAAAAGCTTTGTAATAAGCTGTTGTCACATTTCTAGCACCAGTAGTCTAATTTTGCTGAAATATTGTAGTTTGTTGGTGCAACTCCTCGTAAGCTTGTGATCGTATTTTGCTGAAACTTTGTAGGATGGTTTAATGCTATTTATACTTGCTTACCCCACAATTACCTTTTGATTAGGAATGGGGTATGTTTATTTTTTAAACAAATTCAGTCCAGAAAATAGACATAGTCATTTATGTCTTTGTTTTGAATATAATTTAGTTGAATGTGTTCTTTCTTTGAAAACAAAACCTTGTGTTCAACAACAATGCTGATATTCAAAATGACACACCCATGTTTAAATTTGGTTATATTAACATAGATAGCTGAGGTCTGGACATATTTTTTAAAGAAGTATTTTTGAATGGCCATATGGAACAACAACTTAAATAAATTTCAACCTTAAGATAATAGGTTTTAAAGGTAACTTCTGACAAAGTTGATTTTATGATCTAGGCCATCCTCAATCATTTTGCACATGCCTACCATTGTATGACTGAAATGTCGGCCATCTTTGTCTAAACCATTAGTTTACAGATTGTCTTTTGTAGTAGCTTTGTAAAAATGTGTTATCAATCCATCTGTCCACCCTCTTTGTTCTCCATTACATTTTGCCAAAAATACAACATACATGTAGTAAAAAAAACTACATAATCACAAATTTCTTAAACATTTTAGAACAAATGGGAAAAATTGTATTCTTTATAGCTTTGTCAAATTCATTGCTGGCTGAAGCAAATTTTAAGAGTTTACAAGATCTGTTTTAAATTTTACTAAACATTTTATATCACCAATATTTATTAATGATCAAGAAAAATTCAGTTTTTCAAAATTTCAAAAATAATGGTTTATTGATGTACATGTATTTTAATCTCATTTAGACTACCATAGACATATAAGTGTTAGGACAAGTGAGGGTGAAAGTTTGATGATTTTTTTTATTATTGTCGTTTTTTTTTGTGTGTATGGTTTTTATATTATAGTGCATTCAGATGTACTCAATGTTTTGTATGTAAGGTTGCCCTGAATTTTGTTAGTTTTTATACAGTCCTTGAAGCAATGCATGCAGCAACTTGATGAATCGATGACTGCTGACTGATTGATAATTGATCACCACTGACCCATCCGATTGCAGTTTTGTTATGTAAAATGACAGATTATCTGTATAAGATAAAATAAATGTGAAATGAAGATAAAAATTGATGTTTAAATCTATTGCATGATGTAAATATGTGTAAAATTGACAAAGAAAACAATGAAAACCAGTCACTTGTTTAATGGTTTGGTTTGACAGATTGATGACTGATCAGTGATTGATGACCCATCACAATTTTTGTTGCACTGATCGGTTCAGGTACTCTACCAATGGCTATACTTTGCTTTTTGATTGGATAGGAAACAAGTTTTTGGACTGACAAAAATGTCACAACATATTTCCATATTTGATTTGACAAAATCATTAAAAGCTACTGACAAACCAAAATGTTTATCTCTGTGAAAAATGCTTTATATAGAAACAGAAAAATGACTACCAGTACTACAGATTTTATTTGAACTATTTCACGACCTTACATTTTATTTTTGTCTTTCACATTTTTGTTTTGTTTTTGTTTTCTTTGTGTTTTTGTCTATAGTTATATTTTACAAGCTATGTCTTTCCAGATGACTTGCAATAGAAACTTCATGACTTTGTTGTGTTTTTGTGATAAGTGTTGTTAAAAATGAATACACATGTACCTAATTTTGTTTTCCATAAGTAGTTGTATAATACAATATTTTTTTCCATTTTGCAGGTTATTTTCATGGGCTACTAATTTTTGTGTATTTTAGCAGTCTGGCTAAAAATGCCAAAATAAATTTTGCAAAATATTTACACATGGTCAAGAACATTAAGCACCACTTAGAATTTGCCAAAATTAGGAATGCAAAAATTTTTCGTTTATCTTTTTGCCTAAAAATTGCCAAATTTTACACCCACAAAGATAACCTGCTATACAGTATTTTGAGGATACATAAGCTTCAGTAAAGCAGATTCAAGGTTAATCTCTGAATATGGATTAAAAGTAACGGAATAATTTTGTAAGCTATGTCTAATTTTGACTGGTGGACAGGGGGATAGAACCCTGGAGTTTGGGAGTGGTTTGTGGGAGTGGGGATGTCAGGAAGCAGGAATTTGGACTACAGTTGACAGGAGAGGTAACAGTTAACTGGGGACTGCTATTCCCTTGTCAAACCCTATATAACAGATTTTTTACATGTTGATGTTGTTATGGTAAAAGATGCAAAATTGATTTTAATATTTTGAAATTTTAATAAATTTTAAAAGGAAGTAATTCACATTGATTATAAAGCTCTACGGCTTATAAAAGTCAAACTGAGGTACCGGTATGTTATTTATAATTAGTTAATATCACAGGTGCTGTCATAAATTGTCATGCTTATGTAGAACACAGCTTCAGATATTTGTACTTTTGTACCCCTTAAATATTATTGCCATTATCTTTAAGACTTGTGCTTGTCAATAATCAAAATCATTGAATTAATAATGTTACTCAATTTGTGTCTTAGTTTTACATACAATTTGTCTTGGTTGTACTAACATTGTGTCTTAGTTTTACGTACAATTTGTCCTGGTTGTACTAACGTTGTGTCTTAGTTTTACTCCCATTGTTTTACTTGCATTGTACACTTTGTACAGGATTTACTCACTTTTTGTCCTGGTTTTACTTACATTTTGTTCTAGTTATACTTACATTTTGTCTTGATTTTATTTACAAATTGTCCTGGTTTTACCTAGAATGTTGTGGTTTTAGTTACATTGTGTCCTGGTTTTACTTACACTGTGTCCTCTGGTTTTATACCTCTTTATTTGGTCTCACTGTTAATTTTGTTTCATTTTAATAATATTTCTAAATTCTTTCGTTCGAAAGAAAAGTGAGGTGCTTATATAGAGTTGATATAGTTAAGCAGAATCCTAGGTGGTAGTCTATAGAAAATTTGTCCTTTCTGTTTGGGGATTAATAAACACCTGTTTTAATGAGTGTTATCAGAGATGATTCCACATAGTTTTGACCACAAATTATGCTTTTCCCATAGATCAATTTAATAAAATATGGCTAAAATATGATTTTTCATGAAAGTACAATAAATAGGATCTTTGTAATGTTGTAAATATTTGCTTGCCAGCAAATGTTCTGCCTCAAATGTTTATTCTGCTTAAAATTCATTACCTTATACATGGAATCACCTAGATTATATCTGTTAATACAGTGTCATGCTTTCGTCTGAGGGGGATGAATGAACTGGCTTCTTGTTTTATTGTCATTTCCCCAATATTTTGTAAAAGCACAATACAGTATGCGTACCAGTAGGGAGATTGGTTCAAGAAATTTCAAAATAATTGTGCTTCAAGTATGCCATTTGAAAAATGGATTTCATAACGTGATTATTGTAAAAGATAGGAAATAATATAGTACATGGGTGGATCAAGAGGGTCTAGGTCTCCTTATTCTAAATTATTTTGGTTGAATGTATAGAAATCCGCCACCCACCCCACTATTTTTGGAAATTCTTGATACCCCACTGTCATGTTATATAATGTTGGGGAGAAAGTTTTATTGTACATTCATTTATTATTTTTTTAATGTTAATATCCGTTTCAATATATAATGTCTAACTTACGTATTGTATGGAATTGAAATGAATGTTGTTCATCTTCATGCTTAAATATTCATCTATGTATTTTTAAAACTTTATATACAATAACTGAATCAAGTTTAAGTGTATACTTAGCCAGATGGTAATTATAATGAAGTTCATATGCTTTTCATTTATATATTGTGACTAATTTCAACCAATACAAATAATCTAAAATATATAAATATAACATTAGATTTGTGCTTCACAAATTTTACTTAGTTGACCCTATTTTCAGATACTCTTTTTAAATTAATAGCTTTGAACTGAAATAGATTTTTGCTGACCATTCAATGAAATACCAAGTACAATTCTGGTAGAAAAAGATATTTATACAGTAAGAGTAATTGCCCCTGATATTAGAAAATGTATAGCATGAAAGAAGCTTCAAGATGTCAGCCACAGATTTAAAGAAGACATTTAGGTAGAGTTTTGAAATGATATGAAGAGAATTTCTGCATTGGTTCTTTAAAGTTCCTGAAGATTTTTATTTAATTCATGAAAAAACTCATTAGATTTGATAAAAAATAAGTATTATTTGCAAAGCATGAAGTTAATTAGTTAGGATTTTTAAATGTATACCTAATAGGAGAAGGTTCAGTTATGGCCAATTTTGGCCTCTAAATTAGAAATTGTTCAAAAAAGATTTTTATCGTTTTGTACACACAAGTGTCTACACCAGCTAGTTCAGTAAGATTTAGGCCATAACAAAAAGCATCTCGTCATTGTAGTACTAACAAAATTGCTGTAATGATGAAAAATCCATAAAATCTCAATATTTCAGCTTATTTTTGACAGTTTTTGTGAAAAAAAAATGTGACTGCATGCATGTTTATTCTTGATCTTTATATATATCTATATATTGTGTAGTATTGTAAGATAGAACATATATGTCAATATTTTGGATAAACACGGATGGGGCCACTCCTGTTTCAGGCAAAAACCATTGAAAAATTTGTGCTAAAATGCAACAAAACTGAAGATTTCACTAATATGTGTTAATTTTGACTGCTATTAGGTCTAAAACATTTATAATATTGCCGTAATCTGCTGAGATGTATTTACTACATTCATTATCCTTTCAAGTAAACTAACTACATATAGTATAGACTAAAACAAATCTTTTAAAAACATTGAATACTAGGGCCAAAATAGGGCCTTACCGAACCTCCTCCTTTATACTGTTAATGCTTTTGGTGCTTTCTTAATATAATTGCCAGTCAAAAATAATGACTTAATACCACAAATTCTTTATGTACTAAAGGACTAAAGCTCTGAATTTATATGTGTTACTATAAATGTAACTAAAGAGCCAAACAATTTATTTCAGTTGGGATGAATTAACTATTTCATGTTTTGTTTTCATGGAAAGACTTGAGATCGTTCCTGACATTAAACAGTAAGCTTTGAAATCCATAATGTGTGTTCTACAGTTCTTATTTCTATTTTTGTTTAAAATAAATTGATGTGTATAATAAAAACTGTCTTAGTTTAATTCAGATATATGCCCGTCTTTTACAATGGGACATTTTATGGTATACCAATGTGTATCCATCTGTCCCTCCAGTCTTGTTCAAACTTCACACAATAACCATTTTTTATGAAACTGCAGGTGAATTGTTTCATTTAATTGATGGGAGCTCACTTTTGAATTTGTTAATTTCCATTTTTGTTTATTTTTTTTAGTTATGGGACTTTATTTTATAAAATGAGGTGATTTTCTGTTTTTGGACTAGTAACACAAAAACCTGTGGAAAAAGTTATCTTTAAGTGAGAAGTGCTGTCATAAATTAATGCAGCCAATTTTTAAGTACAAAAAATTAGGTTTGATATGGCCTTATAAGAGTAATCAAGGGAACTAAGGTTATAGCGGTAATCAAAAGAATGTAATCCAGGGACAAAGACCAGACATGGAACACAGACATACACAACAAAGAACATAAAGTAACTAAAATCATACATACAAAGTAACAAAAGCAAATGAGCAACTCAGACTCCACTGGCATTTTTCACATGTGCAACTTTGAAAATTTTCTTCTCTAAAACTGTTTATGATCATTGAATGAAAATAAGCATAACATACAACATAAGGTCATCCATCCAATTGAATGGAAGATTTAGCTATAAAAATATACATATGCAATGGTTGTTGTGAAATTTAGCTTGATCACATGACAACAAAAAAGGTGTAGTAAGTTGAAATATAGAAACCATACTCTCAGGCATGAATACACACTTTAATTCATCCAAACTGGCATTTCAGTGGGAACAAACTGTGTTCTCATACTGAGTTCATACTACATCTCCTTTAAATAATAAATCATAAATTTCAATTTTAGCCACATAAAATGATTTCTTATTATTTTTGGCAAAGGATGATCTTTTCCCTTTGTATCATCTGGACACCTCATTAACTACAGAATCAACTCGGCATCAACTGAATATGAAAACATATCAACAAAAATCAAACAAATAAGATGAAAAGAATTTACCAATGTCCAAGAGGCCATACTTGCCAGTACAATGTGAGATCAGGGGCTGGTTTCATAAAAAATCTCAAATAGAGAATTTCCTCAAATCCTTTCTCAATTCAAATTCCAACCTACCAAAATGCTTTTACATGAACATGATGAAGATTTGAAGAAAATTCTTCAGGATTTGATGAAAATCACAGTATGAGATGTACATGTTAACTGTGAAGATCATGGTAGTGATGTCACTTATAGTGAATCTTAGAATAAGGAATAAATATTTCTTTGTAAGAAGTAAATTTATACTATATACTAAATACTAAATTGACACAAATACATCAACATGCAATAAATGGGTAAGACCCAGTACAGACAATTGTTGTACATTTTGAACAAGGATAAACATTATTCAATTAATATCGTAATTAAAACATCATTAGTATTTAATGCTATAGTATAGTAAAACAGTTACATATGAAAGAGGAAGTCAGTCTGAGAGCTTCACTTAAGTACATGTAGGTTTTTGCCATTTTTCAGTGTCCCTATCAACTTGCTCCTTATTAATACCAAAAAAATGAAAACAAGTTATAATCTTATATTAATCTTTTGCCAACAAATTCATGTCATTCTTCTGATTTTGGAATCAGCTCCAGTCCTCCATCTAACACAACTTTCTGGACATTTTCTCCCTTATTTGCAAGTATCTCTTCTATTGTTCTGAAATAAGGAAAGATAACTTGTTCAAATGGTCCACCAGAGGCATTAACATGTATAACCACATGATTAGAATATTTGTGATAGTTTTAGACTGGATTAAACAAATTTACATGATTAAGCATATGCCTCATAACAACTTAATGTGAAAATACTGTTGTTCATGGGGTACCAATTTTTTCTGGTTTTCATGGGTGAGCTAGACTTAGGTTTCTATGAAAAAGGAGATTCCTATTGATGTGTTTACTGAAACCCTCAGAACCACAAAGTCAAGAATCCACTAACTTGTGTATATTCCCTAATCCACAAAAATTGGTATCCACAAATAAAGAACTTTCGGAGTAATTGGTAAATGTATTAATTTTCATCCTGCAATCATGGTCTCATTTCATAAATACAAGGTGTTGGATACAGCTGTACATGAATAAGCCACATCACTAATTTTCTGGTAATACTATGAAGCCACTGTTTGAAATTTCCAAATTATTCAATGAAACAATGTCAAATTGATTATGAAGGGTGTAATAGGGATAACAATCGTAAATCAAATAAATTCAATCTATATTTAAAATTTTCAATGCAGGATAAAAACAATATCTAAGGTATTGTGAAAAGGTGACAATATTTGATCATGTACATGGATCAGAAAACGGACTATTGACAATGAGCATAAGGTATGCAATGTGTTATCATTGTTAGCTAGTCTATTTGCTGTAAAAATAACATTTCTGCATGAATCTTTAATAAGTTATTTTTAACTCATAATTTAGTGATTAAATGAGTTAATAATGTAACAAAAATTATTTAGTGATATATTCTTAATTTAAAGCCACTGGCTTTTTGAGCTATCAAACCATCAGACTATTGAACCTTCGGCTTATCAGACCTTTGCATTTATGAACTGACACAATCAATATAACCCTGATATTGTATACATTTTTTGTATTTCTAAAATGCACATTGTATACTTCTCATGTTAACAGAATCAAATCCCCATGATATAGATCTAGGAGAACACATTCACACTTACTTTCCTTTGACGTCTTTAAACCAACCAAGATGATCAGCAATCAGATGATTATTTTTGCACCCCTTACAAGTGACTATTACAACTCCCTTGGTGTAGGCAAGTTTAGAAAATGTCTCTTGATTAGTAACATTGCATACTTTACATTTGTAAGATAAAAACAATCGTCCTTCCAAAGTTCCAAGTGGCAGTCCAGTGTCTTTGTTAGCGCTGCTTGTACAGTATGATTTAGAAGAACTATCTGAAATTAACCAAGATTTTTGAATAATTGAACACTCAATGTGTCCTTGATCTAAGTACTGTCCGCAAATTCCAGACTTAAAAAGAGTCAGTTGTCTTGAAGGGCAGTTTCTTATGCAGGATAGATCTCGGATCACTAAATATGCTCTTTTAGGATTAAGTGTACGATGCAATATCCTGCATAAACTCATTTTTCTGTTACATCATTTGCCTATGATCCAACTTTCGTTTTCACTCACATGCAAGTTCCGGTGTCATGCGCATGTGCTCAAAGTCAAAGTGAAAGTAAGGATGACAGCAGTAGCTTTGACATTTACAAGATACAGATTCCTGCAGAATGTGACGAAGAGGTGTTCAGCTGTTTACCACAGCAAACGACAAGCATCAACAGAGACTTCAAAGGAGCAAATAGGTTATCTCGGATTATGTTAATTCTTCAAAATTTTGGTTTTTTTTCTCTTAGTCTTACACTTCTTGAAGTTCTTCAGATCAATACCAAATGGTGAACTGCATAATGGGGTTCACCTCTGGTTCTCCATACTCTCGTTGAAACGTTGGCGTTTCCTATGTTGGACTTAATTTATCCTGTATAATGTGTTTGTTTACCATTTGTTTAAATACACAAAAGGAGCATTCATTGAAAGAGTAATCAAGGGAACCAAGGTTATAGCGGTAATCAAAAGAATGTAATCCAGGGACAAAGACCAGACATGGAAACTGACACACACAACAAAGAACACAAGCAACCAAAATCACACATACAAAGTAACAAAAGCAAATGAGCAACTCGGACGCCACTAAAAACTGGGAGCATGGACCAGGCGCACCGGTAGGGTAAGCGTCCTCAGGTTTTCTAGAAACTCCCGCCAAGTTGTTCATAAAAAGTCAAGTCCGGGGTAGACAAACGAGGGAAGGAAAACTATGACCCGTTGAATAAATCAGTTTTCATGGTGCTGATGGATACACCATAACGATCCATGAGTTCATGATAACGACCATAAAACTTCTGTAGTGATGACTTTGAAACACGTCATTAAAATGTTTTTAAACACCAACATTTCATTGTACAATAGAAGCATTCGTTTATTTTTGTTAACTCATTACTTTTTTCAGCAATTATTTTTGATGCTTTTACCATTACTTTTTTTAATATTATTTCCTCTATCGAAAATATTTTTTTTTATTTTTTCATTATATGTATGTAAATATAAGTATTAATATTTATCATCATTCATATAGGATGCTGTTAAACACGTGCTATGAACATTCATTTATCATGCGTTTAAATGCACCTTAAGAGCCTTCGTGTATAGTGTGTTTAAAAGCATGCAAGGAGCATTTGCATATTCACATGGCAAAGTAATCAAGGGAATAAAGATTTTAGTAGAATTCAAAAGAATGCAATCCAGGGATAAATACAATGGCAGACATAGAAAACAGACAAACACAACAAAGAACATAAAATAACCAAAATGATACATACAAAGTAACATTTAAGTAAATGAACAACACAGACTCTATTAAAATCTGGGAACATGGACCTGGTGCATCTGTATGGTATGATACAAGCATTTGTTTAGCATTTTGCGTTCGTTTATGTATTGTGCATGCATAAACCCTCAATGTCAAAATGAGTGAAGAGCATAAATTTTACAGTTTATAGTACTTTTTGTTATGTATTGGGTTAACTATGGGTCAGTAAATAGTAAATGGTAATTTATTAAGCTAGATTTGTATTAAGATTAATGTTGTATGCACAGACTTTCTCTCAATCATATGTTGATTGATCCCAGCATCACAAGATAAAGATCTATAGTTTTATTTTGATAACATTTTATGACACTATCCCCTGTTGAACATTACACTGATTTAATTAATTGTTTTTGAAAAGTAAATATTTTGGTTTGATTGAACTTTAGAAAGTTAGCCATTGGTCAGAGTTTGAATTTTTAATGTTTTATTTATAATTTGTGGGAGGAGTTTTTGGTGTGTTATATTCTCTGCACCTTTTGTATCTTTAGCTTACCATCATGTTCCGCTCTTCTAACAGCAAGCGTTACTTATGTTATTTGTAAAATATTGTACCATATTCTTAGCATAATAAAAGAAATGATATATTTAGAACAATGGATAAAATATTTGAAATTGTGGAATGCCCAGCTCCTGTTCATTATTCAGTTGACTTTTCCGGACTTATAATTTAATAGTTGAACAATGTGTTCCCAGTTGTTTACATTTCAGCTTCAGATAAAATTCAGATATCAGTGGTGGTAATCCCTTGGGAGTTCAGTGTACGAAGCTATTTTTAAATTTCCTGCCACTCCTTCTGGATACTGTACCAAACTTTTCAAGCATAAGAGGTCTCCTGCCCCTCGTCCACCCTCTTGCATCCATGTGAGGATACATGTATATGTACATGTATATACAGATACATGTTTGATTATAATTAAATTTTGGCTTGTATATTCCTTAGAAATCTAAAAAAAGCTTAAATGTACAGATATAAGTTTTATTTTAAAAAATTTAAACATTTTGAATTTTGATTACAAATATCTTCTTCTACAAATGTATGTGTATAGTTTAATCCAAGATCTTCTCAATTTGATAAACTTAAGATGCTATTGATTTATATTTATTAGTTTTTTAGCTAGTTGACCAATGAAAATTTCATATATGTAATACACGAATTCACAGGTGAAGAATTTGAAGAAGAGATGTTAAGTGAAAGGAGAGAAATCCAGTATGATCAGATGTATTCAGGTCACATTCCAACATCTCTGTTCCAGAAAGTCTTACTCTCAGCAGGATCAGCCGCAATGTCTTTGTACAACCCTGCTAGAGATGGTTAGTATACAAGGATACAAGGATATATACTAATACTTAATTCACAAATCAGTTGCCCACTGGGGGCATTGTACAGAGTAAACTTGTAAATACAACAATTACAATAAGAAAATAAGAGTATACAGACTATTAATGCACATACAGAACATATTGTTTATATATACAATTAAATTTTTCTCTAAGTGTGTAACAGTTATTTATATTGGTTTGATAGACACAGCCTCAGATGCTATTTTTAGCTCACCTGACCAAAGGCCATATCTCAGATATTGCCATCACTTGGCGCTTGTCATTGTCATCATAAACAATTTCTTCTTTTCAAACTCTTCTCCTCAGACACTACTTGACCAATTGAGACCAAACTTGGTATGAATGTTCCTTGGGGTATCCTGCATAGAACTGATGTGAGAATTTCAGATCTGTTGAAAAACATGGCCACCATTACTGAAAATATAACATAGGAGTCAGACAGCAGTTCTATCTTCAAAACGGTTAGGTTTAGCCAAAGTCTGACACGACTAAAAGTGTTCAACCTGACGAGATCTATCTGTGGTCAATTTTTTATTTTTAGCCATTAAGCCATGTTAAAGTTATTGCCCTTTTTCAACATTTTTTTGTTATTTTTAATGTTATTTCTTTCCAAAATTTTCTCCTCTGACACTACTTGACCAATTGGAAGCTAACTTAGTATAAATGTGACATGGGGTATCCTGCATAGAACTGGGGTGTGGATTTTTTATCCAACAAAAAACATGGCTGCTGTTACTAAAAATAGAACTTGGGGGTCAGACAGTAGTTTTTCTCGTATATATCCCAAATAATTAGGTTTAGCCAAATTCTTTCAATTGCTGAATGATCATTATCATTAGGCCCACAAAAGTTTCCAGGGATCAAAGATGTCTGACAACTCCATGTAAGAGTAATTGCCCTTGAAAGGTGAAAAATGACAGTTTTTTATCAGTTTTCAGCCAATATGTTGAAAACTATAATAGACAGAAGAAAACTTTCCATTGATGAAATGTTCCTTATGATACATGTAAGTCCTACTAAAGTCTCCTTGAGTGAAAATTGTCAGACAAGTCCTTGTAAGAGTTATTGCCCTTGAAAGGGAAAAATTTAACCAGGTGTGTGATTCAGGCTCCATGTGAATGGCAGCAGATCAAATTATAGTAGGTTCAAGGTCAAGGACCCTTAATATCTGACCTAGGAGCTTTGAAATTTCAGTTACTTAGATTATATACCGTCAACAATTTCATTGAAACTGTTTTGAGGATTTACTGTTTTTCTCAAGTGGACTGTGGATTTGATACTTACCCAAATCCAGTACCTTCATTCTGTGAAAGTAATTTGAACTCCTGAACAATCAAGAGGCAAATCCTGAAAAACTGCAGTAGATTTTTCTTCTTGAATGAAGTAGCCATACTAATTTTCAAGTAATTGTAACCTCAGCTTGGGATATAGTTTATTTTTTGCTCCCATACCTGAAATTCTTGATCCACTCTTAAGAGTTAACGCATCATTCAGTGTTCCTAATGATAAACCTAAGGCAGAGATGAAGTTAGCATTACTCAAGGTCAATAAAAATTTCTGTTTTTTTTTTAGTCTTCCAGTATAAAAAAATCAAAATTGCTCTTCATTGTATGAACATGTACAGATCGAGAAATGTACATGTCTGTAAAATGTAAATTAGTCCTTTTGTTTGGAGCTGGTATTAGAAATAACAGAGATTTAGGGCATTTTTTATGGATACCTATATTAAAATCCTATTGCCAAAATTTATATTTTTCAATCCCCCCTAAAAAATTGTGACCCAAGTCATATGTTGCTACACTCTTTGATATTTAATCTGAATCTTGATATTTCAGACTTTATATACATGTATATTATTTATTATTATTTTTTTTTTTTGTAGATATGATAGCCACTCTAGGGGAGACAACTGGTCATTTTGCATTAACAAAAATCAAACAGAAAATGTTGGATGATCCTGTTGGTAGAAAAATAATTGAGTAGGTAGTGAGTATTAATACATTGATGATAAAGACAGATCCATGTCAAAACTATAAACACACAAAGTAGTTAAATTTATAAATTATTGGGATGTTTTTATTATTGCAAAAATATTAAATAAGTCACTGACTGAAAATCACAATACTTTGTATTGTGGAAGCTTTGATTTTTCTTGACCTTGTGATCATTCTTGTATGGCTATATAAATGGGCATTTCAGTGGATTTCAGAAAGGTATAATTGAACATTTTATTGACAAATAAAAAGCTTTTCTGAGCACAGCATGATACAACCCTTAAAAGTTGGAGCAAGTGTGGACACAATATTAGTTTTTGGCACACTTAACCATAAGGACTTACAATTCATTATGTACACATCAAATGGTTTATACACTATATTGCACAAAATTTTCAATTAGATTAAAATTTTCAAAATCAGACCAAAAATAAAAAAGTCACTTTTTTTTCAGGTGAGGCCCCTTTGACACCTTAAAACTAAAACAATGTAAGAGATATCTGAAGTATGATTGTAAAATGCAGTTACAGATTTTTATGAGGAAGCAAATGAAGAAAAAAATTTGAAATCCAACGAAAAAGTTAATTTTTTGAGCTGTGGCCCCTTTGACCACTTATAACTGGAGAACCGTAATAGACATCTGAAATCTGATTGAGCAGGGATACTTATGAGGAATCCAATGAACAAAGAATTTTCGAAATCAGACCAAAAATTAAAAAAACTTGAATTTTTTGGACATTGCCCGACTTTGACCCCCTCTAACTTGAAAACGATTCAAAACATATAAAATCTGCAGACATTTTTTTACCAGATTTAATAAAGGAACAGAGTAAAACAGAGTAATTGAAATCGGAAAATATATACTACATGGGTTTATTGAAAACACATATTTTTACCCCTTTTGGCCCCTTTTTCTAAAATGGCAGGGGTTACAAAGATCAGTTTTAATATAAACCTTCCTGTAGTGGTAAGTAAAATTTCAGAACATTTGGTCAACCACAACTAAAGTTGTCGCATGAAAACAAAGTGTCCCCTGACATATCAATTTCCAAATAAAACAGAAGGTTTGCAGAGTCAGAGGAAAATTGGACTGTAGGTTTCTTATTGTGGATCTGAGGTCTCAACCCCAATTTCAGATCTATCCTGTAGGAACTTTTGAATTTCATCTACTTAGGTCCTGGATATTTTAGCGTTTTACATTGTTCAAGTGGACAACTGCTTTTGAATTTGGAAAAGTTCTGAACCTTTCACTCTTTAATGTAAATTTTAATCAGGCGGGACAATTTGCTCTTTTTATTTTCATGCACAATTAATTCTCCAGTCCTGTTACAAGGAGAAAAAGAATATTTTGTTGTAGATGAATATGTAAAAGATTTTAATGGAGAATAGCTTATCATTTTTATAGCCTTTTTGGTGAAAACCGCTGGTTACAGGTATAAAAGATATTTTGATTCTATATTGATGCTAAACGTAGTTTATAAAGATTTAAAAAAAAAAAAAAAATTAATTCTTTTTCTGCTGAAATTGTTTTGCCAAATCATATATACACGAGCTCTAAAATTTAAACTTTGCTTGCAGAGAGGAGCCAGAAATCAACACTGACACTGTAGATATAGATTATCTTGGCAGTCTGCCAGAAGAAACATTTGGTAAAAAGTACTGGAATTTCCTTAGTAAAAATGTAAGCTTTTTATATAAACAGGACTTCAAACATCTACTTTCTTGGAGACAACTTATCAGTGTTCAGTAATGCTTCCCACTATAAATGATACTAAATTTCTTTGTGTTTTAAAAAAAATGTAGTGCTTATTAGCTCACCTGGCCATTTCTTAAAACAATATTTTTCTATATACAAATGTACCAATACCTTGATTTATTTATACATTCCCATGATCTGAAACAGGCTATTTTGCTAAAGGAAAACACTATCAAGGGAATATAATAAAATGGAGAAGTGAAGCCTAGAAGGGCTAAAGAATAACTGAATTAACTCAAGAACCCCGTGCAGGTCTGGGTGTCAAAAGAATAGGCCTGCAGTAGCGCAAAGCTTGTCATATAAGGCGACTAAATAGTGCTCATAAACCTAGCCGGTGGCTAGGCACTCTGCCCACAGAGCAACTGGGATGTGTGCCCCAGGTGGTGGAATGGGGTACCCCTGGAGTGTCACATGTTGGGGTTGTCAGACTAAAACACCTGACCGCAAACTATAGTGGTGCACTGTGTTGGAAATGATGCCACGTTCCTCGCACATTAAAGAACTCTGCTGTGGTATTCGACAGGAGTAGGAACTTTTGCGCCCCGCCACAGGAGGCTAAATTGCCCGACCCTACCCATCCCTCTCTTTTCTCTTGTGGCAATCAAAATTTCTCGACCCTATTATCCTTGTGTCCCATCCCTTGTTTCATTTCATCATTTCATGTTTATCGTCTGAATATAGCTGAAATATTGCTGCTCGGGGGTTAAACCCCAACAATGAATCAATCAATCAACTCAAGGCAGTAAAGCAAAAATATTTATGTTGCCATCTTATTGAATAACTTTTCACCTAGATGTTTGATAAAAATTTCAAAATTTAAAAAAGTTATTTCCTTTTTTTACAATATTAACTATATAAAAAAACAAATATATCAGTTCTTACTCTTTGTCTTTTAACTCAGCAGACTTCTTTCTAGTCTTCTCATTAAAATTGTCAAAAAGGTTAAAATCAGACCAAGATTTTTCATGGTAATGTCATCATGGAATTTCACATTTTTTGTAAGTCCTTTCTTTTTCCTCATGATGTTGATCTTGGCCTGCTATAAAAGGTAAATTTGGATACTAAATTTCATGGTTTTTTAAAAAAAAAAATTTGGTACTTATTAGCTTACCTGGCTGTAGGCCATGTGAGCTATTGCCATCACTTGGCATCTGTCATCGTCATCGACGTTGACGACAACATCATTAACAATTTCTTCAAAGATCTTTTTGGCGTCCAAATTTTGACATGGTTAAAAGTATTCAGCATGATGTGATCTATCTGTGGCCAAAATTTAGTGCAAATCTGTTGACCCATGTTGGAATAATTACCCTTTTTGGACATTTTTTGCTGTTTTTTTTTATGTTATTACTTTAAAAAATCTTCTCCTCAGAAACTACAGTACAGAATTCAGTGAAAGTTGGTATTTTTGTGTTTTAGGGTATCCTAATTAAAATGACTGCTTGGATTTTTGTTCAGTTAAAAAACATGGCCACCGTTACTTAAAATAGAATACAGGGGGTCAGACAGTAGATTTTTTGCATATATCTTCAAAACTTTTAGGTTTAGCCAATATCTTTCAATTGCTGAAATGATCCTTATTATAAGGCCTATAAAAGTCTCCCAGGGATCAAAGTTTTCAGATGACTCCATGTAAGAGTTTATTGCCCTTCAGAAGTGAAAAATTACTTTTTTTTTGTTTTCAGCCAATATCTTGAAAACTATGATAGATAGAATGAAACTTTCAGTTGCTGAAATGAGTCTTATTATAAGGCCTACCAAAGTCTCTAGGGTTCAAAGTTGTCAGATGACTCTATGTAAGAGTTATTGCCCTTGAAAGGCAAAAAATTACATTTTTTAGCAGTTTTCAATTATTATCTTGAAAACTATAATAGATAGAATGAAACTTTCATCCTTATAATAAATTCTACCAAAGTCTTCATGGAGTTGAAATAGTTGGACAACTCCCTGTTAGATTTATTGCCCTTGAAAGGCAAAACTTAAACCAGAAGAGCAATTTTGGCTCCTGGGAGCCTTTTGTTTTTAGTAATTTTCAGATACTGTGATTTTATGGCGTTTAAAAAATTGAGGTACTTATTTTACTGTATATGAAAAAAGTATTTAAAGGTATTCAGACCTTACAGTTTGCAACATTGATTGGTGTCTTTAATGGAAAATTTAAGCTTCACTAATATTTCCCTTTATACAGTATTTCCAATGAAATCAAATTCATATTGGCATACTACAATGTCTCTGTTGATACATGTACCATTTGTTTATAGTCAGTGATACTTATATTTGTGTTTTTATTCTAGGGATTTTCACCTGACACTAGATTACCTGTACACTTCGTAGATGATCCAGAGTTACGTTACGTAATGTTACGGTATCGACAGACTCATGACTTATTTCATTCTGTTCTTGGCATGCCACCGCATATGTTAGGAGAGGTTGCTGTGAAATGGGTGGAGGCTATTCAGACTGGTCTACCCATGTGTGCTCTTGGAGCATTCTTTGGACCCTTAAGACTTGGCCCTGTGTAAGTGATGTTTTAATTTTTTAAATTGACCAACGGTTCACAAACACATATTCAGCCACTGTAATCTTCTGTTTACATTCATGGATGTTACTCTCAGGACTTAAGATAGTAACATCGACATCAGTGTTGTTAGCAATATTAGCATTCATATAAGTAAAGTTCCATGGTGAGTGAACCCAGGCTCTGATCTATACATACTATATACAGTGTAGATAGGTGAGGCAGTTCAGTTGTACCATGGGCATTCCGATGTGTTGCCCATACAAATATATACACACATACAGTATTATGTTTACACTTCTGATCAAGGCAACACATTTTTCTGATTCTAATGTCATCACGCTGGCTAAATGACTCTTACATTTTTTGTTGGATTTCCCGCCCAACTGTGGATGAAGTATTGGTAGCAATAAAAGCTTGAATGATTTTTATTTTCACACAAGTCTGTTAACAGGGACAGGGGCATCACCTATGGTGTAAGCAGGTCTAGTTTAGGAAGGAACAATCATAGACTAATGATTATTGTCTGAAAAGGGCCTTAACTCTTTGTAAGATTTCCTTCAAACAGGATAAAGTGTTGATAACCATAAAAGCTTGGATGTGACGTTGGAAAGATGATCATGCTCAATAAGGCTTACTTATAATGTTTTCTCTTCATTTTTTTAAACTATTTCTACCTCCTTGTACTGAGATAAAAATAGAAAACATCTATGTCTATTGTATAATAATCTTCATATATTTGTTCACATTGTTGCATGCTTGATACATGTAATGGACTCTATATGTAAACTTTTTTTTTATCTTTTCAGAAATCGACAGCAGTACATCAATACATATTTACCCTGGGCAATAAGATGTGGAAGGAATGCAAACTTTCTTATGGCTGTGTACTGGGAAAAACATTGGGATAAGAATTTATCAGTGCTGCAAGCAGAACTCAATATAGAACCTGCTCCTAAACTTGAGAAAAAGAAGAAATAAATGCTATATTCATGTTACCATATCTTATATGTTCTTAATTACATTTAGTTGCATTCATTGGGAAGGAATGACTGTAGCATCATATACAGCTGCATTCATTGGAAAGAAATGACTGTAGCATCATATACAGCTGCATTCATTGGGTAGAAATGACTGTAATGATATACAGCTACATTCATTGGGTAGAAATGACTTTAGCATCATATACAGCTGCATTCATTGGAAAGAAATGACTGTAGCATCATATACAGCTGCATTCATTGGAAAGAAATGACTGTAATGATATACAGCTACATTCATTGGGTAGAAATGACTGTAGCATCATATACAGCTACATTTATTGGGTAGAAATGACTTTAGCATCATATACAGCTGCATTCATTGGAAAGAAATGACTGTAGCATCATATACAGCTGCATTCATTGGAAAGATATGACTGTAGCATCATGTACAGCTGCATTCATTGGAAAGAAATGACTGTAGCATCATATACAGCTGATTCATTGAGAAGAAATGACTGTAGCGATATACAGCTGCATTCATTGGAAAGAATTGACTGTAGCATCATATACAGCTGCATTCATTGGGAAGAAACGACTAGCGTCATATACAGCGCATTCATTGGAAAGAAATGACTGTAGCATCATATACAGCTGCATTCATTGGGAAGAAATGACTGTAGTGATATACAGCTACATTCATTGGGTAGAAATGACTGTAGCATCATATACAGCTGCATTCATTGGGAAGAAACGACTGTAGCATCATATAATACTGCATTCATTAGAAAGAAATGACTGTAGCATCATATACAGCTGCATTCATTGGGAAGAAATGACTGTAGCATCATATACAGCTGCATTCATTGGATAGAAATGACTGAAGCATCATATACAGCTGCATTCATTGGGAAGAAATGACTGTAGTGATATACAGCTACATTCATTGGGTAGAAATGACTGTAGCATCATATACAGCTGCATTCATTGGGAAGAAACGACTGTAGCATCATATAATACTGTATTCATTAGAAAGAAATGACTGTAGCATCATATACAGCTGCATTCATTGGGAAGAAATGACTGTAGCATCATATACAGCTGCATTCATTGGAAAAAAATGACTAGCGATATACAGCTACATTCATTGGGTAGAAATGACTGTAGCATCATATACAGCTGCATTCATTGGGAAGAAACGACTGTAGCATCATATAATACTGTATTCATTAGAAAGAAATGACTGTAGCATCATATACAGCTGCATTCATTGGGAAGAAATGACTGTAGCATCATATACAGCTGCATTCATTGGAAAAAAAATGACTAGCGATATACAGCTGCATTCAATATGATAAGCCTATTCTCTAATTTTGATGTACTACTCCCCATTACTGAACTAACTAAGAATACTGTGAGCCTACACAGGGAATATCATCATTACAAATAGACATTTGTATTGGTATAGCATGTACATTTGTATCTCCTTTGCAGTCACTGGACAATAGTTATCCCACATCATATATATATTTAATGCCTTTCTTTCCTATCAAATATCACTAAAATTGATTTAGCAAATTAAAGTGACTTGCATTTTAATTTTAAAAAAACTCGTAGTGAAATGGCAGGGATAGTTGGAATATCCTTTCTTGAAGATAAATATTTAGAAAATGTTAAAATTCTTGTATATAAAACAATTATTGTTGAAATCAAAGCAAGTATAAAATCAGCTGGAAAATGGATGCCCAGAATGATCTTTTGTCATCACCATTCAACTTAAAACACCTATTTTCCTGAAGGAGCTAAAATCATTGGGAACATAAATAATAATTTCAATACTGCCAGTCAACTCAGAATAGCATGTTTATCTTATGAGTAGCTCTCATTTTCATTATTCTTCTATAGTTGAGGAAAATATAACCAAAAAAAAAAAAGTATTTTGACGCCTTTAGTAAGGATGGCCAGGCTTTTTGGCTGATGAAAAATTTTAAAGAATCAGTTTGTGCAGGAAACCCCCCAAAAATTATGCTAACTTTTAGGTTACAGACCACCAATTCAACCAATGAGCATTTGGAACGTACGCAAAAATAGTCCTACGCAGAAATTACCCCTGTTCCTCATAGTGCTGTGAAAAAAGTTCTCATCTTGTTTAAAAAAATTTCTGAAAGGAAAAAACATTTCTGTACATTTTATAGGTGCATTTTGCTTCTTGTGATGTGAATCCTAATCTCCATAATGATTTGTAAATATACCCCTTGTGAAAACACTGGGATTTCCCATGCTATTTATAGACACTTCAGTATTGCACTGTAAGTCTGCTAACCTCACATGCCATTCTGAGGATTGTGAGCTGACATATGTAGAATCATGCTGATATATAGTCCTCTGCAGATTAAAGTTAAGGTAAAGTCCAGAGAAGCCATTGAATATTGTGAAATTTGCATAGAAGCCTATGGGAAGTGGAATTAGTGGTTTCTAGCCTTAAGCTGAAGCCATGGCAAAATGAAAAGTTTCTTGGAATAGCTTTAAAATACTTGAAGATCTTGTAAACTTTGCTATGAGAGGAATACACTACAAAAATCCTTCATAATATGCATTTTTTTAAGTTATAGGTCCAAATTATGGAAAATTGGTCTTTTTGGCTGATTTTTATGTCCTATCTTGTGAAAAGTGTAGAAAATTTAGTAAAATATCAAATATTAAACTTTGAGGGCTATGTTTACATAAATATGGTGGTAATCAGCACTTGAAATCAAGTTTTGTGTAAATTTGAGCAAAAATTTGGCTTGAAATGAGGAAAAACTCACTTTCATTACTGCGGTTAAGGACATATAAGCATTTCCCTATGGCAACATGGAAAATCCATTTTTGAGTACTTTTTTTGCTTTAGGTGCCCTTTACTGGTCATGTTTTAATGTGAAAACACTGTATTGACAAATTTAAAGCCAAAGATATCACCTTTTATGAAAATTTAAAGATTTAGGGTTTTTGACATGTGATCAAGAAAAAGGGGGAGGCATGTCAGACCATTTTAAAAATAGACCAATTTTTCAGAAAATGATTACTTTTAAAGGCTATCTCTTTATTAATATTGTTAAAAAACAAGTCCTGATTGATTTTTTTTATTTGAAAAGTCAGAAAAAGTTCTTTGCAAATATTCAATGCATTTAAGTATGGTAGAATATTGTCACTTTTTTGCTCGTGCAACTTGGTTACCCTATATTTAAAAATCGAACATTTTAAAAAGTGCTTGTCACATTTCACTGAAACTTTGCAAATGCATTCAGTATGTGTATAGGAAGATACTTGTATAGTTATTTATTTTTTCTAAGACAGAAAGTGACTCTTTATTAAATTTTGTTGCAATTGGTTTCAGAGAGTTGTACACATTAAAAAAATGACAAAAAATTTTATTTCAGGGCCATAACTCCTATCTACAACAGGCAACATGGTTATGTTGCTATAAGATTGAAGTTACACTACAGAAGTTTTCTGGTCATCATCATGAACTCCTGGGTCGTTACAGTATATCCATCTGCACCATGAGAACTGATTTATTCAAGGTGTCATTGTTCACCTTTCCCTTTTCATCTACTCAGGACTTGACTTTTTTTTAGCAGCTCGGCTAGTGTTTCTAGAACAGCAGAGGATGCTTGCCCTATTGGTGCACCTTGTCCATGCTCCCAGTTTTCAGTGGACTGCACGTTACTCATTTACTTTTGTTGCTTTGAACTTATAATTTTGGTTATTTTAAGTTCTTTGTATTGTTGTATGCGTCTGTTTTCCATGTCTGGTCTTTTCCCTGGGTTACATTCTTTTGACTTCCACTAGAATCTTTGTTTCCATGATTACTCTTTCAGAAATTTTTATATGTAGATAAGACTAAAAACATAATTACCACTTAATCTCAAATTAAAAGCATTACAGTGTTTAACCAAGACTGCTTCTAAAAAGGTTCCATTAGCAACACAAGAGTAGTATAAACAAAAGTGCTCCAGTAAAAATTACGAAAATCTGAAGATTTTTTGTGTAGTATACATTAATTACACACAACGTTATTTGTGAGTAGTGAGACAAAAGTAGAAGCAGTATGGGTATCGATGTTTGCCAGTGGAGGGCTAGAATCGGTCTTTTCACCCACCCGATGAGTAAAGTCAAATGTCCCGCCATTTTGTCAGTACGCACGAACAATTTACATTTGACTATGAGACTTACTTTACTATTTAGTGTATTATAACTTTGTGGGGACATCGAAGCAAACCCGGGTCCACGTACACAAGACTCCGAAAAGTCAGATCGTCCTGGAACACGCTCATTCTCTCAATCGTCTTTGCACCAAAACTGGGAAAAGGTGAACAACTCCAGTGATATTGAACAAACATTACTCGAAATAAAAACACAGATGATGTCGATTTCACAGGGGTTAAATGACGTTAAAACTGAAATGTCCAGTGTTAAAAACAGTGTTGAACACCTAAATCAAAAGCTTGATAATAACATTGAGAAACTGAAACATGAAAACAAATCGCTTAAGTTACGGGTTTCAAACTTAGAAAGTCAAGTTGAGAAGTTTGAAGCAATTCACCGTAAAAACAATTTGATTTTTATCGGTATAGACGACAATATTACAAATGACAACAATGAACCAGGTTCGACCGTAAATACACAAAACTCTGATGGAACCAAAGAATCGTGGTCTGATTGTGAACGTAAAATTCGAAAATTTATATGTACCGTATTAAATATGGGCACAGATTTTGCTGATGGAGTGAAAATTGAAAATGTGTATCGTATCCAAGGTTCAAGAAAAAAGCGGCCTATGATTGTGAAATTTTTGTCCAACTACGACCGTAATATTATTTTGAAGCACGCAAAGAAGTGTCTCCGTATCGGTGATAAATTCCGTGTTAATGAAGCTTTCTCTCCAAAAGTTAAAACTGCTAGAAAAAATCTTAGTCCGTTTCTATTAGAAGCAAGAGAAAGAGGATGCAAAGTTTCCATGCGATATGATAAGCTTATGATAGACAGCAAGCTGTACACTTATGATGACGAATCTAATGGACAAGGAGCTTCCAAAAAGATAGGAAACAGGCCAAGGCCCACGGTTGTGTACATATGTTCATGATTCTAGTTTTTTTGTTACTGAACCTTGTATAAATGTTATTAATATTGTTTCATGGAATATTGAGTGTTTAAAGACGAAGCTTTATAGAGATCGTAACTCAATTGACCAAATACTTGTGTCACATGATATTATTTGCTTTATAGAAACATTCCAAAAGTTTGAAGGTGAATTTATAACTGTTTTTTCCTGAATTTGAATGTTTCGAAAATTTTCGCAATGTAGATAATCAGACTTATGTTAAAGCTTCAGGTGGTTTACTTGTGCTGGTAAAGAAGTCACTTTTAAAATATGTAAAAATCAAACAAATACTTGAAAAATATTCAGACATGATTATTTTACATTGTCAAATGGGAAAAAAATGATGTTATTTTTCTATTTTTGTACATCCCACCTGAAAACTCAATTTTTTATAATTACCAAAATACAGATAATGGTATAACTATTATTGAAGATGTATTATTTGAAATTCATACTATGTATGGTGATATAGAAATTGTTTTAGCTGGTGACTTTAACACTCGAACAGCAGAAATATTTGAATTTGCATCTGAAGACAATGACAATTATAATCCTGGTCTTCAATATATTTTTGGTAATGGCATAAACGAAGAATCAAACATGCCCAAACGTAAAAACAAAGACAAAATTGTGAACACTTTTGGTAAACCTTTAATTGATTTATGTAGTATGTATGATTTGTGTATTATAAATGGTCGAAATAATGGTGATATAGATGGCAATTTTTATACTTATGTTTATTCAAATGGAGCTAGTACAATAGACTATATTATAACTAGCAATAGTTTGTTCAAAAGAGTCACAAATATGTCAGTTTTAAATTGTGATTTATTTAAGCATTTTCCTATATATATATTGTGCTTTAAAACTTTTTTTTGTAATGAAAGCATGAAAACGTGCACAGAGAACACAGATGAGTTGATAAGATTCAGATGGAATGTTGATAAAAGCCAATTTTGTAAGGAGCTTTATGAAGATACTGAATCTGCAGAAGCAGTTTCAAATCTATTAGATTTACTTGATGTAAATGTAAATGAGAGTGTCAATTGTTTAACAAGTCTTTTGCAAAACATTTGTAAAAAAGCTGGTTTGTTATGTATTAACAAAGGTGGTAAAAAGATGTGTAATCAGCCTGATTGGTTTGATAAAGAATGTCAAGACTTAAAGATTAGAAAATGTAAACTTCTAAATGATTTAAGGGCTACTTCTGATAAAAAGATATTATCTGAGTACATAGAAACAAAACAACATTTTCAAAAATTATGTGATGTAAAACAAAAAGATAAAAAACAACACAAGAAAGAAGAAATTATTAGTGCAGCTTCTAGTAATGATGCATATAAATTTTGGAAACTTGTAAAGTTATATGTAAATTTTCAAGGTAAATCTGAAACTGATATTTCTTGTGTTGAGTGGAAACAATATTTTAATGATCTGTTAAATCCAAATACTACAGATAAAGATATTGATTTTTCAGACTTTGTAAATTTTTTTGTGAACAATCATGACAATAATTGTCAATTATGTGACGAGGAGTTATCTTTCTTAGACAATGACATTACTGAAGATGAAATTATATGTGAATGGTTATTAGGAATTGGTATGAAAACGAACAATAATATTGCTAGAGGTGAATGTGGTCGTTACAAACTTTTCACAAATTATCTGTGCAGACCTATAAAGTACTTTTTATGTTTACAACGACTTGAATCCAACCGATTGCCTCAATTGTGTTATAAAATGATGTATGAAGCAAACAGTCATGGGCGTAAAAACTGGTGTACAAAAATACAAACTGTATTATTTATCTATGGTTTTGGTGAAGTATGGGAAAATCAAAGTGTAGAAAATGAAGTATTATTTTTTGAGATTTTTAAACAGAGGCTTAAAGATGTATGTTTGCAGAATTGGTCAGAATATTTATCAAATTCCTCTAAATGTGAGTTTTATACAAAAGTTAAAGATGGAATATCTGTAAATGAAAATATTCAAAAGTTGTCTTATAATCTACGTTGGTGTATATATTCTATTTTATGTTCAAATCATAAACTTGCCATAGAAAAAGGTAGACATGAAAACAAACCATGTGAAAATAGGCTTTGCCAATTATGTAATTATCAAGTGGTAGAAGATGAATATCATTTTGTTTTAATATGTCCAATGCTAGCTGATATTTGAAAATGTTTTTTACCTTCTTGGTGTCAAAACCATGTGTGTACAGAGAAACTTGTAACTTTGTTCAAGTCAAAAGATGTGAACATTTTAAGAAATCTCGCAATTTATATAAAAAAAGGCATTGTAAGTTCAAGAAGAAATGCTGTCAATTTGAAAATACTTGTCAATTTGATATTTTGTATTATGTTTTTAATTTTTTTTTTTTTTTTTTGCAAACATAAATAATGTTATGTGTACTGTCTGTATGAGCTTATAAAGCTATTGTATAATATGTTGTGTTAAATATTGTTCAAATGATGTAGTTGGCATAAATTATTAATTACTTATTGTAAATTGGTACCGTGGGCTGGAGGCCTTTATAGTACAATAAAACATATCTTATCTTATCAAGAGTAGTATTGATCAGTATAAAATGGCAGACTAAAGGGGTTAGGGTTCTTATGTTAGGATCCTTCCCCTTTTTGAATTTTTGTTGATTATTCAAAGGGCTAATTGATTACAGATATACAGATCTCAAAAGGGTATTCATGACATTAAAAACCCCCATAGTTTGGAATCCTCCCCCACTTTTTTTTGGAAATGTTAGTTAATTGTACAAAAGTCAGCAAATGATGGCATATAGAATTCTACATGTACACACATGATCAAAGATAAGAATATTCTTCGGAAATGCAAAGAAAGGGTATAAAAAACAACTACAAACTGAAAGCACTGTAGTTTTATTTTATTAAATACATAGGCAATACATGGATATAGATTAGTTGATGACACTACAATCATTTGTTCTATTCATGGCCTATCTTTGATTTAAGCCATCTTGGGAATGAAGATAAATAAGTGAATTATGAACATTTGCAAAGTATGCTTCAGAAATTGGCACTTATTTACTAAGGCTAGAAAAAAAATTTAAATATATATTTCAAAATTTAAGTAGAGTTTTTTACCTTGCTTCCATCATGCAATCATAATGTTTTAACCAGTGCACACCCAAAAACAAGAATAAAATTGTCATAGTTCACTCCCAGAATAGGGAACCCCAAAACACCCATTTTTTCCAAAGAAAGCAAGAACTATAAACAATATGTGGAGATATGAGCAAAAGATCAATAACATACCCGGTACATGTATATGAAGTTATTAAGCAGATAAAACTATTGTTAAAAGTTCCTTCTAGGGAATGAAAAATCAAGAACTTGAGAGCTTTTCCTGAAAACTAAAAAACATCATCAGTACAGAAAAAGATGATGAATGAAAAATTAGGCAAAGAATGGAGCATATCTATCCCACCTGTTAACCCTCCAACATTAAGGGGAGACTCCAAAATCAATGAAAAATTTAGAATCTCATACATAAATATGTAAAATTTGTTGCAGAGTTTTGGTTAAAAATTACTACATTTCCTGTGAAAAATACTACATAATAGTTATTTCCAATTTCATTTATAAAATCTCCCACATGAGACTTTTCAAAAGATTAACTGTCTCTAAAATATGGGGTTAAATCCAAAAACCCAATAAATTATAAAAGAGGGGTTACAGGCTATCATTTGCTTACTTTTTAAATATTTCCCCTAACTTTGCACAAAACTAAACCAAATTTTACAACAAAACAAATTCCTACCCCAAGAACCCTTGCCTGGACCCACCACTGTAGCCAGAAGTAGTTTTTGTCCCTTTGAACTTTTCTCCCTCACCAAACATCAACAGAAAAATCTGTGTTGAAAACAATGCAAGTTCCATCACTGTATTTATTCCAACAGAGTATCATACAAATAATATGAGACTTAAATAAGTAGTGCTCATACATAATCATATAGAACATAATATTACAGATGCAAAGCAATAGTTAGATATAAAACATTAAAAAAAGCTACATCTACTCTCGCTGATAATTTATTTTACATTTAACATTCATTATCTGTTTAGCAGGCAATTTTCAGTGTTTTTTGTTGATAGTTATTTTTTTTTTTTTTTTTTTGGAGGGCTAATTTTTAGTAATAATTCATTTTTGTGTTTCTGAGATTTTATGGGAAAACAAGAATTTAAAAATTGAATTTTGTACACAATGAAATAAATAGTATTGCGTAGAAAAATAATTTATGACATTTGAGATTTAGTTTTTTATACCTCTAAAAAATGTGTCAATTCAGAACTTGGGGTTATGTTCATGCACCAAAATTGCAATTGTAAAAATGCGTTCACTCTTATGTTAAAGAAACGGTACTTGTAATGCCATGGTCTTAAATGAGTACTCAATAAAGCATCTAACCAATATTTTCGCTTAATATAAACTTGATTAATAATAATTATTAAAGCTATTGTACCTTCTACTTACTTTATATATAGTTAATGACACAACAGCAGTAAAGACCTCACAAATTGAATATAAAAAATACAAGTGGTATTCCACCCCATATGGCCAAAAGGAGTAGGTCCCATAAGGGCAAAATGTTCCCTCAAAATCAAAGTGTACCAGAAGAAAGTTGTATGATGTTTCTCAAACTCTTCAATGTATATTTAAGTCAATATGATTGGGTCATAGTAATCAGTTGAACATACATGGTCATATAAACCCTTCAAACTTGGATAAAACTGATAAAATCTGTGAAAATTGCCAAATACTGCATAGTTTTTGCCTTTTTAACATTGGCTGCATATGTGTTCACTCTCAAGCTTCGTATATTTTGTGTATAACTCATATGCAAATATCTTGAGTGAATACATGTCTGGCCACTTCTATTTAACACAAAAAAACATGGTAAAATTGCACATACAACAAGGTCAAAAAGGGTCCTTACAGGATCTACTCCTTTTAAATGGAATAGCCCTGATGGCTTCATGTGAAAAAATATTTTAATACAATTATTTAAATTTAAACCAAATATCTAGACATACTGATTTTTGAATGCATTTCTGTTCTATGGTATATTTTTGATGGTGAGGGATTACAAATCTTGTGGATGTACAAGTTTTCATTGAATAAATAGAATTCATTTAGTTACTGAACTTTACAATAATATTACTTTTTGAAAGTAACTGGATCACAGTTAGTTACTATAAACATTAAATTTTAAAATCAAAATGATCTTTTTATTTACATAAAGAAATTTTTATCACGGTTTTCAACTTCAGTGAAGTAGGAAAGTATACTTTACTCTAATTTCCTAGGGGAAAGACAATTTCATACTCTGTTTTCTTTTTATATTTTAATCTCAATTTGAATACATTTATACAGTTATATACATGACTTTGAAATATAAATCACACAACATAATTTAAAACTTTTTTGACATGATTGTGTCTACACCATTGAACATATAGGTTTTGATTTTTATATTTTACACAATGTATCAATTTCTGAAAACAGTTCATAACTGGATAAATCATCTAAAATCATCCTTAAACTAAGTGACCAACACCAATTCTATTTTGTTTTTAAGGGGTTCTAGTTCCAAGTCAATTTATAGAAAGATAATTGATTCAGAATTCATTAAGAAGGACTTTAATTTCTATATTGTAATAAAAATTCATCTTCATCACAAAGCCAATATATAATTGCAAAAATTTTAGAATACAGATCTACTGCAAAAATTAAAAATTCCAACCAGGAAAAAATATCCAATAACATTTAGATATAAAAATCACAAAATAAATACAAATGTACCACACGTAATTCAATATTATTCAACTGGTCAATTCACTGCAAAAAAAAGAAAAAAGAATTTTATTTATGTATTTGGCAGGAAATTTTCCCTACCTGACAATAGTAGAATTTAGCAAAAATATTGATGTGAATATTTGCATAACCCAACTTTCACTGACACTTTCAATGTTGAAAACATTGTCTATTAGAAATTCCAGTCAAAATATTTTTGTGAAGAGATTAGCATGTATTAGATAAAACAAAAATTTTCGAGCATTAAGTGGGAATGACCTGTTTTAGTCTCATAAATACCTGAACAGGCCAAGTACTATTACTAGGATTTATGAGTAATAAACTATAAGACATTCAACAGTTACTAAGTATTGCACGTCAACATACTTATTACACAAAAAAACCATTACATACCTTCAAATAGACTACATGAGGCAAGATTGTATATGTAATGTGTACAGGGACTATACAACATGATATTGCACTCTTGGCAACACATTTCTTTTCTGTTTACATTACAATCAAGAAAAACTGATTTTTAATGAGTACATGTTTAGGACCTACAAACATTCTAATTGCAGCTAATTTTCCATAGGCCAAAAAAAAATAGAACCTGTAAAATTGATCTTATGCACAATGATAACTGATTTAATTTGAAAAATTAGGAAGTTAATGACAGAATTATAGAAAGTAAACATATTTTCATAGTATAATGTACTAATAATAATGTACAAATAATAATTCACAGGATAACTCATATAGACTGCATTGATTTTATCTATCTTTTAAACATCACTTGAACAACCAGGCCATGATGTTTATTGGAAAGCATACATAAACATGACAAGACTGTGTTATTCAATGAAAATGATTAACTTAATTATAATGAGATCTACCACCAAGAGCTACATATTTACCAATAGAAGAAAAAATTGATCAGGTTAAATGCAACAAATGCACAAGTATATAACTTAAATCCAAAACAGTTAATATCTTCAGAGGTCGTCTTAAGGCTTCAACAAGTGTAAACACACCTCTGAAAGGCTCTAACAATAAAATTAAAAAATCCACAGTAACAGAATGATAACAATTCCTAATGATCAAGTTTAAAACACAAGTTTCACCAAGACAAATTTTGCATTCATAGAAAGTAGGAATGTATTTTTTCCTTGGCACATTGTAGATTCATCTCCATGGTAAAAAAAAAACACTCACCAATCAATGGTTGAATAAATAATAAGTGTTTCAATTAAATACATTCAAAGGTAAAATGAAGACTAGAAGTACAATGTAAAACAAATAACGCTAAAAAACAATATGAAAACCATTTCTAAAATGGATACAAACTTTTACATCATGAAAAGCATACTTAAACAAGCAGAAACTTGGTTGAACAAAGCATTAAAAAGCAACATTACATTTAAATACTGTTATGTTCATGGATACAAATTTTTGTGGTTAATATTGGGTATGATGATCTATCTTAATTTAATGCATGACTTAACATTTGTACAACCTTATAACTATTATATACATGTACAACAGTAGAATGAGTACCAGATATAGGCATGTTTTACTACAATCTGTGTTTTTTTAACATTAACATGATATTATTTTAGCACTGTAAGGAAAATCCTACGTCTGGCATACTATAGTATTGAAGAAAAATAAAAAAAAATGAGTTTCCATTATATTCACAACCTTATGCAATTGATTGTATTTGTAAAAACAAAACATTAATCTTACAATAAAGAACAAACTTTAACAGTTGGGTTATAATCAACTACATAAAAAAACATACCTTTTTCATATGCAGTGAAACAGTAAAACCTTTCTAAACTGAACTCTGAAAAATCTGAAAACCTGTCTAAACCAGACAGTTTTAAAAGTTCCTATTTAATATCAGTTTAAATGTGTTTTTAACCTTGATAAAGCAACCATCTGTCCTCACCAAACCACCCATCTGTACTAACCAAACCAATTCTAACTGTTTGATTTAAACAAGTTTTACCATACAATATATGTCTAAAAAATGAAGAGACAAATGAAATCTGGTGATTCAGTCTGATTTTGTTTCTGAATTACAAATAAAAGTGAATTTCAGGTTTATTGAGAAGCATGTATCACCTCCTGTCATATATTTACAAAGCCAACTTTCAAATATAAGTATATCTCTAAATACATCACAGAAGAGACAATTTGTCAAGTATTTTACAATCACATACAAAATAAAAATGCCCTTTTTTCAACCTTTCCTTAAAACTGTAACTAAATGTTAATCTTTTAAGAAGAAAGGTTTGTAAATCATCAGCTTATTCTCCTAGGTACTCTTTATAAACCAAGTAGAAATCTTTATCATTTTCAACAGCAAGAAATGTCATATTTGAATTGAAAAATAAACTGAAAGTATTTCATGTGACTTATCAGTATACACAATGGAAAACTGTTCAAATGTTTACAGTAAACATGCACAATGTATTTAAACATACATGTAAATCTACATTAAAAATTCAACTCAGACCAACATTTGTTAATTACTAGAATTTCATCCAGTCCAAATAATGGAGCATGAACTGGTTCAATGTTTTATATATAGTTAAGACTGGGTGATCTAAACCTTGAATTCACTCAGAACCTTTCTACACATGACACTTTTTAATAGTCTTTCCATACGAGTTTAAATGTACTTTAACCTGGATAAACCATATATCTGTCTAAAGTAAACACATTAATCAGTTCAAAATTAATCAGATCAAGAGGAGTTGAGTTCAGACAGAATTCACAGTACAAAACATTACCAACTTACATTTCAAAGAAATTATAAATTAAACAAAATTCATTTCAAACCAAAGATCTATGATTTGTAATGGTCCAAACAGTGATGAAAATGTAAGATTAAACTGATCATTTGACCTTGTTCTATAAAAATAAATACAAAAAAAAAGATTAATTGGCAAAAAAAATTGTCTGTTTAAGGTTATTTTGGATGATAAAATAGGATAGGTAGGAAGGTTAAAAAGTTTTAGTCTTTTTAAATTATCTTATACAACATGTTATATCACTTCAGGGAAGATTTCTTCACTTTAATAAAGACCAATAAAAAATGATAGTTAAGAAGAATTTCATAAAAAAAGTTCCAAAAAAAGGTATACAGGGTAGGCAGAAAAAAAAGAGTACATATACCTTTAAACAGACATTTTTTCTCTGGCCTTAGCAGCCTTACACAAGTACTATACATTTACGTAGGTACAACAAATGATGATCCTTGAGATTTACATGCATAGTCCTGATATCATGATCTTTGTTCTTCGTCATTATTAAGTTCAGCTGAGTTCTGAAATGAGACAAATGTTTCTCAATAACAAACATGAAGTTGCATGCGTTATTGTGCTAGGTATACCTCCACTTATACATGAGGTTGATATCGGACAGTACCTAAAATCTGTTACAACATAAGCCCCATCTATGTAAAGCAGCATACCAAATATGGAACTAATCTATCCATTGGGAGCAGAGATTTTTATGACGAAAACAATTTCTATATCATTCCATTAAGTGAAAAAATGGCAAAGTCCCATGGAACAGGAAGTTGATATGTAAAAAAAATTCCAAAATTGCTTACAACTTATGCCTTATCTATATAAAACCACACATCAAATAAATCAATCCATTCATTTGGAGACGAGACAATTGCAAAGAAATTTGAATGGACAGAATTACTGACAAAAAGATTCCAACATACCATCCACTCTTGGAGTGCTGTAGAAAAGAACATAACATAATAGTAGTGCTATGAATTACAGCTTATAAAATGGTGATGTTCAGGCGATAGAGTACGTCTTACTTTGATTAAATGACAATCACATGAATGTATGCTAGAAAGTTTTAAAATCTTCCTGTCATTTGTCTATTTCATTACCAAAGGCAGCTTATCAGGAGAGTGTCATTTATTCAAGAAAAGACCAACTTTATTCCTCGAAGTTAAAAACATTTACCTATTCTTATGGGACCCTTTATTCTGATCTCCCCATTTTGGAAGTTCAATTTACTTTTTCTTATTTTATCATAGATAGAAAAACTCTATCCACTGAACATTACCATGGTATGTACTATAAAGAGGCAAGCCTATTTCAAACTTCGCCTTGATATGAGTTGTTGCATTACAACTATGGCCACCTTGGTTATGTCAGGAGTCAGATCTTTGTAATATAACTAGAGGCTAACAGTTTTTGAACAGTTTTTCAAAACATAAAATGTCACTAATAATTTTCCATGAGCCCTGGTGAACCAGAAATAGTATTATATTGTACTGTGCTATTTTTCTAATGCATTACTTGTATGAAATGTCAAAAATAGTGTTAAAACCTTTAAATGGTAATTTTTTGTTAGATACTTAATGTTACTATAATGCTGAACCATTATACTGTTAGGTACTAATTATTGTGGTTTTCATACGTAGAGTTGAAATCCAAGAAACAATGATTTTCGTAGCGTAACACAGAGGAAAGAAGCCATAACGAGCTGTCATCCTGTCACCCTTAATTGTCTTATTAAACATGATAATAAAGGTTGTATAGAACCAAATAGCCTTGGGGCTATCTGTGTTATGTAATTTCAGAGTTTACCAAAAATTGTACAAGTGATGTTCAGTATTCTCTGCTCTTTTTATCTTTTCACTGATAGTGGTTGTTGTCAAAGTGTCATTCAGTAAACTAAGGGTTTCACCACTTCTGTTTATCATACAACTAGCAATGGCCCTCAAGTTTTCATTTGCAAAAATTTAGACTTGGTGAAACTTCATAATAGGGGAATTCCCTGATAAAGGTATCATACATTTTTTATTCATAATCAAATTAATTCATGCACCAAAGCACAAATGTATTTCAATGCCATTGTGGTAAAACACCTGCCCACAAAAAAATGTTCAAATGTTTAAATGCTTTCTTTAAAATATTGAGCACAATTAGCTCTGCTTTGTGATGATTTGCTAAGAAGGCAAAGGAATTTAAAAGTTTGTCTATTGACCCACAAACCATAAATTCAAGTACCAAACAAATTGTTGTTTTTCCTCTAACATGAAAATTGATACTAACAAAAATAACTGAAACCAAAATATTTACTTTCCACAAGTTTTACTTTTTTACCAAAAAAATTCTTAAAAGAACAGCTGTGCCATTAACACATAATATACCAGTCTTCATGATGGAGTTACAGAAAAAAAACTAAAACTGGAACTTTTTCCTGTTAAAAGACCACTAGATCATCAAAACAAACAATTGTGTGAAGTTTGAAGTTTACTGAACAAGGGATTCTCAAGTTACGATGTGACATGTTTACCCGAGCAGAGAGATATTTGAATACTAGAACACAACCTGATAGGGTACAAAAATAATTATTTTAATAATGCATACAAATGCCTGTGAACTGGTATCTGTTCCTAGGCTGCTCTCTTCACTACTGGTATTTCCCTGCGATGCGGGGGTACAAACAGGATGACCTCTTGAGGTAACATTACTCCCTAATTGGCTTGTGTTCAATCCTTCATCTAAAATACAAAATTATGGTGCTTACTTCTTTCTAAACTACATTGTATACCAATTCATAATGTTATTATTTAATTCTATACAAATTTTGTAACATTCAAACATATAATACTATTTTGCACCTCAGTTTCAGATTTTTCTTTACTTGTTCAATACTTATCACCATCTTATTCATAGTCATATCAGTATTCTGTATATAAATCAACATCTTCAATGATCCAAATACAGTCAAATGCTTTAACTACATTCTGACATGGGTTTGCAATTCGTGTCTTTAAAACAAAAAACAAAACAAAAAATTTAACGTCCTGTCATCCTTTTAAGAATTCTTTTACAATCTTGTAAAGTGTTTTTATGTTCAATAGTAAACAGCTGAGATTTCACTTCCTGTCACCAGGGGCAAGTGAGATTTGGGTGTGGGAAACTAGTTCATAAATCTCCACTTTACCTTTGACAAGTAGAAAACGACTTTTTGAAAGGATTTATTGGAAAGCAAACTTCAAATGTGGGAAAGTTAATCTTCATTTTAGAGTTTGCCTAGAGTTTGTGGAAACTTAGAATTGTGAAAAATTCCTTGAACACTGATACAGTGTGCAGAAAAAGGACAAAGCTATTAGACACAATAACTTACAGGAAACTTGTTCCTCTGAAGTATCAGCTGTATTTCCAATATTTGGTACTGCTTGAGGTTCTTCTAAAGTCACTGAGTCACCAATACCTTCTGATGATGACTGTGTCTCCTCACTCATACCCTGACCATCTTCAGATGACTTGTCTAAACTAGGCATATTAACAACTAATTCAGCCGGAGTTGTAAGTGGCTCCAACTCATTACGAGGAGTATGACTAGGTACAAATTTTTGGTCGTCCTCATTAGTTGCCTGTTGTATATCCAAGCCATTAGCTGTAGTGTTGGATGGTGGGAAATCTTGGTCTGCATTAGAATTGTCCTGGTTCGGAATAGAATTAGTTCTAACCATTGGTGGAACTGAAATCAAACAAAATGTCAATAAACAGCTATGCCAAAGGTAATAACTGTACCCTAATCCTCAATTCATTAAGTTCCATATCTCTGACCCCAAAAGCACAGAAAAATTACACAAGGGAACTTTGTACCATCAATACAATCATTTGATCAATAATAACTTAATGCCCAAAAATAATTCAATAATCATTTCTCTAAAAATGGTTCAAAAATTTAACACCAACCTTGACAAACTGGTTTAGTAGTCTTTGGAGATTCTTTCTTGTCACGACCTGCAGTCTGGTTATCAGATGCTTGTCTATTACCTCCCTTTGTGTCATGGCTTTTGGACTTTCCCTTTCCTGCAGAATCTCTGCTACTTGGAATTTGAGGAACTACAGGGTGACCAGCAGTTTTTGCACCAACTGCAGCATTGGAAGCACTACAAGGAGAATTATGACTACATGAAGCAGCAGAGTTAGGTTGTTCTTGTTTTTTTGAGACAGGACTACCTGACCTTGCTATTGGATTTCTTGTAAAGGGGGTGATAGCAGTGGATTTGCTGGTTGGACTAGTACTATTCTGTGTTTCTTCTTGATTTTGTGGCAAGTTATTTCCCTCTGACTTGCATGGATTTTCTGAAGAGCTGGCATCACGAGGCAAATGGTTGGTTATGGCATTGAAACATGATGCAGGATAAGGTGTCTGAACATTTCTCACTGAGGAGTTAGTTCCCTTTGTCATTTCTAAATTTCTGTTTGTTGAATGACCCACATTTTCATGTTCAGAAGCTTCTCTAGTGTTTCCAGGAAGTCTGGTATCAAGTGACTGAATCAAACTTGGACTAGGGAAATTCCCTTGTGAACTTTGGTTTGGCAATTCACCTTCTAACATTGTAGACATTGTTTCACGATAATTTGCACTAAAAATACTACTATCTGCAAGAGAATTGAACTTGACAGAGTCATCATCCTTTGTACATGTATCATGTGTTTTACTATCAATTCCAGGTTTACTATAGCGGTTTGATTCTTTTATATCTGTCTTATCTGTATCTGTAGTAACTGTAGGTTTTATACTATCCTGATTCCTTGCATTTACCATGGGTTTACCATGGCGATTCGGCTGTTGCGGATGGTGTTCATTTCCTATTTGGTTGCCAGGGCCATTAGGCTGTTGAGGAGGGTTACCATTTCCTATCTGGTTGCCAGGGCCATTAGGCTGTTGCAGATGGTGTCCATTTCCTATATGGCTGCCAGGACCATTAGGCTGTTGCAGATGGTGTCCATTTCCTATATGGCTGCCAGGACCATTAGGCTGTTGCAGATGGTGTCCATTTCCTATTTGATTGTGAGGGTCATTTTTATTCCCTATTTGATTGCCCTCCACATTTTGTTCTAATTTCTCCTGAATAGTTCCATTAGAACTATTACTGTTTGGTCCAAAACTGGTCTCAGTTTTATCATTTTCAACTGAAAAAATGGTACGTTGATTCTCCATCGATATCAAAGGATGTTCTGATTCATTTCTTATCACTCCATTGGCATGAACATCATGACCGTGTTGGCTAGATCTGCTGTGACGCCTTCGACATTTATGAACTAAATCTACAATAAGCAAACAATATTATCATTAATATAATTTTAGGCTTTGCTCATGAGGGAAGAAGCTATTTACACTATGTAAAAGGCTTTGTTGATAATGATGAGGGATGTCTCCACCCAAAGAGGAATTTCTACGCCATCCAATCTTTGCCTGCCAAAAAGTTCAAACGATTATTTCTGAATTACCAATGTCATTTCTGATAGAATGATTTAAAGCCAATCATATTTCAGACCTTCTACATGTATATGACGTTGCTCTGATGTAATGATATAAAGGGTTTGGTACTGAGTGATTTGGGCAAAATTGTTACCCTGGGGTTCAGACAACACTAAAATCAAAGTGTGGTTTCCCTCTCATTTTCAGACTTAGCCAGAGATTTGGACTGTACTCTGTCTTTTTGCAGTATTTTGACCAGGGTTATCTCTTTTCTAACAACAATCTAAATAAAAATGGCACCTGATCAACCAAAAAATATTGTTTAAATCTACAACATCTATTAAATATTCAGTATTTTTATCAACTTTTCATAACAAACTCTGAATACAGAATGCAGAATGAACATTCTCCACCCTGCATACAATAATTGATGTTTTATCATTCATATCTTATAGGGAAGATACAAATAATTTGGTCATGCCGTTGATTGGGGTAGATTTATCTCAACGGATAAACCAGTAGAAAAAAACAAAAAAGCATTTTACCAGTATTTGATGCTCTTGTATCATGACTTCTCTAGTACAATGGAAGATTTGTTAAGACAAGTTCATACTGACCGCTGCAATATGTGTCAATAAAATTTCAATCTTGATTTGTCAGTAATAAATTTTGAACATGAAACTGACACTCATCTATGGACAGGACATATGACTAAGAAAATGATATGGATTAAGTGGAGCCAGGAAAAAAACTAGAGGCTCTAAAGAGCCTGAATCACTCAGCTGGCTTATAATGGTGTTGGAGATATATACAAAAAACTATTGTTTGCCCCATCCTAGTATGTTCTATTTTTAGTAACAATGGACATTTTTTTTATCAGGGATAAAAAAAACCCAAAAAACATACATTTAATTTGTGCTGGATACCCTATTAAAAATTATATCAATTTTCATGGAATTTTGAGGAGAAGATTTTTTAAAAATTGAGACAAGACCACGATGATGGACGCAAGTGACGCCAATAGTACTTTGGGTCAGGTAAACTAAAAATCAAACAAACAGTAGCTAATGTATTAAATACTGAATCAATAAAAATGTTTTCTAAATAAAATCATAAAAAGCCCTATTCTTTATATATAAGGATGCAATACCAAAATTATTTGTTAAATATTAAGTGGGTGGGGAAATTTTTTAAATTTCAAAGAATGGGGAAAATGTGTTCGAGGAGCTTCACAGAGTAACATCGTTCTATCACTATGGATTTTATTACTTTTATTTTACAGCCTTTCAGAGCTTACTTGAAAGTGTTTACACTTATTGCAGACTTTTTGGTGATTTCTGTATGTATTTACAATTTTTATAGAGTTATACAGCAGTGCGTTTGTTGTTCTAAGAATTCCCCACTCAACCATTTCAGTCAAAGCTGGGAAAGTGAGATACAGTACAAGTCATCAAGAGAAAGCAATACACTAAATATTTAAGCATCCCTCATGCTCACCTGCATAAATTTTTGCCTTTCAAGGGCAATAACTCCAACAAGCAGTTGTCTGACAATTTTGACTCAAACAAAAATTTGGTAGTATTCATCAAAAGGATCATTTCATCAACTGAAAGTTACTATTATCTATTATAGTTTTGAAGATATTGACTGAAAACTTCTAAAAACATCATTTTTAACCTTCAAAGGACAAGAATTCTAACAAAAAGTTGTCCAACAACTTTGATCACACACTTTTGCAAGCCTTATCATAAGGAGCATTTTACCCAATAAACGTTTCTTTCTAACTATCATAGTTTTTAAGGATACTGATTGAAAACTGTAAAAACATCATTTTTCACCTTTCAAGGGCTATAACTGTAACAAGGAGTCATCTAACTTTTTTAAGCCTTATAATGAAGATCATTTCAGCAATTGATAGAATTCGGCTAAACCTATGGGTATTGGAGATGCATGCAAAAAAAACATGTCTGACCACTATGTTCTATTTTCAGTAACAGCTGCCATATGTTTTGAGTGATCGAAAATCCCCACATCCATTCTATGCAGAATACCCTAAGGAACATTCATACCAAGTTTGGTTTGGTTTGGTCTTGTTCCAGAGGAGAAGAGTTTGGAAAATTCTTAATGACAACGGACACCAAGTGATGGCAATAGCTTACGTATTATATGGCCAGATGAGCTAAAAAGTGTAACAGATGGATGGACAAAGTGACCGCAATTTAGCCCCAACTCATTAGAGTGGGAGTAAATATTAGACAACAAGTTCTAACACAGTAAATCAAATATTTATGTTGATCGCACACCAGAGCCATCAAGAAACAAATACATGGATATAAATATTTTTGTCTTACATACATAGGTATTTACCTTTGATTCTGTCTCTGAATATACAAGAGAAAAACACAGCCAGAACCAGAACAATAGCCAAAACAATGCAAACTATCACCCTGTAAATTAAAAAAAAAATATGTACATTAAAACAAGTCCACACTTTAAAAGTATAAGATTATAACTTATGAGAGCTTTATATAAAAGGAAATTAATCAAAGGAAACGTCATACACATTCAATGACTTTGTTACAACAGTGCTCTAGGACTTTTGAAAATTTTTCTAGTGGGAAACTTAAAACAAAAATTTAACTTTTCCACAATTAAACATGCTAAAGTCTATTCATCCTTAACAAGTCTTTCAGAAATTCATGTTTTCTATCTGTCAAAGGTAAAGTGAAACATACTGTTTCCCTAATTTTTAAGTGATTTTCACACCTCCTGACTGGTGTGAGAAAAATAGTTCTTGTCTCCAGAGAAATTCAAGTTCTGAGACAGTGATTGGATGAATTTGTTGTTCTGTAATTGTACCAAATTGTCTATAAAACTATTGGTTGATAGTGACATTGTGATGTTTATAGTTTTTCTCCTGTAACAACTGTTGACATTATACACAGAGGATAGCTAATATTTCCACCTTAACACAGATGCTGAATGAAGCTTAAGTTTTTGCTTTGAAAAATTAAAAGAAATAGAATCTACAATTTTAGCTCACCAATTATTACATTTATCACATCTGGGAAATAAATTTTCATACTCAACTCACTTTCATTGTTGATTCATTAACAACCACACTAAATTTGACAACACATAACATGAATAAACCATTTAGTGCAAGTATCTGAAAGTTTCAGGCAAAGTGGGAAAAATCAGAAACATGTATATCAAATCCCTACTGATCTGACAAAATAATTTCACTCAAGAATGCTTCCTCCATTTGAAAAAGATCAGTATTTGATCACTGCATCATTGGGTTTGCTTGTAGATTTTTCAATAGAATGTTAGAAAAATTAGGTTTTGAACAAAGTTATTTGCCTTTTAAATGTTCTTTTTCAGTACATTTCAATGAAATTATATCTTAATGCAGCAACAAGATATGGAAAATATAGTTTTTTTCCTTGATTCTGCTTGCGAAAATAGTTGAATTACGCTATCAAAATGATGATTTTTTTCATACCATGTTTCACCCACTGCCTGATTCTTACAGAGACTGACACTTAAGCATATACTAGTCAGCCATGAAGCTTCAGTGAATACTGTCAAATATTGATTCAACCAAGAGTGCAACACCTTTTTTAAAACTTTTTCAATTGGATCCTATAACATTAAAATGTACACTAACAATCAATTTTAGAGTATTTTAACCATGATTACTTTCCATGTCCATAGTTATCTATTTTCAGCTGTTTTTCACGCTCAGATGAATTTCTAAAAGCATGTCATAGAGCGTCTCGTATACCATTGATTGCCAAGACCATATGCTGTTCAGAAAATATGCATATGGCCTGGACTGGGCTGTTCAAGTCAATTTGGTTGAATTACAAATTACAGTACTTATATGGCTAAGTTATACAAAAGATTAAGAAAACTATTACAAACCCATCAGATAAAGAACTGTCCTCTATATTTACTGTTTCAAGTACAGTTGTTTTCTCTTCTGAAAAAAAAATCAAAATGTGCATACTTTGATGTTCTGAGACATTGTGAACCCTGAAAGTTAAACAGTCATAAATACAATGTAAGTTAAGGGAGCTGGAATCATCAAATATTTTTTAAACTGATATTAGACTACTGTGAATTAAATTTATGGAATGATCAAATTTAAGTTATATTATCCAAATTGATAGAACAAAATTTGTAAAATTTAAGAACATACACATAGTTATTCTGTTTAACTGAAACATTCAACTGATTAATCAAATATAGATTCTTGAATTCAAGATCTTTATATGTTTAAAGTTGAAAATAAAGTGAACCATTTGTTAGAACTTCTCCATACATTATTCCTGTCAAGTTCGGAAAAGGCCAAATAAGTAATAGTCTTGTTTCCTGCTACCCCCCTATTTTTTTGTATTTTCCATAATTGTTATTACTCTCTTACAGATTTGGGCATTTATACATATAACATAGTGGTAGCCATGTCAACCACCAGTGCACTTTCGATTGCCATGTTAATACATGTAAATTGAACTAGCCCAATATATGAATTTAAAGAGAAGTAAATTGGGGGTATGTAACAAAAGATAAAAGACATTGTGTCAATAAAATCACATTACCGTGGTAGAGCACTTGTATAAAAATGTCAAATCAAGCAATTTTTAAAAGATGAAATTATTTTCTGACCTACATACCCTATTTTTTTATGGCTGGTAGCAAGACTATTTTTATTTTATTTTAGGCCTAAGACTAAAATTCCTGTAATAAGGGACAGACAGACAGGGTGGTTCATATATACCTCCCAAAAATTTTTTGCAAAGGGCATACATTTTGTAATTAGTGCAGCTGTTTTCATGTAGTTAAGTAAAATGTAAATCAAAGTACTGGAGGTTTTTGATTCTTGTGAAAATGTAGCATGAACAAAATTCTAAAGATTGCAACTGGAATAATACTTTTGCATTTTTCATATCATTTAGAATTATTTTTTTATATTATTTTGAACTGTTTTTTCCTAATATGTATAAACTGAATGTCAATCTATACTACTGAAGAACATGTATAAACTGTAATCAATACCACAGCAGGACTTTTATTCCTGGGTACCAATTTTAATGGTTTAGGGAAAAAATATCACTTCCTGGATTCTTTAATTCATAGATTTGAAACTCTATCAAACAAACGAATGGGAAATTTCCTTTTCGTGGGAACTAAGTTTTGTAGTTTACCAAGCCCACAAAAGCCATAATAAAGAGCTGTGCTTTAAGCGGATGATACACCCGTTCTCCCTTTTAACTTGTGCTTATGCTTTTAATGAATTCATACGATCAACTAGAAATACTGTGAGCCCTGTCAAATACCCCCCAAAAAAGTAAATAAAAAATGCATAAAAAATTTGGCACTCTCAAGGCTACCTCAAGTTTAACTAAAGTTGTTGTCTTGATTTTTCACCCACACATTTCTATCTTGTTCAAAACACATTTTTCTGAGAAGGTTACTCAGTACCTTTTATATTTATTAGTCAATCATCATAACAAATCGTCCGTTTTCAACAATTTTTCAAGTTTAAACTTCATAGATATGAACAATTCACCAAAGTTCCATAGATGTTAGTGAAAGTGTTTTTGAGTAATTGTACGAAAATTTGAAAATCCCCCCTTACTTTTAGTATAAAAATTCAAAACATGGAAATGAAATTTATAAAAATTGAAAGGGAGCCTATGTCAATAGATATGAACAATTCATCAAAGTTTTATAAAACTTGATGAAAGTGTTTTTGAGTTATTGAGCAAAAACTAGAAAATAACTCTTTTATTAAGCATAAAATTCATAACATGGAAACGATAAATCTGAAATTTATAAAAATCGAAAGGGAGCTTACGTCCATAAATATTAACAATTCACCAAAGTTCCATAAAAGTTGGTGAAAGTGTTTTGGGGTTATTGTCTGAAATGTGGACGATGGATGGACAGACAATGTTATACTATAATACGTCCCATATTAGATCAATTATTTGATCTTTGCATACTTGGATTTGCTCAGAAATTTTTCAACAGAATCTAAGAAAAATGAGATTTTTGGAAGAGTTATCTGCCCAAGAAATGTTCATTTTCAGTACATTACAATGAAATTGTAACTCAATAGTCCAGCATGACATGGAAACTCTTGTCTGTTTTCCTTGATTTTGATTGTGCAAATAGTCAAATTACACTATCAAAATGATGGTTTTTTTTTCATACCAAGTTTCACCTACTGTCTGATTCTTACAGGGACTGACACTAACAGTAATTTTATTTTTTAAGTCACCTGGTTTCAGAGTTGTAGATGGTTCTGCAGTGGCACTTTTCTCACATATCCTATTACTTGTTGGAGATCCATGAAAGGTCACTATTTCATTTGACTTACAACTGAAACAATACAAGAATTTGCGAATAAAATCTGAGTCATCCTAAAAGTGCTCTCATCTGTTTATATTTATCCTTAATAAATAGGTATTGAGTAAAATTTAAAACAAGAGTTTTCAAAACTAAGCAGACTATGAGCAATGCCCTAACTCCCCCATTTGAAATCATGCACATTCTGACCTCAAAATTGATTTGATATCATATTAAAAATGAGAAATGCACAATGGATAAATGTAGTAAATATTCTGTGAAAGTGCAAGCAGGGGGTATAGTAAAGCTAACCTGAGATGAGCTCGTCCATTTAGTAAATTTCTAGATGCTCAAAAATCTGTGAGGACTAGTTATCCAATAATTACAATAAAATGCTATGCAGCTTGATGCAACCACAGAGGTCGAACCCAGAACAGTTTGAGGTAAGTATGGACACACCATTCAAGACAGCTCTGAATTTTGATTGCAAATAAATATTTGACACAGGAAAATAATTGGAACAGATTACAGTGGCCGCTTCTCGGGTGCTTAACAAGCACAGCCCCAAACATCAACCCCAGCCTTCATTTGGAAGTATGGCAACTTCGGAACGATTTCAAAGAGATCCATTCACTTCCAGTCAAGTTATTATCTGTTCATCAAGATAATGCTTGTTTCTGACCCCTTTTTGAACCCCCATTTTTTATCAGTTCAAGTCATAACCAAAATCAATCCCAGCATTCCTTTTGTGGTATGGTATCTTGTACTACAATTTTGAAGAGATCAATTCATTTATAATCAAGATATTGTCCTTACGTCATGAACATGCTTGTTTTGACACTTCTTTGGCCTCTAATTTACAAACAGTTCAAGTCTTCACAACCAAAATGAATGCTTTGGTGATATGGCACCCTATGATTCATTCACTTATAGTAAAGTTATTGTCCACATATCATGAAAAAGCTTGTTTCTAGACCCTTTTTTGGTTCCTAATTCATAGTGCTAAATCTAGGATCAGAAAAGGGCATGGTAATTTTTTTTTTTCAAAGGGCACTTTTTGTCGGGATGTTTGATTTTTAGGGCATATTGATTTGTTTAAAAATTGTTATACAATTTAAAAAATCAAAGACACATCTGAATTAATACCTTTTTATTTGAACTAAAACTTAATTAGAGAAAGTCACATACCTCTCAACTTTTGAAAATCCCCATGGGGTTTTTAGGTGGGACAATGTGTGAATCGACATTTTCAAGACGTATTTTGCAAACTGCTTGGGTTTTATTGTAGTAATGTATGAATGAGACAATCACTATAACATTAAAGGGCCTTTTTCAGTTGAACAACATGTGCATGCACTATGATTGGAGGTTTGTAAGCCCCCCCACCCCTACATTGTGTTGGATTCCTCCAAACCTATTTAAAATTCCTAAGTTTTTTTTTTTCAAATTCAAAAATGTAAATGAGAAAACTTTTATTTAAATTCAAATTCATTTCTACTATTTGAAAATTGATACAATGAACATGTTTCCTTCTTTCTATTTATGTCAGTTGAAGAGGAGTTAGTATTCATATTGTGAACTTAAACAGTTCAACAAGTATTTTGGGACCTAAATAAATCTTAAGTAGAATATATGACAGCAGGATGCTGCACAGTTTCTAGAGTACAGTCTGAAGAAAACTTGGGCAACTCGTACTTTTTCAATAAATGCACAACATGAGGTGCAGTATATGAGGAATATGCAAGAATGTTCACTATATGAAAGGAATACTATTTCTTTTAACTATTGCAAACAAAACTTGAGAAAAATACTGTATTGTTGAAATTTCAGAAAATGTGAAGACTGCAGGGGAGGTAAGTCATTTTGTATAATTTTAAAATTTGTTTACACATGTGGTTCTTCAAATTTAAGATGTGTTAAAAAAAATGACAGTATTGTCAAATTAATTGTGGAGTAGAATTTAAGCTTTAGAAAATTATTAGATGTTCATAAAATAGTAGTAGATCCAACCAGGATTCATTCTCTAATCAGCTGGTTGCTCCTTGGCGATTATTTACCCATCATAAAACGTACCCTTACCTGTTTAGACAGCAATTATCACTTTTTGTCAGATTAATTACTCTTTTTATTTAAAAAAATGAGATTGAAATGTAAATTAGGGGTTTGATTTAGGAGTTTTTAGATAATTTTGACAGAAATCAGGAATCAGGAATCAACAATCCCAATGGTCATTTTGTGTGGGATTCCCTAAGGAACATAAACTCCTACATCAGTTGACCAATCGTTTTGAAAATTTTGGCATAGGTCCGTCTCATGATGTTCAACAATTTTACCCTGCAGAAATTTGCTAAAGGCAACAGTTTTTGAGTTATTTGCAAAAAACTGTAATCTGACCCCTATGTTCTATTTTTAGTAACAGAAGCCATGTTTTTTCATGGATCAAAAATCCCAACAGTCATTTTGTGCAGAACACCCTAAGGAACAATCCTGCCAAGTTTAAAAGCTGTCAGTCCAGTAGTTTCAGAAGAAAAGATTTTTAAAAATTTGTCCACGACGACAACCACGACGGACACCAAGTGATGGCATAAGCTCACTTGGCCTTCGGCCAGGTGAGCTAAAAATGGTCCCAGCTTTTCTTTTGTGGTATGACACCTTGTGGTTCAAATTCACAAGTAACTGTTCGTACATTATAAAAATGCTTGTTTTTGGCCACTAATTACTAAACGGTTCAAGTCAAAACCCCTAAAATCAATCCTAAGCTTCATTTTGTGGTATGATACCTTGTGACAAAGTTGTGGTATAATTTCATAATGATCTTTATACTTATACTAAGTTACTGTCCAGACATTAAGTGGCTATGAACAACGAAGACAATCTCATAATACCATTATACAACTGCAATTTTTTTAGGGTGGTATGAAAACATTTAAATTTGTGGGGTAAGATATGATTGCAGACACCTAACTGCATTAATTATGCCCACTTACACAGTCCTATTTCTACACTGTCTGTACAGGCCATCCTCAGGTTTAAACTGGTGAGAAGGACATAACTGACATTTACCTACAAAAATCATTTGTACAAAACAATACACGTATATGTGGCTGACATCCAAATAGGGTCAAATTATGACATCAACAATTGTTTTAAGGGAGGCAACTCTGACAGCAATATTGTGTTTGATATGAAAATCAATGAACAATTTTTTGCAAACATTATTTACAAATTTTATGCTCAAGCACATGTTTTGATATCTACACTCTGCTTTTGATTATATTTGACACCTAACTATGAAGGCTGTTTAATACTCACTATTTTATAATTTCCTTAATACACTACTACTTGGTCTAATGTATATACATGTACATCTAAAAATAAATTCTTACCATTAATATCAAGCTGATGGCCAGCTTTATTACAGTTCAACTGATCAAAGCGGCAGTTATATCTGTCTGTACCATAGAATCCTTTGTCTAAATCACACACACATTGGTAATTTACCAAAGTCACCTCATCTGCAACAAAACACAAAAACATTCCTTATAATTCAACTTCTAATGAATTCCAGCCTAAATAGTAATCAAAATGTTATTTTGCTGGGGGGTAATTTGAGCTGTTAATGGTGGACCAACTGAGGGAACAAAACCAAGTAACAAGTTAAACAAAACAAAAGTAGTTGGTTCAACGATAACCAACCAAATAAAAAGCCATTCAAATATTATATATATATATATATGTTTGTGTGTGTCTGACAAACATAGGCACAACATGAACAAATGAAATGAAAATGTAAATGTAAATGTATATATATCGGAGTCGTACTAATCTGGAATATAATTTTTGTTCAAGTAAATTATTTGATCCATCACAGATGATGACAACTAATTTCTGAATTTGCAACTATGGATCCAGCACAAAAAAATATGTTCTGACAGGACAGACATTTCTGGAATGCTCAAAAACTCACAGGCCAAATAACTTGTGTGTACGAGAAAAATTTTTGCAATAGAAAGTATAATTGTCATTCATTAATTTTGAAAATCCTTGTCCCTTAATAATGTATCATGGTAAATAATCCAGTAGAATCATATAAACTACTACTGAGTTAATATGTCTTAATTATATAATGTCAATTGGATATTTATATCATATGTTAAAAATAACAGTAAAAATGAGACCTAAAAATTAACCTGTACAGTTAACCAAGCAGTGTTTTCGGTATTCAATATTCGGTACTGCCAATGGTCAACCAGTGAACCATTTCCATCCCCTAACAGAAATTGATTTAAGATATGAAAGTTTAAAACCAGATAAATTGAAAAGTAAGTAGCCTGTGCCTTTAGCCATATGAACTAATTGGGTAGAAACAAGGTGTTGTATCCTATATACATGTTGTGCTTAGAATATCCCCACTCAATCATGTCAACATTTTATGCTAAATTAAGTTATACAGTTATTAGGAAGACAATAATCATGGGTCCTGGAAAGGTACACACGGTACACAATTGGGTAAGTCATCATGCAAAAGCAATATACCCTCCTAATAGAAGCTGAGGAATCTGTTAAAAAGTCTCTATTATGCATCACTTAAAAGTATTAAGTCACACAGTAAACAGGAAGTATAAATGTAGATAATCATGGAACCTAGGAAGGGGATACACACTAACTGTCACGCATAAATGTAGATAATCATGGAACCTAGGAAGGGGATACACACTAACTGTCACGTATAAATGTAGATAATCATGGAACCTAGGAAGGGGATACACACTAACTGTCACGTATAAATGTAGATAATCATGGAACCTAGGAAGGGGATACACACTACCTGTCATCATGCAAAAACAATATACCAAACATCCAAAAATTCCCTCCAAGAGAAATCTGTTATAGAAAAGTATAACTGACTGATGAACAGATGGATAAGTTAATTACACTGAAGCCCTTTTGTAATGAATGGGAGACCATGTATAATTAGGAAAGTTATTGGGTTAGTAGCTGTAAACGTTATTGTTAAGAACTAAAGTAAGACATAATAGACAGGCAGGCAGAGGGACAGATATACCTGAATTTTAATTGAACTAAAAACCAGATTCAATTTACATAAACTTTCCTTTTAAGGTAGGTCATTGTTCTCAGAGATCCACTCTCCTTCACACAGGCAAGGTACAATTTTGGTGTGGGAAAGTTAGGTTATTACATTGTAAGTTTCATTTTCTATTTGAAAAACACATAATTTAATTTCTGAAAGAATTTGTTAAGTTCAGAAAGCAGATTTTTTGTAAGGGAAAATTAATCTTCAATTGGAGTTGTCCCAGTAGAAACCTAAAAATAATTAAATCCTGGAACACTGAAAGTTTTTGCTTATAACAAATGAATTTTGTAGCAAGTTTAGCTTTAATTTCTAAATACTATAGAAACTAATGCAATATACCAGCAAAGATTTTTCCTGCAAACTCAAATAACACCAATTGGAGGCATGTAATGGTTTCTAAATGCATTATAACCATATTTCAATGATACTTTTACATAGCATTACCTCCAGTGCAGCTTGGTATAACCACACATATGTCTGGCACTTCTTGATATGTGGCTGGATTACCATATGGAAGTTTGCTTGTATCTATAGGATCATTTGTATATGTCCCAGTATCACAGGGTATACATTGATCTGAACCTCCATCATAGTCACAGTATTCAAATGTGTGACCTGTAAAACACATATAAAAAAAAAGAAATATTGTAAATGAAAAAAAAAAGAGTTATTTTGAAGCATTATTGAACTAGTACAAATCAGAGCCTGTTTGATTGGTCAACCTTTCTCTTCCTGAAGTGTATGATATATCTGCTACAGGACATTAAACCACTTTTTTGTTTTGTTAATTGTGCATGTAGGTTTTTTTTAATATATGCCTTTCTCTTTATTTTTTTGTGTTTTAAGTAAAATTAATCCAAAACAAAAATCTGGAGAACAAATGAAAAAGATAAGGACTCCTTCATTCTACTATAATATGCTTACTTTTGTTGCAAATAGTTGTTTTACAGCATACTTCTAATCCATTTTTGGTAACCCTACTCTTCTGACCTACTCCACACTGCTTACCTGTTACACCAGCAAGCACAATGATCTGAAAGACAAAATAGATTGCAGAAGAGCTTAGAAGACTACTTTCCAGAATTTGCTTGATTTAGACGGGTGTTAGATTTAGACTGGTGTAAAATGTAGGTTTAGACAGGTGTAACATGTAGGTTTAGACAGGTATAACATGTAGGTTTAGACAGGTATAACATGTAGGTTTATACAGGTGTTTGGTTTAGAAAGGTATTGGGTTTCGACAGGTTTTTGGTTTAGACAGGTGTTAAGTTTAGACAGGTGTTTGATTTAGACAGGTGTTGGGTTTAGACAGGTGTTAGGTTTACCATTGCACAGGAACATTTAAAATCACTTTGTAGGCCTTTTGTAGGACTTGTTTTTAAAAATTAGAATTTTTCTTTACTTCTGAGCCAGCACTCCACAGTTTAATTTAGTTTCATACTTTTGGCTAAGGATGAAAAATGACATTAATGGAAACCGGTGGTTGCTATAGTGATAAAAACATTTTCTGAAAAAGGGGACTTTTCAAAGTATTTTCCAATGTTTTATATATTTTCAATGTTGAAGGGGCTTTTTTCAATGACAATTTGACTTCATTATGAAAGTGAAAGTAAGTCAATTTTTTACCATGCTATAGTTATGAGGACACAATTAATTTTGTAGTGCATTTCAACAGACCCATCTTGACATATAAAAAAATTCCACCACTCCAAACTCATTCAAACTTCATCAATATGTAAACATGTATAAAAGCAGATTTCTATAAGAGTGCCAGAAAAATTTACCATCATTTTTTATTTTTAGCAACTTTGCTTCGGAGACCCCGTAGACATAAAAGTGACCACTGCCAAATGTCCTAAATTTTGACCTTTCATAGGACCAAATCATAACTTCCACATAAAATTACAGAATGAAAAAAAATCCCTTGTAAATTTGATCCTTGCCCTACATTTCTGCAGTTAATACTAAGCAATAAAGTTTATCACAGTAAAGAAAAAAAATCAGGAAGAAACACACTAAAAAAAACAGAACTATATTCGTATACAACAAAAAGTCAAGGGCAATTAATTGTGATCTCGTACCTGCTAAATTTAGTAAGTGGATTACAAAGTGAAATAGCTCAAAATCTAACCGGCGATGCCCATACGAGGATGGAGTTTTCGAAGGAAAAAGTTTGGACAGTTTCAGGGGATGAAATAAAAATTTAAAGATATTTTGCAGGAAATTTTATATTTTTAAACCTGATTTTATGAACTTTTTTGCAAATTTTTGCATGGTTTCTATGGTAACCCTATTTGCTGTGGGTAATTTTTTCCAGAAAATTTTTCTGCATCCTGAAGGCCTTCGCTTGAGCTTTTTCTAGATATATAGATTTACAGATACTTGACAATTTTTTAAAGTGATAAATGTTATAAAAATGTTATCAAGCATCAAATTACAAGACCAAAATTAGGCAGTTCTACAATACTGTGGAGTGCTGGCTGACCGACAGCCATCTCGGAATGGAAGCCATTTCAAAACTTCATTACTCTCAATCAAAAGCTCATATAGTGACCTATTTCTATTCCAAGTGTGATTTTACTATGGCGTAAAGTTCAAAGGGCAGCCATATTTGAAATTGTAAAATCATGGTCACATCTACAATGTACAAAGTTAAGGTGGATGATGTTTGTGCCCAATTTTGTTTTATTCCATTGAACTGTTTCAAAAGAGTTCTGCGAACAAGACAGGTTAGACAAAAAAAAAAATAATAAGAAAGAGAGTAAAAAAAAATATTTTCCCCAATGAGTGCCCCAACATCCTTATGGAACATAAACATGGGGCTCCCAGTAGCCTGAATTGCCCACCTGGTTGAATTTTGCCTTTCAATTTAAATTAAATTTAACAAGAGGTTGTCCAACAATTTTGACTCGAGAAGTCTTTGGTAGAGCTTATCATAAGATCATTTCAACAACTGAAAGTTTTTTTAATCTATCATAGTTTTCAAGATATTGACTAAAAACTGTTAAAAAAAGTCATTTTTACTCTTTCAAGGGCAGTTACTCTTACAAGGAGTCATCTGAAGTCTTTCGTAGTCCTAATAAATTATTAGTAATAATAAGGATCATTTCAACTATTGAAAGAATTTGCGTAAGCCTAATGGTTTTGGAGATATATGCGAAAAACTACTGCCTGACTGCTATGTTCTATTTTTTGTAACAGCAGCCATGTTTTTTGACGAATAATAAATCCCCATAACAGTTCTATGCACCATACCCCAAGGAACATTCATACCAAGTTTGGTTTCAATTGGTTAAGTAGTATCAGAGGGGAAGATTTTTGAAAAGAAATAACATTAAAAATAGCAAAAATCGTTGAAAAAGGGCAATAACTCCAACATGGCTTAACGGATTAAAACCATAATTTGACAAGAAATAGATCTCATCATGCTAAATACTTTAACTTGTGTCAGAATTTAGCTAAACCTAATGCTTTTGGTGATATACAATGCATGCAAAAATCTGCTGTCTGACCCCTATGTTCTATTTTTAGTAACGGCAGCCATGTTTTTCGACCGATCAAAAATCCCCAGACCAGTTCTATGCAGGATACCCCAAGAAACATTCATACCAAGTTTGGTTCCAAATGGTCATGTAGTTTCAGAGGAGAAGAGTTTTGAAAAATTGTTAACGACAACAACAGACGACAAAGACAACGACAGACGACGACAACGGACGCCAAGTGATGGCAATAGCTTACATGGCCTTCGGCCAGGTGAGCTAAAAAAGAATTGTAATGGTAAAATCTGGATTTGAAACAGCAGAATTCCACAAAAAAGCATGCCTGTTAATAGGATTTCTGACAAATTTTCAAGTTGAAATGGCAAGCAAATTTCTCAGTTCAAAGGGCTTTAACTCCAACAAAAATTAGGGGATAAAATTTTCCTGATAATATGCATAATTAAATATGATGTTCTTGCTATAAACCATATTTCTTAAAATTAGGTTCAATAGTTTCAGAGGAGTTGCACTGTCAAGGTAATTTATGAGGATTTTTTGGCAAATTTCTAAGTTCAAAGGGGCATAACTACTAAAAAAACTGGGGGATCAAAATTTCCTGGTAACATGCACAACTTATGATGTTCTTACTACATACCAAGTTTTGTTAAATTTGGTTCAGTAGTTTCAGGGGGGTTGCGCTGACAAACTTTGTGACGGACACGGACCCACGGCCAGACAGACAAGCCAAAAACAGTGGGGGGAGACATATTTAAAGATGTGATGTGCAGAACATGAAAATTGATACAACATCCCAGTGTTTCAAAAGGGCACTCTAGTGTGCTGTTGAATTTTCAAAAAGGGCATGTTAAGCAAGGCCTAATCTAGGTATTGATGACAAGGAGAAGTTTTAGTAAATTCTGTTTGAAAAAATGTAATCATGACATTTTTGTCTATATAGTCTATTATAAAAACTTCTCCCTGTCAAAGTCAAATGGGAGAAGTGAGCACAAACAAAGGGAAGTTTTTGCTCATTTTTCCCTCTAGATTAGGCCCTGTTAAGTGAAATACATGTAAGGTTTACTCTAACTTTTTTTATTTTCACAGAATTAGTAAAAGGGTATTAAAATTTAAAAAATAATCTGACAGAGCTTCATGACACTTTTTGTTGCAATCAAAATATTGATGATTGTGATCTGTCTGTTTCATCTTGTTTCTACATGTATGAAAACATTTCACCACTTTGACCTGAGAAAACATCTCTCTACTTCTGTTTAAAGCTGCATTAGCTGCCAAATTATTTTGAGTCAGTTTGTCTTCCTTCAATCCTTGCCATAGATTAACCACTTCTGCTTTGCAATCAGATTTTTTTTAAAGAATAGACCCTTACAGCACATGCACAGATTAAAGTCACCAGAAGTTACATGCACACTAATTTATATAGATCGATTTTTTTGTCTTGCAAGACAATAAATGTATGGACACCTATTTCACGTATTTAATGCATTTTATTTGGGGATATCAATTAAAATTATACAGGAAAAGTACAATTAAGTAGAAATAATTCAAAGTTAAGGCATATTTCAACAGGAACACAAAATTACGAAAATGACAATTAATGCAGCTTTAAATATGTGGCAACACAGCAGCTGTACTCATTAATGGTCCAGAGAAGAAACATTTCTTTTTCATTTGGTGAATTAAAGGACATAATTCACATAACTTTTAAATTAAATATGGAAAAAAAATACACTTACCAAAGTAAAAAAAATGGCAAGACTGTGACCCATCACATGTTCGCAATTTGGAGAAAGACCTGAAAAATACAAGATCGTTGTACCGGAATGGATATTGTGCTACAGTGTCAGATTCAAAGAGGGAGGTTCCAGGCTATTTTTGGTAAACTTTTACAAATGTGGGACAATCAAGTAAAAATGACAGAGGAAATGACCTGATTTTAAAACTTTGGAAAAAATCAGCAAAGCAGAATGAAATGTAGATAGATTTACAATGTACGTTTGTACATACTAAAGTCAGCTCAATATCTGCAAGCATTAGGAAAAAAGTGTGAAAACTCAAAATTTTCCATAAACTCAAGACCCATAACTCAAGACAAAAATCAGCAGAGCAAAACGAAACATAAACTTGATCTGTAACTCATCAGGGTAGACTCACACACTTAAAATCAGGTCAAAATCTGCAAGCCTTTAGAAAAACAGTATGGAAAACTTCAAATTTCAGTAAATTTTCAAAGTTCAAGGGCCATAACTCAGACAAAAAGCGAAGTGGAACGAAATCTAAACCTGATTTGTAACTCATCGAAGTTGACTTATATACCAAAAATCAGTTCTATATCTGCAAGCATATAGAAAAAAAGTGTGGAAAACTTACATTTCAGTTAATTTTTCATAGATAAAGGGCCATAACACACACAAAAATCAGAGGAGCGAAATGAAATGTACACTTGACCTGTGACTCATCAGAGTAGACTCACATACCAAAAATCAGCTCAATATCTGCAAGCAAATTTTTCAAAGTTCAAGGGTCACAACTCAGACAAAAATCGGTGAAGTGGAACAAACAGTTAACTTGATCTGTAACTCATCAAGGTTGACTCATATACCAAAAATCAGCTCTATATCTGTAAGTGTTTGAAAAAAGTGCAGAAAACTTCAATTTTTTTCTGGACTAACAGACAAACAGAGTGCAAATCTAAAGTCTCCTTTAGCTAAAGCTGATAGGAGACATATAAATAAAAGTTACTTTTATAAAAAAAAATTAATAAAGTTCCAATATCGATGCATTAGATATGTGTAATCAATTAATCAATGATTTGGTTCTAATGCTGCTGATGAGAGGTTACTCATTGATAGAAACATGTGTACAGCATACTGAAATACATATGTAAGCAATATTTGCATGTATTTAAGGTCTTATTGTCTTATTATGAAGAACTAACAAACTTATTTAGAAATTTTATCACTCAGCCAAGGGACTGTCAGTGTTTCCACTATTTGTACAAAATGTATGCTTAGCACGCATCTTCAAAACGAGTTAACAAAAAAAATAATCTACACTACACCCTTTTGAGGCAATGACTGAAAATGAAAGCAGACACAGTTCTATGGAAATTAATGCATGTTACATCTGAGGGGGTCACGGTAGGTACATATAAATATGTAAATATAAAGAGGGATATCTCAAGGTTACAACCATACAAGTGGATCAGGCAATATTCCAAATTAAGGTAAACATTTTAATCTGAATTTGACATGCAAAAAATGGCAGATATCTACCTTTTGTTACAATAGAGGTGGTGACCATTTTTTTTAAATGTAATAAATGTCTGAGGCTGTGTAGTGAAATCAATCCAAACCTTGCTTTTAATACATTTTTTTTCTATATGTTTTAACTTTGAATTGCTTGGTCGCGTCCGTAAGTGTGGCATAAACGTCAGATTAAAAATAAATGCCTCGATCAGCGAACGTCATTATATACATTGTATCATGTATGTGCTTTGTACTTGTTCTGTATATTATAACTGGTTGTAATCTTATTATTTGGATACCAATACATAATCTGACTTTGTCTTTTTGATAAAGAACCTAGCAACACAATTTCAAAGAGATCCATACACTTGTAATCATAGCAGTTGTGTATTTTTAATAAAATGGTGAGTCAAGGGGTTCCGGGTCGTTTCGCCCTTTTTCCCCTTCGTCCTTCGCACTGAGTTGTTTCGCCCTTTATGGTGGGTCGTTTCGCCCTTTCCTTATTAATAAGGAATTTCTCCTTATAAATATTATTTACTACTATTTTAGCCTTCGTTCTCGATGTGAGTCGTTTCGCCCTCTCTAATTCGTTTATAATATTCACTCCCTAATAGGTTATAGGTATAGTCTAAAAAGTGTAACCCGTACCCGTACCAAATACTGTTTTTGGCAATTTCTTCTTTATTACATGATATTTCCAACTGAAAGTTGGTACATATTTACAAAATGATATGATGGTTGGGCTAGATTTAATGATTTTTAAAATGTTTTTTTTTTCGATTTTCTCATTTCAAGAGGTCTAAAATGTGTAACCCGAAATTCCGGTAACCAAAAACCAAAGTCTGGTATTTTTGTTATCTGTACAATTTAAATGCATATTTGACATTAGAACATCATGATATTATTAAAATTATCATTGACGATAAATTGAAATCGCATCAGACCCTGTTTATGAGACTGTTTTTTTTTTCATTCTGGATAAGATTGTATCCATTCATCGCTGGGACTGTGATTGACGCTAGATACGCTACGGAATTCAAACTTAATCATTTCTTTTCTAAAACAATATCAAATATTTCAAAACTTTATCCAAAATCTTAAAGTGAAGTTTTAACCTCTTAGTGATTTTAGAAACCCGTAATATTTGGATAGGAAAGTGAGAAATAGTCAATAATTAATTTGTTACACATCTAGACCTTTCGACTTCAGAAAACCGATCTAACAAGAAATATTAGACAAATATACATCATTTTCTTTATTAGAAATTAATTTAAACGGACTTTTACACATCTCATGCAATTTTCAGTCCTTAATATATCGTAAGAATGAACATTTTAGCAAAACATCGTTTGGATACGGGGGGGGGGGGGGGGGATTGGTACGGGTACGGATACAAATTACACATTTTAGACCCAATTTAGGTCATAGGGGACACCTCACCCCACGTAAAAATAATCGGCCCAGGACAACTCGGACTGTCCTCAAGAAGGCCAACAGTTATAGGGCCATAGTGAAAATTTAATAAATCAAAAAAGAAAGTGAAATATTAGAAATGAAAGGAATCATAAATGCACAGATGTTGTAACAATGAATTGAAGACCACTGAAACCAAATAAGGAACAAAACAAAACAAAACAAACATACAAACAACACAACAAAACAAAACACAAAATTTACTTGTTTAGTGACTCAATTTGCAAACTTAATAGCTTTGTTCCTTTATATCCAATTTTAGTTCTGTAAAGTATTTCATTTAGATAATAATTCATATTTTGTATGTGGACTCATGACTCATTTACTTGAAAAATAAATTTGAAATGATATTAAATGTAAACTTCTATTTTCATATAAAATTATTTTTAAAGTTCTATGCTAATATGGCCTAATTACTGACTATTTATTTCAAAATTCCATGGATGAAAAAAGTTTTATTGGCAGTGTAGTGAAACCTGAATTTTTCAATTATCTAAAAAAAGAAAAAGTTATGAAGATTTAAGTTTGATGCCCCAATGCCACTCAATGGATTTTTGCCAACTAAAACCAAATCACAGGTGAGTGAAGAACTCTCCTATTTGGGTCCAACAATTTGCCAGTAATGAGAAAACCATATGCCATTGCTTGCACCAATAAAATTGAAAAGAAAGGATTAAATTATAACCCAAAAATAGTACTATTTCACATTGAAACCCGAGATATTGTTTCTGTTAAGACACAGGCCATTTTCTATTCGAGGGGTGGGGGGGGTGGGGATATGTCGAGTTTAGAAAATTTTAAAATATTTCTTTTTTACATTTTTAGTATTAAGAATGGATTTTTTTTTTTTTTTTTTTTTGCAAGTTTGTTATTTGTACTTCAACCTTTGTTCCTCAATAAACATACATTAATATTGTAAAATATGCATGTTTATCTTTATGCCAATGTGTCTACATATGTTTAGCAGAATTAGAAAACACAGACTAGGATTTTCATAAGGAATGAAAAAAAAAACTACAAAATAAACTACATTAACATCCTAAAGAGCCTGAATCACTCACCTGGCTTGATAAGCAACATTCTATTTTTTGTAAGAGCAGTTTTGTTTTTTCTTGGATAATAATTCCTAGTGCCCATAACTCTATGAACATTCACATCAATTTTTATTCAATTCTGTCTATTACTCTTTGAGGAGAATTTTTTAAAAAAAGTAATATCACTAAAAGTAGCGAAAAATTGTCAAAAAGAGGCAATACCTCCAACATGGTGAATCATCAGAATTCAACCTATAACCTAACGGTTTCTGAAATATACATGAAAAACATCTATGTTCTATTTTTAGTTACAGCAGCAATGTTTTTCAATGGATCAAAAATCCCCACATCAGTTCTTAGTTGCACAATAACCTAAGGAATTTTCATACTAAGTTTGGTTGTAATTTGGTTTTGTAATTTGAGAGGAGAAAATTTTGAAAGCAGTAACACCATAAGTAGGGCAAATATTTTAAACGTAAAAAAGGACAATATCTCCAAACATGGCTAAACAGATTTAAAATGAAAATTTGACCACAAATAGATCTCATCATACTGAACACTTTTCTTCTTGTAAGAATTTGACATATATGCGAAAAACTTCTGTCTGACCCCTATTTTCTATTTTTAGTAACAGCCACAATGTTTTTCAACAGATCAAAAATCCCCACATCAGTTCTATGCAGAATACCCTAAAGAAACATTCATACCAAATTTGGTTCAAATTGGTCTAGTGTTGTCAGAAGAGGAAATTTTTTAAATGGCAATAGTTCCAACATGGCTTAAAAAATTAAAACGAAAATTTGACCAATGTTAGATCTGATCATGCTGAACACTTTTTCCCAGTCAAAATCTTGCTAACTGGAATAAACTTCTGTCTGACCCCTATGTTTTATTTTCATTAACAGCAGCCAAGTTTTTTACGGATCAAAAATCCCCACATCAATTCTTTGCATGATACCTTAAGGAAAATTCAAACAAAGTATGGTTCTAATTGGTTAAGCAATGTCAAAGGAGAAGTGTTTTGAAAAACTGTTAACAACAATGGACGTGGACAATGACAGATGATGATGTACGTCGACAACAACGGACACCAATTAAGTGATGGCAATAGCTCACATGGCCTTTTTAACTAGGTGAGCTAATAAATTGTTAATTTGTTAACGATGACGATGGAGGCCAATTAAGTAATGGCAATAGCTCACTTGGTCCCATATGTTGCTGATTGGAAACTAATCCAAAATAGAAAAAAAAAACTCATCATGAAGACAACTCATATTTACTGAGAAAAAAATTATCACAAGTTTCATAAATAGAAGCACAATTACAGATAAATTACATAACAACTCAATCTCTCTAGCAACCCAAAAAATGTGTTTCCTAATCTTACAGATTTGTACGCTTAATTTCGTTTGGGAATATGGATGCATTTTCCAAAAAAAAATTTAAAAAAAGTCATTTCATAACTTCATATCATTTTACATCATTTGGGTTACATAAATACATTTGTAATGTTCAGCGAAAAAAAAATCTGGTAAGGTTAGCAGAAACATATTTTTTTCAACCCTGCAACACACACTTAAAACATACTGGCACTGGCATGTCAACTTAAAATATGGCACAAAACAAAATAAACAATGTTAAAATTACATTTTTTCACTATCATTTAATCTAAGAATCATGCATAGACAGAAAACAGGCTTCAGAAATCAACCTTTCTAGACAATATGGACATGGTTATTCATGGTGGTTAAAACTGATATATTCTGGATTTTACTATTGGTATGAGGCAGGAGTTATTTCTACATTTCGTCATGCAATAAATTGTTCTTTTCATATTCGAGAATTTTGGCGTAATATTCCAAATACAGAAGAAAGTTACGGACAGCAGAAATTTGCACACACCCATATACTGTGAAAGTTAACTTTAATTTGTGGATACTAATTTTCATGAATAAGGGAAGAAACACAAGTTTGTGGATTCTTGAATTTGTGGTTTTGAGGTTTTCAGTATACGCATCAATGGGATTCTCCTTTTCATTGAGAACCAAATTCAGTGGTTTGGCCTACCCATGAATACAAAAATTGGTACCCCACAAACAATACAGTTCTTTCACAGTACATGAAATACAAGAAATAAGGACAGATTAGACAACAGACTCTCAAAATACCTGAATCGCTCACCTGGCAAACCATGCCAGATTAAGTAAGTAATTGGCATCATGCTTTGTTGCCAATTTGTTTGACCAAATAATTGCAGAAAAAGAGCATATTTTGATGAATGCCGTTCAAGTTCAACTGAGTACTTAAGGCACTGTAATATGTTGGAAATACTTTCAAAGTGCTTTTAGAATCTCTTGAAAAAATTTAGGCAGGGGTCTCCTATGCCCAGCTATCCCATTGGGTCAAAGGTGTCGGGACATAAGCCCACTATATATTTGCCGCAAAAGAACATAAAATGAACTTAAATTATGGCTATACAATATTTTCATCATCTGAACATTCAACTCAAGAGACCACTATATAAACCAAATAACACTGAAATCAAAGCAAATATAAAATATAGTGGGATTATGACAGCCATTTTGAAAATGACCATCCACAACAAACTTTCGTCATCACCATTCAGCATAGAATGCCATGATTCTTACCGAAACAAAAATTCATTGGAATCTAAGCAAGTGGTGTAAATAGCCAAAAAATAGCAGCCATTTTGAAAATGGCCACCTAAAAAAAAAATTATACTGCCAGTCAACTCAAAATATCATGTTGATCTTTTGAGTAGCTTTTATCTTCATTATTCTTCTAGTTGAGGAAAAATTAGCAAAAAGCATTTTGACCCCTATGTTCTATTTTTAGTATCAATTAAATTTTAAACAACCAGCTTAAGCAGGACACCCTAAGGAACAATTATGCCAAATTTTATTAAATTTTGTCGCATAGATTCAGAGAAGATTTTCAAAGTTGTACACGTGAAAAACAACAAAAGAAAAATCTGTTTCAAGGGCTATAACTCGTACATTAGGTCACAAATTATTTTGAAAATTTTTGCATTGGTCCATCTTCTGATGGTGAACAATTTTAACTGATGTCAGAATTCTGTTAAATCTAAAAGTTTTTGAGCTTTTTGCAAAAAACTGTATTCTGACCCCTATGCTCTATTTTTAGTAACAACAGCTATGTTTTTCAACCGATGAAAAAAATTTAAATGATCAGTTTGTGAAGGATACCCATAGGAAAAAATTGTGCAAAGTTTCAGTTCAATTGGTCAAACAGTTTCATAGGAGAAGATGCGACAACAGATGACGACGGATGCAATATGATGACATTAGCTCACAAGGCCTTCAGGCCAGGTGAGCTAAAAAAAAGACCAGATATGGTGAAATACAACAAGTGCACCAACAAATAATCTAATACAAAATAGTAAATAGACAAAAGCATTTCTAAAAACACCCAAACTGTTTGCTGGAGGCTATTAAAATTGAACTAATAATATATCTACTAAGAAAAAGTTTCCAGCAGTCCTGGAAAAATAAGTTAGGGTGGTTGTTAAAAGGTCTAATCTATCAAAAGATGAAATCACAAGATGACTGAGCTTCTGAATGATTTTAGTTGGAACCATATACACAAAGCATGGCCAATTTTCTTTTCAAGGAGTGAGGGCCTAGGATTTTATGTAGACTCAAACATTTGAATTTGAATGACTCCTTTGTTATGTAAAGGAGGAAGTATTGAATCATTTTTTTCTATCCACAGCTGAGTAATAAAAATGGCTAGTGCCAAACACTTTCATTTTAATTTTTCTTTTAGTTTTTGTGTATACACTGAAATAACTCAAATCAAAATGATACATGTATATGACAATATTTGCCAACTTGATGTTAACAGATACAGAATTCAATATGAGTAAAAGAAGTACTGTGAAATAAGTCTTTACCAAGTAAACCCTGAAAATTCCAAAAACCTGTCAAAACCAGACACTCTTTAAAGTCCCTTAATATCACTTTATATGCACTTTGAACCTTGGTAAATTAATCACCTCTCTTAACTGAACAGAATTTAAAGTAAAAAGGATTTCAGTTTAGACAGGTTTTACGGTAGATTACTGGCTATATACCACACAACCTCATAGGATATGATATTTGTCAAATTCAAATCAAAATGGTCAACATATCAATACAATCATTATACTAATAGGGAAAATAGGAACATTTTACAAAAATGCAATATAGGACACTGACCAGTGAATTACAGTAGAATTCTGCTTGAATTTCAACCGAACTCCAGTTGAATTCCACTGGAATTTCAACTGAATTACAGTGAATTCCAGTGGAAATTCCATTGGACAATTTTGCCCAAATTTTCACTGGAATTTCAGTGGATTTCACTGAAAATTCAACTGAATTACAATGGAAATTTCCCTGGAATTCCAGTGAAATTCTGAAGAAATTTGGGCAAAATTGCCCACTGGTATACCAATGAAATTCCACTGGAATTTCAGTGTTTATTTTCACTAGGGATGTAAAATGCAAGAGGCACATTTTAAAAATATAAATTAAGGATGTAGACCTATGTTAAGGGACATAACTCTTGAAATCAGTGGTATGTTGGTATCACATTCAATTTCACCAAAGCCTAACAGGCTTTCATTTGAAGCAGAATGAAATCAATCTAAGTTACTTTGATGCTTACATGTGAATGCTGAATACAAATCCAATGATTTGTAAGAGTTGTATCCCTTACCTTAGTTCTACCTCCTTAAGTCAAGTACAAGATTAATCCATCAAATATGAATTTCAGACTAGTAATGTGACTTCTGATATACTGAAAGTAGATGATGTACACAGCCTGTATCATACAAACAACTACATGTAACTTATAGAAAACCATCTACATTATATAAGGAATGTAACTAATATCTGAATTTATCCTGCAATGAGGTAATTTGTTAAACAAACAAAGGTATACGGTTATATTTTCATTAGCAGGTTATCAACTTTCTGGCTCCTCCCACTCACGTGATCGGCGGAACTACTTTTTTCTGGTATGCATAAATTAATTATGGCCACCACCAGAGATAAAATATGAACAAATTGCGATTGCGTATCCCGTTAATCTTTTTTTTCACTGTTTTGTTTCATTTTCACTTTTTTTGAATGAAATAAAAGGTTTTATGTAAACCAAATAATGATTTTGTTTGTATTTTTTTCACCATCATATATATGGCAAATCCCAAATCGTTCAGATTTGATTCATTATCAGTTTGCAGACGACTTCCCCTGTCATTTCAGTCATGTCGGACTCGGAGCCAGAGTGTCCGTCACAAGTTAACATAAACTGGTCCCCACTTAAAGAAATTGTAGCATTACAATATGATAAAACTCTTGAAGAGACAAATGACCAGGAAACTGTTATGCTCTTGGATTTATTACTGCCTAAAACCCAAGATAATGAATCAGAGGAACACTACATTATAGATCTGCCCATACAACTGCCTCCTCTTTTTCAAAAATCTCAAACAAATATTTCAAATCCCAAAGAAACTTTTGCACAAATTTCACCCTTGAAATCTACTGCCATATACCAAACAGAAACAAGTCAACTTCCACCTCGAAATTCAAAACCTTAATGTTCTTAAAATCGACTTTACAACATTTAAAATATTTGTATTTATTGTTCATTTTACTTATTTGTCTCTTGGAATTAAATAAATTTTGATACATTGCTTATTTTCTTCAAACAGCTTTGACAGATTATATGGTGCAGATTAAATTTCAATATTTACTGAGTCATGCGCCATGCGTATTAATTTTTTTCTTCCCATTTAACGATCAGGGCTCCTCAGGGGATATGCATTTTAAAATTTTATTTTAAAAATGTACACACACACAAAACTATTAATATAACAGGATAAAAATAATATAGGTACATTGTCGAAAATTATTGAAGATATGTGATGAGGCGACGGAACGGGTAGGAAATGTGAGGCTCCGCCGACACATAGCCTGTATCATAATACAAACAACTACATGTAACTTATAGAAAACCAACTACTTTATATAAGAAATGTAACTAATATCTGAATAACTTTGGTTTGATTTATGCAGAATAAACCGCTTATTCTGCGTAAATCAAATAATTTTTTTGCAAAAACTATGATAAATTCATATCAATATATTCCAATACACATCCTTTTTATAGACATGATTATTTCATTGGTGAAAGTAGTCCAGTAAAAAAGGACACTGTTTAAATTTCATGACCTTTTTTATTGATCAGATGATAAGATAATTTAGTATCCAAGATAAAATAAAATGTTGGAATCTTTTCTTACGGTAAAAAAGGTCATATTAAATCATACATGTATATACATATTCTTATAATTACATCATTAAACAATTAAAATATACCTAATTGAAAATTTGTAGAGTATTTGTACACTATTAACAATATCTAACAACTAATAGGGAGGTAAGTTTTTTAAACTAAGGTCTCACTAACCACTTCTAACGTTTCCATTACTTTACATCTTAAAAGGTAATTTTCAAAGTTTCACTGTGAATTCCCAGGACAAATGACATCTTAAAGTTGCATACCATTGTGAAGCTTGGAAAATAAAGCTGTCAAAATAATTATACTAATTTTATGATGATTTTAGAAATTCTTCATAAAATTAACTTGCATAAATACTGAAAATCCACATTTTACCTTTGTGCTAAATGACAGCATGGAGGCGCATTACTCACACATGTAAACAATATTCATACACTTTTTTAGTAAATTACAAATAAGATTTTTAAGTACACATTCTCAGCATTATTTTGACTACTTTTAATCAGAATACACACAAATAATGCACTTAAAATGTGTATGTCTACGTTCAGTGTGTTTTTGGTACTACATAGCAGGATGGCCATTTGACCCAGAAATATTTAGTGACACCTAATTAGGCACCCCATCAAGATTGGGGATTCAAATTACACTAATTTCAGCACCACTTTCTGAGCCCCATTCTTTATGGGGTTAGTCTTTCACTTGAGGTATAAATATGAATGCCAAATTTCCCAATATGAAATGTCTTGATTCACATAGGAATTTGTTAAATGAAAATAAGGACATTCAATAAAACATATATATAATAAAATGTAAAATGTAAATTCAATATACCGGTAATAAGAAGCACATGTAACACTTCACAACACAGAGTGGCATCTAAACAGATAAATTTTGGTTTAAGTTAATGTTTATAAATTAAAAAATCTTGTTTCTTTAAAATGAATATAATTCAGCACTTAAAACCATAATGAGCATTAATAGAGAGAATTTCCATTCGTTTTCATGGCACATCTTGATACAAAAACAGCCTGAACAATAGGGACAAATATGGACACACCATTCAAACTTAATGCAGTTCTGAATATTTGGCACAGGATAAGAATTTGATTTAGTAAGAATTGTATTGGCCCCTTTTTGGCCCCTTTTTGGCCCCTTTTTCTTAAAGTTTTCAGACACAGCACCCAAAATCAGTCCTAACCTTTCTTTTGTAGTATGGCACCTTGTACAGTTTTATAAAGATCTGTACACAATCATTTTGAACTTATCATTCATACATGAAATATCTATAAGTAAAAATGACAACAGCATCATACCATTATACAACAGCATCATACCATTATACAACAGCATCATACCATTATACAACACATACCATTATACAACTGCATCATACCATTATACAACTGCATCAAAATCAAAAGAAAATAAATGTATCCTTTAACTGTCTTTGTAAGAATCATGCAAAATCTGAAAAATATGATACACCCCCAAAAAGGCTACACATTTCTATTTTTATAATTAAGTTGTTTTATGGGTCTGTATTGTGAGATGTGTAATTATTTATTCATATCTGCCTGCTCTTAGGAGATAATTAACATTCAAAATCCAACAGATTCTATTGTATTTGAGTGTCATTTACAGAGTTATCTCCATTAATTTTGAACTCTACAGTGCAATCTATATAATTTTCATCTCCTATGAATATGGGTTATATTAAAAACCACATGTTACTTTCTGTTTACTATGACATATTAAACAAAATATCAAAAATAAAAATATGTAGGCTTTCCAACCATGAATCACATTGTGCATGATTCTTATGTGGAGTGCTACTTAATAATTTTTTCACAAAATTGTAGAAATAAAAGGTATAAGCATAAAAAAGGAAAATATGAAAAATACAAAAACAGAAATTTCCAGGATTTTGAATACAGAATATTTTAACTTAATATGAAACTAAAAAACAAAATACACATAAACAATGATTGATTTGAAACATCACTTGAAATTAACCAATTTATTAAGACATATTTACATTGAATGAAGTATACATCATACATGCAAATCTCACGTTTTCAATGGTTGCCACCTGTTCTTCCACTTGGGGAATCAAACTCCGACTTACAAAAAAAAAACATACTGTTTGATATCCAATTCAGTTCACATCTGACACATTACACCAACCAGTTAAAGGTAACAAACAATACAGTTTTTTAGGTGACCTTTTCATATGTGACGTGTTTATGCCACACTCCAAGCAATGATCACTTTAAGATAATTAAGAAAGTTGAATATTGCTTTCAAAACACTTTAGTTAAGACCCTTTGAAATCTCTTGATCTGAGTTTCAAGGTATATAATACATGTATGATATATACTTTGTAAAATCTCCAAGGAAAATATATGAAAGACTATCAATAACAAATTGCACACACCTCTATAACTCATAAGTGATTAAATTTCTTTTTCCCATTTTAAGCCGGTAATGAAAAATGCAAACAACTTTTTCACCAGCGGTAAGAAATGAAATTTCTACTAGAGGTTTCCTGCCATTTTACATTTACAAGTTTTCTACCTGTTCTGAAAAATTGATTCTCCATGAGCCTATTCTTAGTTTAAACTATTTCTCTATGGTAAAAATTTTTGATCATGTTCACTCAAACTAACATATTTTGTGGGAAAAACTTATTCTTCAGCCTATACTAGATTTTTAAAAACTATTTCTCCACTCAATATGGTAAAATTAAAATTTTAACATGCTTGCTAAAGCCTGCATGTTGAAAATCTTCATTTTATGTTTAGTAAAGAATACTGTTCTTCGCTCTGTGTAACTGAACGAAGAACAGACAAAAGGAATGGAAACCTCTACAATTACTGTGAAAGTACTTTAATTCATGGTTTTCAAGGATAAGGGAAGAACAACAAGTTCATGGATTCTTGAATTTGTGGTTTTGAGGTTTTCAGTATATACATCAATGAGATTCTCCTTTTCGTTGGGAATTAAATTTCATGGTTTGGGCTACCCACAAACAACAGTCCTTTCACAGTATATACCCCTACTCATCACAGTCCTGTCCCATCATTCTCATCAGACATGACCATGTGAATAATTTTGATCCATATAAATTGTTATACATACCTATATCTTACATGTTTTAATTTGATTCCCATGTACACTAACAAGCTCAAACCAAAATACCGAAATACAAAACAAAAACTAAAAAAAAAACAAATTCAGATCTTAAATTACAACAATTCTATAAAAAAGTTGGTCTACATATAGTGACAGAACTTATCTGGCTTTGTTCACCTAAAGCTGTATAACATCAACTCAAGACTGCTAAAGCGTACTGTAAACGTATAAATTTTCACTGTGTACAAACTTTTGCTATTTTTGCAGAGGATAGAAAAGCCATACCTGTATAAAAGCTCCCAAAAAATCTATGAAAAGAAAAGCTTTGCCAAATGCAGCTAGATAGGCCTGCAAAAGTCAAACCCTGAACAGATGGGACAGATATGGACACAAAATTCAAGCTTGATACAGCTCTCAATTTTGATTGTGATCAAATGTATGATACAGGATAATATTTTGACCAGAATGGAAGCATACAACTTTTATACTTATAAAGATAACATGAACAGACAAATAGATGGGTGGACAAATTTAGACACTCCCACAAAAAAAATGTAAGATTTGAGGACGGTTTTGTCTAAAATTACCATATTTTCTCTGAAAAACACTAAATAATTGTAATTTCCCGTGTCAGTGAGGGAGAATCTTCCACATGAACTGTTCCAAAGGTTATCAGGTATGCAAACAGTGTCAGTGAGGAAGAATCTTCCGCATGAACTGTTCCAAAGGTTAACAGGTATACAGACAGCGTCAGTGAGGAAGAATCTTCCACATGAACTGTTCTAAAGGTTAACAGGTATATTAATCTACCTAAAGCTGTTTAACAACAAATCTGGTCGGTTTTAACATACTAAGTTATTCATTACATCAATTTTATCTCACAATAATTTTACATTTATGTATTTTTTGTTTAAATGTAAGTGGGTGTCATTGGGTTGCACATACCAAATTTTATTTTTTTTAAAAATCACCCATTTGAGGTATCAAAATCCATCTTTTCTACAGAAATGGATGTTCTAATTTACTAGAATGATAAAAATAGATTAAATTGTATAAAAAGGAAAACAAAATTGTAAAATGAAGATAAAAAACTCTTTGATCTGTTCATATTTGTGTTGATTCGTTAGGGAATTGTGAACTTAAACTCTGAGTCCCCTACTTTTAATATAGTATGGGCCCCCTATCTCAAAAATGGTGTATGAAAGAGTAAATTTGTTAAATACTTCTAAAACCCTTGTAAAGATGAACATTTGCAAACAAAATCAATAAAATTGATGTAACATTTCTTAAATATGATCATTAAAGGATGTTTTCAGGCCTTTGACCCCTTGTAACTTGTAGAAATTGGTGAGAAATATTCAAAAACTGATAAAAAAAAAATGGAGGCAATGATTTTCATGAGGGTTTTCCTTTACTAAAACATAATTTTAGTAATAATTTACCCTACCGGTGCACATGGTCCATGCTCCTAGTTTTTAGTGGAGTTCGAGTTGCTCATTTACTTTTGTTACTTTGTATGTATAATTTTAGTTACTCTATGTTCTTTGTTGTGTATGTCTGTTTTCCATGTCTGGTCTTTGTCCCTGGATAACATTCTTTTGATTACTGCTATAACCTTGGTTCCCTTGATTACTATTTGTAAGAAAGAAATTTTAATAAAATTGTCAAAATTCAATGAAAATTGGCTAAACCTTCCACATCAACTTTAGATTTATGTTGAAAATAACAATAAATTATGGAGAAAATCTATAATCAATTCTCTATTGTAAATAACAAAAAAAAAACATAATCACTTGTGCCAAGTTATGAAAGTTTTAATATTTACTAGTAAATAGTACTTGTTAAATCAGGACATTCTTCATTACTCATAATCATAATTTGGTTGTTCCCTCTTTCAAATTAACTATCCTATAAATATTGAAAATATTACTGATACTTAAATAAAAAAAGAAATGGGTATATATTTTGAAAACACACTCTTTCCCACTACATAGTACCATTTGAAAATTATTTTCAACTACCTACTGTGAAAATACTATTGTTTATGGGGTACTAATTTTTGTGGTTTTCTTGGGTAGGCCAAAACATTAAATTTGGTTTCCAACAAAAAGGAGAATCCCATTGATGTGTGTACTGAAAACCTCAAAATCACGAATTCAAGAATCCACAAATCTGTGTTTCATCCCTAAACAACAAAAGTTGATATCAGAGAATTAAAGTACTTTCACAGTAACTATTACTGTTCTTGAAGCCTGCCCTTGGAATATCCTTTCTTTATCTAGTATAAAAGTGTAAACCAGTTTATAACTAGATCCTTAATTATCAAAAAGGAAACTGTCTTCTTTGTGTACTTTCTTCAGATACAGGTGAAGCCAAGGGGTTTCCACCTTCTGAAATAGGTGAATTAGTAATTATATGCATTTCCTGAGCAGGGTCTTGATGAGCAATTTCTTCATTTTCTTGGTTTTCATGCTGTGGAAATGAAGGTGCAACTCCACTAACATCCCTTTCTATAGACAGAGCAGTCCTGGTGTTGGTTGTCTCCCTTTGTACTGAATTACTATCACTTTCTTCTCTTCCTGAGGCAAAAGACTGGTTTTGCTGGCCTTGTGCCTGATTGATAACATTTTCTTGTTCGGGACCTGTAATAAATGGACAAGAAGTTTAATTTAGTAGAGAATGTTGGCTTGTTTTCAAGTACCGTATAGCAGGTTATTTTGGCCAGTGTAAAAATTGGCAATTTTGAGGCAAACAAATTTTGGTCATTCTAATTATGGCAAATGCTAAGTTGTCCTCTAAGTACCTAAGATCAGAGATAATTTTCACGGAATTTGTTTTATCGTGTTTAGACAGACCGCTAAAATATACCAAAATTAGCACCCAGCAAAAACTACCCACTATACAGTATTGGTTTGAACTTACTCTCTTAATTCTACAACCCTTCACCAGTTAAAGTGAACAATTTGGTACAAACTAATAATGGAACACAGATCAGTATTAAAACTAGAACAAACTGCTTAATAGAAAGCACCATTGACCTATTGATCATAGATATTCTGATATCTCAGAACCATATAAGCCTATATGCAACTCCTATTTCTCATCCCCTCATCCTAAATGCCAATGATTTATGTGAGTCATTTTGATTAAAATTTTGTTACTGTAATTGTACATATTTAGTGAGTACATGTACTTAATTTCGCAATTATTGGTCAATGAACAAATTCACTGGTACTTATTTTTGTTGAAATCATAGGTTTTGCATAAAGAATAATGGTAGATATTCTCTTTCGCATGTACTTATTTTCGTGGACAAAGAATGACTATGAAATTTTTGAAAATAAGTATCACACAAAAATAAGTACAATTACAGTATTTGGTTGTTTAATGCATTGAAAGAATTGGGATTGATACTGCATACTTTTTTTTGGTTTAAATTGTTGTAGAGCTGGCATGCTGGTTTTAACTGCTAGTAGTCTTCTGTTTGTACATTTGCATAACTTAATCATAATCAATTTAGTTATTTCTATTCTAACAAGGGGCTCAAACCTTTTTGAACTGATTTTTAGGTGTACTTAATTGTGTAATATTTTTTTCCACAGTGGCCAGATATAAAAAGAGGGAGAGTTGTAATCATGCCAAAGTAATTTAACCCTGCCACATCTTTTGTGCCTGTCCCAAGTCAGGAATTTCTGGCCTCTTATGACTTGTTTAGTTTACTTTTATATTGCTGGAGTCTATAAGAGCAACTATTTCACTGAAACAGTGTACAATGCTGTTTTGCGGCCAGCTGCCCTGTAGTGTGAGGGTTCCCTCATCATTCAATGAAGACCCATGGGTAGCCTTGAGCTGACATTTTTCTTCTCGACGGAATATTGTCTCTTTGACATGTTCACCATATTCATTCTCTTTAAATGAGCAGGCTTTTTTGCTTCATGTTCTTACCTGGAAAATTTGCAGATTCTGGTTGCTGTGACAAAACTGGCAAACTCGGAGTACTTGAGGAACCCCTTGCAACTTCAGCACAATTAGGATTGGTTGGTTGTTCCACAACAGCTTCAACATTATCATCTGAACCTTCCTCCTGATTCAACAGCCCCTCTTCATCTTCTCTTTCTATAGGAGTTACATGTTCTACAAATGTTTCTGGGAATTCATTTAATACAGTAGGTCTTCGTGAATTATACACTGCCTTATAGTTTTCATTATTTAAGGCTTGAGCAACTTCATCTCCATTCTGTGATGTTGGGTTGTTCAGCATGTCTGCTTGAGTTGATATTTGGTGAATAAGAGGTGCATTGCCATTACTTGCTGTCGAACTACTCCTAATTGGTATTGCTAGAAAAAAGAAATTGCTAGTTACTGATTTTTCTTCTTTTAGGGAATAACCATTTGACTTTTATGTGGGTCTAGGATCAAATTTTGAAATAAAAAAGTAGAATTATGATATATCCAGAATAAACAACAGGGTAAACTAAAAAAACAGGATGTAAGTGGTAAAAAAAGATCAGGATATAAAATTAATAATCCAGGACAGGCTAGAGTAGAAAATAAAAAGTAATCTCAGAAATTATACTGAAAAATAATCCAGGACACAAAATATGATCCTAACCCCCACCCAAGTCAAATGGTAGCTCCCTTACTACACCTAGCTTACAATGTTAATTCAGAGTCATTAATTATACTCACAACTGTCTGCAGTCCTACCATAACACTTTTTACTCCCGTAGTGGTATTAATTCAATGTGGATCCTGAAAAATTTGAAAGATCTTTTGGAGACAATCAGTTCAAGACTATTATCAGAATATAATAGCATTAAAACCTATGATTTTTCAACACTGTATACTTCTATTCCCGACTTAATAACATTATACATCGTTGTTTTTTTTTTAAAAAAGATGGTACACCTAGATACAAATATATAGTTCTTGGTAGAGATTCCTCATACTTTGTAAGAAATATTTCCAAATCACCTACCAAATATACAGAAGATGTTTACAAAATGCTGGAATTTTTAATCAACAACATGTTTGTGCAGTGTGGTGGACGTGTTTTTCAACAAACGGTCACCATTCCAATGGGAACAATTTGTGCTCCTTTACTTGCTGACCTATTCCTTCACTCTTATGAGGCTGACTTTATAGCTGATCTGATCCGAAAGAAAGAATATCGTTTGGCTAGATCCTTTAATCTCAGTTTCCGCTATATAGATGACGTATTATCTTTAAACAATCCTAATTTCAGGGATTTGATACATTGCATATACCCCAAAGAACTTGAGATAATGGATACTACAGACACTGTGAAGTCAGCCTCATATCTTGACCTACACTTAGACATTGATGGTAAAGGAAAACTACTGACCAAACTACGACAAACGTGATGACTTTTCATACAAAATTGTCAACTTTCCTTTCATCTGTGGCAACATCCCTGCAACACCTGCATATGGAGTGTTCATATCACAATTTATACGTTATGCCAGAGCTTGGCAGGTGTTTCTAGAAAGCAGAGGATGCTTACCCAACCGGTGCACATGGTCCATGCTCCCAGTTGTTAGTGGAGTCCGAGTTGCTCATTAGCTTTTGTTATTTTGTATGTATGATTTTAGTTACTTTGTGTTCTTTGTTGTGTGTGTCTGTTTTCCATGCCTGGTCTTTGTCCCTGGATTGCATTCTTTTGATTACCGCTATAACCTTGGTTCCCATGGTTACTCTTTCATACAATAGAAAAAGTTTTATATAAATTGTAGGGCCAAATAAAAAATTGTGCGTGTTTCTGGTTTCACTACCTACCCTATTTTTATTGTCATTTTGGTTTGAGCACTATTAAACTTGAGATTCTGGCCCCATCAACTCAAGGTAAAAAAAAATTCGTAAAAAAAAAGAAATCATTACCTACATTTACCTACCCTATTTTTATAAAAGACATACATTTTTTTGGCCTACCAGTAAGTGCTGACAATGATGGTAATGCAGGTCCAGAAATATTGCAAACACATGCCAAGATTTAAAACCTACGTTTAATGACAAAAAGATTATGGTTCAGACAACTGATAGAATAAGAATGATTACATGACCTGCATTACCATATAATATTTGTCAGTACTTATACATCTTTAATATGAACAGTAATTGAAAAAGAACAGATATGTAGAAACACGACAAATGTGTAAGTGTCACACCTATATATGAAATAACGAGAATACATATGGTGATTATGTCAAAGAGACAACAACCCCACCATGGTGAAAATGTCTGCCCAAGGCCACCCTGATGGGTATTCCTGACAAAGACTCTTGAAATCTTATTCAAAATGTTATCTGAACTGCAAAATTATTAGCACATGAAATGCACTGCAATAATTCATCATCTAAGAAAGATAAATGTAAAATAATTTGGTTGAATGCATTATGAAGAATAAAATTACATTCTCCTGGGATTTGTCATTATAGTACAGTTTAACATATTCATGTATAGTTTTCCCGATTTTCAGGGGTATTTTTTCACAGGTACATGTATCTGTAGTCACTCATAATGACTACTTCCTACTGTAGACATTGTTCAATTTTATTTGAAAGCATTATGTGTGGAGCATTAATATTTCTGTGTATGTTGTACATAATGTTTTCTGTATATGATGTTATATACCCGGTATAAATTAGGTCATAGCCACATTGTCATGTCTGGCTCTCCACTTTCATAGTACTTATATTCTTCCTTTTTGACCTGTTTTACAGACATTAATAAAGTCATATGAGATATCAGTTATGTTATGCCGTATTTGGTATGTACAATGTAACTGTATACTATGATGAGATATGGCAAGCCAAAGCGGACAAAAATGAGCATTTTCTAATATTAAAAAACTATTTTTTAATATTACAAATTTATTTACTAATATTACAAATTAGATTTCTTATATCAAAAAACACTATTTAATATTAAAAAAATCATTTTTTAATATTAAAAATTCAATTGCAAAGTGATTTTCTAATATTACAAATTCATTTTCTAATATTACAAATTCATTTTCCAATATTACAAATTAGATTTCTAATATTACAAAACACATTTTTAATATTAAAAATCAATTGAAATTCTAATATTGAAAAATGATTTTTTAATATTAGAAAATGGATTTGTCGTATTCAATTATGATTTTTTTTTGATATAGCAAAGTGATTTTTTAATATTACAAATTCATTTTCTAATACTACAAATTCATTTTCTATTATTACATATTCAATTTGTAATATTACAAAATGAATTTCTAATATTAAAAAATCTTTTCTAATATTAAAAAAATTATTTTGTAATATTAAAAATTCATTTTCTTATATTACAAAATGTTGATTTTTGTCCACTTTGGCTTGCCATAATGAGAGTTTTAACCGCGAGAACTAAGAAAGATAACTCACATTTCCCCTATCATTCTATTGTAATTTTCTACATCCTCTGACAATTCTAAGATAAACCAAATATCAATTCTTCTTCAATAGACCATTATAATAATTATGTGTCCACATTGTCATATTTCTGTGTTTTTTTCTGAGCATGTTTTACTATATTTTAATTTTACATATATCAGCAAATAAGTATTCAGTCTGTTCTAATCTTACATAATTATTAATTTATACCTAGGCCTTTGACTTTCAAAAGTTCATATATATATATATATATAATACCTCATATTCGAATAGATTCCAAAATCTCCCAAAAATTTGATTTACATACATTAGTATCACTATATTTATACCTGAATAAATGTCTAACCTTCTTTAAATTTACGCTTTTAAGATATGTGGACAGTCATAGACATACAAACATATCCCAAATTTTGTTTGCAAGGAGTATATAAATGGCCAGTTCATGTACAAATTTATAGTTAAAACATTACTTACCATGCCCTACAGGTAATCCATCAATTTGACCTGAAGCTTCAGGAAGTTTGATTTGTTTGTTCCTTTTCGTCTGGAATGTGTTATCTACCTCTCTGGTTGAATTTTTTGTAGGATCTTCAATTTCTCCAGAATTACCACACTCAGATAATTCCACACTTAATAAGTTTAAGTGAGGCATATTGTATTCTTCCCTCCCTGTGGTTACAGGTCCAGGTTGAGGAGGTGTAACCTCACATGGAGTGATTACACCAATGTCTGCTCCAGTCTCAATGCCAGTGTCTTTGTCAGGATTTGAATTTTCAACACATTTCACATCTGTACAGTCAGTTAAATCTTTTGATTCAGATCCAGACAAATTATCAAATCCTTCATGATTTTCAAACCCTATTTTTCTAAGAGTTTGCTCCCTTTCTTCAGACAATTTATTATATTCATGCTTATCCTTCTCCGTCTCATCTCCAACAATTTCAACACTGTTTTTATTACCAGTCTGACATGCATTTAGGTCATCTTGCCTACTACAATCAGAGTGTTTACTAGATGGCCACATTGCATTGTTTTCTTTAGAATTCAGATCCCCAGCCTGAGAACATTTAGCTTTGCTATTAAGAGAATTAGATGTAGAGGAATTTTGTGTCATAGGTAATTTTCTCGATTCACCAAATTTGACAGGAGTCAGAGATTCATCCAATTGGCTAGCTGATGTACTTGTTTCATCTACAACATCTATGTGGACCAAATTTCCTTGCTTACTGGTTTCGTTTCCTCCAGTATAATTTGAAGAATTTCCATTGTTTTTTCTTTTATCAAAATATAAATTACCACTATCATCAGAACCAGGTCTACTTTCAATAAGTGGATTTTTCTCTGGGTCTGATTCACTGAGATTGCCATCATCTGGTTTTGTTTCTTTTCTAAATGCTGTAAAAATATCACACAAATGATAAAAGTACATAATACATTCAACACAGAATGTAAAAGTATACCAATTCAACAAATATCCATCCAATATTCATATTGGCCAAGTTCTGACCAGTCCAATATTAACTGTTTCTTTGTCATCTGGATTTACAGGTGAATTTTATAAAAAAAAAAAAAAACTTTGATAATTCACATTAAAACTGTCTGTGCAGAATAATGGGAAAAGTGAGAAATGTTGACAATGTGAGTGATTGAATTATTTGCAAAGTTCATGAAATATTTTGATTCTCATAATATTGGCTTAGTTAAAATTTACATAAGACTGGGAACTACAACATGTTAGACTGGTTAGACAATAATTGTATAATTGTGTAAGGTTTTCCACATTGGTTTTGTTAATGGTCCTCAACTAGCCACATTGGGATTGGGTTGTGCATCAGTCCAATATGGCAAAACTTAAGGCAGATTACTTAGCCTATATGGAAAACCTTGTGCAACAATACTTTATATATACTATTATATTGCAATCATTGTATTTACAGTACATGAAAAGGGGTTCATCATATCTTTTTATACTACTTAATGACAATCCATATCTTTTCACTGTTACCTCAATGGAAATGATCCGTAAAATCCTGAACTTCCAGAAATTTTAACAAAGGTACTATGGTGATATTCACAATAAGTAGAGCATAATTTGCAGTCAAAATTTGTACAAAATACAGAAAATCTGTATAAGTAAACACCTCTGGCATATACGAACTTAAACTTTATAATGCTACCATACGTATCAATTCAGCCTGGCTCACTATTCTGTTTCACCAACAACTCAAAATATTGCTAAGCCAAATACATGCTGATTCATCTGTGGGGAAAACTGATGAAAATTCGCACATTTACTTTACATTTTATATTTTATACTGCAATTGAAGAAAAGTGTTTTTTTCAATATGAGATTTCTACATACATTTGTATTTAGCACAAAACTGGGAAAAGGGGTTAGAGTAGCCTGACATGTCTTTTATTTCTAAGCCTAAACCATACAAATCACAAAATGAAAAAAATAAAAAGCTTCGCTGAGGCTTACAAGATACAACCACAGCCAGTTGAACTCTGTTCACTTGGGGCAAGCATGGACACAATATTGCACAATATTTTGAAATTCAATTTAAGAAGAAAGTTCTGCTTTCAGGGTGTTTTCATGGATAACTTTGTATTCCATTATCTCAAAACAAGTAAAAAAATAGAGTAAATTTGCTAGTATATTTCCTAAAACACTTGTAAAAAAAACACAAATACAAAAAATATTCATCAAAGTCAAAAATTAACTGACATAACAAAAAAAACCCATAAAATCCATTCAATGATACATCCAATTCTCTACATTTGATACCTCAACAAAAATCGTATAGATAAGTGAGATGTCTACTTATATAGAATGCTCACAGAAAGCTAGCTCAGAAATTGCACAAAAACAAAGTGTCTACAGATGACGACAACAACTGACCTATACCAATATATGACCGCAAATTAAATGTTGTTCATTTTGTTCGTTTTTGATGGATAACTTTAGTTGTAGTGAACCAAATGTCATGAAAAGTTGATAAATTATTACTTGCTGTTAGAAGAAACTGCTATTAATATGGGATCATTAGTTCCGATAGTTCTGCAAGAAAGGGGCTAAAAGGGGTTAAAAAGGTGCTCAATTAAAGTTGATATAGACGGTTTACTGGTATTTCTCATTCAATTTGCCAATTTGACAAACTGAATGAGAAATAAACCTTCAATGACAATGAAAACTATGCTGGCAACAACACAATTGAATAACAATAATGACAACTGCTTCATTACATAATGCAACCGCAAAAATTTGGTTTTATAAAAACTATACCATTATTATTGAGTTAACAAAAGAATGCACATGCATAAAAAGTATGTTTCTGAGTTCACAACAACTTATAAAAGTGACTACCATATATTTTAGAATAAAGTCGTGCACCGAAGATGTCTGCATTTAAATGAGTGTGTATATGTCGACAATTTTTTCAGAGTAGTTACATTCCTTACCAGTGCATAGTGTGTATTTTTACTTTTTAAAACTGCTTATTTTAAAAAACACAATACATATTTAAAAATGATAGAAATGAGATTTTCTTTTTTACAAATACACTGTTTTGGAATTGCATTGTCACATTGTTCTTATCAATCCTGGTCAAGGTGTCATAAAAATGGAATAAGTCCAACATATAAAAACAAATCGTTATCGTTATTACCATCAGCAGCCCAAATTTGTATGATATTATTATGGATACACAGTTCATTTAAACAGAAATCACTGAAAAACAACACACAGACAAAAAACACATCATACACAGCATACACAACTTATGTATAATGTAACAAATAACCAACATTATAAGTAAAATAAAAGAAAATACAGTACTAAAATTTATATATATATATAAAAAATTCATTTATAACAATGTCATCATGAACTTGTGGATCGTTACAGTGTTTCCATCCTCACCATGACAACTGATTGGTTCCTAGTTTTCTTTCCTCTTTTTGTCTACCCTGGACTTAAACCTTTAATAAGCAGCTCAGTGGGAATTTTTAGAAAAGCAGAGGGTGCTTACCCTACCAGTGCACCTGGTCCATGCTCCCAGTTTTAAGTGGAGTATGAGTTGCTCATTTACTTATGTTACTTTGTACATATTAGATTGGTTATTTTATGTTCTTAGTTGTGTGTATTTGTCACTGGATTACATTCTTTCTGATTTCCACTAAAATCTTGGTTCCTTTGATTACTCATACACACAATACATGTATTTTCTCCAGAAGGTTTATCAGGAAAAGAGTGCCTACATGCATTTTAGTGCAATATACATTTGCTGCTGTGTGGAGCTCTATTTTGCAGGTCTTATATAATTACCTTTGCATCTTCGATGTTTGTAGCAGAAAAAGTAGCCTACAATCACAGGCAGCAAGATGAGTACACAGACAGCTACACTGCAAACTATATATATTGTCCTAAAAAAATCAAGTTGTAATTTTGTATAGCACCATAACGTTTGCTTAAGAAATTAAATTATTATATAGATAGCGGTGATTTACCGAATGTTCCCAGTGCAATTTTTTTCAATAATTCACACTGTGAAATAAATTTGGTAATTTCACTCTCGTGCTTTCTCCCACCAAAACGTCATAACATGAATATCAATCCGCTGTTCACAAAATTTTAAATTTATGTTGAAAATACCAATGAACAATGCTGGAAATCTATATAATAAATAGGATAATCAATTGGTTATCGTGAATAACCAAAATATGATCACTCATGCCAAAAACGCATTAAAATTTATAAATTGTGCTCTGAACAAGTTCCGCACAATCATTAAATCTAGGCATTCTTCGGCACTCGTGATCATATTTTGGTTATTCACTCTAGGTAATTTCACTCTCGTGCTTTCTCCCACCAAAACGTCACAATGTGAATATCAATCCGTCGTACACAAAATTTTAAATTTATGTTGAAAATACCAATGAACAATGCTGGAAATCTATATAATAAATAGGATAATCAATTGGTTATCGTGAATAATCAAAATGTGATCACTTGTGCCAAGAACGCATTAAAATTTAACTTGTGCGCTGAACAAGTTAAGCACACTCGTTAAATCTAGGCATTCTTCAGCACTCGTGATCATATTTTGGTTATTCAGTCTTTCCAATTAATTAATCTATTATGCTTCACAGGGTGCAGCTTGATATTACCACATTAACCCAGGTTTTTTTTTTAATTTAATTAATTGTTAATCACTGCTTCAATATCTGCAATTGTATACAGTAATTACAGAATAACAATATGCATGCTACTCAATAATTTGAATAAAAAATGGACCAATGAATACTTACCATTTACTAGTATTATCTTTATCATCTAAATCCTTAGTAGGTGAGGTAGGAGCTTAAAAAATATGAATAAAGTACATAAATTGCCAATCAACAGTTGGGTATCAAAAAGCCTAGAGAAAATTAAAGCACTGAGTCACTAGTAAAAAATAATTTTTTTCACACAATGAAAAAATAAGTTTTGTAGCATGCTCAGTAGTTTAATGAATACTTAATCTGGACTTATAAATAATGTCTAATATCTTTCTGGTTTGATTATATTAATTTCCTAAGATGGTTAGATAAATCACATCTGTATTTAAACTTATTTCTAGAGTAATCATTATGCACTGCATACCTTGTGTTGATATTGTAGTTATTTCAGTACAAACTCTATCACTTTTTATTGAACCACTGTCAGTTTCAATCTCATTCTCTTTGCATCTAAATAAAAAAGTTGATGTGAAGAAAAGTTTGCATTTTAGAATTTTTACAAATACTAGCACTAAAGGAAATTATGGCCCAGTCTTCTAATTGTGATATGACACCTTGGAATACAATTTCAAAGAGATCCATCCAAGTTATTGTTAGGACACCAAAAAATATAGATGCTGAATAATGCCGCTGATTCTTTTTGGGTTGTACAGAAATCCATGAACAGTTTAACAAGGAGTTATGACATTGTCACCATGGTTACAGTCACATAATGTTCCTGCAATATTCAGGACAACAATATGGAAACTCAAAATTCATTTAATGACAAATCACAATATTGGTTATGCACATTGTATGGCACAAACTAATATATCGTCGTTGATTTGTGACATTGCTTTTAGTGCAAAATTTGCAAAACAATCTAGGAACACCAGAAAAAATAATATAGCTTTACAACAAGGATGTTTGTTTATCGACAATTTCTTCATCAAACTTTTTTTTGGAAAATCAAAACAGATGATCTAAATTCTTTATTACAGGATAAGGGTGCCATATTTCTTATTCCATAAATCTGTGCTATCCTCTTTTGGTCTCTCTACCAAAGACTATGATTGGGATTAATAGTCTATGTACTGGATTCCTAATATCCACAAGAATCCATACAAACAACATTAGATAGCTGGATCTCCAAAATTTACCACCAAACCTCTTTCAAAACTTTTAACTTCTAAACTCACAGCTGTCAAAGAGGGTCTGCAGTCATACTACAATACTTGTTACTCCTGTAGTCATATTAATTCAATGTGGATCCTGAAAAATTTGAAAGATCTTCTGGAGACCATCAGTTCTAGACTATTATCAGAATATAATAGCATTAAAACCTATGATTTTCCAACACTGAATACTTCTATTCCCCATACTCAGACCCCAACATAAAAACATTACACATCGTTATTTTTCCAAAAAAGATGGTACACCTAGATACAAATATATAGTTCTTGGTAGAGATTCCTCATACTTTGTAAGAAATAATTCCAAATCATCTTCCAAATACACAGGAGATGTTTACAAAGCCCTAGAAATTCTAATCGACAATATATTTGTCCAGTGTGGTGGACGTGTTTTTAAACAAACGGTCGGCATTCCAATGGGAACAAATTGTTTTCCTCTACTTCCTGACCTATTCCTTCACTCTTATGCGACTGACTTAATAGCTGACCTGATCAGAAAGAAAGAATATTGTTTGGCTAGATCCTTCAATCTCAGTTTCCGCTATATAGATGACGTATTATCTTTAAACAATCTTAATTTTGGGGATTTGATACATCACATCTACCCCAAAGAACTTGAGATCAAGGATACTACAGACACTGTGAAGTCAGCCTCATATCTTGACCTACACTGTAAAGTTAAACTATTGACCAAACTTTACAACAAACATGATGATTTTTCATTCAAAATTGTCGCCTTTCCTTTCATCTGTGGCAACATCCCTTCAGCACCTGCATATGGAGTGTTCATATCACAACTCATACATTATGCCAGAGCTTGCCGAAACTATGCAGACTCTTTTGTATCGCGCTAGACTTCTAACAAGAATCCAATGCTTCTTACTGCAGTTTACCTAGCTTAAGGATGGGTTAATTTAATTGCTATGTAAACATATGCTACTCATGGTTACTGGTAATTGATTTGCTCCAATGTCACAGTTGATGAACTTGGCTTAAAAGACTGTCATTTGTGTTTTATTAAAATCTAATAACCATAAAGATATTTTTTGCTAATAAAGTTGTCCAAGCCATTAAAGACACCTAGCCTTTACAAAATATTAGCTTGTGAACCTGAAGTATGGTTAAAAATATGATATAATGAACATGACATGTTAAAATCTGTATCACATGCGGTATCAACCCTCGACCTATATCACTCCACGGGCCGGTCTCAGGCTGATACTGCATGGAATACAGTTTTCAAATTACAACTTGAACCAAAGTACATTAATGTTTCTAGGGTTTAACTCTATATGCATGTCACACATTAATCTTGCTTTTACCCAAACCTACCAATACTAAATTGGCTAAATTTTTGCATACGTTACATATTTTGGCACTTTTAAGAGAAGGGCCAAATCAACCAAAACAAAACCTCGACCAAGATACCCCAATTTACAGTACTTGATTCACCCTATTTTGACTCAGTCAGGACCTGCATCTTACTTTGTTTTGGCTTTACAAAGACTATTGTCATTGCTGGATTTATACATTTCCATTCCACAGTTGTCACAATTGCCTGAAAAAAAAGGATATGAATATAACAATTTTGAGATAAGTTACTCAGTTAAGCACAGATTCATGTAAAGAAATCTTTAACTCTTCTAAATCTAATGTTCTATCTCAACATAATTTTGTTCAGAAGTTTTAAGATAAAACAAGAGGCTCCAAGGAGCCTAATTGGCTCAACTGGTTAATCTTTTGCTTTTCAAGGGCAATAAATCTAACAAGGAGTTGTCTGATAATTTTGACTCATGTAGACTTTGGTAGTACTTATACAATCAATTGAAAGTTACTCTATCTACTATAGTTTTCAAGATACTGGCTGAAAACTGCTGAAAAACATCATTTTTGCCCTTTAAGGACAATAACTTGAACAATGTGTCGTCTAACAACAATGTCCTTGCAGACTTTTGTAGGCCTTAACATAAGGATCATGTAAGCAAATGAAAGTTTCTTCCTATCTTTCATAGTTTTCAAGATATTGGCTGACAACTATAAGAAACATAATTTTTATCCTTTAAGGGAAAAAAACTCTTTCAAGGAGTTGTCTGACAACTTTACAGACAATACAGACTTTTGTAGGCTTTATAATAAGAATTTAAAGAATTTGACTAAACCAAGTTGTTTTGGAGATATGTATCAAAAAATTTGACCGAGCCCTTTGTTGTATATTAAGTAACAGTAGCCATGTTTTTCGGCAGATCGAAAATCCCCACATGACCTTTACATGGAATAACCTAAGAAATATTTCTACTAAGTTTGGTTCTTATTGGTCTGGTAGTTACAGAGGAGAAGATTTTTGAAAGAAAAACATTATTTACTATTTTTAATAAAAGAGCAAAATAATGTTGAAAAAGGGCTATTACTCCAACAAGGCTTAACAGATTAAACAGAAAATTTACAAATAGATATTCATTCTGCTGAATTCTTTAACCCATGTCTGAATTTGGCTTAACTTAAATGTTTAGGAGATACGTTCGAAAAAATCTGACTCCAATGTCCTATTTTCAGAAACCATGGCCATGTTTTTCAATGGATCAAAAATCTCTACAACAATTCTATGCAGAATACCCTATGGAACATTCATACCAAGTTTGGTTCCAATTGATCAAGTAATGTCAGGGGAGAAGATTTTTGGAAGGAAAAACATAAAAAAAACATCAAAAACATGGCTATAAATCCAATATGGCCTAACAGATTAAACAGAAAATTTACTAACAGGTAGATCTCAACATGTTGAACCCATCAATTCTTGATAAGAATTTGGCTAAACCTAACAGTATGCGAAAAACTACTATTCCACTCCTATGTTCTATTTTTAGTAATGGTGGACACGTTTTTAGATGGATAAAAAATCCCCACTTCAGTTCTATACAGGATATTGCAAGGAACATTCATTTTCTGAAAATGAAGCAAATGCTATGGTTGATACAGACATTACAGAAGTTGAGAAAACTGAAAATGTAGAGGTTCATCCAAATAGAAAGCAAAATAATAAGGCAGTGCCTGGAAAACAAAATGAAAACAAAGGTAACCGTCAACAGAAACAAGGTAGTGGTACAAAAAAGGACAAAAATCAAGGGCCAATAGACAGGCATGTACAAACACCTCAGATGGCAGGAAGACAAACACCAAGATACAAAGCACAAATTTAGATGAAAATAGTCCTGAAGCGAGCTCGCCAATTCAAAGCAAAGAAAACATGGCCTCTTATTCCGGAGTTGTAATCAATAACAACACTTTAAATGCTGAACACTCACAACATAAGACGAATGATGATGAAAAATATGATTCTAGTAACTTTGTCAAGCCTATTTTTATTAAAGATGTACATGGCGCAACAAAGCCCCCAAGGTCTCTATGGCTAACCAACATAGAGATATGTAAAGCCATGGGACAACAAATCCCGCCTGAGTGCATCAAGGGAATTCAGAGAGTTAGAGAAATGTGGAAGGTGTATCTCAATAATGAGGAGGACAGACTGTCTATGTTAGTGACAGGGGTCAATCTTCGTGGCAGGAAGATTCCTCTGTACTCGCAAAATCCTTATAACCCTGGTATTTAACACCTGATACCATCAAAATCACAGTGAAAAATGTCCCTATCTCAGCGGATGTCAGGCAGATTAAACGCACATTGACCTTAAATGGATGTGAAATAGTTAATTTTTCACGAGAAAGGCTAAGGGTAAATGGAAAGTTAACAGACTGTCAGACTGGAAATAGAGTTGTGATAAGTAAAGTCCTGAAAATGCCCATACCAAGAAACTTACAAATAGGGAAATATATGGCTCTAGTGTTTCATGCAGGTCAACCAGAATTTAAGGAAAAATTGTCAGCAGAAACAGATAAAAAATGTCACAAATGCTTGAGTCCAGATCATTTAATATATGAATGCCCAAATGACTGGGTCTGCAGAACTTGCCATGAGACAGGACATAAAATGATAGATTGCCCTAAATCGTTTAGGGAAGAGGAACATTCATACCAAGTTTGGTTTCAATTGGTCAAGTAGTGTGAGATAAGGAGATTTTCGAATAATAAAATAACATTAAAAAAAACAAAAAACACACCAAAAAAGAGCAATATCTCCAACATGGCTTTACAGATTAAAACCGAAATTAAACCACAGATAGATCTCATCAGACTGAACACTTTTACCTTGTCAGAATTTGGCTAAAACTAACAGTTTTGGAGATATATGCGAATAACTAATGTCTGATCCCTATATTTTTAGTAACTGCGGCCATGTTTTTTGACAGATCAAATATCCACACATCAGTTCTATGCAGGATACCCCAAGGAAAATTCAAATCAATTTTGATTCTAATTGGTCAAGTAGTGTCAGAGGAGAAGAGTTTTGAGAAATTATTAATGACGACAACAACAACAGATGCCAAGTGATGGCAATGGCTCGCATGGCCTCCAGCCAGGTGAGCTAAAAAGGAAATGATGGACGGTAGAAGAAATTCTGAAATTCTGAAAATTCCCATTTTTACATTTTTTTCAATTTTACAGTAACTGTACCCCCAAAAGAAATCTAAGAACCTGAATTGATCAGATATGTTGAGTATATCATTATCTTAAGTGTAAATCCCTTAAATATGATTTTTATACGGTATGCTATGAAAGAGAATTATGTTTAATACTGAGACCAGTTTTCCAGGGATAGGGGTAATATTTTTAACAATTTTTGAAAATTCATTCTTGAAAATTAGTTTTTCGTGGTTTATTTATGCAGTGAATTAAATGAACTATCAAATGATACCAAATCTAATTGTTTTAGTTAAGCAATAACTTTGAATTTATATGAATTTTTACAGAAAAAATAAAAAATCACATTTTTCACCATTTTTTTTTTTAATAAATTCTGACTACGAAATCACCACAATTTATCAACAGAACCCAAAAAGTATAAATTTTGATAATACTAAACAGAAAATACCAAATAAGCTATTTTCTACTGAAACATAAATACTCTAGGGGTTTTGACATGGAAAAATATGCCAATTTCAGAGGTTTATCAATGGGGTAGGGGAACATTTCTTCATTTTACCCAAAAACCCTTAATGTTACCGCAACTTTCTTGGTACCATTGTAAAGCTAAGACATTTGACTACATGATGATACATATAAATGTAGTTTACTTCACTTTGTACAAAGAAGAAGTCCAAAGAATAAAAAAAAACATAAAAAATGTATTTTTGTCTCAACGAGGTATAAAAAGTAGCAAAAAAATACAAAAATGCTTCAGTTTATTTTTTGGCAACAAAAAGATACACAAATGGGAGGTATAAGGGAACCTGAAAACATATTTTGGTTAATAAGTTGGGGGGGGTGCAATAGGGGTTATCTCAGCCCATGTACTACATCAAATTCTCTTAAAACACTTATCTTGCAAAATTGCAATAAGCATAGGATTACCTTTTTCATTACAAAAAATCCAGCCAAGTACAGTAAGTATGAGCTTACCATTGTTCCCTAACTTATATACTGCACAGTTATTACAGTTTAGACCTTTGTTTTCTAATTCATATCCTGCGTAATTAAATAGATTTACCATTGTTTCCTAACTTTTATACTGCACAGTTAATACAGTTTAGACCTTTGTTCTCTAACTCATATCTGCATAGTTAAATATATTTACCTTTGTTCCCTTACTCATATTTTGCACAGTTAGATTTTTTACAATAAAGCTAACCTTTGTTTTCTAATTCACATCCTGCACAGTTTTAGTTTAAGCTTACCTTCGTTCTTTAACTCATATCCTGCAAAGTTACAGTCATATTGTGCTTTTCGACAGTTATCTGGATCTCCATAGTAACCTTTGCTGCGATCACAGAGACATTGATAACTGATAGTGCTTAGGTACTTGGATTCTAAAAATAGAGTACAGAAAATGTATCAAGTATTAAAATGGAAATATAAGAGAACATAATCCAGGGATAATGTATAAACAACGAAAATAGACAAATTCAACAAAGACCATGCAACAACCAAGATAACTTGCACATAGGAACAGAAGTAAATGAGGAACCCCAAAAAAAACTGGGAGCATGGACCACGTGTCCTGGGAGATTGGCCCAGGTACACAGGTAGGGTAAGCAAAAATATGTAAAATAAAACTGACGTAGGAGCTCATTATTTTACGATTCCCAATTTTTTTCAGGATGTCAAATAACTGTGAAATTATTATCCTTTATAAGTATAAAATGAAAAATTAATCAAATGGTTTACAGGACACAGCTTGATATAACCTCAGTGGTTGAACCCAGAAAAGTAAGACAAAGATCATTCAAGTTTTATACAGATCTGTTTTATCTGTCAGAAAATATGCACATAAAAACATAAATTAAATACATGTCGAAAATATTGCTACCCACATTTTTACAGTTACCATTTTAAAATAAAATGCTTCAGCATGGAGTGCAGCTAGATGTACCTGTAGAGGTCAAACATGAACAGATGGGGCAAATATGGACACAAAATTCAAGCTTGATACAGCTATCAATTTTGATTGTCATTTAATGTATGATACAGGATAATATTTTGACTAGAATAGAAGCAGTCAAATAGCTTAAAAACTAAAGGACTATTAAAAGAAAACAAGACAAAGTACTTTCTATAAATCCCAGAATTTTATTTCTGTAGGGACTATGATAAATAAAAGGCAAAAACCTAGATCAAAAGAAATACACAATTCAGAATGTCAAGATATTTGGTGGAAGCATCTGTGAGTCCAAAAACAGGAAAATGGTGTATATTTGTATGAATTACATGTAACTCAAAAATGTAAAATCCAAAATATATAAAAATCAAAAGAGAGCTTACACTAATAGAAATGAACTATTCAACAAACCTTTATGAAAGTTGGGCAAACTTAAGTAATTCCCCTTTTTTATGAACAAAGTCCCATCAATTAAAAATGAAAAATCAAAAAGTTTAAAAAAAAAATAAAGGGAGCTCACATCAATGAAACAAAACAATTCACCAAAGTTTCATGAAAATAGGTGCAACCACTATTGAGTTATAGTTTGAAAACTATGACATTCCCCATCCTTTTTAATAAAGTCTGAATTGTAAAATCACATCAATCAAAGGAAACAATTCACCACAGTTTCACAAAAATTGATGGCAGCATTTTTAAGTGATTGTGCAAAGTGGGAATGACAGACGGACGGACTGACGGGTAGACACCAGTATACCATAATTCTTTTAATGTTTATTCATTGAACTTGTGCTGAAGGGAGCATTTATCTTGTAATACCTTTATAAAGAATTCAAGTATCCAGAGTTCTCCCCAGGGCAATATGGTGCTGTGGGACCCAACATATTTGTGAAATTTTCATATATACCACAGCACTTTAATTGGCCATAGCACTAATTTAGCAGATACTGTAACTTTTAAATGTAATTAATTTTTAATAGTTATCTTATTACGTTCAAAATAAAGGGTTGTGCTGCGCTACATTTTGCTCCTTTCAAAATTCCTTGGGAATTCACTGTATAATACTAGTGTTTAAATATTGTAATATAATTGTTTAGATCACTTAAATACTTTGAGGAGGAAAGTTGTATTACTGTGAAAGTACTTTTATTCATGGGTAGCAATTTTCATGGTTTAGGGAAAACTTACCAGTTCGTTGATTCTTGAATTTGTGGATCACACATCTTTTTCATACAAATGAATGGAAAATTTACTTTTCTTTGGGAACTAAATTTCATGGTAAACCAAACCCACTAAAACCATGAAAATTGGTACCCAACGAAAAAGAATACTTTCACAGTATATAATGCTCATATTGCTTTGTCTTCAAAGAAAAAAACAAATACATGTATAATTCATTTTTGCCAACAGCTTCAGTGAATTCAGTTGTACAATGTAATAATTAAATCTCTAAGTTTTAAACTCAGTCTTTTTAGATTGTATCTCACTTGTGTCACACTTGGGAATATTCTGACAGACAGAAGTCTCCCCCTCTGCATCAACTGTGTTGATTTTATCCAATGTGAACTGGTCAGGGCCACAATCATAGCAGGAATCATAACCTTGGTCCTTCTTACAGAGCGTAAACCCTTGACCTACAATATTTGAATACAATAATGGAGAATGAAAGGGAAATGTCTTCAAGACAACTATAACAATATTAGAATTAAAATATAATTTATACAAAAATATCAAACAGCAAGAATTTTACTTCAAATTCAAAACTGTTATATACAGATCAAAGAACAAAGAACAGTATAAAATGTTTGACCTGGTTGTAATGCATTGAAATAACTTTTTCAGAGACATTTGAGGTGTTTCAGAAAACCACCAACAAATATTACAGAAAAAATGAAAAAAGGTAGACCTTAAAATGCATAGAGAAGGGATCAAGTGGCAGATATGAAAAATTGGGAAGATCTAGAAACGGGGCCATATGAAGACAGCTTCATGGCTGCCTATGCCCCAGAAAGGGTAATAGTAAGATGCAATGAAATGTAACTGAAATTGATTAATGAATACTCTGAACTGTAGTTTTGACATTAGAGGTATAGATATGGAGGATGACATTTTTACAGCTTAAAGTGATGGGATTTACATGCCTTTTTTAAATCTTTAGATACCAATTGAATGCATTTTTTTGGTGATACATTTGTACTAGTATTATAAAATGATAAATGATAGGCATTGAAAATTAGAAACAATTCCCTTTTTGCTTAATTGTGAAGAATGGTATAACACATTTTCAATTGGAGAATGGATATGGTGAATATGCAATGCACTGCAAAAACAATTAGCTATTTTCATTTTAACTTTCTTTTCAATTCTGCCTCAGCACTTACATTGGCATTGAAAGGTGGCATTTACAAGTGAAGAATGAATTCAAGCACTATATCTAAAACTATTAAGGCTTACTATTATCTGCCTGATTTGTACAAAAGTGTGTCCTTGTTTTTATAGAGTCCACATATTTCTTATTGGAATTAAATTAAAGTTTTTTTGCTTTCAAAAACTTATGTCTCCCCCATCTGTTTGAAGGGGTATAACTTAAACAAAATTAAGTGAATCATTAATTCCATTTAATATGCACAACGTCATATCATGTCCAAACTACCTACAAAGCTTCATGAAATTTGTTCCAGTAGTTTCCAAGAAGCTTACAAAAATGATACAAACAGAAAGACAGACAGACGGACAGGGCAAAAACAATATGTCTCCCCTAAAGTGATGGGAAACAGTTAAGTCAATTTGTGGAGGCAAAAGCAATCAACTCCCTGTTGCAATGATATATAATCTCAATGTATAATGGTAATTGGAAATCAATGAATGCAAAGTTTCATCAAATTCTTAAAAAAATACTGCATAAAAAACCAAAACTCAATGAACACTAAAACACTATATGCCCCTGTCCTTTTTTCACTGCTTTAATTCCCATAATTCTTTTGTGGAAACATATAATACCTAAAATAAATAGCAGTGTTCCAGGTCATCCACCTCACAACAAATTCCATTTAAAAAAGAACATGTAGCTAAAAAGGACCACAATTATTTGTGGCTATATGAAAATCATTTTTAGCATTATGATTGTTATATGATGTGTGGATGTACAAATGAGCAGTAGAACAGACAAATTGGTATCTGTTGTAGATTGGTCTTTTATAGTCTTACTAGTATTGCAAATAACCGTAAAGCAGCATATGGTATTTCCACTGGTGTCTTTTCTTTGTTTCTGGCCTATTTTACAGTCTAGTGCTAATGTCACAGCAAAAACCTGAAAAACAAGATGTCAAAATTAAGCATATTTGTTTCCTAAAAAGTTCTTTTATATCTCTTTTTTTTTAAGTCCCTGTGTACTCATCCTATTTACCAAAAATATATTGAGTTATAATCTAATGTTACTAAATTAATAAACATCCTAGTGCTAAGGCACTCACCATTTTATTAGTGATGAGGAGAATGGGATAAAAAAGAAAATTATACCAAATTTCACCCTCCCCTCCCCCACCCCCCCCCCAAAAAAAAAAAAAATAATTCTTAACAACGTAAAATTATTAATAAAAAAATTAAATTCAGTTGCAGCTGGAAAACAAATTTTGACACTTGTGTGAAGTATTTTTCCTCACTTAGCATAAAATCCCAAAACCCCCCTCCACCCCTTTGAAATAAAAGGTCTTTGCCTGATAGCTCAATCAATCACAATTTACATTCATTCATATCACTCAAAATACCATGCACATAGCTGAAAAGCTCAATGTTCCAATCACTATTCTAAACTCATTTATAAAATGATTAAAGAACCTTAGTGAGGACACTCACATACCCAACACACCCACATTTTGGACCCTCAAATAAAAAATGTTTGAAATAAGAGGTTCCAAGGAGCCTGAATTGCTCACCTACTTAATTTTTTGCCTTTGAGGAGCAAAAACTCCAACAAGGAGTCGTCTGATAACTTTAACCTCTTTCAAAACTTTCAACTTCTATACTCACTGTCAAAGAGGGTCTGCAGTCCTACCACAACACTTGTTATTCTCGTAGTGGAATTAATTCAATGTGGATCCCAAAAAATTCGAAAGATCTTTTGGAGACAATTAGTTCAAGACTATTATCTGAATATAATAGCATTAAAACCTATGATTTTTCAACACTGTATACTTCTATTCCCCATACTCAGTTAAAATCCCGACATTATACATCGTTGTTTTTCCAAAAAAGATGGTACACCTAGATACAAATATATAGTTCTTGGTAGAGATTCCTCATACTTTGTAAGAAATAATTCCAAATCATCTTCCAAATATACAGAGGAAGATGTTTACAAAATGTTGGAATTTTTAATCAACAACATATTTGTCCAGTGTGGTGGACGTGTTTTTCAACAAACGGTCGGCATTCCAATGGGAACAAATTGTGCTCCTTTACTTGCTGACCTATTCCTTCACTCTTATGAGGCTGACTTTATAGCTGACCTGATCAGAAAGAAAGAATATTGTTTGGCTAGATCCTTCAATCTCAGTTTCCGCTATATAGATGATGTATTATCTTTAAACAATCCTAATTTCGGGGATTTGATACATCACATCTACCCCTAAGAACTTGAGATCAAGGATACTACAGACACTGTGAAGTCAGCCTCATATCTTGACCTACACTTAGAAATCAATGGTAAAGGAAAACTATTGACCAAACTATACGACAAACGTGATGACTTTTCATTCAGAATTGTCAACTTTCCTTTCATCTGTGGCAACATCCCTTCAACACCTGCATATGGAGTGTTCATATCACAACTCCTACGTTATGCCAGAGCTTGCCGAAACTACGCAGACTTTTTGTATCGCGCTAGAACTCTGGAACAGGGTTATGTTGCTACAAGATTGAAATCATCACTGCATTAGTTTTAATGGTTATCATCATGAACTCGTGGATGGTTATGGTGTATCCATCTGCACCATCAAAACTAATTTATTCAACGGGTCATAGTTTTCCTTTCCTCATTTGTCTACCCCGGACTTGACTTTTTATGAGCAACTCAGTGGGTGTTTCTAGAAAAGCAGATGACGCTTACCCTACCGGTGCACCTGGTCCATGCTCCCAGTTTTTAGTGGAGTCCGAGTTGCTCATTTGCTTTTGTTACTTTGTATGTGTGATTTTAGTTAACATATGTTCTTTGTTGTGTATGTCTGTTTTCCATGTCTGGTCTTTGTCCCTGGATTACATTCTTTTGATTACCGCTATAACCTTGTATCCCTTGATTACTCTTTAACCCAATTTAGACTTAATGATTTAAGGATTATTTCATTAATTGAACGTTTTTCTATCTAATATAGTTTTCCAAATATTTGACAGAAAACTGCCAAACAATCTTATTTTTCACCTTTCAAGGACAATTACTCTGTCAAGGAGAAGTCTGACTACTTTGACCCAATTCATATCTTAATTTCTAGGTCTTATAAGGATCACTCCATAATGGCCTATGTTATATGGTGATTTTTTGTTACCTCAGTCTAATTTTTGTTAATTTCATATATTTTTCCCACTATTTCCGAGTTATATTTACTAAATTTACATCAAGATACTTCATTGAAATGAGTTACTTCACTCTAGCATGAATAGTATGTTTGACACATGTCATGTAATCACTTACAATATGGCCGGTGCTGCTGACAAAGCGCAACATACTTTTACCCTAATAGAGCACCTCATGTCACATCCGTTTTTTTTGTGGGAGTCCATATTTCTAGTGCTTTAGTTTTTTGTGTAATGTCTTGTTTCCCTTATCTTCAGTTTCTGTTTTTATTGTGATATAGATCTTCTTTGTTTCATGTGTTCACCTTAAGGCTATGTTTTGTCCCACCTCTAACACTTCCATATTTTTTTCCTGTTATTCATTGATTAAAAGTTTTTTCTATTTATTGTAGTTTTCCAAATATAATGCCTTAAACCTGCAAAAAAAACTTTCTTTCGCCTTTCAAAGCCAATGTCATCTAATAAGTTTGACCCAATGTAGACCTTTACAGGCCTTTTCATATCGATTGTTATGCTGAAACTGCAATAATTTGGATATTTGGAAAAGATGATACATGATTTTTCCAACTGGTATTTATCCAGAAGGTCAAGTTTTGCACAAGTGACAACAAGAACTGGAATTTTATTTTTTACTTACCATAAGTGTGCTAATAATAAAATTGAAAGTCATGTTTTCAAATCTTCTTTTCTTATGGCTGGTTCCTTTCTTTTATTTGCTTCAGGGGAAGAGATCTCTGCATAAGTCATTCTGCAAATAAATAATACTTCATAATATTTTCAGATAGTGCTTATATAAAACATGATTCTTAGAGTTATGCTAAAATCCATACATAATATTATATATATTGGATAACAATTTAAAATGAAAAAGGTTTAAAAATAAAGTCAATCTGAAACATCATTTAATAAAAAAAAAAAAACTGTGATTGCAAGCCCAAACGTAATACTCAAATAACACTAAATCTGTCTTTGTTTAGTATATTCGTCGTAAAAAATGTGGTGAATGTGAAAGTGAACTCGTTGTGTGAGGTTTTATGTAGTTGTTGTTCTTAATGTTGTGCATGTTGCGCGATTATGAACCCTTATGTAATATGACTATGAAGACGTGTTAAAGATTTCGTGTTAAATATTATAATTAAATGAAGCTAGACTTACAGTAGGATTGATGCAAACCCCTTCGTCAAAAAACATGGAAAACCCCATTCTATTTTTGGTTTATTCAAATACGGTCTCACTAATTAACGACAAGAAGCGATGAGAAGTGTCAAGAAGCGACACGAAGCGTCAAGAAGTCTAGAAATAGCGACAAGAGGCAGTAAAAAAGCTCCAAGAAGTTTTTTTTTTTATTTTAGTTAAAGTGAAATAAAAATGAATTTAAATTCCGATAAAGTGTCAAGAAATGAGTTCAAGATTCTCAAAATACAACTTTGAACGCGTACGGAAGAGTTAAAAATAAAAGAAAATAAATATAAAAAAAACATTGAAGGATGACTTGAAAAAAAATCGGAAAAGGTTGTAAAAATAGAATTACATTTTATATAAATATTTTTTATGGATTGAAGGTTATAGACATAGTTATAAAAAAGATGAAAAGTGAGAAAAAAAATCCGAAACAAAATGCAAAAACTCTAGTTAAAACGATTCCCTTTTTTGCGTGTTTTTTTTTTTTTATATATATAACCTTGTATGGTGTAGTTAAATACACGTGTATACCAGGCCAATTAGATACTGTCCGGAATTTTCGCGTGGATGTATTTAGAGCAATAAATTTTAATTATAACTTAATTGTTGGATGTCAAGCGACAAGACAAGACTAGATGTTTTATTATTCTCAGACACATACGTGTACAAGAGGGCATCAACGAAATACAAGCACGAACAATCAACAATAACAGGGGTAAATAAATTACATTCACGATAAAGTCAATCAAGCGTTTCGTTATACAATACTAAGTCGCATGACTTTCATTCTTAAGTATAACCACGCGGTTATGAATGTATTTCTCAACTCTACCATCATAGGGTATTTGCAGACATAAAATAATGGAATTCATCTCCCAATATTTTACAATTTTCACAAAGTCTTTCTTGTTTTGGGATACTTAACCACCTTCCTGTTTCAAGAGGAAATTTTAAATTTGAACAACGGAACTTACACATCAAACATCTATTTGCTTTGTTAAGCCTAAGTAAGTAAGGCTCAAGACAATGTTTTTATAAAGAAAAAACTCCACGAGAGGAGTTACACAGATTGCATAAATTGGTCAACTTGTTTCTGTCTCAACATCGATTTTAGTACTTTTTTTTCAATGACAACCACTTGAAATTTACTTGATCACTCTGCTGAAGTTTCAACATAAGTCAAGATAGTTTGTTTTCGTGTTTTACGATGCTGATCCAAAAAGTACACATTCTTAGCTTGATACTAATTTCAATCGGAAAACGTCCAAGTTCTCCATACACCATATAGCTCGGTGTATTGTTCCTCATGCCAAGATTTTTTTTTTGGCAAAACTGTAAGTGCAGTTTTTCTATCCCCTCTTGGTTTTCAAATCCCCTGATTTCACAAAAGTAATTAAGTATTGATGCTATTAAAACATCGAAAAGTATCAATTGTACATCAATAGGAATCGCAGTATTTTGCAGCTTATGGTTGAATGCATACATTGCTTTGTTCGCTTGATCAATTATTTCTTTCTACCAGCACAAAAGCTACCATTAAAGTAAAATAACAATCCTAAATAAGAATGACAATCTACAGTTTCCAATTCTACTCCGTACAACTTTATGGGTGTTCTCATCTTGTGTTTCCTTTTACTGAAAACCATAATCTTGTCTTTTGAGTATTAACTCTTAATTTCCACATCAATGCAATACTCTTCAAATTTTGATAATGACAATTCATTCTCTGATTCAGCCATATTAATCATATCATCTGCGTACAATATCAGGAAAAAATTATGCATAGATGTAAATTTTCTAACAATTGTGTTGACGCAGTTTCAAGACTCTTTACATTGTTTTTTAACAAGTAGTTTTCAAAGTCGATTAAATACATAGAAAACAGGAAAGGAAACAAGTTCTCTCCCTGTCTTACACCAATTTCACAATACAAATATTGCAAATACTCAGTACCATGTCGTACACATGATTTAATATTTTGATACATACAGTAAATAACTTTGAAAATCTTTCCTTTATATTTGACTTTTGCAAATTTCTGCCACAAGCCAACTCTCCAAAAAAGTATCAAATGCACTTTTGAAATCAATAAAAGAACAGTACAATTTTTTTACCAGAGCTAAGATATAAAGTTATAGCCACAAATGCATGTAACTAAAGACAAAAATATTATCCACTGTAGAAAATCCTTTTCTAAAACAATCTATGGATCACCTTGTTCAAAGCAATAAAATTTAGTTATTAAGACAAACATATAAATTTCAAAATATTTATGGATAACATTTATAATAACAAAATACTGAAACAAATGAAAAAGGCCCTATGATTGTTAAGATCAGCTTTGACGTGAAAGATAAGAGATTAAAACATGTTAATTTAGTGGAGGTATCTTAATATTGATGAAAACAATGAAAGTGAAATGTTCTGGCACAATTTTCATGGATCAAAAGGCATTGATGACTTTTGTTTTGTTTTTGGTTTGTTTGTTTGTTTGTTTGTTTGTTTTGTTTTGTTTTGTTTTGTTTTGTTTTGTTTTGTTTTTGTTTTTGTTGTTTTTTGGTTTGTTTTTGTTAATATAAAATATAGCTTCGTAGAGTCCGTGCTCACCCAAGCTTAAAGGAGCCACACATCAATTTGAGTTTTACATGAATGCTTGATCGCGAATCTATTTATATGTTGTTTTTTTTGTGTAAATACGACTCTGTGCTTTTGCCTAAATAATTTTGTTTTTGTTCATGTTAATTGGATAAAAAATATGCAATCATACTTTTCGGCATGCCCGGGTGCCTTGCGCAGGATGCCGCCTAAATAATGGTCTTTTGGTTTATACCCACTAGTCCTACATTTGTGAAAATATACCGCCCAGTTGTCCTACAAAACCATTTTACCTAATTAGATGGTTGTGATAAGGTATTAGAAGGGATATAGTCTTTTTCATAAAAAGATATTAATTATTTTCATGTTTTAACATTAAATTCGGCATATTGTTTTCAGTAAAATGCAAGGAAGTACATCTATTATTTAAATTACTGTTATTTGATTTGATTTTTAATAAAAAAAAAAAAGAAAGAAAGAAAATGTAAGAAAATATTGTAAAAATAACATTTAATGAATTTGATTAAATAATAATACTTTTAAAAAAAATAAATGAAAATTTTAATATATTTTATTCTGCTTAACCTATGTAGAAACATTGGTATACAGATAAACATGCATTTTTTTACAATATTAATGTACAGTTGTTGAGGAACAAAGATTGAAGTACAAATAGCAAACAGATAAAAAAAGTAAGAAAAATAAATACACTAGTAACAAATTTGAAGTATAAATAACAAATCTAACAAAAAAGTAAAAAGGTAAATACAAAGATAAGTAGCACATAAAAAGATGTGGATTTGTGTGTGGTGGATACATTATGTAAAATCAAGGTGATGAGTAAATGGCTAAATGAGAGAATCCATTTGACAGTTCTAATAAATTGACACAACTTACGCAGTTCAGACTTCTTTGTTGTATTCATTTATTTAGTTTAATGAACTTTAAAACGTTGAAATTCACTTTAAACTTTTATTCATATATACTTTTCTTTCCACCTCGAAGGACTTGCATTTTAACAAATAGTGATATTCATCACCTATAACGTCATTCCCACAAAAGGGCATATTCTGTTATCTCTTTTTGTTTCTTAAACACTCACTTTCAACAGGAAGTTTATGACATATGAGTCGAAATTTACAAAGCGTTGCAATATCTTTATCATTAAGTATATCAAAATAATTTTCAATACCATGATTTTATTTTGAAGTCGGTACTTCAATATTTAAGCACCATTTTCAGTATTTGATTACCATCTTTGGATGAAGTGGTCATGAAGAGTTTTTTTAATGATAATAATATTAATTATAGATTTAAATTAGAAATCGCCATTTACTTGAATATTTTAGCATTTGCGTATGATATATGATAAGTTGTTGTTTTTATTAATTAGCTTGTGCTTGGTATACGTACCATCTTGTTTTATACTTAGATTCTTTATTGGTTGTAAACTTTTACACTTCCTCGCCATAAGTTGTGATTATAATATTAATATATTCATAACATATTAACATGAAAAACATTGGAATGGAGATTCCCTAATAAATATACAAAAATGAGCATATCTGAATTATAGAGGTATAACCAGAAACTTTAAATTACAGTCCATTGTATTTAATTAGAGTGGCAAGAAAATAAGCTTCTTGTCTCAATTTCAAAGCATAGTCAATAAACTTCCCTACTTTACCCTGGAGAACGTTTGATTCTGTACATAAAAGAAACTTAAGCTTGTGAATACTAGGCCATCTATTATATATTTCGGTAATATTTTACGTCTAATATTCCTTTATGTAGGACATACCAATAAAGAAAATGGTATTCCTTCTCTATTTGATTGTAGTTACATAATTTACAGAGTCTTTGTTCCCTTGGTGTGCCACTAAATCTTCCCTTTTCTATTTCGGCATATTACGCACACTTTGTATCCATCTGCGCCATGAAAACTGATTTATTCAACGTGTCGTAGTTTTCCTTTCCGCTTTCGTCTACCCCGGACTTGACTTTTTATGAGCAACTCGGCGGGTGTTTCTAGAAAAGCAGAGGACGCTTACCCTACCGGTGCACATGGTCCATGCTCCCAGTTTTTAGTGGAGTCCGAGTTGCTCATTTGCTTTTGTTACCTTGTATGTATGATTTTAGTTATTCTATGTTCTTTGTTGTGTGTGTCTGTTTTCCATGTCTGGTCTTTGTCCCTGGATTACATTATTTTGATTACCGCTACAACCTTGGTTCCCTTGATTACTCTTTAGTCACTGCGAACATTGCCTTCGATGTGACGCAACATGTTTCTAAGTTTCCACACATTTTCCGTTATATGATAGCTTTTGTTCCAACTAAATTTATGAATTAACAATTTCTATATCATTTCCACCAAAATCAAATATACAGTCTTGTAGTCTGTAAGCATTGAGAAATACTTCAGTTTTTTCTGTATTGACGATAAATATCTGCCTATAAGCCCTTCGCAAATCCCGCTTGAAAAAAAAGACAATTCCGTCCATGTTTTTAATTAAGTCTACAAAGACGTCAACATTAGGATATTTCAGATTTACTTCCTCACCTAAGTAAAAATTTTTATCAATGAAGCCGTTAACACCACCGCTTCCTCTTTCAATCAAATCTAAGATGACCTTCCCTCAGAAGAATCTTTCTCCGGAACACTATTTAAGGGTGATATAACGATATCGTGAGAAAAAGGATTAGAGTGAAAAGGACCAATCACTTCTTTACATTCGATTTCTTTTCTCAGATAATTGTCAATATCGCCTGGGAACTCAACCGCTACCTTGAGATTGTGAACAACAGGATAATTTTTTTTCTGAATTTTCATAACCAATCGGATAACCATATTTCATACCCTGCCAACATAAATTTGAAATAAAAATCGATATTTAAACGCGACAAAACAGGAATTCTGCAGTATTTGTAATTGTACTTTTTAGAAAGAATAATACATTCAAGATCTGCAACCAAAAATCAAAACAATTAAACCAGCCTTTGTCCAGCTCGTAAATTTCATGACAAACTTTACAATCTGAACCAACAGACTTGTCAGAACCCAACATAAGATTGTTACTCGTGACGGAAGAATCTGATGTAAGAGTAACTCGCTTTAGATATGCGGGGTAAAAAGTTTCGGCCTCCGGGTTCAAAGCAGAAGACGACTTCGGTGCTATTCATCCCGATTTAGGAAAATAAGGACAAGAACTGTCGCATTCGGGATGAAACAATTTGTTTTTTAATCTTTTTTAAAGTAGACTGCATAGATATGCTGCACTAATCTTTGCTGACCTTTAATAAAAGTGTTGTGGGCCCCTTTTTGCGTACAGCGACTCCTATTTAATAAAGTACAAAACCAGGCTTGATCACTCTCTGCTGGTTTAAAAAAAGGAACAGAAATCTTTGATTTAGGAAGCACATACTGTGTACGAATTGGGACTTCTATAGAAGACAGATCGTCATCCCAAGACTTCTGACCCAACTCAATTTTTCTCAACCATGCCGCGTAAAAAGACAGCAAACCTTTCCATGCATATATATTGCTGTAATATGTAATCTTTTTTTAGCAAATTTAAACGTCCATTTCGCTCCTTCTCAGAAATGCATTTACTGGTGATTATTTCTAATTCAATGGCAGTGAAAAGCTTCACGTCCAAGTCGTTGAACGACACAGACTGGTTCACAAATTCATATTGGAGGGCAGACTGGGGCCAGAGCAACTCGGTTTTGACTGTCAGAAGCCTTAGCTTTTATACCCGAATTTGGTCTCTTCTTCTTTTTCTTAGATCTTAACTCATCACTGTCAGAGCTAGCATCCGTACTAGCAGAAATTTCAAATCTACCTAACTTCTTTTTACTGCTTAATGCCCTTTTGTGAGAGTCGTCACTTGACAGTGACGAACTGAAATCAATAACCTGATCCAGAAGACCTAATTTAGACAATTTTGTATCTACCAAAGCATTCAAACACTCGAACTGTCTTCAATCATTCAAAGAAATATCTTTAGAATCTGTCATAAACGAATTAGCTGTTTTCTTTGACAACACATTTCTCATTCTCACCTTGCTCTTTCTGTAACTCTAACTGCTTCTTGCTGAGCTCTTCTCTAAGTTTCCGTTTTTCTTTTTCTAGCTTCTGCTTTTTAATTCATCCTCTGTAGTCTTCAAGGCTAACTTCAACTGTACCATCTCTACATCACTACCATCATCTTCATTAAAAGGTGGATCTAAGCTGTTAGCCTGATCTAGCCTTTCCTTAATGCTACATGGGGTTTTTATCTCCGATTTCTCCAAATTTACCTCTTCTTTTTTAGCCGACATCAAACTGGAAGCATCTGGAAAACCATATTCTGAAAGACTCAGATAGTTAATTCCAGGGATATTTCGCCGAGGTCTATCAGCAGCCATAATCAAACGATAGTCAAAGAGATTTCAAACGATTCTAACCGAAAAATCTTTTTCGTCCAACCACTCTAACAATTTCTAACATAATGACGAAAATATTGGAGTGAGTAGTATTCGACTATTCACTGAACTGTAGCGATAAAGCGACATTTCAGGTCTAAGGGGAATAACCAAGCAGACAAAAGTTGCGCTGAGTAATTACTTGTTTTTAAGATTATCTTCAGAGTTAAATTGTTTAAATTAGCCAGAAATATTGTTCGTGTGTACATCATAATCAAATACTTCTAAAAATCTACTCATATCTGATTCTACAAATACACCGTTTAGAGTTCATATCACCGGACAACAAAATTCCACCTCAATTTGTATATATCAATATATCAGTATATAATAATTCATGAAAATCAATATCTTAAATCTTATAGAAAACTGAAGGTTCAGGAAATATATATATATATGTCTGAAAAATATCCACGAATCCCGCGGAGGGAACGACAAAAAAAAACGACTCTATGATACAGGGAAGATATGTAAACGTATAGAAAGCTCTGAAAAATTCCCAACGATGGACTTTGTGCAGTCGGTGTTGCCATAGATGTCACAGCAGTACGAGTTTCAGGAAAAATCAGAATATCGCTATTGTTTATTTTATCACATAATTCACTTTCAAGTAAACTGTTTTCTAGACCATCAACGTTCCATATCAAAAATTTCAAACACTGCCTCTGTCACGGAAAATAAGTTCCACCATAATATTTATTCAAAGACAATTCATTATTGAACAAAAATTCCAATCGGAATCTTTTTTATGTAATATATTTTCCAAATGCATAATAAAAGTGCCGATGCATCAAAATTAGTATCATATAAAATAAATTTCAAACGGAATTTTTGTTACATTATAAATTTTCTTTGGAATAAATATAATGGCTTATCATTTTCATTCATGTCTACATAATAAAAGAAAACAATGTTTTAGGATTTTCATTTATTTTCTTTTTTTTTCTCAAGGATATGAAATATTGAAAAAAAAAATTAATTGAAAAAAAACATGTTTGTAGTGTATTTGGTCTTCAGAAATATCTATTTTGTACAAGAACATAATTCTACTTTTATTCAAAATGGTAAAAATAATACACAAATATAAATATCTTTATTTAAAAAAGTATAAATATTATGTAATATTTGTTCCGAATGGTAAAAGTATTACAAAGTATTTTTTTCTGAATGGTAATAATATTCTAGAATATTTGTTCTGAATGGTAATATTATTATAGAGTATTTCTTCTGAATGTTAAAAGTATTATAGAATATTTGTTCTCAATGGTAAAAGTATTATAGAATATTTGTTCTCAATGGTAAAAGTGTTATTACTTTTTTATTTTTTCTGATAGTCACAATTATTCACTTGTTTGCATGTAAAAAAAATGTAAAACAGTTTTTTTCATTGAAATGTAGCTTTAGATCAAGGCTTAATTTGTTACTAAACTTCAACTGAAGATCCATCATTTAAGAACATATTTTTTTTTATATTTATCAGCTTCCATCTTTGCTTTACATAAATATATTGTGCACAGGTATATACATCTAACTCATAATGAACACTATTAATTGTCAATATGAAACCATTGATTAAAACACCTTTCTGATTTAGATAATCAGCCATGTGTAAAAAAATAAATGCTTATCAGGAACAACTGTTATATCAATCAAACTATAACACAAGTTCCTTATATTACAGAAACAAAATATAATATTGAATAATTTCTGCAGACCATATATGATTATAACATTGTTTTTGGAATAAATATTATTTCGTAACAAATATACGTTGACAGCCTCCCCGATTTCTCCTATGAATTCCCAGTCGCTCCTTATACTTGTTCCTCATCAACCGCCACATCATCATCGGTAGACACGTACGGTTTGTCCCGTACTAAGACAACCTTTCTAAATCGGCGACTATTTCTCATAAAATTTAACCGCTACGTCAACCGCGTCTTCATCCTCCGTTTCGTCTATATAATGAAACAATAAATTGTTACGTAGGGCGTTGTATTGTAATTCACGTATATTCTTCTTAATTGAATCAATGTCCTTTGCAGTAATTTGCACGGTTTCAACTGATTCTTTCATTTGGTCGGTAATTGCTGAAATAGTATTGTCAACTGCAACGTCCCTAATTCTGATTTCTGTTATATTCTTTTTTATCGCCGATAAGCGCATATTTATAGTGTCTATATTAGATACAATTATTGAAATATCATCAACTTTCTTCATACGTTCAATCATTATTAACATTTGATGCTGAAAATAGGGAGGAATATAAGTGTTCTGCATTTGTTAAATTTGTTACATTTGTTGCATATTCCCTTTTGGTCGGGCCGTTTGGTCCGTAATACATAGTCGTGGTTCAAGGCGCAAACGGGGATCAGTATTAAATCTCAAATCCATCGCTTCAGGGGAATAACGGGAAATCGAATGTTGTATGGAGTGTTAGTATGGAGTGCTAAATGCAGTGAGTTGTGGTGAGTTTTGTTTTGGTTCAGGTGAAATTTATCAAGTTAACACTTTGAAATCTGACTAAGAAAACAGCAATACCAATCTTACCATATAAGTAGTGTGTTATTCTTTTAATAAATGATGGAAAATGTTCGAACATTCACACTTATGTATTCGCTTTTCTAGATTTTTCCGTGTCTATATCAACTACTTATATTCAGACTAAATAACCTTATTAAGACACCGTGTTGTGTGGTACGTTCGTGCACTGGGTTCTGTAACTATAACACTGTCTAAGTGAAAACTCCATTAGAAACACATAGTTTATTTGACCAAGTACAAAACCTTTGATATAAAACAATGGTGCATATCGCTTATAAATGCATAACGCACCACTATGGTTTGCGGTCAGGTTTTCCGAATTATAGCCTAACAACCCCAGCATGTAACACGCCAGGGGTACACAACCCAGTTGCTCTATTGGCAGAGCGCCCTAACCCTCGACTAGGATTCGGAACACTATTTAGTCGCCTTTTACGACAAGCTTAGCGCTGCTTCGGGCCTATTCTTTGGACACCCGGATCTTTTCGGGGCACTATTTCATTTGGCATAGTATATCTGAAGCTTGGCTCTGTTCAAACATACTGATAAGCTGACTGATTGAGAAAACATCAAAGGCATAATGGCTAATGCTCAGATCAACGTCGAATTCATAGCGAACAGTTAATGTGGACAAAGTCTTGTCTACAATAACTTCCGATTCCAGATAAAGTCACGTCGATATGAAACAGTATATTGGCACTGTGCCGCTAGAACCTGCCAAGCGACTATAAGAACTCTTAATACAATTTCCAATGATTTCAATCTTCAGCATAACCATGCATCTGATCCACAAAAACTACAAGTAAGCTTTCCTTACTCTTTCGTTATATTCCATCTTGTCAAAAGACAAAACTATCAAAATTTGATCTTTCTTTACTAAGTGTAGAATTTAGGTTGCACTATACAGATGGGACTGAGGTGCACTGTTTTGTAAAACTTTAAAATAAAGGATGAATCTTGGTGGAAATATTGGTTGTGGGTAGTAGAGCATTCGTTCACAAATAGATGCAATACTGGTGAATGTAAAGAGGTGTAAAATACATGCATTTAGCTATCCGGAAAGATTCAGGTCTTCGCCGGATTGGGTTCTCTTCTTTGAACCAGCTGGCTGCTTTTCAAAAATACAAAATTTCGCACGAACTGTAAAAATTAAATTCATGAACAAATGAGCAGAGAAAGGTACACTTTTTATTTGTTTTTTACAGTAATATATACTTTTTACAGGAAAAATTGTTGGATTTACTTGTTTAAGTGTCTCAATATAACTTTATTTCCACAAATTGTCGTAAAGTTATCTGCAGTGACCTTTCTATATAGTGGAACCTTAGCAAGAAATCCGTCAGGACCCGAGAGGTATCCGTCCACCTCTCCGCCTGGCATACATTGTAACAATGAAAAAGCTGGTGACTGATGATGTAAAAGAAGGAGAGTCATATAATTGATTTGACAATCGATGGAAATTATGCAGTAAAATATTCTGTGGACTCTAATGATTTAAATCAAAATGTATACTGTGATGTGATTTTAAAAATAATTATTCATAAAACCATTTCGTTTTTCTCTCTTGCCATAGAAATTAAGCCTCATATATAAGCAATAAAAATCACGCTACAAATGGTGGCAACGGTGCGATAAACGGTTCCAGTGTTGAAGTGGAGGGATTTGTTTGTTAAAAGAATTTATGTGAGGATTAAAATATTCAGATTGAAATTCTCATATGATTATCGGAATGTGTTGGAGTTGTAACTAAATAGAAAAAAATTCAGGAAGACGTAACGGATTTCAGAATGTATCTCATGGATTTCACAAATATTGACGGACTTAATCGCGGCAATCCAAATAGTTATGAAAACAGAAAAATCTGATTCTTTTCACCGTCTTATTACTGTAACAGATACAGTCTCCACATATTTCGAACGTTGACCGTCAGCTAAACGGAACTATTCCGTTTACCCCCACCCGGAGTAATCAGATCCGTGGATGAATAGGTATAGTTCAAGTGAATCTGTGAAGATGCAGTTCAGTTTTTAACGAGCATACCTAAGCCTACGAACTCTAGAGTATTTCAACGACCCCAAAATCTTTATAAAATACCAGTTCTGTGGACAGCTTTCCTTTGGTAGTGGATTATATCTGTTTTGGTGCTATGTGCATTTACTGGATTTATACCATATAGACATCCCCAACATGATTTTGAATGTTGGTTATGGGAAAATAGTGTTGTGATTCCAACAACTATGTAAATTCTATTTCTGGTAGCGGTGACATTTAAAATAGTGTACCCAGATCAAGCAATGGAAGACTGTGATGTCCATTCAGATGATGCATGTACTCAATTAGATGATAAGGATCGGCGGAACGATTACAAAGCGAGAAAGAAACTGAGATTCAATAAAGATGTAGTGGAAGGAAACGACAAAAGTCCAACAGTGATTAGGAGTTCATCCTATTCAAGCCAATCTAACATACATGTTAAGAGAACATTTAGTGGATTTAAGAAATATTGCGGGTTTGAATGATTGGAATAAGGAAAGGAAACAGCGCGTATTCACGACAACATTGAGAAGTCAAGCGGGCGATTAAGTTCATGGTTTAAAAGAAGAATACTTGCAGAAACTTGGTCGATGTTGAAAGAGAAAATTGAATTACGTTTCGGACATTCAAACATGAAAGAAATGTACTTAGTTGAAGCGTCGAAAGATGAAACCAGGGGAGTCACTCAGGGATTAAGAACAATCAATCGAAGATCTTTATCGCAGAGTATACCCAAACAGCCCGAATACGGTACAGGGCAATAGTATTAAAACATTCCGTGATGCGTGTAGTAAATCTTAGGAATAATAATGTAATAAGACGTACGAGACCAAAAACTTTCAAGAAGCAGTAACGCGTGCAATGGAAGAAGAATGTATAAGAATCAGTAAACAAAACCACAGGCCTTTACGCAGGAATGTATATTCCGTCAATAGTGTAGAAGGCTTGAAATCGAAAGAGAAATATAGTGAGAAGAAAAGGAAACGCCAACAATAAACCGTATTCCGCATACATTAAAGAGAAAGACACGACAAAGAACAACGAATGTAGTGTGTTATAAGTGTAGTGAAAGTGGACATTACAAAACCAACTGCTTACATAATCCGACTGATAAAAGATCCACCGTGTCTCCGCAAACGAATCCGTCAGGAGATACAGACAGGTCAACAACTTTTAATGAGAGCCGGTCGGAGCCGAACAGAATTTTCACGAAGCTTAGCACAGCAAGCAAAGATGAGGTTGAGTTTTCTAAAGGGAATTATGTGACTCCAAGGAAGACATGCATAAGTGGCAGTCATTGCACAGAGGATAAGAGTGTAGTTAACAGCAATGAGTTGCTTCATTCAATCGAAGATCTTAATAGGTGTAAAACCACTATTAAAAGTCCCATTACTTTCTGTGTTGAATTAAGCAATTTTCAAGGTCTCAATCTTTTTTAAAATTTCTTAAAATGAACTTTAACAGGTTTTATCATAGAGGGGGCCCTTTAAAGACTCTCTCATAAAATTTGCAGCATACCTTTAATGGCTTCTAAGAAAGAACGGTGAAGTGAAAGTAGACAGGTACTAAAAATACTACTTTCCTTTTTGAAATTTGACAAATCAATGGGCGTAAGATCTAGACTCTGACAAGTTATTCTCTACATTAGATTTCCAAATTGTTGTATTCAGTGTGTACCTGACATGATAAGCTTTCAGATGATACCCAGTTTGCATATGCTGGCTAAATCTAAAAAAAAAAATATACCATGCATCCTAAGAACTACTATGTTTTTACGGACTATTTTCTGGTATGTGCAGGCGACTGGTTCCCTTTAATAGTGGTATTATACCTTAATAGCACAATCTGCAATGTCGACGAGTCGCCAAATATATCTCATGATGCTAAACCCAAAGAAGAGAAAATGAATGAAATTTCTTCACACGCATATAAACTACAGAAAAGTGAAGAAGAAAGGACAAACATTACAAAGTAAACGTAAACGGGAATGCCTCAATAAAAGTAAGGGCTATGAAAGAAGGATCTATGATTATATTGAAAGTTGATACAGGGTCCAAGAGAACGTTCATTACCAACGAATACTACTACTCAATATTGCCGAAATCTAGACCTGTGCTGAGCAAAGTGGAAACGCAATACAAAACAGCAGATGGAAACTTATTGGAGATACAATAAACATTTATTTCGACGAATTTGGTTGTTTATTTGAAATCATCGTTGGAAATGTCAAAAACAATTTAGTAGGAGAAGACTTTCTTGCAAAATTTCAGTGTAATTGGAATTATATGTTAAAATCGTTGGAGGTTAAAGGCAATATGATTCCATTTCAATCAGGATCCAAGTGATATACGGTCAAGTCGAGTAATTTCTGTTGAAACGGTTACAGTGCTATATAAACGTGAAATCAATGTAAAGGCCAAGTTAACCAGAAAAGTGTGTAGTAAAATGAATGACAATTTATTCGGGGTGTGTGTCCTGACAACAAATTTATGAAGGAACATAGAATGGCTTTGTGACGAGTTCTTGTTGATGTGTCGGACTCTGAATTTTATGCTAGGATTTTAAATCCATGTGATTCGGATGTTATTCTTTACAAAGGAACTCATATCGGATCATTTGTACCTATATCACAATTGAAGGCCTTAACAGCGGATGATAACCCAGGAAATATGTATCAAGTTGAAAACCGTTTGACAAGAGATGATACATAATGTCCAAAGCATATGGTAAATATGTATGAAGAAGGATGTAAAGAGTTAGCAAAGGATGAAGCTAAAGATTTCAAATCACTTCTGTAAAAGTACAAGGATGTGTTTGCTGATCCTTCAGGAAGTCCAGGGAGGACTACACTTGGAACGCATTCTATCAGATTTACGGATGATATATCATTGAAAGATCCGCCTTGTCGGATTTCAATATAAAAAGGCACATTATTGATGATGAAGTAAAGAAACTAGAAAAAAGAAAGTGATTTAAAATTCAAACAGTCCGTATTCATCAAGTTTGGTTCTAGTTCAAAAGAAAGATGGAACTTGGCGTCTTGCCGTGGATTATAGGAAAATAAATGACAAAATTATGAAGGATGTGTACCCTTTGACTAAGAAAGAGGACAATATAGACACACTTTGTGGTGCGAAATGGTTGTCCGTACTCGACTAAAACATGGCATATCACCAGGTTCCAATGAATACAGCAGATAAGGAAAAGACTGCGTTTGCAACCCCGGTCTACGAGGAGGACTGTACCAGTACATAACAATGCCTTTTGGTTTGTGTGATTCTGGAGCTACGTGTCAATGGATAATTGAAGCTGCTTCAAGTGGACTACAGTGATATATATTAGTTTTATATTTAGATGACATAATTGTATTTATTGACAGCTATAAAATCATTTACTGAATTCAAACAAAGTATTTGAAAGATTAAAAAGTGCTGCTTTAAAGTTGAAAGCTTCGAAGTGTTATTTTTTTAAACATGATAAATTTTTATGGATATATTCTGTCATCTGACGAAGTGAATACGGATTTGAAAAAAAAAATAGGAGTAACTTTACAGATGCCGCCTCCGACGAATCTGACAGAATTGAGAATTTATTGGATTGATGTCTTACTATAGAAAATTCGAAAGTTTTTTTTCGACTTACTACAAAAAGGAACAAGAAATGAATGGACAACTGAGTGTGGACAAGCTTTTAATGTCATTAAAAGTAACTTGACGGAGGCCCCAATATTTACTTATCCGCAAGAAAAAGGCAGCGAATTTATTATGAATACGGACGCAAGTTCACATTTGATAGGTGGAGTTCTATCGCAAGTACAAGACGGACACAAAAGAGTGATCGCTTATGCAAGTCGAACACTTCATAAGACGGAAAGAAATTACTGCTTAACCAGAAGAGAATTACTGGCGGTAGTTTACTTCACAAAATATTTTAGACACTATTTATTCGGACGTCCACTTGTTCTAAGAACAGATCACGGATCATTACAGTGGATTTATAAATTCAAAAAATTCTCGACGGACAAGTAATGAGATATATGCAACAGTTGAATAGTTAGGAGTTTAGGATTGTTTATGGACCAGGACAAAAAGCTGATGCTTTATCAAGAGTAAACATAGAGGGGAATAAGAGTATAAACAATGTAAGTTGCCGTTATACTATACATTCGATGATTGTTGGGGTTTAACGCCCGAGCTGCAATATTTCAGCTATATTCAGGCGATGAACATGAAAGGGATGACAAAAGGAACATGAAATGATGATGAAATGAAAAAAGGGACGGGACACAAGGACAATAGGGTCGACAAATTCTGATTGCCACAAGTTAAAAGGGAGGAATGGGTAGGGTCGGGCGGAGCGCAAAGGTTCATACTCCTATCGAATACCACAGCATGGTTCTTTAACGTGCGGGGAACGTGGCATCTTTCCAAACACGGTGCACCACTATGGTTTGCGGTCAGGTTTTCCGTATTATAGCCTCACAACCCCAGCATGTAGCATGCCAGAGGTATCCCATTCCACCACCTGGGGCACACATCCCAGTTGGTCTGTGAGCAGAGCGCCTAGGCCCGGCTGGGTTTCTGGGCACTATTTAGTCGCCTTTTACGACAAGCTTAGCGCTGCTGGCCTAATCTTTTGATACCCGGACCCGGACCTGATCATACATTCGGTGAAAATGGTGCTATAATGTCTAAAGCAAAATTCACGGAAACAGTGATGACTATTGAAACAAGAACGAGTTAGACGAGTGCATTTCGATGGTAAGGGGCGGAAAAAATGGACCAAACTTCAGTAAAGAGAAGAGAAAACCAGTATGTGAGGTGTCAGGAAATTCAATGTATTAAATACAAAAAGATTGCCAAGAACTAGAACCAGTTATTAGATTCAAAGAGTTGTGTAATAAGAAACCTACAGCGAGACAAATTTCTATATTCAGTTCAGATACAGTTTTGGATTTCCAAAATGGGACTTTATAGATTAAAAATGGAGTCCGATATGTATTTTGGGAAGATAATGAAAAACAAGGTGGGGAATTTGTGCGCCAAAGAAGATAGAATAGTTTGTTATGTGGCATCTTCACGATTCTCCTGTTTCTGGACACCAAGGAATAAATCGAACATGGCTGAAAGAAAAGCAATGTCCTTCTTATTGTTGGAAAATGAGACAAAGTGTTATAGATTATGTTAGATCGTATGATATCTGTGAAAGGAAAAATATCAAGACATTCAAAACGCCTGGAAATGAAGTATTATGTAGCTGGCGAAAGACTGGCCTCGGACTTCGCCTGACCATTCCCAGTATCAGAACACGGAAATTCCTGCATTTTAGTTATTGGTGATTACTTCACTTAATTCACAGAGGAGTACGCTTTACCAAATATGGAAGCGGAAACTCTAGCTGATGTTGTATGGAGAATTTGGGTAAAACGGCATGGATGTCCAATGGAGTTACACAGTAATCAAGGCAGACAGTTCGAAAGTAAATTATTCCAGTCTTTATGTAAAGCGTTAGAAATTGACGAAAGACGAACAACACCAGGAAATCCAAGATCATATGGTTTTGTAAAGAAAACCTACAGAACGGTAAAAAAACATAGCTAAATACGTTAGAAGTGATCAGAGATATTGGGATAGATTTATTGATCTTTTAGTAAGAAATGCAACACCACACAAAAGTACAGGAATGTTGCTCTATAAGATGACTTCCGGAGAAGAGATGAGGATCCTGTGAGATATAGTTATACCGTGTTTTGAAAAAGATAGTGAGTTTATAAATTAACATGATTCTATAGTGAATTTCAGGGAAAAACTACATAAAATTCACGGAATTACTCTTGAAGCTTTAAGAGAAACTACAAAAAGACAGAAACGACATTATGATAAAAATACTAAACGGCTAGGCTACAATATAGTTGATATGGTAAAATAGTTCCAGCCAACTGTAAAAAAGAAATTAAAAAGAAATTATTAAGAGCATGGACATGACCATGAGTTGTAGTTGACAAATTTACATATGTTTTAAACTATATAAAACATACAAAGATTTCTCCTTTGGTTATAATCCATGCGTACATTATTAAACCGTTCTACCGCACAAGAACACTGAAAAACCTACATGGTACATAAGGCAAAATACGAAACTCGAAGCAGAGTATCCTAATGTCAGTGCATTTGATTGGTTGATTGATTGTTGGGGTTTAACGCCCGAGCAGCAATATTTCAGCTATATTCAGGCGATGGATGATAAAATGAACATAAAATGATAATGAAATGAAAAATGGGATGGGACACAAGGAAAATTTTGATTGCCACTGGAAATAGGAAGAGGTGGGTGGGGCGGAGCCCAAAGTTTCCTTCTCCAAAAGAATAACACAGAAAAGATGCGAGGAACGTGGCATCTTTTCCTACACATTGCACCACTATGTTTTGCGGTCAGGTTTCCGTATTATTGCCTGACGACCCCAGCATGTAACACGCCAGGAGTACCCCATTCCACCACTTGGGGCACACAACCCAGGTGTTCTGTTGGCTTAGTGCTGATTCTTTTGACAGCTAGACCCGCACGAGGCTCAATGCATTTGAAGTTTGATACTGGAACAGAAAAGGAGTTGACGGTTTCAAACGCAACCATCAATGATGAATCCGATTCCGGTAGTTTTGATGTTCTGTCTGAGGTTTTTGAATATGTAAAAACTCCTTCACCAGCAACAAGCCGTATTTCCTCTGATCCATCTAATGATCCGATCTGTAATATCCTATGTCCAGCAGATACCCTAAATATTCCGATCAATACACCATCGAGCATTCCGCCTGAAGGTAGAACGGTACTACATTGTATTTATTTCTCATAGGCGACAATAGTAAAACGTTTGAAAAATTCACCCCTTTAAAACAATGACGGAGCTAAGCTGACTTTTTTTCACTCATATCTTCATTTTCCTAACTAAAATTGTGAGCAAAATCATAGCATAACAGTTTCGTTTGTTTGGTATTTTAAGCAGATGATGTTTGGGGTCTAAGTTCCCCCTTTCTCTGCAAATGCCGAAGGGAGCGTAAATGGTTGCATTATCAACTAGGTTCTGCATACTTAAGGGAAAAAACAAACATCAATATCCGGTATGTACCTTCATTTTCATGAGGAGAAAAATAGCATCATGGCAGCTCCATTTGCGTATACTTGTATATATGCGACTGAAGGCACGATACCACAATTAATTTTCAAGTGCATTTCAATATACACATTTGAGCAGATTAAAAAAATTCCACCGGTCAAACTGCATAAAACTTCTCTGGCCTAAAGATAAGGACAAACAGGATTTTATACATAAATTGTAGAAAATTTAACCATCATTTTCTGAAATTAATACATATAACTCGGAGATGGGGTAAACATGACAAATTAACTGAGTTAAAAGTCCTAAATTTTAACCTTGTTCTACTGAACCAAATCACAATTTTTAGTCAGAATTGATTAATGAAAAAAAAATCCCATGTAATTTTAAACTATTTTCTACCAATTAGAGGCAAAACTTCAGCAAATAAAGTTTCCAGTAAAAATATGAAAAAATGTGGAAGGTACCTACTACCAAAGTTGGAACTATATTCGATGATTAAATACGAATCGAATCATAGCTTTTCCAAGATATGGCTGGCCATAACAGTACGCAGTATGGGGTCCAGATGTTTTTGAAAATTACGAAATCAATATTTCCCATATTCTTGGGTACTGAAAAATTGCGAAACGGTAACGAAACAAAACGAACCGAAAATAATCGATAAAAGAAAAAATGGAAACAATTCGGAAAAATGATTCAAAGCGAAATAAAAACAAAATTAAACGATACAAAATCGAAACAGAATGAAACGAAACTAAATTAAATAAAAGAAATCTTTAAACACGTTTCGCAATTTATAGGAATCATAATGTTTACCAGTGCCGGACAATACGACCCAAAGACATTTCGGACCATGACAACCCATACTTCCTTACGAATGCCGGACATATTTGCCGAAAGACCTATCAGACCATGACAATTACTACAATGCTTTAGGGCAATTGCAACGGTATATCATTACAAAATTACGTAAATCATTGTATTTATTATTTTTGTGTAGTTCATTTTGTTTTTTCTTGTATAATTCAGTTTGAAGAATTAAGTTGAAATTTTTATTGGGGTTTTGCTTAATTTAATGTCTAAAACTTTTATGAATAGAATTATACTAGTTGTTGAAATAAATTCTAGCCTCTTCTAATATTGTACAGTTGATGTTTTACTTTTTTTCACAATTTTACCGAACTTTGAATGCATGGTGAACGGTTTTTCTTTTTTTATTATTGATATTTTCATTGTCAATAAGGTTATTATTTATTCAATGTTTATGTGTCGCGTGTATTCAACCTTAACCTACAAAGGGGATCCTTAAAGGTTGGGGCGGAAACGACCCAATAGGAATCCCCTCAAGTGTCATAATAGTAAGTCGTTCTATAAATAGGTAAATATAAACTAGAGGCTCTAGAGAGCCTGAATCGCTCACCTGGTCCAAAATAGTCTTTATAGCTTTCTAAAGCTGGACTCTTGGCTTTACCGTTACTTATTGTCACAGGACTCATTTTGATCAATACAGAGCATATTAGTTATCCACCCGGTTTTCATATTATAAAATAAATCCCTAATTGTCATTATCTCTTCAAATGCAATAACTCCAATATTGAGCAACATATCTTTATGAAAATGTCAGCTTAGGTCTGTCTCATCATGATGATCAATTTCCCCCCAAGAAAATAAGGCTAAACCATTTGGTTTTCAAGTTATATCAACAAGTCGTTAATTTTTATTTGAGGTGGCCGTGTTTTCGACAGATAAAAAAAATTGTTAAGGACATCCTCACAAACATTCATGCAATGTTTGGTTACAATCCATCCTACAAGTTGTCTAATTGGAGATTTATAAAAAAAAATCCATTTCAGGACCCATAACTCATTCATTTGTGAACGGATCTTTCAGAATATTTCGGCATTTAGGTACATGTAGGTAATCCATCGTGCTAAATAATTTAAATCCCTGCCAGATTTTAGCTAAACCCATTTGTTTTTGAGTTATTTGCATAATTCTTCAATTTGACCCCTATGGTCTATTTTTGGTAACGGTTGCCATATCTTTCACAAGATCAGAAATCCACACACACAGATTGTTCAACATGTTCTACATTACATTCATGCAAAGGTTTGTTTCAATCCATACTGCAGTTTTCGAGGAGAAGATGTTCAAAGTTATAAATGTAAAATTCGAGAAAAAAATTCTATTTCAGGACCCACAACTCATTCATTCGTCAACGGATCTTTCTGAAAATTCGGCAAAGGTCCATCCCATCATGCTGAACAATTTGATCCCTACCAGATTTTAGCTAAACCCAGCTGTCTTTTTAGTTACTATAATAATTGTTCATTTTGACCCCTACAGTCTACTTTTAGTAATGGCCGCCATGTTTTTTGCCAGATCGAAATTCCCCACACAAGGATTGTTCAAAATATACTAAGAAAGTTTCAGGCAAAGTTTGGTTACAATCTATTGAGTAGTTTCAGAGGAGATGTTTGAAAAGTTAACAGACGACGACGACGGACGACGGACACATAGTGATGGCAATAGCTCACCTGGCCGAAAGGCCAGGTGAGCTAATAAAGGGTAATAACTTTCATTGTATATTTTGTTTGTTTTATTTCTACGGTTTTATTACTTTCAATTGCTTTTAATTATTTTCTGTAATTTAATTATTTGTATGTGATTTAAGTATCTTTGTCTTATAATGATAAATTGGTTGTAATATAGCCTACTTGGTCGAGTGGTTTTGGTTTTTGGACTTTGTGCAGGCGGTGTTCCCCTAAAAGCGATACCAGCCTTCCTTTTGTATTATTTGTTTTACGGTCATTTAAAAAATTTACCCAAACTTTGTGTGTCTCTGTGTTTCATGTGTCTGGTCTTTATTTCTGGATTACATTCTTTTGATTTCCGCTAGAATCTTGGTTCCCTTTTTTACTCTTTCAAGAATCCAAACGACTAAAGAGTCTTTTTTCTACTACGATATGGGCATTTTCAATAAATGAAGGCGTGTTACTCGAAATCAATTTCACCTCAATTCCAAACATTGTAGACAACTAGAAAATGCGAGACCAGTAACAGTTACACGTACATATATGTCTTGTTAATATCAAATCAGACTGCAAATGTAATAAAATATGTTTTTATTTATCTTTTTTTCATCTAAAAAAAACAGGAATGAAGCGAATTATATATAGAAAGCAGTGATTTATCGAATGTTCCTTATGTAATAAATATCGATAATTCACAAGTGAAATTCACTCTCGAACATTCTCCAGTCAAAATTTCAATCCGTCGAACACAAAATGTAGTAGTAATGTTGAATATAACAAAATATTGTAGAGAAAATCTACCTAAAATCTATCTAATAAAAATAAAATGATTAATAACTAATATATAAGTACTCGTGCCAAGATAACATGTGCACCGAACAGGGTTTTACAAGTGATCATATTTTGGTTTTTCACTCCTTCCAATTACATCTAATTACCTTACTAATATTAATATAATTACCTGTAAAATAGATGCAATGACAACCATTTCGATTATCTTGATGTGCTTAATTTCAATCACCATATGAAGAATGTACTTACTGTAATAAATGAACGATCCCCCAAAACGCATCCTACGTAATAGTACGTTACGTCTCTAAATAACTATTTCAAAACACGTAATAGTACGTTACGTCTCTAAATAGCTATTTCAAAATACTTTGGCAAATCCAAAAACAAATTCTAACATCGTTGGAAATTTTTCAGACCTTTCTGTGTTTACATTATCTTCCTTGTATCAATTTGATCCGATGGAGCAGCGTAGAGAATCAGTGGCGGATCCAGAGTTTTAGGTAAGGGGCGGGGGGGGGGGTGGGGCAAATAAAATTTCTTGACAGGATCACCGGTGAGGATCACGAATTGATCCGAATTTGCTAGGGGGTTTGAGGGCATGCCTCTAAAGAAAATTTTGAAATATTAAACTTCAAATCCTGCATTCTAAGCGTATCCTGAACAATTTTCAACAATATTTAGTGTCCATCCTTGTATGTTAAAAGTTTTGGAACAATCGTACAAACAATGATAGTGACTTTTCGAGATCTTGAAACCTTCCATGCATTCTGCCCAATTCAATTAGCCTTTTTTATGGTAGTATTTTTAAAATTCTTATGAAAATTAAGAGATCTTATTTCAAAACTTTGAGTAGAAATTCCACATTCATATACTACAACTGCTTTGAAGGGTTGCAAGCAAAACGAGGTTGTGGATAAATGCAGTTACGCTGGTGTATATGCGAAAGAGCGTACATGGACATTACTCCTTATACATACACTTTCCTTGTCAAGAAAATAAAAAGTATATCCCTCCTTTCATAAACTTTAAGGTATTCTTCTTAAAAAGATGTTCTAAATCATCGATAAAATAAAATTAGATCATGCACTTTCCATCAACAATGAGACAAAACAAAACCTTTGTTACCTTGCCCGCTTTTCCTATTTTTTCATAGATTTTATTCGTTGATTTTGATATGAAGGTAACTCATTCAGTTATTTAGTTTTGTTCCGTTTCGTTTTTATTCCATATAATTTCGGATTGCTTCATTTCGTTACGATCTATTTCATTCCGTTTCGCAATTTACAGTACCATATTATTTTTAGAAAATGGATTTGCCAAAGTATTTTGAAATAGTTATTTATAGACGTAATGTAACATTAAGTGGGATGCTTTTTGGGATTGTTCATTTATTACAGTAAGTACATTCTTCATAAAGTGTTTTATTAGTGTCTTTCTTGTCCAAATAATTTAATTAAAATTTAAAAATTACTTTGTTCTGAAATTAGATATAGAAAGAGTAATCAAGGGAACCAAGGTTATAGCGGTAATCAAAAGAATGTAAACCAGGGACAAAGACCAGACATGGAAAACAGACATACACAACAAAGAACATAAAGTAACTAAATTCATACATAAAATCATAAGAACATAATACGCATATATAAAAAAATATGTACATTGCGGTATAGTGGGTTAATTATTGTGTTGAAAGGTTAAAATACTCTTTTGAGGATGAGTTAGCAGTAGCTTAATTGTGTCTACTACGTGTACTATGTATGTTTGGTTTGTCATCGCCACAAGACAATGAGTTCACTTTTTTACAACACAGATCTTGCTTCAGGACCTTTAATTGAGACATGGTGATAGGAATTAAGCACATCAAGATAATCGAAATAGTTGTCATTGTATCTATTTTACAGGTAATTATATTAATATTAGTAAGGTAATTACATGTAATTGGAAGGAGTGAAAAACCAAAATATGATCACTTGTAAAACCCTGTTCGGTGCATGTGTTACCTTGGCACGAGTACTAATATTTTAGTTATTTATCATTTCATTTTTTATTATATAAATTTTAGGTAGATTTTCTCTACAATATTTTGTTATATTCAACATAACTACTGCATTTTGTGATCAACGGATTGAAATTTTGACTGGAGAATGTTCGAGAGTGAAATTCACTTATGAATTATCGATATTTATTACATAGGGAACATTCGATAAACCACTGCTTTCTATATATAATTCGCTTCATTCCCGTTTTTTTTTAAATAAAAAGAAAAAAAAAGATAAATAAAAACATATTTTATTACATTTTCAGTCTGATTTGATATTAACAAGACATATATGTACGTGTAACTGTTATTGGTCTCGCATTTTCTAGTTGTCTGCAATGTTTGGAATTGGCGTGAAATTGATTTCGAGTAACACACCTTCATTTATTGAAAATGCCCAAATCGTAATAGAAACAAAAAGACTCTTTAGTCGTTTGGATTCTTGAAAGAGTAATAAAGGGAACCAAGATTCTAGCCGAAATCAAAAGAATGTAATCCAGAGGTAAAGACCAGACATGAAACACTGACACACAAAGCTTGGGTTACTTTTTTAAACGACTGTAAAACAAATATCACGAAAGGAAGCCTGGTATCGCTTTTAGGTGTCTTGAACCGTAATAGGAATTAAGGACCATTAAAGGCCAGGAACAAGCATTTTTAGTGATGTTTGGGCAGTAACTTGAGTAAATGTTAATGGATCGGTTTGAAATTGAACAACAAAGAAGAAGGCTGCGTTGGGTTGAATTTTAGGGTTGTGATTTGAACCGTTTAGGATTAAGGGACCAAAAAGGAGCAAGAAACAAACATTTTAATTATGCTCGGACAATAACTTGACTGTAAGTAATTGGATGTCTTGGAAATTGTTTCACAATGTTCAATTGCACAGAAGGCTGGGATTAGTTTTGAGGTTATGACTATTGAGGAATTTAGGACAAAAAAGGGACCTGAAACAAGCATTTTCTAGATTTCCGGACAATAACGTGATTACAAGTAAACGGATTTTTTTCGAAATTGTACCACAAGATGCCATACCACTATAAAGATTTGTGGGTTTGTGACTAAAAAAGGGGCCTCTTCTGAACAAATTCTTATTCTTTGTCAAATATTTAAGCAGAACCAAAATTCAAAATGTTAAACGTACATTTTTGTTTCATATTTGAGAACTTGCATTGATGAAATGTTTATCCTTACAAGAGTCATTAAGTTAAATTTTATGCACCGTATTAATATTGAAATAATATGCGTTGACAGAATCGTTTGCAGTTATGGTTGCTATCTCGACTTATTGGTTTATTGTTGCTTTACGTTGAATTATATACTTTCATTATAAGTATCAGAGTTTGTGCTCGGAGACGAAACATCTTTTTTTTGATGTAGAGCTAAATTTACCGAAATTTTTAAAGAAGTTGGTTAATTATACCCTTGCAAACAAAGTTTGGGGGGGTATATAGGTTTCCCCGTTCCATCCGTATGTCTTTCCGTCTGTCTGGTCTGCTTGCAGCATTGTTATGAGACTTTGTTGGATGTAATATAACCACATGGAAATGAAGTATTTTGAGATATCAACTTGACATTCATTATATATATTTTTGTATCATAGATGTTGATAACATCATTCCCCAGACAGCATGCCTCCGTTGGGCCAACGTTGGCTGATGGTTGGTTCGTTGGCTTTTAGTTGGCGTTGGCAAGACGTTGGCCCAACGTTGGCCCAATGTAGTAGTCCTTAGTTATGGAAATATTTCTTTCTGATTCAATTTTAACCAAAATGGTTTTTACTTGACAACCAAATGGTAAAACACCACTTTTTAAAATTTTAATTATTTGTATTATTCTACATTTGTCCAACCCAGAGCCAACAGTGAGCCAACACTGAACATTGAACCAACGTCGAAACGACTTTGGTAACAAACATGTTAAAAATACTAAATATTAATACTCTTGATGCAAAAAGTATGTCGGTCTCAAGAAAAGTAAAACTCGGAAGCAAATCCGGATGTATAAAAACAAATATTGTGTTGCATCTAAACTGCGATACAAAGCTTGGCCAACGTTATTCGCGTTTAATATTTAGAATTTAATAACACAAAAAAAAAAAGATTATTATTAATAACCAAATCTTATTTATGTTAATAACAGTGTACATGATTGTCTTCCCCATATGCAGGTTTGTAACTGAGAGCATAATACACCTTTTACAAAACAAAAATTTGTCTTTAATTTTGAACAAATGTATACGTGTTTTCAATGCAAATTCATCCTAAACACAAAATAGTGATAGGTATTACCATATTATGTCTATTCAGTGCAAACACATTTGCAAATTTTCAATATTTAGTATACCAATGCTCGTAGTATCTCTAATGTTATAATATATTTTCTTGTTTTAATATTAACTACAACCAGCTTGTCATTGGCATATTCTTACTGTGAAGAATTTATATGGTAAACTGAGGAGAAATTAGAGCCCTTACTCTGAAGGAGTGCACAGCATCAGCACCTTGCGATATGACCAGGAAATACATTATAAAATTATGTTCTAATATCTTAAGGAATACAATCTTCTGACTTTATGGTTGGGATAACGTTGGGGTTATGTTGGGCCAACATTGGAGATTCGTTGGGTCAATGTTGGCCCAACTAATGTTTGCCTCCGTTGGGTCAACGTTGTCTCTCTTTGCACTTACAACGTTGGACCAACATTGGGTACCCTATGTTGGCCCAACGTAAATGACTCCGTTGAACCAACGTTGGCCCAACGTAGGAATGCTGTCTGGGTCTCGAGTAGGTGCTGAATATTCCCTTTCCGAAATCTTTTTTAAATACAAATGTATGCCATTTTGATAAAGAATGTGATGATCTAAAAACTTTAAAAAATTAAGTTTACTGGACAATCCAAAACTTAAGCAATGCATGCAGACATAATTTTGTTTCCTCATACAGGAAATCCTCTTTATATTAACGAATGCGATTTTTTAAGAAGAGCCTTGTATTTATTATTATATGCCGTTACACTTTAACAGGAAAAAATGTTACAGATATAAGAAGGTTTGAAAATTTTAAATCAGCGTTGTTTTTTCATCCAGGAACCGCAGGCATATGCAACTTGATATAGATGGAGAAAATATATGTTTATTATCCCAGATTTTATTGCCTCTCCCTCCAATCTTTCAAGAGCTTGGAAATAAAGACACTACATACAAACTGAATTCTGCCTCTTATCAACCCTTCATCTCAAAATTGACAAAACGGAAGCTTTCATCTTAACTCTGACAATAGCCACAACTTCGATTTCACCACTGCCAACCATCTGTCCCTATGAGGTAACATACAAGTTGCTTCATGATCAGTGTATGGAGTTTTGATTCTCACCTCATACGTATTGCCAGAAAGTACGACTGTCACATTGATTTTCAAGATCGGACACATCGTGTTACACTAAAAAGCTACTTGAACAAAGACATATTGATCATAGAATATGGTCCACATTCAATAAGTAATACGTTCTTCATCATGATCCAATTGAGCATCTATTTTATTACGACAAGCGACTGTTTTTTTTTCTTTTTCGTTTGACTCGACTTGAACAAGCAGCACGAGTCGTATCTTCCGAGAAGGAGCAGAAACTGTTTTATCTTTCAAAGCTCATGGACAAATTTCTGCTATTTAGTTTAGTTTCTGATGTTTGTTTTCTGTATGTATCTTAAGTTCTTTTGTGTTGTGTGATTTGGTTTTATTCAACCTAAGAAATTGCAATGATTTGAGTGTCTGTATCTTAATGAAATTATAAGGTGCCATTCCACAGAAGGAAGGATGGGATTGATTTTGGGTATTGTCACCTAAGACGTTTAGGAATTATGAACTAAAAAGCGTCCAGAAGCAATTATTTCTTTATGTCTGGATAATAACTTGATTATAAGTGAATGAGTCTCTGTAGAATTGTACCACAATGTGCTATACCACAAACGGAAGAAGGCTGTATCAAATTAAAAGGCTAATGCCTATATTCATTTTACAATGTGGCGGCGAAAAGAACCAGAAACAAGAATGTTTCTGCTTGATGTCCAGACAATTAGTCGAAGTGAATCTCTTTTGAATTGTACTACACGGTACCGTACCACGGTGGGGGTAAATCGATTACAAATTTGGAGCCACAAAAAGACCAGAAACAATTCTTTCTTGATATAAGGATAATAACTTAAATATAAGTGAGTGGATATCTTTTAAATAGTAACACAAGAAACCATATCCCAAAGGAAGATTTGGATTTACGGTTGAGGTTGTGGCTGGAACCAACAAGAGGCCTCTTTGATTCTGTTCCAATTCTGATCCTGTCTGAAATGATCATCACAATCAAATTTCAGAAGTGTATCAAAATTGAATGCTCTCTCTATACTAGCCCCTGTTCAAGGATCAACTTCTTTGGTCGTATCAGGCGGCACCCTGTAAATCACTTTATTTTTCCTTGAAAAAAAGGCAATTAAGTTTATAAGAAAATTCTTATTGTACGCTATGAATAAATGCTGTGTATGCATGGAATATTCTGATGTCTACGGCTGATACATTGATCTATATTGACTTAAAACAATTGAATTGGACTTTAAAACTAAGTAAACCCATCCAAAGTAGATATGTGAACAAATAACAATGTAGATTTGTTCTAGAAGTATTATTGGTTAAATGTTGACACATATTAAGTACCAGTCCATATAAAATTCAGACACTGTCTATGGTAAGATGATTCCTGCTGTAGAAAAAACCCATGGAACCAATGATTTTTTTGTCTACATATGCTAATTTTTTTATGTGACAATAGTCCTTTCTGTATTTAGATCTGAAATTTTGAGAAAACTACATTTAAACCTTACACTAAAGTCAACCATATCAAACTAAATCAAGAACGATAACCCTTGCGAAGTGCTAATTTCATGTACAATTTAAATAAATTTTGTCACAAAAGCGCAACACCAAAATGAGAAACTAAGACTGGTCATGTGGTTTATAACCAGGAAAAAAATGAATTTGGTAGGTTTTGGACATGCATGAGTCTCCCTCTTTCTGATATTTATGACCCCTGCTACTTAAAAGAAAAATACTTTATTTATTAGCGAAGAAATCGGTCACTCACTTTACATCTATACTACTAAAGGAAGAGACCGATTTCTTTGAACCACAACTACTCTGTGTAGTGTTGTGTACTTCTAAAATTTGTCTTTGAAACAATCTTTCTTTTCTACGGAAAACGCGAATTTTTGGGATAAAATAAATATCCAAATTTGAAGACCGTCATTGGTCCGTGTGTTATAATATGCTTTCGCGCATGCGCAATTGACACTCTGTCTGGATCATGTGTACATGTGTTACACGAATGTTGTTAGTTCATTATTTTGCCTAATTACACGACATCTACCATTTTTCTGGGGTACAAAACTGTCCAGACATGGAAAGGCGTAGAACGTGTCAAAATAAACCTTTCCCTTCTATTTGTAAACATCTGCGTCCGAAATCCGGACCTCACCCTTTTTTTATGTGTAAACTGGTATGACTGGTTAGACAGAACCCCGCCCCCCCCCCCCCCGAAAAAAAAAAAACAAAAAAAACAAAAAAAAAAAAAACAAAAAAAACAACAAAAAAAACTGGATCATCTATCACAAACAAACAGGAAATGACATTTCCGCACATTTATGATGTGTCGAAGTAAACATTTCCCTTTTTTTCTGTGTAAAAACACCTGCACCAGAAGTCCACGGGTAAACTTTCCCCCTTTTATGTGTTATAAAAACATCTGCACCTGAAATCCGGGGTTAAATCTTCCCCCTTTTATGTGTCAAAACACCTGTATCCAAAGACAAGGCCAAAGTCCGGTCCTGCAGACCAGACCAAGAAGGCCACTTATACGGTGCACATAATAGCGGAATTATTGATAACATAAAAATCAAGGTTACTCTCTTGCTGCCCTCTGGCCATGGAGTGAAAACTTGGGCAAAACCCCAGGATAACCAGTTTATATCTCTAGGATTGCAGATAGAGACTGCTAATCTTGAAGTATTCGATCGCTGCAAAAATACGCCACTGACGCAACGCATGTCTGGAGCAAGTGTATTTTAATGGAGTTTGGTCTTTTTACCTCAATGGGCCAAATCAACTTTTAAAGTCTGCCCATTGCGTATGCCGTTGTCGTCATCGTCGTCGTAAAACATCAGCTGCTCCCATACCCCTGGGTCGAATTAAACATGGGACCAATAAAACAACTTCTCAGTCCCAGATTAAAGCATTTATTCCAGGAAAGAGCATTTGCATGAGGATATGAAACTTCGTTTAGGGACACACCATTTAACTTCCGGGGAGTGTGGTGGGTTGGGGGGGGGGCTTGTTTTATTTCTTTGGTTGTTAAAATATATCAATCCTGACTTTGGAGAAAGATAATTTGGTCAGGAAAGGTTAAGAAGTAATGTGAGTAAATGAAGAAAAAAAATAATTCGCTTACATGCGTTAGAATAGTACATATTTTTGTTCGCTGTGCGCAAAAAAAATAATATTCTGAGTCGAAAACAAAACCCTGAAAGGTTAATGGTCAACTCCTCTTAAACCACTTAAGCAATTTGAACAAAACTGTACACCATTGATGTATAATAGATGATCGCTGATCCTTTACAACGATTACTCATTTTGTTTGGATCCGTCAAATTAGTATTGTTTCCACACTTTGCTCGAGCGACCACAATTTTGCGGGCATTCTCTAGTGTTCTATACAGAAGTTACATATTTTTACACGACCGAAATATTTTTGCGATCGTAAAATGGTATGGGTTTTAAATTTACAAGAAGGTTCCAACCCTTCCAATAGAAGATCGTGATTGAATCCAGGGGTTTTCTACTGTTTTAGAAATAGGGACCAAAAGGGGACCGAAGCTAGCAATATATAATTCTAGTAATATCATATGCATATTCATACTATTGTTTAAAATATTTCATACCACTTAAGGTAACACTGGAATTGATTTTAGGGGTATAGATTTACGGTACAGTTTTCTTAAGTACGGACAACAAGTTGACTGTATACTAATGGATCTCTCTGAAATTGTACGAAAAGATGTCATACCGAAAAAGGAATACTGGGGTGTATTTTAGGGGTTGTGACCGAATCATAGTAGGATTTAGGGATTATTTTCCTAATGTTTATATTATAACGTGAGTAAAATGGAAAAGATTTCTTTAAGAATTTTACCACAAAAGACCGTTTTTCCTAAAGGAGGGTTCAGGTCAACTTCGTATCATGTGTCAATTGTCTAATCATTATAAAACTTCAAAGCTTTATCAAGCTTCGAATGTGTGCCTATACCTGCCCCAACTGTTCAAGGTTCGTCCTGCGAAGAATGTATATATATATTTGCTACACTGCTCCATCGGATCAAATTGATACAGGGAAGATATATAAACGTATAGAAAGGTCTGAAAAATTCCCAACGATGTTAGAACTTCAAATTTGCGATGCAAATTTTTTGTCGTTCCCTCCGCGGGACTCGAACTCGTACTGCTGTGACATCTATGGCAACACCGCCTGCACAAAGTCCAGCGCCCTAGACCACTCGGCCAGCTAGGCTATATAAAAGTATAGCTTTCGCTGGCTGGGTCATTCCTTCTCGTAGGATTAATCTAGGGCTGTAACTTAGTACACGATGTATGGTGGTACGGGACAGTTCATTTAGATGTTAATATGTAGGATAGAGGATCAAATTAATGATGCATGTCACAACAAATCAATATTATACCTCTCAGAATTTGACGACATTATATATATATAATCGTCTAAATAATAGTCAACAATCACTCTTACGGGGTGATGGATCGTTAAAAACGATGCGAAACATAACAATAAATTAAATAAACGTCTAAATATGTTTAACATCACCAGAAGATGGTAAAATTTAAATTGAATATTTCGGATAACAGATATCCTTCCTCAGCATATATTATATATATATAATTTAAGATGACATTTTTTATTGTTAGAAAAAGATGCCGTCATTTTTATTATACGACCGCAAAACAATTTGCGGTTGTATATTAGTATGCCGCTGTCGTCGTCGTCGTCCATAGACGCGGTTTTCGTGTGATAATTTGAGTATTAGTTGGTTGATCTTAATAAAATTTTATAACAAGGCCCCAAAGCACAAAATGAAGTTTGGTATTGATTTTAAGGGTTATAGTCCCATCTGTGTTAGAATTAGTGACCAAAAAGAGGCATAATCAAGCATTTCATAGAATTCAACTATATAATTCCAGTAAAAGCATAGGAATGTCTATGATATTGTTCCACAATATTCTGTACCACAATAGTCAAATTTGGATTGATTTTTGGGTAAAGACGTGAACTTTTCAGAAATAATGGGCCAAAGCTGGGGCCAGAAACATCAATTTTCCTGATTTCCAGACAATGACTTGACTATTTTTTTTTTTTTTTTTTTTTTTGGGGGGGGGGGTCAGATTTTGAATTTGTTTTATTGGATACCTTATGAAAATCTGTGCCTGCATTTTCCAATCAGATTCCAGATACCTCTTGTGTTCTTTTTAGTTAAAGGGGTAAAACGGGCCACACCCCAAAAAATAACTTATTTATTTTTGGTGCGATTTCGATTTTTTTGTATTGGATACCTTATGAAAATCCCTGCCTGCATTTTTCAATCAGATTTCAGGCATCTCTTACGATTTTCGATTATCATGGGTCAAAGGGGTCACACCCTAAAAAATAAACTTTTCAATATTCGGTCTGGTTTTGAAAATATTTAATTGAATTTCAAGTTTTGTGCTATATTGTGTCCTAACCAGTTGTTATGTCCATAATAAATTGTAAGTCTCCATGTTTATGTCTGTCAAACACTAATATTGTGTTCACACATGCCCAAACTGTTCAGGGTTCGACCACTGAGGTCGTATCATGCTGCTCTCAGCGAAGCTTTTTATCATCTTGGATACCAAACCTTTCCTGTCACCTGATCAATAAACAAGGTAATGATCTTTAAACCACGTTTCTTTTAACTGGACAACTTTTACCAATGAAATAATTCTGTCTAAAAAGGCCTGTGTATTGGAACAGATTCATATGAATTTATCATAGTTTTTGCCAAAATATTGAATTATAAGGAATGCAACTTATATCTGAATATATTATTTTATTCTGCGTAAATCGAACCAAAGTTCTTTATACAAGATAATATATTAAGATATAAGTTACATTCCTTAAGTCCATATATGTATTTTTTTTATTTTCAAGATCATCTACGTTTCTTTAATTTCCACAAAGTTAAAGGTCATTAACTTTGCACATTGACTACTAAATCAATATTATAACGCGTCGTCCAATAGAATGATGTATGCGACAGTATTCATGACACTGAAGGAGGTCATATGTAGGTCAAAATATATGTCAGTTATCTTGAGCATCTTTTAATCGATCTCCGTACATTTATATTAAAGAGTAATCAAGGAAACCAAGGTTATAGCGGTAATCAAAAGAATGTAATCCAGGGACAAAGACCAGACATGGAAAACAGACATACATAACTATATATAACTATATATTTGTATATTTTTCTTTATTCAGATATAAAATTAGAAGTAAACCTTTTCTTGTCAATTTGAATATTTTACTTCATTTATGTTGAAAACAGGAAAATGTATTACCACGACTTTTGTATTTAAAACGATATTTTGTTTTTGATAAGGAATCGTAAAATCAAAACGGATAATGTGTACGTTTTATGCGGAAACTATGGAAAACTGAGTACATAATATTTGCAAGACCATGTGAAAGCTACTTTCAATGCCCTATTTAGACTGTGCTAACACGCCTACAAAGCCACGTGATGAACAATAAAATAAATATATCCTTCCGTTTTATGAGTGCAGGGTAGTTGATGAAATACGTGAAATATACATCCGCGAGGATAGGCTCGGGGTAAAACAAAATATTTTATCGAGTAAGCGTACAGTGGGCATACACAAAGATTACTCCGCAGTGAAGACAAACGGGACTATAGAATTAACCTGGTGATAAAATAAATTATCAACAAAAATACATATACTTACAGATTAACACATGTTTTCCGAATGGATGTAGACCGGGATTCATTCAAAGAAATATACAGTCCAAGCATATTTGCTGTCGACCAATTGTTTGTGCAGTCGGTAAGTATACTAATTTGTCGTGGAGTTCCAGGAAGACAATTTGTCATATTTAAAATTTCTATTTTAGGTAGAAGAGAAAAATGAATAAAGTTCCAAAAGCAAAGTACTTTTAAGTCAGTATCAATACGCTTAGCAGATTTCGTTTTCAAACGCGAATTGCAGAAGAGAAAAAAAATCTGCATAAAACAAACTCGGTAACACAAGCATAAATACAACAGTAGCAAAACACATCATACAAAGAACCATTTTTTTAAGTCCAAAGAAGGTTTGGTTTAGAAGGTTTCAATGTATAAGCAGACTTGATTTTAACAACGACCGCGAGAAATTTGTTGTAAATAAGCCATGTTACACATCACCTCACATGATGGAAATTCCGCTGTAACAGAAGTGTTACTGACTAGTTCAAAAAGTTTCCCTTCGCCCACAGTGAATAATGTTAAGGAAACACGAAGTAACAATTTAATTGAATGCATTTCTTCTGAATCATCTTACTTTGCTTCTACTGTTTAATATGCGTCAATTAATTAGTTTTGTCTCTATATGTAAACTGTATATATGTGTGTCCCTGAGTTAATTGAAAAAAAATGCGTACCGTGAGGTCTCAGTCTTGTATTCTTCGTCCTATAGGCTTCTATAATAAACCTTATATTTTCATGATTTAAAAAAAAAAAACAAATAGACAGGGAGTTTCAATCTAACTTTTGACCATGTTACGGTAATGTCAAAAATAATTTTAGGTCCATTTTAGTGAAAAAGGCACGAACTTTGGTACACCAGAACAGGTCAAACTAAAAATAGACTTCTTCTACTTTCACTTTTATTTTGAATTAAAAAATAGGCCTCTTTTCTGAAGCATTATTTTTCATGAAAGTACCTATTTTCCTAAATGAGCCAAGTTTTTTTGTGTCATAGCTTGATATTAACACTGTATTTTTTTTGAATGAAAAATGATAATAATTTGCGGACAAAAACACAAAAAACAAAAGACAACAAAAACAGAAAAAGTCAAAGGCAAAAAGAAAGCGCACTATATTTTTTTGCTTTCATGTTTTGATGTACACCCGCTTAGGAATTTGCATAACAAGACTGATACCATAAGTAAATTACTCTGAAATGAATGACAGTTTAGTTAATTTGTATGAGCATTCGATGATACCATGATCAACCTTATAGCAGTTTGTAGTCATCAGAAGTGAAAGTGTACCATTTTCTCAAATACTTTTAAAAAGCAAATGTAAACAAAAGGATTATTGTCTCATTGTTCACGTTCAACCACAAATATCATATTAGGTACTATTTATAGACATCATTTAGTTTTCAGAATTCTCAAAATTTCCCCCATAAAACCCTCTAATTTGAAAAATCACTGAATTTTGATTAAACGCTGGATTTGACGGTTTTACTTTCCTTTCTTGCAACGACGGTATCAAAATTAGGTAAAATAGATGATTTTGAAGCGTTATCTATCCCAATCTGTCTTTTGTGGTTTGGTAACTTGTAATACAATTTCAAAAAGAAGCATTCACTAATAGTCAATTAATTGTCTGAACATGAAGAAAATGCATGTTTTTGGCCCCATTTGTTGACTCTTATTTCTGAAATGTTCAAGTCTTTGCCGAAAAATAATCAATCCAAGTGTGACCATTGTGGTATAAAATATTATGGAACAATATTAAGGACAATGTCATTCCTCTGCTTTTATTAGAGAAATATTGTTAAATTCTATGGAATGCTTGTTTTAAGCCCCTTCTTACCACCCAAATTCTAAGAGTTTGGAGCCATACGTCAAAATCAATACTCAGATTATTGCACAAAAACTCAGTGTCTACGGACGACGATGACAGCGCCATACCAATATACAACGACAATTTTGTTTGCGGTCGTGTAAGGTTCCACTATATAGATAGGTCACTGCAGATAACTTTATGAAAATTTGTGGAAATAAAGCTAAATTGAGACACTAAAAGAAACAAATCCAACGATTTTTCCTGTAAAAAGTATATATTTTCAAAACCTTATATTATGGAAATCCATGAGAAAAAGATAGATTTTATTTTCTATTTTGTCATGAACATCTGTAGCCATGGTAACATAATAAAAATATTCAGCTTTCATATCAAATTTTGGGTACTTTCCCAAAATTAATTGTCAAGAAACAGGTTTTCGTAAAGATCAGGCATTTTAAAACTGCCAGAAATAGTAAGCATGCATGGTATTATTGTAAAAACAAATAATTGCTCATTTATTCATGATTTTAATTCTTAAAGTTCGAGGGAAATTGTGCATTTCGAAAAATAGCCTGTTGGTGCAGGGAAAAGAACCCAATCCAGCGAGGACCTGAATCTTTCCGGCTGGCTTAAAGCATGCATTTTACACCCCTGTACCTTCACAAGTATTGCATCTATTTATGTACGAATGCTCTGCTACTCACAATCAATATTCCCACCACGTTTCTCCTTTTATTTTAAAGTTTTACAAAAATTTGATTAGTTTTGTATAGTTTTGTGTACGAAACAGTGTACCTCACCCCATTTGTATAGTGAAGCCTAATTATATCATTGCAACCAACGTTGCAGGAAAGAAAAACGGTCAAACCCGACATTGAATTAATGTACCGTCATGTTGTAAATATGAGAGCAGAAATTTGAGAACTCTGCGCACTAAAAAATTACTGAAAGGAGTGCCCGATATGTATGTCAGTCTACTGCTAGTAGTCCTCTCTTTGTTCATTTGTGTAGCATATAATCAGTGTTTTTATTTCTGTTCTAACAAGGGACTCGGACCTTGCTGAACTGAGTTTCTGATATGTTTAATTATGTAATTTTTTTTTCACAGTGGTCAGATTTAGAAAGGGAGGTTGTGATCACGCCAAATTACTTCAACCCCGCTTTATTTTTTGCACCTGTCCCAAGTCAGGATTTTGTTGCCTCTCCATGTTTTGTTTCGTTTTCACTTTCAGTCTACTTGTATATTTCTGGAGTATATAGGGAGAACTATTTCGTTTTACCCGTGTATGATAATGTTTTGGGGCAAGCTGCAGCATGCCCTGTGGTGTGAGGGTTACACAGTCGTTAACCTATGAGCTTTTATTTTTCACTTCGGTAGTGTTGTCACTTCGATATATTTACCATTTCCATTCTCAATATATTTGAGGTCTTGAGGTGAAAGAACATGTCAGAGTATTAGCTTTGTTTATATTTGCTTTTCACGAAAGACTGATGAAACGGTAAACTTTTACCTAAAGACAAGCAACCACTTAAAGGCGGATCATCATACCAACGAATGTTCATATAGATTAACTAAATTGTCATTCATATCAAAGTAATTTACTTACGCTACCGACTCTCTTCATTGGGGAATGACCGTAAGTTATCAGACACCGGCTTTAAAAAACATAAATCCGGCGTTGAAACCCTATAACCTTCGTTAGGGGTTAGACACGGTGGTATACGCATTGTGATCGTACAGTGGTATGCTGCTGTCGTCGTCGTATTGCATCCATAGACATTTTAGTGTCCAGGTCTGACAATGACTTTTGTATAGGCATATTTCTATTTATGACAATGTCCCCCAGATTGTTTTTTTCCACAAACAGGAGGCTGGCATGGGCTTTGGGGTTGTGACGTTAAGAATTTAAGTATAATCGGGCAAAAAGGGACTACGTATACATTCAATCATTTTCATGTCAGGAAACAACGTACTGGGAAAATCACTGGATATCTCTCTGAAATTGTTTTAATGGTGCTTTTACCATCAGGAAATGTTTGAATTGATTTTAGGGGTTGTGATGAAACATTATTAGGCCCTGGTAAGGTGTTGGTTGAGTAAGATGCTAGAATGCATAGTATGATCCATAACGATGTACAAAAAAATACAGTTTTATACATATAGGTAATGCTTATTTAAAAACGAGTATGATATGGAGTCAGTTAGAAAATAAATAAAGAATTGAGTATTAAACGAGTAATTTTTTTTTACAAAAAGATTGAATTGTGATAGTCAAACAACGAACACTCCAGTGTTACGATCAACATAAACTACGATTTGAGCATGATAAATATTTAATTCTTGAATCGAATGATAATTGACAAGAAGCGACACGCCAACAAAAACTATATTATAAATAAGTCCCTTCATATCAATTTAAATGTAAATTGAATCTGAGAATACCGACCCCCTATCTAAATCGTACCATTTTTTGAAGTCCAATAAAGGTTTGGTTAAGAAGGTTTCGTTTCAGTGCATTAACAGTATATTTGTTATCATATAAACACTGTTCGATACACAAAAAAAAAAAAAAAAAAAAAAAAACCTTAATCACCGTATCAAGATGTATGATAAAGATTTATGTATTCATTAATCAAATATTTTTGAAATTTGTTGTAAATAAGCCAAGTTACACATCACCTTACAAGCTGGAAATTCCGCTGTATTAAAGGTGTTACTAACTAAATCAAAAGGTTTCCATTTGCCTGCGGTGAATTATGTTAGGAGAACACGAAGTAACAATTTAATTGAATGTATTTCTACTGAATCATATTACTTTATACTACTGTTTAATATGCGTTAATTAATTAGTTTTGTCTCAATATGTAAACTGTATATGTGTTTGCTCCTGTTGCGGACTTCGTGTGCCCCTGAGTTAATTGAAAACAAAATGGGTACGGTAAGTAATATACTCTGATATGAATGACAGTTTAGTTCATTTTAGCATTCGGTGCTGAAATGATCAATCTTTGACTGGTTGCTTGTCTTCAGGGGTGAAAGTGTTTCGTTTTCTCAATTAATATTGAGAAACAAATGTAAACAAAGAGAAAATTGTCTCATTTTCCTATTTTTCCTCCTAACAGTCTGTCCGGAATCTTAAATATCATTTTGAGTACTCCTTTAGGCATCATTTAGTCTTCAGAGTTCTGAACTTTCCCATAAATCCTCCCATATTTGAAAAATCGGGGAATTTCGAATGAACTTTGGATTTGATGGATTTTCGTTTTGATATCATAATTAGGTAAAATAGATAATTTTGATGCGTTATCAATCCTAGTCTGCATTTTGTGGTATACCATCTTATAACACAATTTTAAAAAGATTCATTCACTTAAAGGTATTGTCTGGAGATCAAGGAAATTCATGGTTCTGACCCCTTTTTGGCCTCTTATTTCTGAAATGTTCAAGTCGTTGCCCCAAAAGTCAGTCAAAGTTGGGCATTGTGATATAGAATATTGTGAAACAATATTGTAGACATTCCTATGCTTTTATTGGAGTAGAATACGTGAAGTTAATTTATATAAAATGCTTGTATTAGGCCCCCATTTAGAACCAAAATTCTAAATCAGTTCGGGCCGTAACACTTAAAATCAATATCTTTCTTTTCTACATATCCTTAAAGATCAACCTATTTATAATTAAATAATCGCACAAAAACCATGTGTCTACACTCCACAATTTTGTTTGCGGTCGTATAATTATATAGTTGCAACCATGGTTGCAGAAACCGTCAGAATCGGCGTTGAATGAAATTTCCGTGATATTGTAAATATGAGAGGATTTATGGGAAATTTATGAACTCTGCAGACTAAATGATTAATAAAGGAGTGCCCGGTATGTATGTCACTTTACTGCTAGTAGTCATTTCCTTGTTCATTCGTGTAACGTATAATCATTTTTTTAAATTTTTGTTTTAACAACTGAAGGGACTCAGACTTTTTTTACTGAATTTTAGGTATGCTTAGTTGTGTACTATTTTTCCCACAGTGGCCAGATTTAGAAGGGGGGGTTGTGATAACTCCAAAACACGTTGGCTACGCTGTATGTTTCGCAACGTAGACGTAGAAAATAATAGCAGTGATAAGACCTATACTGCTACCACACTTTCCAAAGAGGAGATTGTGGAAAGCCATAAATCTGTGCTATCCTCCTTTGCTCTCTCTACCAAGGATGATGATTGTGATTTACCGTCTATGTACTGGATTCCTAAACTCCACAAGAATCCATACAAACAAGGTTTCATAGCTGGATCTTTTAAAACTTTTAATTTCTATACTCATAACTGTCAAAGAGGGTCTGCAGTCCTACCACAACACTTGTTACTCCCGTAGTGATATTAATTCAATGTGGATCCTGAAAAATTCGAAAGATCTTTTGGAGACACTCAGTTCAAGACTGACTTCAAAACATTATACATCGTTGTTTTTCCAAAAAAAAAGATGGCACACCGTGATACAAGTATATAGTTCTTTGTAGAGATTCCTCACACTTTGTAAGAAATAATTCCAAATCATCTTCCAAGTATACAGAGGAAGATGTTTATACAATGCTGGAATTTTTAATCGACAACACATTTGTCCAGTGTGGTGGACGTGTTTTTCAACAAACGATCGGCATTCCAATGAGAACAAATTGTGCTCCTTTACTTGCTGACTTATTCCTTCATTCTTATAGAATTCTGGAACAGGGTTATGTTGGCACAAGATTTAAGTCATCACTACAGAAGTTTTATGGTCGTCATCATGAACTCGTGAATCGTTATGGTGTATTCAGCTGCACCATAACACTGATTTATTCAACGGGTCGGAGTTTTCCTTTCCTCGTTTGTCTATCCCGGATTTGACTTTTTATGAGCAACTCGTCGGGTGTTTCTAGAAAAGCAGAGGACGCTTACCCTACCTGTGCACCTGGTCCATGCTCCCAGTTTATAGTGGAGTCCGAGTTGCTCATTTGCTTTTGATACTTTGTATGTACGATTTTAGTTACTTTATGTTCTTTGTTGTGTATGTCTGTTTTCCATATCTGATTTTTGTCCCTGGATTACATTCTTTTGATTTCCGTTATAACCTTGGTTCCCTTGATTACTCTTGCACCTGTCCCAGGTAAGGATTTTGCAGCCTTTGCATGTTTTGTTTTGTTTTCACTTCCAGTTTACTTTTATGTTTCTGGAATTTATAGGGGCAACTATTTCGTTGTACCTATGTATTATGTTGTTTTGGAGCCAGTTGCAGCATGCCCTGTTGTATGAGGGTTTCCTCGTCGTTAATTCAAGACAGATGGTTGGCTCTTGGGCCGAAATTTTTCACAACGCAGGGGTTGTCTCTTTTACATATTCAAATTTCCGTTCTCGTTATATGTAAGATTCAGGACAGGCTGTTTTGAGGTGGGATAGAAAAAAATAACCTAATATTTGCATTGCTAACATTTGTTTTTACATGAATGACTGAGAAAACGGTATACTTTTACCCCTGAAAACAAGCAACCGCTTAAAGTTTGATCATTTAAGCACCGAAAGTTCACATCGCTGTAAAGATTGACTAAGCTCTCATTCATATCTGAATAATTTACTAACGCTTCAACTCTCGTCCTCATGACATGACCGTAGAAAACGCGTGCATTGGGTGTTGAAACCATGTAACCTTCGTTAGGGGTTAGACAAAAATTAAACGATATTGCATTAATAATTGATTACATAACCTCACACCGTTTTGTCATTATGCATCTAGACAGGGTCTTCAGCTACTAGGAAACAGATAACGGTCATATAATGGTATCATTTGCTGCCGTAGTCATTGTTGTCGTCCAAAGGCATTTTGTGTCCTGAAGATCACTTTATGAGTATGAGTAAATGTATCTTTTTTGAAATAGTACCCAAGTTACTCCGTGTGGGGTTCAGGTTTCAAAAGACAACCATTTTCCGTTAAAATTCGAATCAATTTGACCGCAATCCAAAATCAGAGTTATTTCATGCTTGAATGGTTTGTTTATACTTGCTTCAACTGTTCGTGGTTCAACATTTGTTGTTTTGTCAAACTGCCTAATGATAAACATAGCATAAGTTTTTTGTTGAGATCATTAAGAGAATTACCCATTTTTAAATAATCCATGCAATATTCATTTGACTTGGTAAGCTACATATGATAATATAACTCTTGACAGATTATAGTGTAAAATTGTGAACACATTTTTTCATGACATTCAACAAAGGATTTTATCGCATGTCAATACACTTTTCATGGCATTATATATCTTCTTTAACAAATTTTCACTAAAACTAAATCTTCAGTGGTTTGCTGTCACAACTTTACGGTACAATTACAATGACACTTCCGGTTCCTGATTGCATAGGCCACAGCACATGACGTAAAATCAACATTAGCTTTTGTAAAATAAAGAACACTTGGCAATATTTAACATTTCTTAAGAAATTCTAATTTCCTGAAAAACCTTGATACATACAGTTAAAGAAAATGAAGTTTGAGAATATTTTTCTATCTTGTAGGTCAAATGTATGATTTCTGTAAAGAGAACGACGGAAACGATGTCTGCATGAGTTGCCCAGAAGGAACCTACCACAAAGATGTTATAGATACGGCTAAGATGCCGTTTGTTATTGATCCGTGTGTTGTTAAACCTAGTTGTCACCAACGTAAGTTATGTTTTTTTTTTAAATTGAAAAAAAAAAACTAGAATGTGTCTTTGGCCACAATTTATGACAAAAAATGCTGCTTAAAAGGGTTAGGAGTCAAGAAATGAAAGCAAACATTACAATAGATGTCCCAAATCAAACGTAATTGATTAAGCACAGTTGAAAGGCGATGTTAAAGGAGGAACTTCAAACTGCGGACTAAGCACAATCAAGAACAACTAAACTAACACAAGAACAAATATCTTGAAATATTGTTTTGAAAAGAGTTTTATTTATGAAATATCAAACTTTAAAGTATAATTTTTCGTTAACCAGAAAATGTTTTTGTTTTTGTTTTATTTTGATTCATCGTATATTGTAAAACATATTTGTTAAAAAATAACAATGATCCGCAGTGTATTTTTTTTTCTGATGACCCTTGAAGGTTCAGTTTAAATGTTAATGTGATTTAATTAAAACAAAATCCTCAAAGCTATTTTTGTTATTCTAAAAGTGTAATTTGATAGGCTTGAGTATGTGTTTGACACATGATTAATGTCTTTAATTTGTCTGTGTAGTATTGAGAAGATTTAGGAGACCACAGCGTTTCTCTACAACACTAGAGACGATATTAGTCAATAATGCAATAATGCTTTGAAGGCTTACTTCCCAGCCTAACTTTAATTCTTACTTTAAACATTTCTTTTTTTGCTTTATCGATTTCAGCGGAAGTTACAAAATTTAATGATAAATGCGTATGTGACCGCAAAAAAGGTTACTTTGGTGAAGACCCTCATAACTGTCGACTCTCAGAAGTTCAGTGTAATAGTCCAGGCTTTGAACTTACCGATAATGGTAAGTATTACATTTGAATGCATTATACAAGTAAATGCTGATCCCAAGCTCAGGATCTTTGAAAATGTAATTACCTCGTTCTTGGCCAATAACTCCTTTTGATTGATACCTTTGATGGACTTTTGATTTTCATCATGTTGTCCATTGCTTTGTAACTTGGAAAAGTCAAAGAAATTTCATTCTTACAGGTTGGTTTTTACCTCTGAATTCGTAAAATGAGAAAGCATCAAGTGCTTAATAAAATCAGGGTAACATTTGTTAAAACAACTCGAGTGTTTGAATGAAATATTTTGATAAATAGAGGTGCATGGAATGAATAAAATAAAATGTAAAAATCTACTACTTTATATGCTTGAATCATTTCGACTTGAAACAAATCACCGTCGTATTTATTGTAATTTAATACTGGATTTTCAAAAATTAACGAAAGTTTATGTCGGAATATCTGTGTATTAAATGGATATTTAAGCATTTAAGCATTTTTACAGGGAAGTGTGAATTATGCAAAACAGGCTTTTTTAAACCAGAAATTGGGAGCAACCATATTTGTAGAGAACAAACAAGGTATGGTACTTGGTTAAAGCACGTTCTTGTGTTTTATGTAGTTTATACTATTTTTAAATACATTTGCATTTGTATTTGAAAGAGTAATCAAGGGAACCAAGGATACAGCGGTAATCAAAGAGTAATCAAGGGAACCAAGGTTATAGCGGTAATCAAAAGAATGTAATCCAGGGACAAAGACCAGACATGGAAGAGTAATCAAGGGAACCAAGGATACAGCGGTAATCAAAAGAATGTAATCCAGGGACAAAGACCAGACATGGAAAACAGACATACACAACAAAGAACATAAAGTAACTAAAATCATACATACAAAGTAACAAAAGCAAATGAGCAACTCGGACTCCACTCGGTAGGGTAAGCGTCCTCTGCTTTTCTAGAAACACCCGCCGAGTTGCTTATAAAAAGTCAAGTCCGGGGTAGACGAAAGAGGAAAGAAAAACTATGACACGTTGAACAAATCAGTTTTCATAGTCAAATTAATTTTACCAACTGCCTGATTCTTACAGAGACCGACACTTAATTATTGAAAACTTTTTCATGAGTGGGCAAGTCCAAACAAATCGATTTTTATATTGTAATTGTAAACAATTACATGTCTATTCAAATCAAAGACGATATTCTGTTGGAAAAACGTGATAGGTACTCAGAATGATTGTTGTTTTTAGCTGTAAAAACAACCAAGAAACAGTTAGTAATGGTTCTGCTACTGAAGATAGGACTTGTAAAAATAGAACACGCTTACAACTACATTACACATCTGATGCCGATGCCAGTAATTGTAAGTATGTACTTGTCAAAGAGTAATCAAGGGAACCAAGGTTATAGCGGTAATCAAAAGAATGTAATCCAGGGACAAAGACTAGACATGGAAAACAGACATCCCGATGTATATATACTTGTCTTGTATACCTGCTTTAAACTTCATCAAAATAAGGTTCATGGAATATCAATTAAAACCTTTTTGTTCATTTATAACTTTGTTTCATTTAAGTAAGCATTTTAAAACGATGTATTTGAAATTTCTTGTGCTGATATCTAACACTCACCAGAATCGTATAAGGTAAAAGTTATGGGTCTTGGTTCGGATGTTGGATTTATTGTGAAAATGTTAAGGGGCTACATCCCAAAACAATTGACTTTTTTATTTTTTGTCCGATTTCAATATTTTCTTATTTAATGAATTTATTATGAAAATCTCTGCCTGCATTATTAATCAGGTTACAGAGATATCTTACGATGTGTTAGCTTTTAAATTCACGTTGTAAAACATTATAATGAACATTAACAAATATATTGACAAAGTTTTGTACTGGTTAAACTGGATATAGCAATGAAAAGTAAATAATGTCATTTACAAAAAGGATGTTAGATTAACCTTTTTTATTACAATTACTATTTATATCAACATTAAGATATACATGTATTCATAAAAATGGTCAAAATAAGAAAAACCTCATTGTGTGTGTATAAAGTTCATTGAATAAACTCAACATCGTAGCTATAATTTATACAACTGTAAGTTGAAATAAAGGAGCATTTTAAATGTCAACCAACGCGAACTTTTCGTTTTGTGCGAGGCTATATGTGTAACAGTTAGTGAGTTAGCAACCTGAAGTTCAGATATGCAAGACAAATGGCGACTTTGGTATATCTGTAAGTCTCTTTTTTAACCATTCTGTTTTGTAAGCCTTCTAGAATGTTGTAGTAGATATATCTATGCATTCATATTCATTGTAATTGGATGTCTCAAAATGTTCAAAAGCATTATTTTAAAGCTATCTCCTTATTTTGATGTTTTACGCAGTGACGAAAGAAGTAAAGATAAATTAGTTTGTTCTGCATGCATCGAAAAGCTTGCTTCACCCAAAATGTAACACAATTAATTTTTTCCTTAATTTACATTTCTTTTGCTTGCACGAATGACTACTGAATTAGATTTAAGCCTTACATATCTTGATACGTTATCAAAAAGGAACACAAACTAATCCGCCAAGATCAAACCGTGCACCTGTCTTTTCATGTGTGATTTTGAATATTGTATCTAAAGTTTTACCACTGGTTTTTCATAAAGAAGATGTATGTAAAATGTGTTGCACTTAGAACAAATAATAGAATGGGGTTAGATGCCTGGGAAAGCTGAGTAGTTCTTTCTTCTTGCAAGACAACCGTAATAATTGTGCGTTGTATTTAGTGCATCGCTGAAGGGGAAGATCATCCCTGAGAGATTTGGATCGTTCGTCGTGTCGGAATCTCACATTGCATATCGGTCGATTGGGTCATAGTGAAAACTTTTTTCTTCGAGGCACCGTTAAATTGTTTCTAAGAAATTCACTGAACTCTGTCTAAAAGGTTTAAGACGAAAACCTTGATTAAATCTTACTTGTCTTGCAGTCACGTCATACATTAAATTGTTGGATTTCATACAATCGCAAAAAATGCAGTCGTATAATATTATTATTCTGTCGTGGTCGTCTACACTTCATGTCCGGACAATAACTATATATATATCTTTTAGAAATTATACAACAAGGTGTCATACTGCGAAAGGAAGGAATTTTTGGGGGTTGTTAGTTGAACCGTGTTGGAATAAGGGTCAAAAAATTAGCTAGGAACAAGAATTGCATGATGTCTGGACAATTACTTGATTAAATCTAATGTATCTCTTTGAAATTTTACAATATGGTGTAATACAACAAACTGAAGGCTACGATTGATTTTGAGGGTTGTGACCCAGACCGTTTAGGCACAACGGCCAATTATGGAGCCAGAACAAGCGTTTGCATGATTTTGTGCAGAAAGATCTGTGTTATGACTTAAATTGTTGATGACATAGAAAACCCGCATGTTCATGATGTCTGGGAAATACCTGGATAAATTACGAATAAATCTCAACGAAATTGTACAAAAAGGAGTCATACCACATGAGGAAGTCTTGAGTTGATTTTGGGTTTAATAACCTGAACTGAACTTGAAATGAGCCACTAAATGGGGCGCGATGCAAGCAATTTCCAGATGTACAGATTAAAACTATAAATCTCTTTGGCTTTGTATCAAAGGCGCCATACCTTAAAAAGATGGCTGAATTGTTTGTTTTTTAGGGGGGTGTGTGCGTTTTGAAATGAGCCATAATAGACCACTGCGATTCTGGTTAAATTATTTTTTTTTGTGTGTGTATTAAATATTTAATCACAGTCATAATTCAGAGCTGTATCAAACTTTAATTGTATGTCTTTACTTGCCCCAATTGTTTTTGGGTTCGACCTCTGCGGTCATATCAAGCTGTGGCCTGCTAAGCTCTTTTAGCGATATCATTAATGCTTAACTTGACATTTAAAAAATTTATAAAGGTACGTGTTTTTCATATTTTCCACTTCTATGTATACTTAAGTGCTACAATTTTCCCACCATAAAGTCAATACAAAATTGTGCATGCGAATATTGTTTGTTTTGTTTGTTGGGGTTGGGGTTTAACGTCCGGGCAGCAATGTTTCAGCTATATTCAGACGATGAACATGAAAAGGATGATAAAGTGAACACGAATAATGACACAAGGATAATAGGGTCGACAAGTTTTGATTGCCACTAGAAAAAGGGGGATGGGTAAGGTCGGGCAATTTAGCCTCCTGTGGCGGAGCCCTATGGTTACTACTCCGGGAAAATACCACAGTAGGGTTCTTTAAAGTGCGAGGAACGTGGCATCTTCCCAACACCACTATGGTTTGCGGTCAGTTTTTCCGTATTATAGCCTGACAACCCCAGCATGTAACATGCCAAGGGTACCCCATTCCACCTCCTGGGGCACACATCCCAGTTACTCTGTGGGCAGAGCGCTAGGTTTCTGAGCACTATTTAGTCACCTTTTACGACAAGCTTAGCGCTGCTGCAGGCCTATTCTTTTAACACCCGGACCTGCACGGTGCGTGCATGTGAATAATTCAGGTTTTAAATGTAAAGACACCTAAAAAAATAAATCAAAGACATATGTATTATTATAAACCGTGATTTTGCTCTTGTAGTTTTATTTAATTTTTGTAGTAAAATCTTAAAATTAAAATATTTGTCGACAAACATAATACGATTTCAGAAAAGAGACTCGGGCATGCAGACTAACTCAAATCATTATCATTATATGTAACAGTAATTCCAATGCGTTGTTATTTATATGCGTTAATTAATAAAAAAAAACTTACATCATACTACATCACTGTAGTGAATTTGAATATTCATTTCTATATTTTTGTAGCATACGTTCTAGTTAAACGTGGTGATATACGTAAATTGAAATCTGATTTGGAATCTGTGAAACACGAGTTAAAGGAACTGAAAGAAATCAAGGTTCCTAGCCTGGAAATGCTTTTAGTTGATTTACGGAAAATGATCGATCGATTAGAAAGACGGAGAAAAAGGAAAAAGAGGCTAAATAAACTTTTTAAAGATAAAAGAAAGAAGAGGAAAGACAGAAAAAAGAAAAATGGAAAAAGGAAGAAGCAAGGTAGAAAACAGCAGAGCGGAAGTGAAAGTACTAATAGTAACAAATGAATTCTGTAATAGCTGTAAATCTCATTTATTTTTTTAATTACATCTCATTTATACATTTTTAGATTAACTTAAAAATAATTTTCTGATACTATTTGTAGAAAAAAATGTTTGAAGTCAAAATTTTGCATGTGCCACCCTTCTACCTAGGTCTTCTATGCACACTATTTTGTATTTATGTACGTTTGGTTTCTAAACTACAAGAAGGAATAATCGAGAAAAAAAAATGCTTTAATTTTGTATGAAATATCTCATTTTGTAATATATACATAAATTTATATTGAAAACAATTCTAACTTTGTTTTTCTATTTTTTTTCGATGATACGATTTTTGTTCAACTTCGACATGATAATTTAGCTACTGTTTATTTACATTTTTAAATACAATTTTACATTTATATGGATATTGACTCTTTGAATGTTTTTTTTTTAATTGTTATCTGTATTAATCATATTTCAGTTACATTCTTATAATCTTATTCTATTACAAATGTATATGTAAATATAGTGGTTTGAGAATCTCATTCAAGGCACTTGATTTTTAAACAAGTCGTGTTGTGTTTTGAAATAGAAGAGCTAATAAAACTGTAATTTAGGAAATAAAATTTAGCAATTGGTTGATAAAGTATTGTAATGTGGAATTAAATATTTGTTGTCAAAATTTTAAATTGGGTTGTGTGTGTACAATTTTGAATGATGAATATTCATATTCTGACTGACAGGTCGATATAAAAATGAGTGGTATTTTTGTATTAGCAACTTCTGGATCGATGACAAATGAGAGTGCTTGAAAGTATTAACCAGCCAAGGGATCCAACTTGTCTGTCTAGATTTATATCATAGATTATTTACTGAAATTTTCAACAAATAAAAAAATAGAAAACGGATATAAATCAATGAAGATCTACTTTGAACTTCTGGATGATAGATATGACTTTTTATCTTACATTTTGAGTACTTTTTGTAAACTTTTTTTTCATGATCTTAAGTGACGAAAGATTACTAAAAAACGTAAACAACATAACGGAATAAGCAATATTACCATCAGTGTTACCTTTATATCCGATATAGAAAAAGACCAGTAGATCATCAAAATGAGATTTAGATAATCTTAATTTATTTTTTACTGGCCTCACTAATGAATACATTAGAAATGTAATTAAGATATTAAACATTGTCAAAAATTGTTAAAATGTGAAGAACATGAACCTCTTAGAAACTAAAGTGTACATGATTGTATGGCAGTATTTATTGTAGACTAGTCCTAAACAGTAAGAGACTGTTCATGTGAAAAAAACAGGCAGATCCTATGATATGGGTGACACACAATTTTTTTCCACTTAATGTTTTTGTTGCACTGTATTGTATGTACCATATGTGTGTATTTCAAAAGGTATAAAGTTCGTTTTGAATCGAAAATGAATGGCTCAGAAAATGATTTGAACGATCCTTAACAAAACAACCGTTTGCTAAAATTAAAGAGTAACATTTTTGTTTCAATGAATTTCGGTGCGTTCTATGTTATTAACTTCTCTTTTACTGCTGCAGTTAATCCCAAACCTACATTCAACTTTGGGAAATGATATATTTGTGATATGAAATGGGTAAATTTTTGAAAAAGAAAATTTGAAATTTGTGATGTGCCATCCACTGCCCTTTTTTTGCATTGACACCCTCTTAATTTGATAAAACACATTGCTTTGTTAAGATCTGTTGCTTTACGTTATTTGTTTTTTTTTCATGATTTGTTTTTTATTGGTGTCATTGTAGTATGTTACATAAGAATAGGGTCTTTAACTATTGAATTAACCAATGTGATAGCCCCGTGCAGGTCCGACTGTTATAAGAATAGGCCTGCAGCAGCGCTAAGCTTGTCGCAACAGGCGACTAAATAGTGCTCAGAAACCTAGCCAGGGGCTAGCCGCTCTGCCCACAGAGCAACTGGGATGTGTGCCGCAGGTGGTGGAATGGGGTTTCCCTAGCATGTTAAATGCTGGGGTTGTCAGGCTATAATACGGATTACCTGACCGCAGACCATAGTGGTGCACCGTGTTGGAAATATGCCACGTTCCTCGCACGTTAAAGAACCTTGCTGTGGTATTTTCCCGGAGTAGGACCCATAGGGCACCACCACAGGGCTAAATTGCCCCACCCTACCCACCTCTCCCTATTTCCAATTTCAATCAAAATTTGTCGACCCCATTATCCTTGTGTCCCATCCCATTTTTCATTTCATCATCATTTCATGTTCATTTTACCATCCACTTGATTGTTTGTAGCCTGAATATAGCTGAAATATTGCTGCTCGGGCGTTAAACCCCAACAATCAATCAATCAACCAATGTGATATTTTAGCATTTCATATATATGCGAAATATACGTTTTTTCACATGTACGAGTACTAGAAAGAGTCATCATTTTAATTCCTAGTCAGAATATTAAGAAACATAACCTTGTGATAATTTTAATTACTATTATTATTATGTTATTGAATTATTACAGTACTTGTATAAACTTATTTAAAGCTTACAGTTGATTCATGGTTGTAATAAATCCTTCATTCAAGTTAACTAACAAATAATACAGAAAAGTTGCTAATCAAAATTCCATGATAAGAGAATAAGATTGATTGGTTATGATTAAACGTCATATGGTAGATAAGTTATGTATTTCACGACTACTTGAATTCAAAGAGGTTAAGAATAATATAAATGATTAAATGATATTTTATTATCTATCAAATTGATATATGCAAACAAACATATTATGACAATTAAACACTGTCTCACCCCCCCCCCCCCAAAAAAAAAAAAAAAAAAAAAAAAAAAAAAAAATATGGATGTGCAAAATCAGATCAGGAACTTTGACACTTTGACAAAATGCTGTTTCAAATAAACGATACCAGAAAAATAAATAGAACAAGAGGCTCCCAGGAGCCTGAATCGCAAACCTGTTTATTGTTTTCATTTCAAAAAGTCACAACGTTTTGCCTTTCAAGAGCAATAACTCTAACAACGATTCGTCCCGAAACTGTGATTCCAGAAACGTTTGTATGTCTTATCATAAGGATTATTTCAGCAACTCAAAGTTTCATTCTATCTATCGTAGTTTTCAAGTTATTTGTTGAAAACGGTAAAACAAAACGTCATTTTCCACCTAAGGGCAATAACTCTTGCATTGAGTCGTCGGAAAACTTTGATCTCTTGGAAACGTTTGTATGTCTAATGATAATAATCATTTCAGCAATTGAAAGAATTTCGCTGAACCTAACGGTTTTGGAGATATATGCAAAAAACTACTGTCTGATCCCTATGTTCTATTTTAAGTAACAGCGACCGTGTTTTTCGATGGATCAAAAACCCCATATCAGTTCTATGAAGGATTCCACGAGGAAAATCTGAGATACGTTTGGTTCCAATTGATCAAGTGGTGTCAGTGGAGAAGAATTTTGAAAATTGTTAACGACGACGAGTGATAGCAATAGCTCAAATGGCCTATGGCCAGGTGAGCTAATAAAGTCGATAATACCATTTCACGCATTTTGTCGGCTCTTCATTTGTCAACACGGTAGTAGCCATGTTTTTGAATACGATATGTACATGGAATTTACAATGTTGTAAAACCTATTTTCGACGAGGTCGTCAAAGGCAAACAATCAATCATAATGCACGGAAATATACAAATTAGATTGGAATTATTGCATGATATTTTAGAAAACAAATTGTTAATGTGAATATTATGAAAAAAAAATATATTTATGGTGCTTTCAATTTTCTATAATCTATTTATTTATTATATCTAACTTGTGGTAAAGATAAACTGTGATATAAATAATAAAATGCATTACGTTTTCTGTTATTGTTTTAAAAAAAAATTAAGATATTTAAGATATGTGCAATCGAATGTCTTTTTTGTATTAATGGAACATATGTTTTGTAAGAGATTTAAAGAAATATACACCTTATATTGCATCATTCTTTTTTTAAGTCAAACAAATTCCATTTAAATATCTAACGAAACATTAAGTGGAAAAAGATATTGATCTTCTATATAAACACAGAATGTCATTGTTTGTTTTATTGCTGTTGTGAAACTCAAGATATTTTTGTATATAATCTTTATATGTCATTATCTATAGATGTTTGTATAGATACCAGTGATTTTTGCCGAATATTCTTAGTTAAAAATGTTTGGTAATTCACACAGTGAAATAAATTCGGTAATTTCACTGTAACACGTTCTCCCACTCGTTCTAAGAATGTATTAATATTAAACTCGTGCGCCGAACCAGTTACGCGCACTCGTTTAATCTAGACATTCTTCGGCACTCGTGATCATATCTTATATGAATAATAATTAAAATATAACAAGAATAGGTATGGTGTATACGTGAAAGAGAAAACAACCCCACCGGGATGAAAAAGTCAACCAGGACCCACTGGTCCTCAATGAACGACACCACAGGGCATGTTGTAGTTTGCCCAAAACATCATGATAAACAGGTAGAGCGAACGAGTTGCCCCTATACACTCAAGTAACATAAAAAGGAAAAAAAAGTGAAAATGAAACAAGACCTACAGAGGCTAGATTTTCCACTAACTTTGATCAAGCGCAAACAATGCGTCGGGGTTGAAGTAACTATTTTTTAGCCAATGACGTTACCATTGACGACGGACAAAATAACCAGTTTACTGCTCGGGAGTGATATCGCCTTGCAATTTTCGGCGTTATATATTTGATAATATGGGAAAGGAGTTTATATACTATAGTTTCAACAGATAGTATTGGAAAACGCATAATCTTACATATCCTTGTTCTCATTTTAGAAAGGATAAAGAAACTGTAGTACTGTGTACTCTGTTGGAAAGAAATTAAATCAATATGAATGTACAACTTTAAACTTGAAAAAACAATTTATGGAGTGCTACTTCTGTAATTTGATCAGGAATTTATTAGCATTGATTTAAATCGCATTCATAGTTTTAGTAATATAGTTACAATTGCAGGAGATCTTTGAAATGTTGGTAAATATAACCAATGAAAAGAACCTGAAACTTAATTTTCAGTTAAGTAATATAAATAACATAACAAAACATGGGATGTTTATTTTATCAAACTTTTATTCCCACCGAAATTAAGAAGTGCTTCTTCATCATTTGTGTTTTTACACGACCGCAATAAATCGCGTATAATTGAATAATGCTGTCGTCGTCGCCCGTAGACACTTAAGTTCCGTAAAATAACTTGAGTAAAAGTGTATAGATCTTTATGAAAATAATACTACAAAAGAAGCCAGAAAGAGTAGGCCTGCAGCAGCGCTAAGCTTGTCATAAAAGGCGACTAAATAGTGCTCAGAACCCTAGCCGGGGGCTAGGGCGCTCTGCCCACAGAGCAACTGGAATGTTTGCCCCAGATGGTGGAATGGGGTACCCTTGGCGTGTTAAATGCTGGGGTTGTCAGGCTATAATACGGAAAACCTGACCGCAAACCATAGTGGTACACCGTGTTGGGAAAGATGCCACGTTCCTCGCACGTTTTAAAGAACCCTACTGTGGTATTCTTCCGGAGTAGGAACCATAGGGCTCCCCCACAGGAGGCTAAATTGCCGAACCTTACCCACCTCTCCCTATTTCCAGTGGCAATCAAAATTTGTCGACCCCATTGTCCTTGTGTCCCATCCCTTTTTCATTTCATCATTTCATGTTCATTTTATCATCAATTTCATGTTCATCGTCTGAATATAGCTGCAATATTGCTGCTCGGACGTTAAATCCCAACAAACAAACAAATCAAAAATATAATTTAGGGGTTGTGACTTTACTTGAACCGTTTAAGATTTCGGGGCGACAAATGGACCAAGCCTTTTCATGACGCCTAGACAATGACTTGATTAATTATGCACGGATGTCTTTGATATTGAACCATAATGTGACTTATCGCACAAAACGCTGGGATTGGTTTTTGGAGATTGTGCCTCGAGGAGGTTAGGGATAGAGCATTTTCGTAATGTCTGGAAAATAATTTGTTTAATTGTGAATGGATTTCTTTAAAATTGTACCACAATGCGACATAGCACGAAAGGAAGGCTTGGATTGAATTTGAAACCCGTTTTCGAATAAGTTACCAAAAAGTTAAAGAAGTAGGCTTTTTTCATGATTTTTAGATGACATCTTAACTAAAAATAAATGAATCTCTTCGATATTGTAGCCTAGGGTGTGTGATTTATATTGGGGATTATGACTCAAGCCATTTAGGATAAGGTGCCAAAAGGGTCAGAAACTAGCATTTTCATAATGTCGGGACAGTAACTTGACTTTAAGTGAATAGATCTCTTTGGTAAAACGCTGGAATAGCATTGAAGATTTGTCAATGTATATAGAACTGTCCTAAGCATGTCATTTGTTTTTGTGTATCACTTGAAATGCAAATACGTCCTCAATTTTACCTCAAGGTTTCATACAATTTATGGAACGTTTGTATTGATTATAGTTTTACATATTTCCATAAGTTAGACGGGTCGAGTTAACCTGAACCGTTGTGCAATATTGGCCCTTTTCTTTGTTGTTTGACAATTGATTGTGCTTAAGTAAATGTAACTTTATAAAAGTGCTCAAGATTATACCATAACCACTGACTGATTAAATGGTTTATGACATGTATCGGTCTGAGAAGCATAAACGTATTCTTAAACTTTGTAGAAATTGTTTATTTTTTAGTTGAAAATTTTAAAGATTTTTAATATTTTGTGCAGAATGTGCCGTGTCTACCATTTACTCAAAATGAAAATTTGAGTCTATTAAGCTGAAATGCTATGTTCCCACTGTTCAGTCTGTGCCCATTAAAGTTAAGCACTTTACTTTGAATATTCCTTCACTGATCCAAAATGTTATCAGGTGTATCCATCTGCGCCATGAAAACTGATTTATTCGACGTGTCATAGTTTTCCTTTCCTCGTTTGTCTACCTCGGACTTTACTTTATATGAGCACCTTGGTGGGTGTTTCTAGAAAAGCAGAGGACGCTTACCCTATCGGTGCACCTGGTACATTTTTCCAGTTTTCAGTGGAGTCCGAGTTGTTTATTTGCTTTTGTTACTTTGTATGTATAATTTTAGTTACTTCATGTTCTTTGTTGTGTATGTCTGTTTCCCATGTCTTGTCTTTGTCCCTTGATTACATTCTTTCGATTACCGCTATAACCTTGGTTCCCTTTATTATTCTTATAAAAGATCCTTTTCATATTGTACGATCATAAAGAAGCTGCTTGGTTCGGTGCCTGTTTGGCTCCTATTAAAAAAGCTTCGTCTTTAACCCGTCAGTCTTCCTTTGGTGGTATGGCACTTTAAATGTGTTATACAATTTCACTAATAGTCTAGTTGTTGCCTGGACTTCAGAGGAATACTTTTTTGCCCCCTCCCGGTTAGGATTCAAAATCTCTAATACAGATGGATACACCATAACGATCCACGAGTTCATATTGACAACCATAAAACTTCTTTAGTATTGACTTAACTCTTGTAGCAACATAACCCTGTTCCAGAAGCCTATTTGTTAGAATTCTAGCGCGATACAAAAAGTCTGTGTAGTATCGTCAAGCCCTGGCATAACGTATTAAATTTTTTCAATATTCCATGCCACAGTAGGAAAACTGGGATTGGTTTTTAAGGTTTTGACTTTAGCATAAGTAAGGAGAAGGGACACCAAAGGACCGGAAACAGGATTTTTTTATATCTATTTTTCGATGATAACTTGAGTGAAGAAATTGGGTTGCTTTGAAATTCTAGCACATATTGTAATATCAACAAATGAAGGTATTTGTTGTTTTTGGAGGTTTTGACTGGAACAAATAAGGAATTAGAGACCAAAAAGTGACCAAATCGTTTCTGGTCAAATTTGTATTATGTATTACATATCTAACCATCATCAAAATCAAGAGCTGTATTACGTTTCGATGGTGTGTCCATACTTATCCCAAATGTTCATGGGAGAGTATTATGATAATTAAGTTTGAAATCGATTTTACTTCGTCTTCGCTTTCTATTTATACAACTGCGGTCGTATAATGGAAACATGCTGTACTCGCCATAGTCCGTTGACACTTCACGTCCATTAAATAACTTGAGTATAAATGTTTAGATCTTCATGATATTGTACCATAAAAGAAAGCCTTTGCTTTATTTAAGGAATAGTGACTTAAACCGATTATGAATAAGGGAACAAAAGGGGCCAGAAACGGGCATTTTCATGATGTTTGTTTAATGACATGAGTATTAGTGTATAGATCTGTATGAAAATATACCAGCTTTACTTTACTATGAAGAAGTATATGGAGTGGTATTTTGAACAGTAATGCAACCAATTCATTATTAAAGTACATTACGAAAACAAACATGTTGTTTATTCCAAATGAGTTCATTTTTTAAGTTAAAACATTATTTTTGACTGTTAAGCAAGGTATAAACTCTCATTTCAGCGATCAGTAAACATATTGAAGAGAATGAAACAGTAACGATGTGAGTAAAGATTTGAAAGACTTAAAGCGATTAGCAGTCTCAGTCTCACTACTCCATTGGATCAAACTGATACGTGGAAGATAATGTAAACATATACGAGGGTCTGAAAAATTCCCAACAATGTTAGAACTGTCAAATTTGCAAAGCCATACATTTCAGGATAAATAAATTAATTTTTGTCATTTTCAAATAAATGGTTACTGAATAATATTTTGAACAGTATTGTTTGAATCTAATTTTTATTTATACTAGTAATTACATTTACACTTTCAAGACTTTTGTTACATAACCTCTTATATTTTCTTTTCCTACCAAAAGCGAAGACGAATCCTGGGAGATAGATGTCGTTTTTATAAGGCTAAAAAGAAAGCAAACCTACTTAATTTGGGATTTTGCCTTTGAAACCCACATCTATTCAAATCCGTCACTGAATATGAAAATATTCTCATTTCAGAATTATAAGTTTAGCTGTAGCTGTAGTCATATTTTTAATACTGGTAATCCTAACGATATGGAAAGGAAGCGAACGGTTGGTTCGATTGTGTATTAAATTTGTTCTTAAAGGTAAGAGTTCATTAAAATTAATCGAATATCAGAGTTTTATTAAATTTTTGCTTTTATTTTTTTTTTATGTCGTCGTGGTCTTGATTAATGAATATCCGGTTTTTCGTTCTACACAAGTTTTTTTTTACTTTTTTAATATATCGCGCCATAATGATGGTAATTAAGCATAAATGAAAAAAAATCAATTTACATAATAATTTTCCTTCCAACCAATTTCTTTTAATGATATCAAAATACTCAATCAGATATGCATTGTGTCGACGACATTTATCTGAATAAATAAACATGTTCTTCTAGATTGTGTAAATTTTGTCAACTTAAGGTATAAATATTTCAATTGTGACAATATGTCTGATTTGTTTAAGATCGTTCCATCAAGAAATGTTGCTGACTTCTTGCAAAAGATTGGTTTATACAATATCGTTTTTTAGATATATTTTTATTGTTTAATATTTTTAAATATTCTTAAAGCCTCCTTGATGTTTTATTTCTTAAATCTATCCCTTTACATACATTTTACATGTAAAAAGCTTTTATCTTTTAATGAATTATTTTATGATGATACTTTGACCACGACACTTGTTACTTCCGCAGTGGTATTACATGTATATCAATGTGGATCCTCGAAAGTTCGAAAGATCTTCTGGAAACCCTCAATTCAAGAATATAATCAGAATACAATAGCATTAAAACCTTTTTTTTCAACTTTTTATACTTCTATTCCCCATAGTCAGTTAAAATCCAGACTCAAAAAACATTACACATCGTTGTTACTCCAAAAACGACAGTACACCTAGATGAAAAAGATATAGTTCTTGGTAAAGATTTCTCATTTTTTGTAAAAAAAAAAAGTCTAAATCATCTTTTCAATATACCGAAGAATATGTTTTCAAAACGCTGGAATATTTGATCTACAACATATTTGTTCAGTGTGGTGGACGCGCTTTTCAACAAATGGTTGGCATTCCAATGGGAACAATTCTGCTCCTCTACTTTTATGAGGCTAATTTTATAGCTGATCTGATTCATTTTGCTAGATCATTTAATCTCGTTTCCGTATAGATGACGTATTATCGTTAAACAGTTCTAGTTTTGGAGATAGCATCTACCCCAAAGAGATTGAGTTAAAGGATACTAAAAAATCTGTAAAGTTAGTCTCATATTTTGACCAACACTTTTATATTGACAGTAAAGGACGAACGCGATGACCTTTCATTCCGTATTGTCATTTTTCCTTTCATATGTAGCAACATCCCTTCAGAACTTTCGTATGGAGTTTTCAAATCATAACTCGTACGTTATGCCAGAGCTTGACGCAACAACGCAAACATTTTTGTATCGCGCCAGCCTTCTTTCAACTAGGCTTCTGGACAGGGTTATGTTGCTACAAAATTGTAGTCATCACTATAGAAGTTTTATGGTATATCCATCTGCACAGTGATAACTGATTAGTTCAACGTGTCATATTTTCCTTTACGCTTTCGGCTACCCTGGACTTGACTTTTTTCGAGCAGCTCGGTGGTTGCTTGTAGAATGTTTCCTTGATTACTCTTTGATCTCTTTTTAAATGCTGCAAGGTTGTTCAAATGCTCTTGCGTGATATGGCTCAAGTCACCGAAACGGCATTAAAAACAACAATCAGTCAATCAATCAATCAATCTGTATGAATATATATTATGAAAAATATAGCCCTCTTTTGTTCAAAATAAAAAGCATTTGCTTATGTTTTTTTTTCAGAACAGTATAGTCTAAAATTTCAAATTTATCAGACACCATTGACAAGAATAAATAGATGGTATGATAAAATATTTCCTAATCTTACAACCTTGCCCAAAAAAAGATGTTGCATAAAATGCAGACGAAAAACATATGATGGAGAAGCCACAGAGATTATAACAGAAGAAAATTTACTCCAGGAAAATGAAATCACATTTATTGAGACTTCTGACAGACAAAACGTCATGAATAAAAGAAACCGCAAACATTCCTTAAATTATGTTAAAGATGGTTCCACAATAATAAGTACTGCGCGTTCGTCAAATAATTATGAAAGACTAAGTACGGCAGTAGAAGAACAAAGCTATGAACCCCAATCAAATAATTCAAATACATCTAATATTTATCAGACCATAAATAATTCAACTAAAGAAAACAAAAAGGTCTCAATGTCGAGGAGTGACAAATCGATTGTAGAGAAAGTTATTTTCCATGCAACAGAGAATATGACATATGATATTGCGCTAAACAAACAGGAGTGTGAACCACCAATCACATAACCACTTTTTGTATGAAATTAGCACCAGGAACAATTACTGAAGATTACAATGCGAGTGACCAAAACCCATTTGACTGTTAGAATCTAATTCAAATCAACATGAGATTATCAATGTGTTATAATCATGAAAAACATAGTAATATTGTTGTTGTGTTTAAAAATGTTGCTTTGAAATAATAAAATAAATAATAATCCTATAATTCTGAGGCTTCAGGTAGCATATCTTTCTATCTGACGAAATGCAGTAATACTTTCAGATATTTAATCTTGATTCGTGCATTTTTTGTCATTATTGATAATACCGGATGTTAAAGTAAGTTATCAGTCCGAGAACTTATGTTTGCAGTCGTGGAATTAACTACTTAAAAGCTCGTTGCTTGTTACTGGTTTTAGTTCGGATTATTAAATAATTATGCGATCAGTTATACCGCTTGAAACTGAGTTTGCCATGAATGAGTCAGGTGAAGGGTATTGAACTTGCAATTGCGTTCAGGTTTGAAATAATGCCTTATATATAAAGGCATCGAAGTGCTTTAGATCCAAATTTTCAACTAATCATGATCCTGCTATTTGAAATGGATATCAAAAGTTATGATAAGTTAAGACATTAGTTTTCTGATAAAAACAAAACTTTTTGCCTCATTTGCCTGTGCAAGGCTTTGTTCTATCTTATGTTATATATATTTATTTTATAGTGTAGTATATTGTTGATTAATGATCATGCATTTCAATTGAACGTCATAATATATAATAACAGGGTTATTACTTGGCATTGTCGCTTTGACAACGTCTTGAGTATGTTAAGGGAGTCTTATTAAAAGGGATATGAAAATGCCATGTTGTTTTTATGTCCTATATTTTATTATTATAATTATATTTCCTGCATTTAACATAATATATGAAATTCAAATGGAATGATTTAATATTCTTTATGTAATTTCAAAGCATGTCATTTACAGAAATAAGATGTTTGTCAAAATATTACATGTAACCAAGTTTTCCATCAATTGGAGCAGGCCTCATAATTTGTTAAAATGTTGGGATTTTTTTATTGTTTGCAAAACATAATATGGTTTTAGGCTATGTATATGATGAACGCAACTCAATGTTGTATTTGGAAACAGCTCCTCCGCACTTGCCCAATCGCTTTCTTCCGTGTCGACTTCCGTCAGAATATTTTTTATCCATTCATAGTTCTGGTCTTACATTCTATATATATATTATACGTCGCTGACGCTCCGCCCATATAAATGACTATGTTTCTTTTAGAAAAGTAAATTACACAATAAGTTATTGTAATTAGACTGGACATTTCATATTTTATCTTTAGAAATATTAAGACGTTTGTTCTTAAATCTGTTTTTTTTTCACTTGCGTTATAAACGATGAAAGCATGTCTAATACCCGCTTGACTTTTCGTCCTTCCGCCCATCTGTCCGTCTGCCGTCCGTTAAGCTTAGTTGGTGTCTACTTTGTGTAATCTGTAACTCAAAATGTAATGAACCAATATCATTGAAACTATGCATAATCTTTCTATACATATTGAAGATATGCACCTATTATTTTGTAGAACGACAAAAGTTAGGTTCTGTCGGTTTATACACCAAGAGAAAATATGCTAAATAACGAACCATAATGAGGAAATTGACAACTTTCACTACTATTATACTTGTGACATGAAAAGCACAAACCGATCGAATTCATATTTAAAGCCGGATTAATGAGTTTTGCAATATAGAACCAATACTGTTTGTCATAAGAAAAGCTTGTAGACATACACAAAACTTTTTTTATTTACGTTTTATACGATTTAAAGTAATAATGAACTTTCATTTGAAGTACCATTTTATATTCAAAGACGCAAAAATGACTTGACAAGTAGTTACTTGTTTTTACTTCAAATAGCAAGGGATACAAACTGGCATTCCTAGTAAGAACACAAGTCTAGTATTTTCCAATCAATGAATTATATTCAGTTGTCTGTAATCATTGTCAGTTTACTACATGTTTCTTGTTTAGCAAATAAATGTAACATCAACTGGAGTTAAATGTACCGATTGTGATGTATTTTCATGTTTCTCATACATTATCGAACATTTCCGTAGTGGAACGTTCTCTTTATCTTAAACAAAATGATAGCTTATTTGTGTATTGATTTGGTAATCAAGTAATATCAACCAACCCGTAAGGTAATAATCCAAAATACCCAAGATGTGATTTGTGTGCTTGTCCATCCGTGTAATAGTTACAATATAAATGTGCTAGCTGACACGTCTTTGTAATGTAATACATAAAACTGTATACATGGGTTTAGTGCAATAATTAAAAATTTTACTCATTTCTTCTTTGTACGTGTTATTTTTGTTATTCCATGTTTTTGTTTTGTGTCTGTTCTCCCTGTCTAATCCCTGGATTTTAATCTTTCGCTTTCCACTAGAATATTGAGACCATTGATTTATTTTTCAGCACTAATTCTTACAGGTATACGTCGGGAAAGATAAAAAAAATAATAAAACTCTTCAAATTTAGACGTACTTTAAAGTTTAAGGCAAAACTAAAAGTTTGCCAAAATGGCTAAAAACGTAAATAGATTAAAGGGAAAGACCACCTTTGCATTCAGTTAGGCTCTTATGAAAATTCGTACCTATGTAAACAGAAATAAATAACCTTTAATGCAAAATGCGCTTTTGAAAATGTTCAAGGCTTTGCAAAATTCGAAATCTTTGAAATATATGTGGATAGCCATCTTGCATCTGTTTGGTACCGATACAAGTACTGCATATAATATGTAAAACAAATGTTTAAAAGAAATAAGCCTATTCGAAAAGAGTTTTGACCGGCAACACGAACATTTTTCGGAAGTAGACATTAGATTTTACTCAGACATACTAGTCTTCTGGCCTGCAAATCCCGTTGTTCGTCATGCAATGATGTCTGACATTTGCTTACATGGTGTGTCTCAATCTCTTCTGTATATTTTGGGTTGAAATTATAGGGAAAAAGTCCAAAATTTGAGCTTTCGTCGAACATTGTAAACAATTAACTATTAACTTTCACTTTATAAACAGACTTCTTGACGTCACAGCTAAACCGATCCTGGCGGCGCCCAGACACGGGGTGAAATTCAAATTCTCTTAATTAATTAGTTCAGAAAAGGAAATTGTTTTGCTTCAATCTAATATTCATGAACGTTTAACAGATTAGTTAATGATATTATATATTATATATTATAATTATATATATAACTTGCATAATAATATAGTATTCTCCTTTCAATACGGAATGCATACATGTATACGTTTAATGTGAAACTTTATGAGTGATTTTAGTGGCATACAATTTTAATCAAATGAGCTAAAAATGCACCTTATGATTTCGTAAAAAAATAAAATTCTTGTTACGTTTTTATCTTTAAATTTGTCAATCTGAACATATAAGAAGAGCTCAAATAAAAGACGGTCTCAATTAAAGATTATGGTATGCAATTGCCCTAATTTGTAGTATCGTAATCAGACATGTCACCTTTAATCGTTTTAAAGTAAAACTCATGTGACTTAGAATGCATTTGTGGGCAAAATTATGCATTTTTACCAGGGATTAACGAGTTTTCCTTGTTTTTCGCGGTGAAATTAGTCAGTTTTAATTGCATACTAAAAAATGGCAAGCCCTCACTTAAATTAAATTTTTAATGAATGATTTAAAAGCAGTATTTACTTCATTTAATCTCTCATAATGGTATTGCTTTTATTAAAAATGTATGCTGACAGACAAGATGATGACGGTGCGAATGAGAACATGAGTTTTGTTTTAAAATAGGGATTTCTTTTCTAACAGGAAGATTTGCCATGAGATCACAACGATCAATTAAGCATCTAACTATTGTCGTCCCTTTTGTGTTTGGGAAAAAAGAAAAACTTATTAATTCCTGCTAAAACACTCAAAGACATGAATATACATCTGAAGTATTTTTAAATTATCATCATCTATTCTATTCAGAAGAGAAATGTAATGAATTGCACAAAAATGCACAATATGCGGGGAACGATTTGATTGGTTAGTTCCTTGGTCAAAATAACGTTATTTCGCTCTTATAAAAAAAAAATCAGTGTGAAAGGGGAATCAAGGGAACGATCATTGGAACGTCAATAAAAACGAGCTTGATGCAGGGGTGAGTTATGCTTTTGACCAATGATTTCAACTGAATATGGAGAATGGCAATATGAAGAGTTGAAAAATCATAGGTATTGATGATTCTATCTTGCATTTAGATTTCCCAAAAGTTCTTTCGAATTTTTCATGGTCGACTTTGAATTGATACCGCTACAAGAGTAATACGTGCCGGAGTAAGACTGCGTGGATACCATCTATGACAGCTGTAAGTATAATACTTAACAGGTACTATATTTTTTTTAATTCAGCTAAAAAAGCATTGTTTGTATATATTATTATGGAGTTTTGAAGTCCAATATAGGAAGGAAAACTACAGTCAGTTTTTTGTAGAAAACTGGTTTATGGTTGTCAATATTTTATGAAATCAGAATGATATATAAGAAATGAAAACATACGCTAGATCTAATTTTAATAGGACTTGATCTTTAACATATTGTTGATTGGAATAACTTTAAGCTTCAGTAACCGATTTAGAGAGAACATAATCTGATAATGCAGAATAAGAAAAGAAAGAGAACGTGAAATCGTTAGTTCGATACAGGATTAATCAATGGTAAATAACAAATTCGAAGTTCAGGCATATCAAGAAAAGACACAACAATCTACATGCATGCACCAAACCAATATGTGCAATAAATTAAATTAGCAATCATTATTCCTTAAAAAATTGAGATCACTGACAATCTCGCTCTTGTATTCCAATGAACACCCTGGTTTCTAGATCAAGAAAAAAATATGAGTACGACGAGGTAAAATAATTTAGGTACAATCAATAGTGGATAAGATGTAGCAAATGCGCCCCCCCCCCCCAAAAAAAAAAAAAAAAAAAAAAAAAAAAATTGAAACGTGCGTTCTTCTCATCTTCTGTCACCGACGTAGATGTATCAGGAACAGAAAATGGGTAAACAGATAAAGTAGGTCGCCCAACCTACTGTTGATTAAATCAATTTATCCATCGGCTTATTAAAAGACAAAAATCACCTCCGCATTGCGCAATCGTCTACTTCCATGTCGACAAACTTCGACTTCAGTCAGAATATTTTTTAGCCATTCATAGTTCTTACATTCTACATACGCTCCGTTCATATTATGAAAAATAATTCATATTTTAAAAACCAACGCGTATGTGGTAATCTAATTGTTTAGACAAAATCACAGATGACATATTGCAAGCAACTTTAAACTTGTCCAAATCACCGATGTGAAATCTGTAATCTGTACATTTAGGTTAAGGCATCCGGTAACTATTAATCCAATACCAATAGGAAAGGTTGAATAAATCAATTTTCTGTATAGATTTTAAAGTATTCCGTGTTTTGTCGTCAAATGTGCCCCGATTTCTGTGAAATACAGAGGTTAAAAAGTTCACATTTCTGTAAAGATGTTTAAATATCTATAGCTTTATCTTTCTGTAAAATTTGTAAGTATAAAAAGGTTCAAATTACAGTAAAAGGTTTGAAAAATCAAGATTTGACGTCAGGTGTGCCCCGTTTCCTGTAAGTATGGAGGTAAAGAAAGTCATATTTCACTAAAAATGTTGAAATGTCTAGAGATTTGTATTCAAATGCCTCCCGTTTAATTTCATTTTTCTTATAGTATTTTATTAACATTGAATATTTTCATGAGATTTTGATTGAGCTGTCATTCTCAGAAGGAAAATATATACATAAATATTACAATATTCCTTTTCAATATCCCAAATAACAAAATGGTTCCACACAGTAATACTTAAACGCTCAATTTAATACCATATGTCCTACCTCGGCAGGACTCAATTAGTACGTCTGTGACATATACGGCAACATCGATCCAAAAAGTACAGAGCCCTAGACAATATTTCAAAATAGTAAACTTAAGATGTAGCCTTCGCTGACCAGGTAATTATAATGTAAAGTGTTGCAAAACAGTTCATCTTGGTGGTGTAATTATTAATAGATCAGACTAAGGATCAATGATAACTTTGTCCAGGGGTAACAAAAACCATTAACGAAATAGAATATTGATAAATGTCTTGTAAATCAAATCAAAATCAATATTATCGAACCGTGTATTCAAACATGCATTTTTGTATGAATGAAAAAAAGACTTTGGTATGAGAAATTTCATGAAACCACTGAAACCAGCCAATACTCACAAAAAGTGACGCATTCGACAGACAGCGGGGGAATTTATCATGATAGACAACTTTGCTTTCACAAATAAAACAACAATTCATTATGTATATATGCAGCTTTTTTTTAAAATCTCAGTACATTCAAACGAAAGCTAAAAAGCTGTAAATAATATTCCTGTAAGTACTACCGAGTTTCCACATGACACTCATATAGAATGAAATAGGTGCATACAATACTACCGCCGAAACAAAAGAACTATGGTATATGGCCGGAATACAATATGTTAAAATCAATTGTTGAAAATATGAAATATCATTGATTATGCTAATTTCTTTCGAAAATTCAAATAATTTGCAACTGACATATGCCACCCTTATATAACATTTAATCAATGCATATACTAATTGTATTGACAACTTATTTTTGTGCCTATTCTTTTTTTTTTTGAAGAGGAATAACCAAAAGGGAACCACGTTTTCAGCGGAAATCAAAAGAAGTAATCCTGGGACAAAGACCAGACATGGTAGACAGACACACTCAACAAATATATATATATATATATATATATATATTCCCAACGATGTTAGAACTGTCAAATTTTTGCTCGGCCAGCTAGGCTATAGGTCTAGGGCGAGTGGTCTAGGGCGCTGGACTTCGTGCAGGCGGTGTTGTCATAGATGTCACAGCGGTACCTTTCTCAGGTAAAACACAAAAAGTCTCTTATCTCTTATACTGTATTTTGGTATAGCGTGCATGGTTGGTATTAGTAATCATCCAAAAAAACTGGGCCTGGTAGTCGTGATTTAATAGGTTACCTTAAACGCGTTATACAATTATCGTTTTTTTAAATCATCCTATGTATTTGATTGTAGCTGCTGATGAGAGGTTACTCCTTGAAACACATGTACGGCATATCGAAATTTGCTATATATACGATTGGTATTTTTGTAGTTACCTACTTACCAATTTTAATCTAAAAAATGTAAATTAAAACAAGAAAGAAAGGAAACAAACAACAAGAACGAAAATAGAAGGGACCCTTTTAAATGAAAAATTGCATGCTTTACATTCAGAATAAAACAATGTGAAGCCTTACACCATTGATATTTATTTTAAACTTACTGCACATTGTTACGTTAAAGCCAGTGGTAAGTTATGAGGTAACAATACTAATTTCTAAACTTTAAAATAAAAGCGGACACAGCTCAAACTGCTTTACGGCAACATTTACGTGCAAATTAGCGTTGTGCAGAATGCTGAGAATAAAAATGTTAACACCGCAAAAAAGTCAGTTTATAACAACTTATAGACACTAAATAGAAAATGAAAGATTGTACTCCCTGTTTATAAACGTTTTGATTAGACTCCTTCTTGTTTCTAAAATTCTTGATCGGCGCTGCCCTGGGCATTGATATTTCCTTTGAACTAATTCTATAACAGCTATGCTACCATTGTGTTTCATTCATACGGCTACGAATGATGGAGTCTTTTTGAGAGGAAAACGACAGTTTCGTGCGCTTGAATTTTTACAAAGAATCTGTTTTGTATAATCAGTTCAGATCAGAGGACATTGCATAACAACCATTAACATGACGCACAGTTAAAATAATGCTGAGCATCATAAGACATAACTATGTGACCACATGCATGTACATGTATGCACATGCTTCAAAGTTTACGTATTAACAAAGGATGAAGGTACATAAGGCTCTGTAGCGTCTAATAGAAGAAATGAAATTATCCCCCTCGAGTAAACTCAAATTGTTCCATTTTTTTTAATTTAAAAACAATCTGTTTTATCTTCCCTTTTAACAAAATAATAATAAAAATTCTCTTTATTAACGAAATAAAGAAAGCTATATACGTATTTAAACAGTACATGTTGAATTAAGTAAAAACAATTACACCTTGCTGTTTTATTTGACACTATTAGTTTGCGTTGTATAGTAACATTTGTAGAGTTTTGGAGTGTAAAACCTAGTAAACGGCATTTTTTCCTTCTGTTTTAAGTATTTTTGTCGTAATTGATATCAAGTTATCGTCAGTTCCCGGGGTGAATGGGAGAAGGGAGAAAGAAAAATGTTGGGTTATCACTATTCGGTAAAGTCACGTATTTATTTATCCCTGTAAAGAATTTTTACTTCAATCTACGCATTAAAAATATATAAGCAACCAACAATTTCTGTCTCCCGTTCTGTAAAGTAGTGTTTTTCAACAAGTATTGATATATTTATAAACAAGTTTATATGAAATTCGTTGATCATCGAAAGTGTTCCACTGAAATCGGAATCAACAGAGAAGAGACCAAATGACAAATTATGTGTTACCTATTGCCTCTTCAACTACATGATAGACAGACAGATAGATAGATAGATAGATAGATAGATAGATAGATAGATAGATAGATAGATAGATAGATAGATAGATAGATAGATAGATAGATAGATAGATAGACAGACAGATAGCTAGATAGATAGACAGACAGACAGACAGACAGACAGACAGACAGACAGACAGACAGACAGATAGATAGATAGATAGATAGATAGATAGATCCCTGCTGCACCGTGTTTAATATTTTCTTAATCAGTACAATAGGTAAATTACAATTAGCACGTATATGTATAATTCATTGTTAATAAACTTATCATTACTTTTAGAAAAACATGCACATAAAATTTGCGAAATTTTAAGATATATATACGAGAAAAATAACTAATGACACTTTTTCACTTAAAACTTATGATTGCGAATTGTATTAAATTGATGTAGGAAAGTTTGAAATAGATGAATTTGTGTATAGATGTTAACTCTCCCATCTTCAACGGGCGACTCTCGGTACTTCATCATGCATTCCATAATCTCCTACTGTCTTGTCCGTCCGTTTTTTTTGTTTTTTGGTTTTTTTTTTGTTTTTTTTTGGTTTTCATCGGTCAAACTGATGGGGAGAAAAAGGGAAGTCATGAAACTCAGAAATGACATACTTCCATTTTGGATCAAAAGTACATTTTATAAGTTTTTTTTTTCTAAATACCAATTCAGTGTCGTAATGTTTGAAATTAACCAATCACAAATAAATTCAAGCGTAGTTTTTTGTCAATAAAATGTATCGTAAAATTGACTTTACGTCAAATATTCCCTTGCGGAAAATTGTAAGGGGCGAGGTCTATTTCTATTGAGTTTCCGAACATTAACTCCTGTGCAAATAGTATTTCCGCTCAGATGCAAAAAAGATCGTCATACCTTAAACTCCCGATAAAAACCTTTTCCTTAAAATATGGATATTCTTACCACAAAAGCTCAAATGGTTCGCGGCCAGGCCACCCTTACTTAGATTAACAATCCACAATGTATTGTCGCGCTCTGTAAATCCACAACCCGGGACGCGTCTGCCTTGGTTTTTCAAGATTTACAAGAGGAAGATTGCAAACAAAAAAAAAAGAAATTTGATACAACCGTAAGACAGGATGATGCTGACTGAAATTAAAGACAACATTGTTTAACACATAATAAAGATGCTAATATTTGTATGAACATATTGAAAAAAAACACCCCAAAACTGAACTGCTGACAACAAATAGCAAGACAGGAGCGCTTGGACCCAATTTCAGATTAGACATGTTATCACAAATACCAAAATTACATGTAAATAGATATTTACACATGACTCTTAAGAATTTACATGTACATCCATGCACCTCATGTAGGGGGTGGCAAAGTAATTCATCAGGAAACAGCTTCAGCAGTGATATAAATACGGGTCGCTATAGGCGTATTTTTAAAAAAAAAAGTGTACACAGAATACGAAAGAAATGTTGACATTTTTTAAATTACATTATGAACAGGAAATTCAAAGATTTTATTCACACAAAATATCATATAAATTTTGCAATAACGTATACATGCAGGGATATGTTTGACATATGTGTACATTCTACATATACATGTATTGGAGATATTTTTTCCGAAGAGATAAAGCTGTCTTGACATATTAAATGTTTTTAGATTCACTATTCTTTATCATTCGCCCCGTGCAGGTCCGGGTGTCAAAAGAATAGGCCTGCAGCAGCGCTAAGCTTGTCGTAAAAGGCGACTAAATAGTGTTCAGAAACCTAGCCGGGTGCTAGGCGCTCTGCCCACAGAGCAACTGGGATGTGTGTCCCAGGTGGTGGAATGGGGTACCCCTGGCGTGTTACATGCTGGGGTTGTCAGGCTATCATACAGAAAACCTGACCGCAAACCATAGTAGTGCACCGTGTTGGGAAAGATGCCACGTTTCTCGCACATTAAAGAACCCTGCTGTGGTATTCGACAGGAGCAGGAACCTTTGTGCTCCGCCACAGGAGGCTAAATTGTCCGACCCTACCCATTCCCCTTTTTTTCTAGTGGCAACCAAAATTTGTCATACCTATTGTCCTTGTGTCCCATCCCTTGTTTCATTTCATCATCATTCATGTTCTTTTTATCATCCATTTCATGTTCATCGCCTGAATATATCTGAATATTGCTGCTCGGGCGTTAAACCCCAACAATCAATCAATCGATCTTTATCATCTTTTTAGATAAATAAGCACAGTTTGTTTTCTTTGTGCAAAAATAAGAATCAGGAGGGAGATACATCGTTATTTGCGTTTGAAATTAGAACAGTGTTTCTAACTTTGCCGCATTATATTAGGAAATGAACTGCGTTGCTACATACAAGCAAAATTATCTTTAAAGAGTGTTCTTCTGATTTCTATACACTAATGCTTATACATGTACCAGCTTATTAAACGTCTCTCAATCAACGAAAAAGTAAATTATTATGTAGAACACTGAGTTTTACTCAGTTTTATTCAGATAATAAAACAAACAAGTATTGAAAACAAACGGTGTATTTAGGTTCCATGATACATGTACAAGTTAAGTTGGACTTAATCATTTTTGAATTAATTTTTAGCGGCGTGAATTTTGAAAGTTTATTTTTTTATAAATGCACATAGAGATCCAGCATTAACCAAAAAATCTTTTTTCCAGTAACAAGAATGTATACATGCACCCTTTCAGTATCGATCGTTTTACTGGTTAACGCTGGATCTCACTATAAAACAAGTTGCAAAAGAGTGAAAAAAATGCTATTCTATTTACTGAATAGCCATCAAGGCGGTTTTTGTGTTATAGTTTCTCAATTATTACTTTTTTAATTAAAAACTCAGTCAATAAAATTGAAAATTTACAATATAAAGTATGTGATTATTCAGCTTTCTTCCGATTTTTTGGCAATTTTTTACCAATTATTTCAGTATGCAGAATAAGGCCTTATGGGCCCTCATCATTAATCACTAAATCCGGCATAGTCATACCCCCCCCCCCCCCCCGAGTCGCATTTGTTTTTTTTGTTTGAGAATGCCTAATTTATGGATACATATTTAACGTATTATTTGAAGTCCAACCATATAGAGACAAGTGCAAAAAAAAAGATTTTTGTATTTTCAAACATAAATCTCCAAACCTTTTTGCCAAAACGTAAGGTTAAATCTATACTCTATGTGAAACAGCCAGGAAATTAGACAATTCGTCCGGAAACGATTCCGTATGAACATAATTATTATATAACAATTAATAGTTTAAATATGTGAGAATTTGCATCTTCAAAATCATTTTCCAAGGCTCATGTTGCTGATCGAATCTAGAACGTTGTGTTTATTTTATTAGTTATTCTGTACAGATTATTTAAATATACATTGTCATATTCTATGGTGTCTTATTATCTCTTAATCATTGAAAACGCAATAAAATGCAACCACGTTTAGGGCCATTTTGTTCAGTGATTAAATATTTAATCTTTGCAGGAAAAAGTTACTTTTTACATTTTAGATTTTTTTAAATATGACAATTACCTGTTTTTTTATGCCTAAAACTCACGATTTCACTCTAATTACTTATCAAAATGTCTTGAAATCGATTCCTTTAATTACTGCAAAATAGTATAACACTTTACAACTTTACAGTTCGAAAAGAATGATATTAAAAAATACATTGATTTATTTTTCCATTGTACATACTATAAGAGTATACTCTGTAGGTCTATAAAATCCTTAGATGTCCGATGCAATAAGAAAGCGAAATTATATCACGTTTACGTTGGAAAACCAACAATAAAGAAATATGTTTAACTTATAGAAAGGTAGGTTTCTGTCACCATTTTTCATACAAATCAATACTATTGAATATGTATATTGATGTTCATGTTTACACATTTGTCTGTTTACAATTAGTCCATTAAATAATGCCAACAGACATACAATGCATATTTAAATAAATATATTCTTCACTTGTTTTTAAACATAGATCAACTATAAATTGCAAAATATATTTTTTTGACATATGTTGCTTTTCTGTAGCTCAAACCAATCATATCTTAAAAATGTATTGTTATGCCTGCCTATCACCAAATATTCTGAAATCATCTATTCTTTTCCAAACAGTTCCTGTTTCCTCTATTGTGGAAAATGTATGTACATTGTCAGATTTTATCTATGGTAGAATTGATGTGTTCCATACTTTAGTTTACTTTTCCTTTCGACATCGGCAATGACTTTATGTCTGTTCTGCATGTCTGGTCTTTGTCCTTGTTTACATTCTTTTGATTACCGCTATAACCTTGGTGCCCTTGATTACTCTTTAATTTATGAAACATATGTTGCTATCTTCGATGATAGTAATCTATATCAATTATTTTTGTATTATTAACTATTAATTGTTAATATTTGTAGTGTAAATAATTGTAAAGTGTCACGAGGGATATAATGCATTTGATAAAATACAATTGAAATCAAGATGATGCTTTAACTTTCCGATTTTAAGTTTACTCTTTATTTGTGGCAACATGCGTTATTTACTAAAATCTAAAGCCTATAGAGTTTACCTTTCACAGTAAATTACTGTCATGCATATGAACTGTAAACAGACATTCGATGTAAAGCAAGGATATGACAAAAACTGACAATGCGTTGATTTTTACTATGATCACAGTGGGCGGATATAAGGGCAAAAATACGCTTAATGAAATTCTAATAGTAAAATTGTAATCATGTTTTGAAACCGTGAACATTTATACCCCCGAATATTTACACTTGAAATAAATCGCGAATATTAGCAACCACAAAATAAACGTTTACAGTAGGCTTCTGAGACAAGGGTATGAATTACCATTATTGATATCATCACAAAAAGAAGTTTTACGATTCAAAATTTAGTTGACAGGTATGTGTTAACGGTGAGGCAGGAAATCTGCAATTGGGTTTCGCCTTTTACCGGATTTCCCTCATTCGCAATGGGACGGATGCCTTTGACAAACAGGACATACTAACCAATCCGTCTCTTTTTTTTTCATGTTTATGTCATGTACTTGAATTGTGATGCCTCTATACTGACCTTATAGTGTGATGCTTTTGAGTATCAATGTTTTGTTGATATTGATTTAAGCTCATCGCCCAATTCTTAGATGTCTGTGTAGGGAATGTTTTTTTTTTCAAGCTTAGATTATTAATTCATTATTTTGGTTCTTAGAAAAGTACTTTACATGACAATCTTTTTTACCTTATCATTTTTATATAGTTCAACAGTACACATTGAAATTCAGGAAGATCCAAAACTTTTGAATAAAACTGAAATGTTAATTATTTCTAATCAAAATGTTCGTTCCGTTGTGGCCTTGTTTATATGAATATCATCGTACAATTTTATATGTACATGTGTGTACCTTATATTTTGACGAGTGGAAGAACCTTTAAAAATGTAGCGTTATACGTTGTATAATAATGATTTGTTGTGACATGCATCATTAATTTGATCCTCTATCCTACATAATAACATCTAAATGAACTGTCCTGTACTACCATACATCGTGTACTAAGTTACAGCCCTAAATTAATCCGACGAGGAGGAATGACCCAGCCAGCGAAAGCTTTCTTTTTATATAGCCTAGCTGGCCGAGTGGTCTTGGGCGCTGGACCTTGTGCAGACGGTGTTGCCATAGATGTCACAGCGGTACGAGTTCGAGTCCTGCGGAGGGAACAACCAAACATTTGCATCGCAAATTTGACAGTTCTAACATCGTTGGGAATTTTTCAGACCTTTCTATACGTTTACATATCTTCCCTGTATCAATTTGATCCGACGGAGCAGTGTAGCGAATAGAGTCGTCACATTCTGAGACGTTGTATAATATTAATTTGTTGTGACATGCATCATTAATTTGATCCTCTATCCTACATAATAACATCTAAATGAACACATATATATACACACACATTCAGTTTCGTTAATGATTAATTCAAGTCAATACGCCAATCAAGGTCAAAATATTTCTTTTTATTTGAGTTAATTGTTTTCTTTAATGGACACATTATTTCCGAAATCCTTACAGCGTTTCTGATGTAGTCTTTTGTAACATAATTTCGATTATTATAAACTTTTGTCAAACACAGTAGTTTTCTAATTATAAGAGTGAAAGAAACTCAAGGAGATGTGAATACGAATACAAACGAGTTGATTCTGGGTTTTCATGTAAGCGTTGGTCTTTGTCAAACATAAAGCATAAGTTTAATGTTCAGCAATGAAAATAGTTACAGATGTAAAGTTAATTAACTTCATCATTATAGGCTTTTCGAAAAATCGTATGGCAGTTAACCAGTATTTCTTAAAATAAATAAAAATGATTAAAAGAACACAAATACAGTCTCAAATATGTTACGTATTGGTATTTGTCGACCAGTTGCTCGAATATTTATTTGTCAAAATGTCAACTATAGACAAAGAATATGTAAGTTTTTCATTACATATTTAGAATAGAAAAGTTAGTGAATGAATAACCAGCATCTATTTTTGTCACAAGTATAGCTAGGTTTAATACCGAAGCTGTAAACATAGGTTTATAAATGTGGTCATCAACAGTCGACGAACTAGGCTATAAAACGAAAAGTTTACATATTATTTGGATTCTTTTTTTTATTTGTTAGGCTAAGAGTTTTCATTCATCTGGAATAAAGTATAAGACAAAGTCAATACTTTATCTTTTATATCCAGCAAACCAGTGTAATGCAATAGAATTATCCCGCATTGACAAACTATATTGAAAGCAAAATTACAATCGCATGAAAGAGTAATCAAGGGAACCAAAGTTATAGCAGTAATCAAAAGAATGTAATCCAGGGACAAACCCAGACAAGGAAAACAGACATACACAACAAAGAACATAAAGTAAATAAAATAATACATACAAAGTAACAAAAGCAAATAAGCAAATCGGACTCCACTATAAACTGGGAGTATGGGCCATGTACACCGGTAGGGTAAGCGTCCTCTGCTTTTCTAGAAACACCCGCCGAGTTGCTCATAAAAAGTCAAGTCCGAGGTAGACACACGAGGAAAGGAAAACTATGACCCGTTGAATAAATCAGTTTTCATGGTGACGACCATAGAACTTCTGTAGTGATGACTTCAATCTTGTAGCAACATAATCCTGTTCCAGATGCTCATTTGTTAGAGTTCTAGTGCGTAACAGTAAGTCTGCGTAGTTTCGGCAAGCTCTGGCATAACGTATGAGTTGTGATATGAACACTCCATACGGAGGTGCTGGAGGGATGTTGCCACAGATGAAAGGAAAGTTGACAATTCTGAATGAAAAGTCATCACGTTTGTCGTAAAGTTTGGTCAATAGTTTTCCTTTTTCATCGATTTCTATGTGTAGGTCAAGAGATGAGGCTGACCTTACAGTGTCTGTAGTATCCTTTATCTCAGGTTCTTTGTGGTAGTTGCGAAGTATCAATTCCCCGAAATTAGGATTGTTTAAAGATAATACGTCATCTATATAGCGAAAACTGATATTAAAGGATCTAGCCAAACGATATTCTTTCTTTCGGATCAAATCAGCTATAAAGCCAGCCTCATAACAGTGAAGGAATAGGTCAGCAAGTAAAGGATCACAATTTGTTCCCATTGGAATGCCGACAGTTTGTTGAAAAACCATAGGTTTTAATGCTATTATATTCAGATAATAGTCTTGAACTGATTGTCTCCAAAAGATCTTTCGAATAATTTTTCAGGATCCACATTGAATTAATACCAGTACGGGAGTAACAATTGTTGTGGTAGGACTGCAGACTCTCTTTGACAGTTGTTAGTATAGACGTTAAAAGTTCTGAAAGAGGTTTGGTGGTACATTTTGCAGATCCAGCTATGAAACGTTGTTTGTATGGATTCTTGTGGAGTTTAAGAATCCAGTACATAGACGGTAAATCACAATCATTGTCCTTGGTAGAGAGACCAAAAGAGGATAGCACAGATTTATGGTTTTCCACAATCTCTTCTTTAGAGATTGTGGTAGCAGTATAGGTCTTATCACTGCTATTATTTTCTACGTCTAGCTCTGATAATAAACATTTGATGTAAAACGTTTTGCAGACAAAAACAATGTTGTTCAGGGCTTTGTCTGCTGTTACGACAACATATTTGTCATGTATAGTAGACAGTGTTTTTGCTACATCGGGGGTCCTTGAAAACTGATGTAGTTTTGGCAGTCATTGACCTACTTAAATCTTTCATTCGTTTCAAAATTAAAGACACCACGGCCTTGAACCACTCTGACAGAGAATCAATTTCTTCTTGTTCTCGTTTTATCCATTTTCTTGCATATTTTTTTTTCTTTTTATTATTTTCGTGTACATTCCAAAAACATAGTTTAGACACAAATTAAAATTTATCTTTTATCTGGATTTTATCAATTACCAGGGCTTTTTACGCAAAGTACTGGGACCATTAAAAGAAAGACAAAATTTGAAGGAGTTCCATTTTTTTTTTTTTTTTTGTGTTTTTAGGAAATAAGGATTATTGGTTTGTACTTATACATTGTTTGTAGCAGGTGTATTTTATTTATTTGACAACTACTGATTGCTTGCATGATTATTTTGATACTGTTTGTAAATTTAGCTTTTATGACTATGAATAAACACTTTCCAATCGATTATTTTTCTGTTTGCAGATATGGATAAATCTATCTATAGTTGGAATAAAATGAGATTTGCACAATAAACTTTATGGGGAAAATGCTTTGGCGAATTTTTATATATTTAAAAAAAATAAGTTGACCTTAATATAGTGTTATTGCATCATATTTACAAGAACAAAAAAGTAAGGAAATGCTATTGCTAGTTGCAGGAAAACTAGAGACGTGTCACGTCTAATACTCCAGTCATACCTAGAAGACTTCGGAATAGGGAAATGGTTAGAAATTAAAGTAATTTGGAGAGGTTTTAAGTAACATTTGAATTAAAGATGTGAAAACTCAATGCACAGTAAAGTAATATGTTTAAATTAAATAGACAAAACATTTTATGGCACCAAAAACCTTTCTATTCCCCAAGTTCTTGAGATTAAGTTATCCAAACGGTCCAATCTTAAAACGTCGGTGGTAAATTTTGGTTAGATGCTTTGAGATATTAGCTATAGAACTAATCTTGAGTTACGCAGTTCCAATACCTTGACGTTTAACTAATATATAAGTCTTCAATTATGCACTGCGGCCATTTAAAAAAAATATTAACTTGGGCTACTCAGCCTATTACTTGAAAACCAAATATACCGACGTCTGTTTTATTATTGTTTTGTCGATTTACTTCATCTATGTGTTTATTTTACATTTTTTTCGAACTTATGATTTCAAATTCTTCTGAGAGAACTTCATTATATATATGTACAGGGACAAACACACTTAACTTTTTTTATCCTAGATAGAAATTACATATAGTAGATAAAATACATTTTGACTTTTTAAGCGCATCGACTCGATGCAGTGATAAATCTTATGGCAAAATAATAGTAAATAAACAACAACATTAAACACTTCAATGCAATTTGAACATTAATAAGTTATACGAGCAGGGCAAGGGGCCTTTGGTAACCTGAAATAGCGTTAGGACCAATATGAATAAAGGTAACAACAAGTCAATGCAAAATAAATCAGGCAAAACAGATATTATACAACCTGAGCAGATGGTACCGCAATGGTCCTGACTTGGTACATGGTGGGTTACATCTAGGTTTTACAGCGCGCTTTACCTCCCTCTTCCATTGATTGCGGCGTGAAGAATATACCAGTGGTGATTAAATAGCATGTGTATGATAGCGCTATTACGTCATAATCGGTAAAAAGCGGTCACATCAGCATAAAGAACAGTTTACAAAAAAAAACAAACAAACAGACAAAATAAAGCATTTCTCGTTATTTTAGAAAAAAAAATGAGTATTTTTTTTCAAGGGTTGACATCCAAAAAAGAACTTGGTTACATACGTTTTGAGACGCATTTCCTCATACCAATAATTCAGAAATCTGATTTTGATGGCGTATAGGAAAATCAGAGTAATTAGTATTTGCTAAGAGAAATACTACTCAGTTATTTGTATTGCGATCTTGATTTAGAAATCAATGAACTTTTATTACATAATATTATTATTGTGCAGTATACCATTGAACCTTATGATTGGATGCAACGCATTACTTTTTAACAAGCACACCGAAACTTCGTGCTAGTTGTTTGTCCTATTTTAAAATTTGTATTGAATTGAAGTGTTTTAAACGTGTTCCGGCGTTATCATACAATTGTAATATATTAGATTTAATTTCTGAAACGTCTTTATATAACGAAACTGATAGATCCTGTAGTCTTTCTTTGCTCTGAACATCCACATAGCCCAACAGTTCATACACATGGTCGCAATAATGATCAATTGTCTGCGCAAAGGCCAATTCGACCTTAAGTCGCCATTGATTTACTAGTTGTGATGAATTTGCTCTTTGAGTACTCATAATATGCGTTTGTGAATATCCAGAAGACGTCCGATTTATAACGAATTGTTCAATTTTTGCTGTAAATGTGAGATTCATAAATTCGTGTAAATATTTCACTATTGTCTTTGGTTTCATTGCAAGGCTTTCATACCTTACCACTACAATTTGATTTGGTCGCTCAGTTGATAGTATGTTACTTGTAATCAGATCACCGAAAACAAGAGTGCAAAAGTCTTTTGAATACTGCTTGAGAGGATTGATATTTTGTATATACTTACCTTGAGACAAAATAGTGGGCCTTGGGTCGCGTATAAGATGAATTACTTTTATATTAGGAAAAATTCTGTATAATTTGAAAACCAACGTATGTGGTAATCTAATAGTTTTGACCAAAACCACAGAAGACGTATTACAAGTACCCTGTAAATCTTCAAGAGCCGTTTTAAACTTTTCAAAATTTCCATCGTGACTTCTCTTTTGTTCAAATTCAGGATAATGAATCCAAAAGCTGTTATACCAATACCATAGGGAAAGGTTGAATAAATCACATTTCAGTAAAGATGTTAAAGTATTCAGGGCTTCTTCTTCATATGTTCCCCGATTCCTGTAAAATGTTGAGGTTAAAAAACTAAAATCTATGTTTTTGACTCAGGAATTATGCATAAAAATGAAAATATGTGTCTGTTACTGAATTGATATTTCACTTCATACATACAATAATGATAAAATTCTATTGAAAAAGCATTATGTAATATTTTGGTCTATTCCTTTCTAGCTCCGCTCCTAAAAATAATTGGTAGTTACGATACATCACCACGATCTATAATAACTCGACTGCGTTTCGGTGATATATCTACCTCGTGTGTTATTTCGGCGTATCACCCAATACTGCAGGAAATATTTGTATAATACTTCGATACTTTTATTTATCAAGGAAAGAAAGACAGATGAAAATAAACAAAATTATCAGTTTTTCTGGTTTCACTGAAAATGTATCATGACTACCTATAAGATCCATTTACGTGTCTGTACCGTTCTTGTGGGAAACGAAGGTAATATAACGGTTCAAAGAAGTAAAACACTTCGTCAGTCTTACTCAGTACCTCTCCGAGAAACGTTGAACCACTTCTTGCATATGTCAAAATAATCACTGGGTCTGGAGTATTATCTCTTTCGAATGTAGATAAAACTGAAACATAAAAAAAATCCTGAAATATTATTAGTATTTATAGGAATGATGTACACGCAAATTAAGTAAAACGTAGTTTTACACAGGCAAATATTTTGTTGTGATATTCATGTTAATCGAGCTACATTTCCCGTGAATTTAACATGAAATTAACATGATTTTCACGTGAAATTCACTGAAAACGAATTTCATGTGAATTTCACGTGAAGATTCACCTGAAGGTAAAGTGAAATCTGTCACGAATTTTATTTGCTCAATTTTGTGAAATTCGTGTGAATATCATATGATATAAATTTGAATGTGTAAGTGATATCAGAATCCTTTTGACCAATCATATAAACTTGCAAATATGCAAATTTCAAATAATAACAATAAATTGATACCTTAATCTTACATTTACAATTTTTCTTCACTCTTAAGATATTTGAAATTGTTTATTTCTATACTGAAACTGATGTTAAGCTTAAAATGACCCAACAATATTTATGGTAACTAGGATAAACCATTAGATTTGTTTAAATATATGTACATTGATCTCTTTGTCAACATTAATCTCATGCTACTCCTAGATGTAAAAGTGATATGTCTATATAGTAATAAATAGGCAGATATTTTGTAGTGTAGAATTTATCACACTCTATTAGACTTTTTTAACATAAATAAAGGTCTACAAATTCCAAACAATGTCAAAGCTGTTAACTTTCCAAGGTAAAAGTATGATTTTTCGTTGACCGGACGATTCCTTCTTGTAGTTTTAAATTATGACTGCTACTCTGAACACGATGTGTCGTGGTAATGAGAGTTCATATAGATGGTTTTTGAATGTATGATAGAAGATCAAGTAAACGATACAGGTCGCATTAAAAAATATTTGTCTCCATATACGAACCACTCTTTTCTCTACAATGCCAATCAGATAATGTTTTTCATAATACAGGACACATAACATCAATATAAGCGTCTAGAACGCAAAATGCTAGAATGGTGAAATATGAAAACACAAATGTGTTTTCGTTCACACAGCAAGACTTGACCCATATCCCAGTGACTTCTATGGCAACATTATATAGGGAGAATGGATATTGTGAATATGTCAAAGAGACAACAACCCCAACGGGATGAAAAATATTAGCTTAAGTCCACTCATGGGTCTTCAATGAATGCCGAGGAAACCCTTACATTCACAGGGTAGGCTGGAGCTGGCCCAAAAAACAGCATTTTACACAGGTACAGCGAAATAGATGCCCAATAGAGTCCAATATATTGAAATTGAAAACGAAACAAGGCATACAGAGGCCAGAAATTTTTGGCTTCGGACAAGCGCAAAAAAAGTGCGGGGGAGTTAACTTCTTTTTGTAATGATCTCAACCCTCCCCTAGGTAAAAGGACACCGATGAAATAAAATATGGAATAATGTACAACCAATCACATTATGCAAAATGAATCAAAATCGATTTTAACGAACTATACACTCAAACATGCATTTTGGTAAAAATGAATGCAAAATGATTATATATTAGAACTTTGTCAAAATCATTGAAAACAATCAATACTCACTCATAATTTTCATCACGTATTTAAAATATATGTGTTCGATACCAATTAAGAACGCATTTGATAGAAAGTTAGGGAATTTCTATCATGATAAACAGCTTCGACTAATACATTTAAACGACTGCTTCTCATGTATATCTATAGCTTTTTATTTAATTCTAAGAAAATATAAACGAACGCAAAAGTGTAATGAATTGCGATTGAAGCGTTTTTAATATATAGCATCCTAGAAATAATTGTATGAACAAAAACTTATTTGTATATAAATCGGTCCAAAAACTATCCACATTTCATGCGTTTTAAAATCCATACGCGTCATTTTAAATGTATCTTTAACCTGAGTTACCGGCCTTTCTTTCAACCGGATTATACAGTCCAAAAAATATTTGGTTTATACAGATTCTCTGTAATATGCACGTCAAGGCATATTGATTTCCTTTTGATTAAACTAATGATAAATGATACATATATGATAAGTTAAAATCAATCTTTGAAAATGTAACAAATAACATAACAATTAACGATTATGTTTCTGTATTTTAAATAATACAAATATGAATTACTTTGCGTCTATTGGACTGGGACATATGCCGCAATTTTGATTAGATCGGATCTATTCATATACTATATTACTAATACGTTATTTTGTACCTATTCTTTTCTTAAAATAGACTTTGTGATAAAATCATATTCGTTATTGTATTGTCCAATTTCATATCCACAGGATAAGATGATCGAATGTTTTCATCGATACTTTGATCATCCACAAAGTATTATTTTGTTTGGCACACGAGTTTCCCATTGCTCAATAATTAAAAACAAAGATAATTGTATTGTAAATATTACATTGAAACCAAAGTTTATTTGAGCAATGCTGAAGTACAAAGTCATTGTTCTTAACTGACTGTAAAAACTGTCTAGTTTAGACAGGACAGAAATGATTGTGATAATTTACGAGTTTCGCTGGAAAAACCATCATCACAAAATAATTTTGTTAAAACAAGATAATATCAGAATACTTATCTGTATTTAATTGGAACGTCTGAATAATTTTCACGTTTAAAAAATAAATAGTATTTAAAACATGTACCATATAAAATTTCAAACATCTTCCCAAGGTGGAAACACAGAAAAAATATCTTTTTAATTGGACTGGGGTACGCTGGGCATGCCCATAAGAAATCTGAGACTGATATTCATAGGTTAACAGGTTATATTAACATTAAACGCTTTTCTCCTACGTATCAAATCAATAAAAAAAGTAGGAACCTTTGGGATCCGCCACAGGAGACTAAATTGCCCGATCTAACCCATCTCTCCCTATTTCCAGTGGCAATCGAAAGCCGTAGACTTCATTGTCCGTATACCCTATCAAAGTTCTCATTTCATCACTATTTCATGTTCATGTTTTTATCCATTTCATGTTCATCGCCTGGATATAGCTGAAATATTGCTGTTCGGGGGTTAAACCCCAACAATGAATCAGTCAATCGTTTGTTTCCGAATGTGTTATTTTGGTTAATCCATGTTCTTTGATATGTGCATCTATTTATTTTGTTAGGTCGTTATTCCTGGATTATGTTTTTTTTTATTAGCATTCGAATTCCTTACTAATTATTTAACAGTAACGAACGTTATAAAATCGACTTCTGAAAACTCTAACATGTAATTATTTTTAATCGCAAGCATAATGTCAAAATAAAACAAAAAAACAAAAGACAAACAGAACAAAAACAAAAACAAAAAACAAAAACACAAAAAAACAAAAAAACAAAAGGCAAAATACAAAATACAAAAAAAAAAACAAATAAAAACCCAAACTTGTATGAAAACATTTTAATCGAGAGCAACCCAGTCAAAACATGGCAATAGAGACCTATTGCGAAGAATGTTATTCGGGTCATACATGTATAACAATGCGTTCTGAATTCAACATCCATTATAAATATCAAATTATAATTTTATTTTACATGTTTATTACATTATGGCTTTGAAAATATGCCAACGTTAAAAAAACACGTTTTACGCATGAAAAAGTGCATTTATGTCAATACAACAGTCTGTCTACAAATCAATACCATAAAATACATACATTTGCGTTGATTTTTACATATTTGTCTGTTTAAAATTAGTCCATTAAATAACGCCAAGAAGCATACAGTGCTTATGTAAATGAATATAATCTGTACTCTTTTCCTCGCCATTTTTTGTAACTAAACTCAATTATAAATTAAAAAGTATCTATTATATTTTGACATATGTTCTGATACTCAGATCAATCAAAACATTAGTAGTATACCAGCGAAGAATTAGGCAAAATGCGATTCATGGTTGGATTGTTTGTTTGTTTGTTGGGGTTTAACGTGGGTAAGGTAGGGCAATTTAGCCTCCTGTGGCGGAGCGCAAAGGTTCCTACTCCTATCGAATACCACAGCAGGGTTCTTTAACGTGCGAGGAACGTGGCATCTTTCCTAACACGGTGCACCACTATGGTTTGCGGTTAGGTTTTCCGTATTATAGCCTGACAACCCCAGTATGTAACACGCCAGGGGTACCCCATTCCACCACCTGGGGCACACATCCCAGTTGCTAGGTTTCTGAGCACTATTTAGTCGCCTTATACGACAAGCTTAGCGCTGCTGCAGGCCTATTCTTTTAACACCCGGACCTGCACGGGGCCGATTCATGGTTGGAAAACCTATATATATTTGTTTTATTTAATAGTAAATAGAAATTGACATGTGGCTTTTCATTTAACACTTGTTCTTGGTAGATATAAATTACATAGAATATAGTGTAGAATTCAAAATTAAGTGAGATAACTCTGTAAATGACACCAAAATACAACAGAAACTACTGGATTTTCAATGTGCATTATCTCCTAAGAGCAGACAGGTTGGAACGCATGATTAAATATTTCATCATATAGACCTACAAAATAACAAAATAAAAATAAAAATGCGTAACTTTTTTTTTGGGGGGGGGTGTAGGGGTGTATCACATATATCACAATTTGCATGATTCTTACAAAGACTGATACTTAGCAATTTATTGCTATTCATCCATACAATATCATATTATGATGCCATCTATTTTTTCCAAACAGTTACTTTCTTTATATATTGTGAAAAGTTAATGTATATTTGTAAGATATTATCAATTGTTGAAGTAATGTGTCCTATATATATAAGTTTCTTTTTCTTTTGACATCTACAACATGTATCTACTTAATGAAACATATGTTGCAATCGTTAATACTGTTAATTTGTATATTTGCTGAAAAAAATATTAATGTTTAATATTTTATTTTTATTTAAATGCTCGTCAAATGTCATGAGTGATGTTATGCAGTTCATATAATAATAAATACGCTTTGTGTCGTAGTTTTCTTTACTTTTTCGCCTACCCCGAACTTGACACTTTATGAGCAACTCGATGGATGGTTATAAGAAAGCACTTGATGTCATTCCAGTTTTTGGTAGTAGTTAATATTGCAAAGGGATTAGTTTTTTTATTGTTTTTTTTATTTTCTTATCTTCAGTGTTCAAAGTAATTGTATTTCATTGTTATTGTGAATGTTGATCGTCTCCTTTTTCTGTTTTCAAGTTTAAGTGATGTACTTGGATTTTGATATTTTTGAATAATTGTTTTATTCGTACCGCTGTGACATCTATGGCAACACCTCCTGCACAAAGTCTTAGACCACTCGACCAGCTAACTGTATTAAAATATAGCTTTCGCTGGCCGGGTCAGTCCTCCTCGTATCAATAATCTAGGGCTGTAACATAGTACACGTTTTTATATCTTCCCTGTATCAATTTGATCCGATCCGATGGAGCAGGTAGCGAATAGAGTCGTCATATTCTGAGACGTATATATATATATATATATATGTATATATACATAGTAAGTAGAAACAATGCCGAAGTCTTCAAACTCTGCACAACTCACAATGCAATTCTTTATGTTTGAATATTTTTTAATGCACATACAATTTTTGGTAGTTAAACATTTGTTTTCAAGACAATACACAGGTAAATAGATTTTTATTCCAAAAAGGACCATGTTAACTGTTCGTTTGGTATCTTGCTTTTATGAGGAAATACTTTTGTAGTAAATAAATGACTTTTGTGCAAGGAATTCATAACCTCGATCTAGAAATACATAACGAACCAAATCATATCTATATATGCATTTTTTATCAATCCAAAATTAAGAGAAACTCAACCTGATATCAAAATGGAAGTCTACATATTTTGTCATGAAGCTGAAGTATGTTTTTGCCATGCCAGTGCATTTTGGAAACGAGACATACCAAGGCACCTGAATAATGTACCCATAAAACCATTTTTTATATATTATGTGTAAAATAGAAGAAACGGAATACATAAAGAAATATTCATCGTGTACAAGCGTTTCCGACAGTTTCCGTCTATGTGTCATTTTAGTGATGAACATATTGACAATTTTATGTGTATATCTGTGCACCCTAGATTTTGACTGACAAAGAATCTTTAGAGAAGTTACCCTTATATACTTAGTAAATTAAGTCTATTGTCAACTTATTTATAGCAAAAGACAATTCTTAGTTTTGTTTAGCACTGTAAAATCTGGATTTAACCCACCATTTTGTTAGAAATGCTTAACACAAGTCAGGACCTTTGCGGTACCAGCTGCTCCGGTGGTGTTATATCCATTTTGACAGATTTATTTTGGACTTGACTTGATTATGCACCGGTTTAGTGTTCGGTAATTTTGTTTGTTAAACGTATATGTTAAAAACTTGTCAAACACAATTGATGAATTTAGCTTTAAAATAAGACGATAAATAAACTGACTAGTCTATGTCTAGAAGAAATGGAAGTTAAAGAAATAAAGAAAAAATTCTCATCACACACAATACCTTAATCAAACTTTTATTGACACAACTTGAATCAATTGTTCTCTAATAAAAAAATTCGTCAGTTTATCTTCATCAGTAATTATGCAGACACAATTGTGCCACTGTCAACAGTTGAAGAGCAATAACATCAATCGAATAGACTTATCAAGAATTATATCTTGCATTTATTTCGTGTCATTATATTTGTCTCAACCACTTACTGCATTTTCATTGCTCCTCTTATTGTACCATAGTCTTATGTTACAAAGATTTTAAGCTTCATCCTTTAATTTTTAATTTGTTCACATCTCTCTCTCTTCCTTTAAAGTAAAATAAGAAATTAAAAACTGTATGAATCTTTTTATTCTCCAATCTCCATGGAGATTTTCATAGTAAAAGCAAAAATCTGTCAGAGAGTAGTAAAGGCAGTGGTATGTACACTGCACAAGTCGAGTCTTTTTAACACACACAGACAGACAGACAGACACACACACACACACACACACACACACACACGCGCGCGCGCGCGCGCGCATACATACACACACGCATAAATACACACACTTTCGCACACACATCGACGCCGTTTTTTTAATGCACACATTTTAAGGTAGTACTATGCAAATTTGATCTCCTTTTGTTGAAATAAATCTGTTTTGAGGCAGTCCACACAGAAATTTCATAAATAAGTGTATATATTTCTAATTGTTGGTGTCTGAAGGTGCAAGTTTTGTTTGTTTGTTTGTTGGGGCTTAACGTCCGAGCAGCAATATTTCAACTATATTCAGACGATGAACATGAAATGGATGATAAAATGAACATGAAATAATGATCAAATGAAAAGGGATGGGACACAAGGACAATGGGGTCGACAAATTTTGATTGCCACTGGAAATAGGGAGAGGTGGGTAGGGTCGGGCAATTTGGCCTCCTGTGGCGGAGCCCTATGGTTCCTACTCCTATCGAATACCACAGAAGGGTTCTTTAACGTGCGAGGGACGTGGCATATTTCCCAACACGGTGCAGCACTATGGTTTACGGTCAGGTTTTCCGTATTATAGCCTGACAACCCCAGCATGTAACACGCCAGGGGTACCCCATTCCACCACCTGGGGCACACATCCCAGTTGCTCTATCGGCAGAGCGCCCTAGCCGCTGGCTAGGTTTCTGAGCACTATTTAGTCGCCTTTTACGACAAGCTTAGCGCTGCTGCAGGCCTATTCTTTTAACACCCGGACCTGCACGGGGAGAAGGGGCAAGTAATTTATAATTCATTTAGTGATTATTGTCATAAAATCCAGTAACCATAGTATCATACTGAAAATAAATATAACTGAGTTTTAGTACCAATCAGGGGTAAACATATATAACTGCTGTCTACGTATACATGCTGAACTAAATTTAAACAATGTTGGTCATAGTTTACCTTTCCTCGTTTGTCTTCCCCGGACTTGACTTTTTATGAGCAACTCGGCGGGTATTTCTAGAAAAGCAGAGGACTCTTACCTTACCGGTGCACCTGGTCTATGCTCCCAGTTCTTAGTGGAGTCCGAGTTGCTCATTTAATTTTGTTACTTTGTATGTATGATTTTAGTTACTTTATGTTCTTCTTGTGTATGTCTGTTTTCCATGTCGGGTCTTTGTCCCTGGATTACATTCTTTTGATAACAGGTATAACCTTGGTTCCCTTGATTACTCCTTATAAAATACAGAAGTACTCCATAAATTAGAATAAAGGAAACGACTGAATACGAATTAAAATTAATACTGGTATTGAGCCTTTCTAAGGCGAAAGTGTTGGTCTTTGTAAAAAACAAAGCATGACTTCAGTATATTATTCGTTTTTTTTTCTTTTCGAAATTTCTGATTGGAAGTTTTATTACTATTTACAATAAATAGTAATAAGTAAAAAAACATGAATATCTCAAATTTCTGAAAAAAAAAGTTACTTATTGATATTTTCCGACCATTTAGTTGAATACTTTTTGATATTGCTTCCTATTTCGAATTGCATTATTCAATGTGTTCTATTGATCTGGAAGTGTTTTAGCCTTTAATATTAAGCAGGCAAACATAATTTATCTAGGGAACAGTGCTATCCCGCATTGAACAAAAGCTACTACTGGTATAATGGCAGAAATTTGAATTAATGATTTTTGACAAATAACAAAAGTAACCTAAATACAAAATTGAATTAATTTATGTCTTAAGTTATAATGATAATAGAAAACAAGTACTATTTTTTGAAAATAGATAGCCGACGCAGTAAAATAACACATGGCACACATTTTTGGATACAAATTTTCGAACGCCACTAAGGTATCAGTATTTGGCCAATCGGGAAATAGAATTATTGCCATCTGGTGACTTGTATTTTCATAGAAGAGCGTCTTTAAGGTCAAAGGTTAAAAAAGAAAAAAAACTATATCGACTCCCTCAGACAAAATGAATACATGGCATACAATTCAATAATCAAATTTGATTGACACACATTGAATGTATAGTTATCAAATGTTATTTTTCAAATACCTCGTTTTCGTCAGTAATCTTACAGAAAATGTTGTATTTGATGGCAGGGAGCAGAAACTAAATTCAATGGAGATATTACGTTTGAGGATCATTCATTTGTGCTGCTACGTTATTATGATTATCTCTATTTTTAACTTACTGTATTTTGAATTGGGGAAATTCCTCTTCTAACTATTATTACTAGGAGTTCTTTTTCCACATTTAAATTTGAATTTGTTCATACCACAAATGCGTTCTGTGATGTTAAAATGATGCAAAATTAAATATTTTATGACTTTATAAATATATTATTTCCTGCTACGTTGGGAAATGTATCAAATTGATATATTTGCTCTCGTACGCATTTTTTTCAAGTTTTAATTCCTATTTTTTTTTCGCAGATTTCAGCGAATTGCACGAGTCAAAAGTCTTTGTGAAAAAAAACAACACACACACTCTTCTGATACATACCAGGTTTTTTTTTTTTTTGACACAGTTTTTTAACAACAAAACCAGCGAATTCAAAAATTATATTTTGAGTAGCTATTTTGATTGCAATTACCTTTGCTACACCGAACTGGCTTCAGACCCATATTTTTTGATTCCATAGGATTCTATACATTTTTTCACATTCGTTTGTTTTGTTGTATTTCGGACCACGTCATTCATCTGGATATAAAAGACTTGGAAAACAAATGGATTTTACCAGCTACACTCCCTTTGAAATATTGTGGACGGAGTATCTGGGAGCACTTGTATGTATTGTAGGGCATTGTATACATATCCAACGCATATAAAAATCATAGAAAGATGTTTATGAGCTGCAAATACTTTCAACGAATGTGATTGGTAACAGCTCTTACACAAGCCCTATTGTCAATGTTCTTACAACGGAAGAAAGAACGGATGTGGTTGAACGGCGTAAAGACTTGAATCCAAAACATTGATTATTCACCAGTAGGTTTCAAAACCTTGTGTAAATCCCGCTTTTAAACAAGCTCTGAAAGTCCTAATAGTTGACAGGCACATGAAACTTGCGGCGGGTATCGTAGTTATATAAGGATTGAACAATACATCGAATGGATGATCAAAATAGCTTAGGCAACAAACACACTACAAAATGCACTCAATTTTACATTTAACTCTCTATGGAATTAAACATACCACATACAGACAAACAAAAATTATCAATTTAAAGGATGCTTGTAGTAATTAAAAGCTAGCTAAGAACACATTGAAGAGTGACGAAACCATAAAAAATACCAACTGTACAAATTATTTGTCACAAATATTCCAGTGGAATGGGTTTGGTGCAATAAACTTAAGCACACAATAGCCAAAAATGATGTAGTACAATACAAAATAATAAATATAAATTTTAAAAATCAAAGAACTTACAAAGAGGAATTCAAGATTCTAGCGGAAATCAAAGGCACGTAATTCAAAGACAAGATCAGACATGGAAAACAAACACACATAACAACGAACATAAAATAACCAAAATAATACGTACAAGGTAACAAACGTAAATGAGCAACTGGGACTCCACTAAAAATCCGGAGCATAGACCAGGTGCATCGGAAGGGTAAGCGTACTCTGCCTTTCTAGAAACAGCCGCTGAGCAACTCATAAAAATTCAAGTCAGGGTAAGAAGAAGGAGGAAAGGAAAACTTTGACACTTTGAATAAATTGGTGCTCATGGTGCAGATGGATACACCGTATAAATCCACGAGCTCATGATGACGACCATAAAACTCCTGCAGTGATGACTATAATCTTGTAGCAACACAACCCTATTACAGGTGCCTAATTGTAAAAAGGACTAGCGCGGTACAAATAAACTGCATAGTTTGTAAACTTCTGGCATAACGTTTGAGTTGTGATAGGAAAGCTCTATACGCAGGTTCTGAAGGGATGTTGCCATAGGATGTGTAAAAGTCTATAATTTCATGTCTAAATATGCATTTTTTGTTTCAGTCATTGTTGAATGAATTGTTATGCGCATTTTATAAAATCATCGCATTTCGTTTAAAGAATATGCTATATTGATTACAATATCATAATAACAAAACAAATAACAACGGGCAGGTATTCTCTAAATATTTTAAATACAAAAGTTCGCAAATGATAAACATGTCTAATTTGATCACAACTGTGGCAAAGTTAAAAGCCAGGGTTGCAAACTTAATTAGTTTCACAAGTGTGATCATATGCAGTCAACGAAATAGGCTATAAAAATAAAAGATGTCCTGGCATCCTATTTCGATATTTGGGCTCAAATATTTTAATTGACATTGAATAAAAAAGACAAATTATAATACTTTTGCCTTTTTATATTTTTGAAACCACCATGATATTCCTCAAAACATTTTTTTTTAAATAGAGTTATCCCGCATTGAACAATTTATACTGCATGACTATCAAACCATGTTCCATCACTTTAAGCGATATATTTGACTACAACCATGACGAACCACATTGTACCATATCAAAATGTGGTATTAAAAATTGCAAAACATGTAACATTCTTATAATCGACCCTTACTTCTCCAGTTCCCTTACAAACAAAACCTTCCATACAAGAAGTCAGGATGACTTAAGTTGCAAATCAACAAACTTAATATATGGATTAGAATGCAACTTATGTGGTTTAATATATGTTTAATAAAAGAATGTGCGGTCATCGTTCGGGAATTAACACCACCAAAATCCCGACAATTTATCAACACTTTAATCAACAAGATCATTCAATCCTCTCCATGAAAGTTCGTATTTTAGAAAAAAAAATTACCATCCTTCGAACAGTCCCGTTCTAAGTAAAAACTATCGTAGGAAAAGAGAGGAGTACTGGAAACGCAGACTAGGTACTGCAATACCTTACGGATGCAATGACAACATCAAAAGTATAGGAAATCTTTCAAGCCAATATAACAATAACATAAATGTGATGAATTTATTTGACAAAAATCCAAGACGGGAAAGGAGTCATGGCCATCGCCACTATACGTCACCTAAGTTACATGGTGTCTCCATAGATGGTCTCCTTCCTTTCATACAAAAACCTCTTGGACTTCATCACATTAGAACCAAACTTTATTCTATACCTCTCACTCTACTACACTCCCTTTACAAAACAAGTCTTGACACTTGAGACTTGTTGCCATCATTTTGGATGTTGGTTTCCACAGACTCTTTAAACCAGTTTGTGTCAAAAGTCAAGATGAAGAAAAACGATCATGTCTTCCACTACCGTTGTCAACAAAGGTATAAATGCAATTAATTTGGCTAACATACTCCATTACAAAAACGTTACCAACAAAATTCCCCCATATTTCAAAGACAAATCCATACCAATTATTTCATATTCCTATACTTCACCCATCGCATCCAAAATTTTCAATTATAAAAGGCTATTGCAGAAACTTGAGATTGAGGACTTCAAGGCTAAACCACCTGACTGTTCTTGCAAAACCTCTCAATTCAAATATGGTCCTTCTGGTCACGTCGTTACGAGAGATTTGACCATTATTGAAAACGAATCTCTGCGTAATATCCTTTCTAAAGGTCCCAGGTATCGTGACCCACGCTCCATAAATTGGAATTATAACTTTAAAGTTCTTATGGATGCCGTCGAGGACTATGCAAGAAAATGGATAAAACGAGAACAAGAAGACATTAATTCTCTGTCAGAGTGGTTAAAGGCCGTGAGGTCTTTAATTTTGAAACGAATGAAAGTTTCAACTAGGTCAATGAGTGCCAAGGCTACATCAGTTTTCAAAGACCCCGATGTAGCAAAAACATTGTCTACTATACATGACAAATATGTTGTCGTAACAGCAGACAAAGCCCAAAACAACATTGTTTTTGTCTGCAAAACGTTTTATATCCAATGTATATTATCAGAGGTAGACGTAGAAAATAATATCAGTGATAAGACCTACACTGCTACCACTCTCTCCAAAGAAGAGATTGTAGAAGACCATAAATCTGTGCTATCCTCGTTTGGTCTCTCTACCAAGGACGATGATTGTGATTTACCGTCTATGTACTGGATTCCTAAACTTCACAAGAATCCATACAAACAACGTTTCATAGCTGGATCTGTAAAATGTACCACCAAACCTCTTTCAAAACTTTTAACTTCTATACTCACAAGTGTCAAAGAGGGTCTACAGTCCTACCACAACTCTTGTTACTCCCGTAGTGGTATTAATTCAATGTGGATCCTGAAAAATTCGAAAGATCTTTTGGAGACAATCAGTTCAAGACTATTATCTGAATATAATAGCATTAAAACCTATGATTTGTCAACACTGTATACTTCTATTCCCCATACTCAGTTAAAATCCCGACTTAAAAACATTATACATCGTTGTTTTTCAAAAAAAAAAGATGGTACACCTAGATACAAATATATAGTTCTTGGTAGAGATTCCCCATACTTTGTAAGAAATAATTCCAAATCATCTTCCAAATAAACAGAGGAATATGTTTACAAAATGCTGGAATTTTTAATTGACAACATATTTGTCCAGTGTGGTGGACGTGTTTTTCAACAAACGGTCGGCATTCCAATGGGAACAAATTGTGCTCCTTTACTTGCTGACCAACTCCTTCACTCTTATGAGGCTGACTTTATAGCTGATCTGATCAGGAAAAAAGAATATTGTTTGGCTAGATCCTTCAGTCTCAGTTTCCGCTATATAGATGACGTATTATCTTTAAACAATCATAATTTCGGGGATTTGATACATCACATCTACCTAAAAGAACTTGAGATAAAGGATACTACAGACACTGTGAAGTCAGCAAATATCTTGACCTACACTTAGAAATCGATGGTAAAGGAAAACTATTGCCCAAACTTTACGACAAACGTGATGACTTTTCATTTAGAATTGTCAACTTCCCTTTCATCTGTGGCAACATCCCTTCGGCTCCTGCGTATGGAGTGTTCATATCACAACTCATACGTTATGCCAGAACTTGGCAAAACTATGCAGACTTTTTGTATCGCGCTAGAACTCTAACAAATAGGCTTCTGGAACAGAGTTATGTTGCTACAAGATTGAAGTCATCACTACAGAAGTTTTATGGCCGTTATCATGAACTCGTGGATCGTTATGGTGTATCCATCAGCACCATGAAAACTGATTTATTTAAGGGGTCATAGTTTTCTTCACTCGTTTGTCTACTCCGGACTTGACTTTTTATGAGCAACTCGGCGGGTGTTTCTAGAAAAACAGAGGACGCTTACCCTACCGGTGCACCTGGTCCATACTCCCAGTTTTTAGTGGAGTCCGAGTTGCTCATTTACTTTTCTTACTTTGTATGTATGATTTTAGTTACTTTATGTTCTTTGTTGTGTATGTCCGTTTTCCATGTCTGGTCTTTGTTCCTGGATTACATTCTTTTGATTACCGCTATAACCTTGGTTCCCTTGATTACTCCTTTGCAATTGTAGGAAAACAATTCTATCACTGATTTATCAAAATAAAAAAAGGAACTGAATTATCAACTTTGATTTAATTAATAGTCTTAATTCTTAGTTAGAAAATCCTTTATGACCCACAATTGGTTTATCAAACCTTTATTGGCACAAATTTAATATAACTTCTTAAATATAAATTGAAAATTCGTCTTTGTCAATAACCATTTAGGATTTACTTAACATTAAGGGATCAAATAACAAATTCAGTGGAGAAGAAATGATTTATTTTGTGTCACTTCTGAATGGCCCGGACAACAATAGCCATTACTCCACGGTAACAAAAATGATGAATATTCCCTATTTTCAAACTTAAAAGTAATGTAACGACACAAGGACACCTTTATGCTCATCTACTCCTGACTGTAGATAGGCACATAAAACATTCGATGAGGTTTAACTTGTTTTATAAAGTCTATACCACCACCTTTAATGTAAGAAAAAAAAACGAACTCGTACAACAAACACAGACACTATTAAATTTACGCAATATTACATTCCATTCCCTCTATGGAATACCTCAACATAAAACATATAATCATAAAAAAATATTTCAACTTAAAGAATGTTCACGAATAGATTCGTAATTCAGAACAGATTAAAGAGAATGACACCATTTAAACTACCAGCATTAGAAATTGAACCAAATTTAGTGAAGCAACGTCTTATGCTTAATAGGCAAGAAGTTCTGTATTATTCTACTAGTGAAAATCACTAAACCTTAGTTTAGGGATACAATCATAAAAAGCAAAAATACCGAAATATCAGAACTTGGATGATTCAAATACGTCATATAAGTCATATAATCAGGACATCATCTAGCAACAATCATGTAACTTTGCGACATGTGTCAAACACTTATAAAACTAGATCGTAATGATTCATTTTTAACGAAGAAAACGTGGTTAACGAAATTGATAATGGTTTGAAACCCGTATGAAACAATAATTATATAATTGTATCATTTAGAAATAAATGATATTAGTTAATAAATAAATACATCTGATTTTTTGTAGAGGAATGTGAGTTTAATTATAGACTACATTGCTGTAAAAATATAGGAGGAACGTTTCTATTTTTAATTAAGAATCTTTAAGTGCAATTATATTTTTGATTCAATGTTTTGTATTGGTATATATCGGCATATCGAACTATTTGTCTTTGTTTATACATATATAAATGTCATGTTTATTCACCTTTTCTTGCTCATTAAAGTAGGCTTGAAAACATAATAAAAATACAAAACTGCATTCATTTCATCACTGTGTAAAATATTCACGCATAAACACACCATGTCCAGTGGTTGTTGTTATCAAACGTCAGCTTGGATGTCATCTTTAGTAATATATTTTCAATGATACAGCAGTTGTAAACCACAGAAGTGTTCCATTCATTTGAGTGAAAGGAATTCCAGATGACAATACGAATTCAAAGAGTTAATATTGATTCTTGTAAGAAGTTAGGGTAAGTCTTTGTAAGAATAAATCATGAGTTAAATGATATGAAATGGAAAGTGTTCCAGATGTAAAAATGATTAGTTTTATTATTCTCAGATTGGAATACTAATTCAATAGCAGATTCATTCTTTGTTCGAATAAATTGAAATTCGTAATATACATGTGATATGTCGCGCCATTTTGTAACTCAACAGAGTGAAGTTAATTAAGCACTACAGTTACTGCTCTTCCTAAAACAATCGAATGCAAATCCTGGCTCGTATAATCTGATAGTGAAAATACAGATATTGAACTATCAAGTAGTGGACTTTAAAATCAATCTTTTCTGGATTCCATTCCTTTGACTTCCGCTTGGATCATGGTTCTTCGATCACTCCTTCTAACTGATTTTTGTTAACCTCTAATAACTGAATCAATTGGGTGTTATTGGTCAGTTTCTGTATATGGCCGCTTTGGAGAAAAACTGTTTAAACAAATAATATATATTGATTAAGTCACTTCAAAACACTGTTATTGTCTCTTTAGGTATTAGACCAGAGGTACCCCACAATGTGTTCCTATAATTCATTCTATATAAGGTTTTATTATAACACACTAACTGTAGTACATCCTCCAACAAATGTATAACAACTGTGCAGATTTTAAACAAAAAGAACAAATTGATAATTTTAGAAACCTGAACCATAGGCAAAATTGAACGATATCTGGTAATGGAGAGTCATCTTTTAATAAATATTGAAATATTGAATATTTAGTCGAAGGTCCTGTACTATTTTCCCCTTGATTCTGTAAACTAGTGGGGTCAATATCAAGATTTGTTGATATAGCCAAATATCCATTGTAATCTGTGAAAAAAACATTTAGTGTCACTAAAATGCAAAGTTAGATAAAAAATCAGATAGATGAAAGTTCTAAAAAAAAAACATGAAAGAGGATTTTCGACATTTTTGCTCTTATTTGGACACTTTAAGTCGGGACTTTCCAAAGTAGCACCTTTCCAACTATAACAGTGTAAGGTTTGTCGCGTTCTAGGATTAAAGAACACCACATATTTAGATACCGGTAGGTTAAAATAGTTGAGAATGTGCTTTTTGGGTGAAAATATTAAAAACACCAAACATATGACAATACATACATTAAATAGCTGATAAAGCTACGAATCCAGTCCAATTAAACTGATAGTTGTACTAACGTTACCATAAGATGTTAAGTTCTTAGTTATTAGTTCGAACCAAGGCTTATTTGCAATGTGTTTTTGGTCGAAGTTTTATTATAATAAGATCAATGTAATAATATACTTGTTTTATTCGGTGACTGTTTTCTTTTTTGTATTGTCAGTGAGTAGTTCGCATTTTCCTTGATTTCATGTAATATTACCAATTGTTCCGGGACTTCCCAAATGGTCAAATATATAATCGATTCGTGTCATATTTAAATAGCCTAGAAACTTTTCTATGAACAAAATCTTGGGAACGTTTTCCATGTCAGTAACTTAAAAGCAATGGTATTTAAGATTCTACATGGAATTGTTATCCTACTTGCTTTGCCGAAAAGTATCTGGGCTTTTATTTCCCAACAATGCAAAAAAAAGGTCAACAATTAGTTTTTTATTGATGACATGATATTGAGGAAAGGCACTGGATGAAATGATATTCTTTATCAGTCAGGTTTTGAATAATACTTTGATAGCTAATATTATGTAAATTTTGAATAATTGTCTAGTATCAAATTTCTTTTATCGACCAACTTGAAATTCAATAAACTAATAAATCATATTTAATGAAGAGACATTCATCTACATATTTTACCCAGTAACAAAAAAAAATAATAACCTACACACAAATTAATAGTATAAAGGACAATGGAAATACAGGTGATACATATCAATCAATCATCATGTAATGAAACATTTTCCATCATGTTTGCTTGGTCAAAATTTTGCTTCACGATGCAGAATATTGTCCTATTTTTTCAATTAATTATCTCTGGAAGTTCCAGGCGGTTCTTTATGGAAGATAATAATCCAAATAAACCTAAGTATTTGATCTGTATTTATTGTTATTTTTTGGAGTGGAAAAAGTGATGTTTGGATGTTCCATAAAAGTCGATTTCAAAGTATAATTAAACTGGGGCAAATGTTATCAATGTTTATTAAATTCATTCTGCCGATTCCCTCATTTTACAGAATGAACTTTTTTAACTCATAATTTATTTTGATCAAATTCTAAAATAAATGGTGCATAATAAGAAAATTTTAATAACGATTCGATGAAAGTTTCATTGAATTGCATTCAGTAGTGATTCGCGGTTAAGAGACTAGTACCCTTTGTATAATAGAAAAAAATGTACGGACTGACTGACGGACGCACACTCCTATCACTTAATATCCTACTCTAAATGAACGTAAACATATTGAAATGTTTTTATATGAATGTTTTTTTTAATTATTTGTTCACTGAAACATGACATATTCTGGTAATTAAATTGAAATCTGTTCGCGATTGATCCTTTAAAAAATTGTAATAAACTGTCTTTCGAAGAAAACATTCTTGACAATATGTTTGTTTTGCGTTACATGTTTTAACGGCATTAAATCCATCCGAAAAGCTCACGGTTAACAGTTTTCATGTATGCCAAAACAATGTTTGAATGGACAGGATTTTAAATCCGGTTTTGGTGATTATTACGTATTTTGTATAAAGTATCAATCGACTAGAAAAACTGTTTTTATACATAATAAGGAGCAATTACCGACCGAATAAATGAGCCAATTATAATGATGGGTAATGTAAGGTTTTACATAACAAGGCATTTTATGTTCGGAACTCGCTTCGGTAAGGAGAACAAGCAGGAGATCATTGAGGGTTTCTGTACATGTACACCCTGTATAAGCACAAACAACTTTTTAATATTTTTTTTTCTGTAGTGATACAGAGTGTGGTTCGTTAATCGATTAATCTCGAATTTTTCAGCTCACGTTGTGGATAATAAGTATTAAGATCATCAGTGTAATACATGATTTATACATAGATAAATCATGTAAATTTGAAGTCTTTATATTGTAATATTCACGAAACAGACTAGTACAGGGGTAATCAAGGGAGCCAAGGTTATAGCGGTAATCAAAAGAATGTAATCCAGGGACAAAGACCAGGCATGGAAAACAGACACAACAAAGAACATAAAGTAACTAAAATCATACATACAAAGTAACAAAAGCAAATGAGCAACTCGGACTCCACTAAAAACTAGGAGCATGGACCAGGTGCACCGGTAGGGTATGGTAAGCAAATTATTATTACAAAAATCTATACCTGTACAATAAAAAAATAGATAAAGGTGACTGCGAAAACTAAAGTTCAAATTTGGTACTAGCTGGCAGTTATTGAAACGTTGAGATCAGCTCTTAGCGTCCAGGCACGTCTCTTTTACTGTAATAAGTTTATCACGTGTATCCATTTTGTATATACGAAACAAAGTACTAGAAGAAACTTTTAAGTACAACTTTATTGTTATCAAGGTATAAAATTCAATGATCTTGCCTGTTTTTGTCTTTCTAAATTAAAATTGGTGTTTGCCTCAAACCGAAAGAAGTAAAACGTGACCACTATTTGTTTTGGTTGTAATACTGTTGTATGTTACATAAATATGTAAATTAGGTGGCAAAATGTGATAAATAGCAGTATTATAATTATGATGATAATTTACTTATTATAAATACATCATTTGCATCAATAGTTTTTAAGATTTGCTAATTTTGCATTCATATAATACTTCGTAATTTGCAAACTGTGACATCATTAATATTAACCACACCTGAAATGAATGAGTCTTTAATGAAAATGGATCAGCAAATAAAATCTTATGGACTTCAAGGTGTGAAATAAACAACATATTGTATAGAGAAACCCATCAAAACTGAAATTAATTGACCAATGAATGTGTACGTTATAAACAAGAGTTCGGTAAACAACGGTACAAAATGCACTCTAATCGATATTGAAGATCTTCACTAATATCTAGTTAAGACAGAATACTGATTAATTAATTGTTCCTTTTAAACAGGTTATGATTATCAAGGGTTCAGGTTAGATATGTAACTTTTTTATTTAGAGTTCGATTCACACAAGTAACTGGTTTATTCAGTGTTCTGTTTAGACAGGTAACTTGTTTAATCAGGGTTAGGTTTAGTTAGTTACTGGTTTATTCAACGTTCGGTTTAGACAGGTAACTTTTAAGTCAGGGTTAGGTTTGGACAGGTTACTGGTTTATTCAACGTTCGGTTTAGACAGATAACTTGTTTAATCAAGGTTAGGTTTATACAGTTACTGGTTTATTCAGGGTTCGATTTTCACTGGTAACTTGTTTATTCAGGGTTAAGTTTAGACAGGATTCAGTGTGCATTTTTATTTTAAATCTGTAAGTTCGCAAAGAAAATCTCATATTGGAATTTTTACTTCGTTTTACTATGGAAGAATTCCTTATGAAATAAATAATTACTTGGATATATTACCGGGTGTTCGTAAAGAGTATGTTATGTTGTATTTTACTAATTACATCAAATAAATGTTGATCTATAAATTAAACGGATCAATTTTAGACGCTGCTTTCTTGGTTGGGTTTTATTTCGTGTTTCGATATCAACGTCCAACGGAGCATTGTTCACTCCTTTTCGATTTTACATCACGTTATAGTCCATCTGATATCACAACCCTTCTTAAACATATATTTGGGGTTTTTTTTAAATATAATTGACTGCAATGCGTTTTTGAGTCATCTTTATTCCCAGGACCTTATTCCGGAATTGCCATGTCCCTCAAAAGGTTTATACTCCACTTTAAACTGTAAAATATAACTGTCCACATGAAGGCGTGTCACACAACTAAAACACCCCAATACCATAGAACCAATACCATAAAAAGGGCAACTACCAGTTGGTAAGTCGTAAATATATCAGTTGGTTTGACATAATAAAAATATCTGCAATGTCCCACAAAAATTTTAATGCTTTAATGACTCCTTTATGTTCATTCCTTGTTTTAGTTCTCAGTTTCATATTTCATATTTGACTTGCATTAATCCTGAAAAATATAATAAATTATATGCTAATTAAATGTACATTATTTTACACTTTGTAGTGTACTGATGCTTGAGATATGATTAACATCTCATAAATTTATTGGTCATGCTGAAATAGGATTATGATTCATTTTGAATAAATGAATAAAACATGTAAAATGTAAGTGTCATAACATATAATCCTATATAACATAAATAACTCAAATTTTTTTGGGTTATCTATAATGGCTTTAATTTCATTCATATATTTAACACAAGGATTTTAAACAATAAAAGTAAGAAAAGCAAAAACAAAAACATCTTTGCATGATGACAAGAAATATTTAAAATTAAACATTCTAAAACATTCTACATGTAAAACATTCTAAAACCAACCTCCTTCTGGTTTTAGGGTAGTGTGCTCTTCTCGGATGAGGAAGGTCTAGTACGACACAGGGTCTATTCGATTGGAATATAGTTCTCGTCCTGAAATGTATGAAATATCTGCCATAAACTTTAACCATAATCAAACAATCATTCTCAAACCATCATTATTTTTAACACTTACCCTACCAGTGTACCCGGTTAATGCTCCTAATGTTTGGTGGAGTCCGAGTTGCTCATTTTATTTTGTTTCTTACGTGTAATTTTAGTTGTGTGTCTTTTTCTCTGTCTAGTCGTTATCTTTGAAATAAATTCGGTTGGTTTCCGTATAAATTGTAGTTCCCTTGATTTGTATTTTAGATTGTTAATACGACTATAAGTCAATTACAAATTCAGTGATCTCCTTGTTGATAAATTTATATTTTCTGCTTTGGTACATCACACTAAATATGAGTCGCAGATTTGCAAATCTAGGTTTTGACTTTAATACTATTTCAAATCTGACATAAAACGATAAGGAAATGACGGAATATATTTGCCCCGTTTGGAAAGCCTATCTGCCTTATACCCTAGAGTATTTCTAAAAAATTATGGTCCTTCCTAGATATTTATATACGTCGGAAGCCCGTGCCAGACACGAATTAAAGAGAGTAATCAAGGGAACCAAGGTTATAGCGGTAATCAAAAGAATGTAATCCAGGGACAAAGATCAGATAAAGGGTTTGAAATATTGAAATATTTTATCCAATTTCAAATTAAATAAAAACGAACGGATGCCCACTCTACCTTAATAAATCTTTTAACTCTTTAATGTTTTGACATGGACTGAATCCCAATCTATTAAATATTAAAAAAGCAGAATTAGACACATTTGGCAACAACAACAAACATTCCACCGCATTTTATGTTCATTGTTATTCGCATTACGTGTATTATTTAGATATGATAAATTTTGTCTTTTATGAATAATTTCACATCATCTGTTTCGAGTATTTTACAGCATACTTTATGGTATGGGTTATGCCTCGCATTGAAGACCATGTGATGACCTTTAGAAGTTAAATTGTTCGTTGCTTTGCATTTGGTGGATAATTAAGTTATTAGCGATCATACTTATCATACTTCATCTCCTATGTTTATATACAAGCCGTGTACTTATAAAGAAGTTTAGTGAGAAATATTGTACCTCATGTGTATCATTGTTCTGTGAACAATTTGTAAGTAGCTTGATAATGCATAAAATTAATAATATCCATAAAAACCTGTCGCAACTGGCTTTAATCGAGATTTCATGGATGAATACATAAGAAAGGTTCCCATTAAAATTACTTACGTAAAAATCGGTATTACAACTTACTATAGAGTCTTGTTTGGTCATAGTTTACGTACGCGTATTCGACTATAATTGTCATTACAATTTGAATAGAAATCCATATAGTGTTGATATATGTCATATCAAAGAACAAAAGTTTAAATAACGATTAATCATCAATTAGCTACAAGATGAAAATATAAACTGTTAAGTGGAAATGTTATGGTAACGACATTTCTTTGTGAAAACGTGTTTCTAAAAACAAAAACAGGAATGGAAAACTTCGTTTCCATTGAGATGCATATTATTTCTAAAAGAATATAATCAATCTACGAAGACTTTTCCTCTAACTTCAGCTTCTATCATTCGATTATTAGTGGTCAAATTTTGTGTTTCAGTAGAATATGAGAATGTATTTACGAAACTTGGCTCAGTGTCGAGGAAAATCACATATCAATTGTATAAAGAGCGTGCTTACCCCTCAACGCATCTGGTGAAATGTTTGATAGAGATTAAGGAGATTAAGAGGGCCATTTACTCATTTGCTCTAGTTGATATTTAGTTTTTCTCTCCAATTTTGTTTTTCATTCTAACATCAATTTGTCGATCTGATTTGAAAAAAAAAATCATGAAATCGGAATTTTCTAGCTGTTTTCCACCTGATTGAAAGGTATCACTTGTTTGACAAATATTGGTTTACAGAGTAGTCTTAACATTAAACATCGTTTTTTATATTCAAGATTTCATTTGGGTGAAATCAATGTTCCTTTCGAATTATTAGTGTTAGTTGACATTGGGCGGGGGGGAAATCAATGAACAACATTGTTTTCTAATTTCTTTTCGAAACTTTTCAAGTTTGTGAACAAAATCAGTTTTAATCAATATCCTCTGTGGTAAAATTTATATTAAAAATGCCAATAATATTTTCCACATGCAACATCTTGTTTATTGAAAGTGACATACATGTCACAAAATCGTTAATAGTTTCTTCTTCAGAACACATGGTCTTACTTTAACACTTATTACATACTAGGGTATGCGATATAGGTCTAAGGGTGTGATATAGGGTATGCGATATATGTCTAGGGATGTAATATAGGGTATGTAATATAGGTCTAGAGGTGTGGTATAAGGTATGCGTTTAAGAGTTAAAGAGAAACATATTGCCGATGCATTAAATGCTAAAAGAAACGATCTATTTGGCCTATGAGCAATTGTTGTAAATGTTGAAAAAGCACTATTAACACGAAGTACAAAGTATAATCCAGTTTTCAAACAAATAAACACTGGCATTTTTTATAATTTTATGAAATATGCAGATGATTTTTTTTAATCGACCAATTATCGCTTACCAAAAGACTTTTGAAAAAAAAACATTGACTATTGTCTGACGTCAACAAAGCTGAATAAGAAACTTTATTAACAATAATTGTTTTGCAATTTAAACGTTAGGCATTATGTCATAACATAACACGTTATACCATCAAACTTTTCCGGATATTTAGAATCTCTCATCACTCAATATAACGCCATACTGGAAGCAAAATGAATAAAATAATTCTAGAAGGACCACTGGCGAAAGCTTAGTTCATAGTTCATAGTTTATAAGTGTCATAGTTCCACTTTCATCACCCCGGACTTGATTTTTTATGAGCAACTCGGCTGGTTTTTCTAAATAAGCAGAGGACGCTTACCCTTTCGGTGCACCTTGCCCATGCTCCTAGGTTTTAGTTGAGTCCGAGTTGCTCATTTACTTTTGTCACTTTAGATAAATTATTTAAGTTACTTTATGTTCTTTGTTGTGATTGTCTGTTTCTGGTCTTTGTCCCTTGATAACATTTTTGTGACACTGTGAAGTCAGCCTCATATCTTGACTTACACTTACAAATCGATGATAAAAGAAAACTATTGACTAAACTTTACGACAAACTTGATGATTTTTCATTCAGAATTGTCAACTTTCCTTTCATCTGTGGCAACATCCCCTCAGCAACTGTGTATGGAGTATTCATATATCAACTTATACGTTATACCAGAGCTTGCTAAAACTACACAGACCTTTTGTATCTCGCTAGAATTCTACCAAGTGGGATTCTGGAGGAGGGTTATGTTGCTACAAGATTGAAGACATCACTACAGGAGTTTTATGGTCGTCATCATGGACTCGTGGATCGTTACGGTGTATCCATCTGCGCCATGAAAACTGATTTGTTCAATGTATCATAGTTTTCCTTTCCTCTTTCTTCTATCCCGGACCTGACATTTTATGAGCAACTCGGCGGGTGTTTCTAGAAAAACAGAGGACGCTTACCCTACTGGTGCACCTGGTCCATGCTCCCAGTTTTTAGTGGAGTCTGAGTTGCTCATTTGTTTTTTTTTACTTAGTATGTATTATTTTGGTTGCTTTATGTTATTTGTTGTGTATTTCTGTATGTCTGGTCCCTGGATTACATTCTTTTGATTACTCATTGATTTCCGCCAGAATCTTGGTTTCCTTGATTACTCTTTCAATAGGTTTACTATTGCCGAAACACTAAATTGGTGTCGGATTCACTCAAACTAATGCAATAAGTAGAAGATTGGTGTAATATTATTTATAAAAAAAAATGTATAACGTCTGATTTTTTTCCTCTTTATATTATAAAATGTACCTTCTTCATTTGAGTCATGTAAGAAATAATCTGAATCTTTTGAGACATTCTGAAGAAAAAAAAATAATTTGTTACAACAATAAGAAACAGACAAAGTGGATAATATCATTTGTATTTATATAAGCTGTTACAGATTAAAAACCTTACAGTCTGTTAAGAAGTAAAAAATCTATCCACTACTTTTCTTAGGTATGATCTACCTTATTAAAATCATATTGATGATTGAAGTGAAGACGGAACCTTTTAAATCGTCCCTTTTTTGTACTTTAAGATACCTTTAGAATTAACTCACTAAAAATGCTTCAAAGATTGACATTAAAAATAATTATTAAAATTATTTGTGAACAACGAATTATTATATTATAACACAACTATAATTAAAGATATTTTAGGAGTCAATTGTTTTAAACGTGTACAAAGAGCGTTTAATTGATCATAGTATAACCATTTTAAGCACATGATCAGATACGCGCCTTCCAATCGCTGGTACGGAATCGTATTGACAATATCCAGAAATGTGTTAATGAAAGACCCTAGTCCGTATTCAACGATCGTGAGGCATTTGAATGCCTTTCATCACTACATGATAAATATATTATCGCCCCTACGGACAAAGTTTCAACCAACATTGTATTTGTTTGTAAAGCGCATTACCTCAGTTACCTTATTAAGGAATTGGGCATTAGTACTTACATCCCATGTAATGCCACATACAAACCTACTACTTTTGATAAAGACGAAACCCTAAACAACCACAAGTCCTTCATGTCTTCTCTCAACATCGAAACAAAATGTGAGGACTTACCGTACTTGCAATGGATTCCCAAACTTCATAAAAATCCATACAAAGAAAGCTTTATAGCAGGATCTTCATCTTGCTCCACGAAGGAGATGTCAATTCATTTTACAAAGATATTGTCTGCAGGCAGTGAAGGATAGACAGCAAGCTTATTGCAATACCACCCACTCTCGCATTGGCATTAATTATATGTGGATACTTAAAAATTCTAAAGATTTACGTCAAAACCTCCCGCAGCTTTTCGGAAATTAGTTCTCTCCAAACGTTTGACTTCTCAACTCTTTACACTACGTTACCACATGATAAATTGAAATCTCGTTTGAAAGGAATTATTCTTTTGCTGATTCAAAAAATCATGATGTTCTTGGTTGCAAATCCATATCTTTTTTTTCTTAAACATTGCAGAAGGGCAAAGTGTGCTACATTGATGTTCTGTGCTACTCTCAGGAGACTGAATTTCATCAGAACCTCGTAAAGAATAAAAATTTAAAAGATGCTAAATTCTTCAAGTTTACATACAGATATATTGGCGATGTATTTTCAATCAACAACCTTCATTCCTTTGGTAAATGTTTACCGTAAATATATATCTACCAGAGCTCGAAAGAAAGGCGACTACAGAAACAGCCTGTTCTGCATTTGTTTTGGACTTACATCTCGAATTTGGCAACAGTAGTTATCTCAACACTAAGATTTACGACAAAAGAGACGACTTTGTTTTTAATATCATAAATTGTCCTTACCTGTGCAGCAATATCCCTGCATATGGTGTTTATATCTCACATTTGATTAGCTACCCTCGGGAAAGTGCTAATTACTCGGATTTCCGTGAACCGCATAACAGACTCCTGAATAAGGGATATGAAGAAATGTGTCTTAAAAGGTCTCTTGCGAAATTCTTTTTAGATATCAATCCTTGGTTGAAAAATATTCAGTTTTTTTATCTAAAACAATGAGTAATGATTGTCTTAAGTAATTTGTTCTTGTGTTAATGTGACCGCTGATTTACAGATTGTGAATGCAAATGCTTTTTAATCACTACTGGTATAGTCACGCCGCGATGGAAGAGGGGGTTTGGCGCGCTGTAAAACCTAGATATAACCCACCATTCCGTTTGAAGTGCCTGTACCAAGTCAGGACCATTTTGGTACCAGCTGCTTCGGTGGTGTAATATCTATTTTGCCAGAATTAGTTTAGATTTGACTTGGTTATGAATGGGGTAAGTGTTCGATAATTTTGTTGTTATCTTTACTTAATAGATATCCCTCATCAAATAAAAATAAAAGGTAAAAAAAACAAACACAAAAATGAACAAGGAAGTCATGCACAAAAAGAAATAGAACAAAATAGAAAAAGAAAATAACAAACACACACAAAAAGAATTCAGGTGCTGATATTTTCATCAGATAAAAAGAAAATACATGACTGGCATTTTTTATCAACTTAAGGAGGTAGACCTAGGGTAGGTCACACAAGTCTTAAAAAATCATTGGAACGTTTGTATGCAGCATTTTACATCAATCTTATGTAATCATCTAATTAAGTTTTAATTTAATTCTGCTTCAAACGAATGCTTGAGAGCCTTTGTTGAAATTAAATATTATACAAATATATCACTGATTCCATGAGTTATGTCCCTTACCCTAGGTCTACCTCCTTAAGTCTAGTTTGATGTATTGTATTTTTGTACTTCATTTGTACTTAATCATTTTTTTTTAATTCTCAATATTGTTTGAGAAGTAAGCTCTACATTGCAACAGTAGATTGTGTTTTTATCTTCACCCTCGAGTCCTCGACACAAGTACGTCGATACTTATCTAATTTGTATTGGGTTAAGTTGTATTATGGACGTGATACTTTTGATGTCATGTGACGTTAAATAAAAATATAATTTCAATTAGGCGCATGAATACGCTAGAGACACATTGGACAATACAAATATGGCGTTTCCTTATTATGTTTTCAAAGCTGTTGCAGCTTCACGATGGTGGGGAGTTAGAGCGATGTTTTTATACATTTACGCTTCGTTTATCTCACTTTAAACAACAACCAGAAATAAACGACGACACATATTTGGAATATTGTTAAGTGTCAGACTTTTTTGCAGACAATATTAAGGCCTTGGACAAGATAACATTCAATTGAAGTTCTTTAAAGTTATTGAAAACAAAGCTTATACCTTGACAAGATTAAAAACAAGACCAAGAAACTCGTAATCAGTGATGGAAAAATTAGGCTCTTGACAGGTTGAAGAGTACCTAATAACCGGTGATGGAAAGTTCAAAACCATTGACATGAGTGAAAATGGATAGCTTTTTAAAACAGGATTGATCTGCCATCAGGACAAAGGTCGTTTACGTCTGAAAGGAAACATAAAATTTTCGTATTTAAACTAGGAAGCCAGGTTTTCAGATTGATAATTAATAAACATCTGCTCAAACAATTATTCGAATCTCTTAGTTACACAAAATTACAGTTTAAAAAATAACGATAACCGCTTGATTGCTACTTCATATACAATAAAGTATAACTATAGATAAGTACATTTCAGATACAAATAATGCTTGGACCATACATCAAGAAGTTGTCAATAAATTTAAGTACAAAAAGCATTGCTCCCTAATCATAAGTCAAGCTCCCAAAACATGATGTAAACAATATAAATGTTATATATTACAATATTAATACATATCAAACGCACATTTTACTATTTTTTCCCTCATTCGCATCTGAGCCAGACAACAGGAAGTTGTCATTTGGCTTAATACCTTCCGGAAAATACAATGGATAGTACCTTAACTCCCGAAACATGTTTTAAACAACAACAATTGTTTAACCCCGATATTACAATATAAATAAATAAACAAACGCACCTTTCATTTATTTCTCTTCATTCGTTCATGTTTACAAGTTATGACGAAAATAAGATACATGTAAGGTAGTTCCAAAAACTGAACAAGGAACTATCTGTAATTCTACTCCCTTTAGCCGGCTCCCAAATTTTTATAAAGCAGTATTTGAATTATTGAGTATTTCTGACTGTCTTTAGTCAGTTTTAGTGGTTTTAGTGTCTACATTTAATTCACCAACTTCTTCAATAAATACCTGACTAACTTGGCAATGTATAGAAACACGTGAACAGCATATCGGAATTTTCAATAAGATTGTTTTTTTTTCTTTTTTTTTATATAAAGTAATATATGACAATATAAGGATATTCGATTCTTAACATTTGTTGAATCAAATTTGTATAGTATAAAAAACCATTTATTATTAAAGATGTTGCATTTATTGCATTTTGAATACTAAAACTGGTTAAAGTTCCTTACATTTAATTTTGTAAGATATACAATCAATTTTTAGATACAATAAAGAGGCGTGCGTCAAATTTGTACTGATGAAAGAGCGACCAAGGCAACAGAGATTCTAGCGGAAACCAAAAGATTACAATCTAGGAACAAAGACCAGATATGGAAAACAGACAATCACAACAAAGAACATAAAGCAACCAAAATAACTCATACAAAGCAACAAAAGTAAATGAGCAATCGGACTTCACTAAAAACTGGGAGCATAAACCAGGTGCACTGGTAGGGTAAGCGTCCTCTGCTTTTATAGAAACACCCGCCGGTATGCCCATAAAAAGTAAAGTCCGGGGTAGACGAAAAAGAAAAGGAAAACTATGAAATGTTCAGCAAATCAGTTGTCGTGGTGCAGACGGATACACCGTAACGATCCACGATGACATGACGACGACCATAAAACTTCTGTAGTGATGACTTCAATTTTGTAGAACGAAGAAAACTGCCTATAAATCAAATGTTTTATCATTATATTCACATGGATTTCATGATTTTTTTTCGGAAAAAAATCGTTGTGTCTAATTTTGCGTTATTAATCTACTGCAAAAATTACCTTAATAAGATACACAATTTCACAAAGAGTAATAAAGGGAATCAAGATTTTAGTGGCAATCAAACAATAATAAAGACTATACAGGGAAAACAGACAAAAAACTAAAAAAAACCCCAAAAAATACCCAAAATACATGAAACACGTACGAAGAAACAAAAGTAAATGAGCAACTGGGACTCCAGTAAAAACGTTCCGCACACGAGTCCTCCTCAAGCGAATGATCATATTTTGGTTATTCACGATAACCAGTTGATTATCCTATTTATTATATAGATTCTTTTTATAATTTATCGATATTTTCAACATAAGTTTTGGGAAACCCCGTGCAGGTCCGGGTGTTAAAAGAATAGGCCTGCAGCAGCGCCAAGCCTGTCGTAAAAGGCGACTTAATAGTGCTCAGAAACCTAGCCGGGGGTAGGCGCTCTGCCCACAGAGCAACTGGGATGTGTGCCCCAGGTGGTGGAATAGGGTACCCCTGGGGTGTTACATGCTGGGGTTGTCAGGCTATAATAAGGAAAACCTGACCGCAAACCATAGTGGTACACCGTGTTGGGAAAGATATCACGTTCCTCGCTCGCCAAAGAACTCTGCTGTGGTATTCGATAGAAGTAGGAACCTTTGCGCTCCGCCACAGGAGGCTATTTCTAGTGGCAATCAAAGTTTGTCGACCCTATTATCCTTTTTTTCATTTCATCATCATTTCATGTTCATTTTATCATCCATTTCATGTTCATATCCAATCATCTGAATATAGCTGAAATATTACTGCTCGGACGTTAAACCCCAACAATCAATCAATCATAAATTTTGTGAATGGCGGATTGATATCAAAAGTGTGACATTTTGGTAGGGTTTTCGGCCTGTTACCTTAGTATCACATTATAATGAACTGTCAAAAGATTCAAACGAAAAGACAACCATTAAATTTTCGATTCATTGTTTTTTTCAAACAAAATAACGTGACTACATGGAAGTTAAAAAGATAAAATGATAAAAAAAAATATCATTGGGGAATTGACACAACCACAAAACAATTATAGATCCAAATACTTACTTAAGGTCGAAGAGGCGTTAAAACACAATTATTACACGGTATTCTAAATTGCAGTGACATGCTAATATGGATATCAGCTCAGTGGGATGATATTAGTGCAACACTATCATACGTATCACTTGTACATTTTTTTTCTACAATGATTTCAATGAATGTAAGAAAACCTAACACAAAAAAGGAATTGTGGCAATGCGAGGCTATTAATATTTTTCCTCGTAATTTCATTGTTACACAAATGACAAGTTTTAACGCAGAAATGTATTTTTAGAAACGTGTTAAGTTTGTTTTGCATCTTTACAGTTAACACCCGTATTAATCTGGATATTTCATGAACGTCAAGAAATTGCTGTGGACAGCGGTTTAAATTTTAAAAAGCTGTGCGCTAATGCTTTGAAAAAAAACGTTACGTTGGCTATTGTGTATTTTGACACGTAAATTTACTTATAAGGAATTGAAAATATTAACAATGCATATAATAAATTATCATATTACACATAATATATGTTAGAATGACATATCAAAACTTCATTCAAACTGTTCTTTTTAACGTGATCTTATTTTGTTACCTAAGTGAGAGCAAGCGGAGTACTTGGACATTATCGATAAACCTATGTTGTACTTTGGAGATGTGGTCGATATTTCATTTCAATAAATTCACAAATACAGCGAAATTTTTCTAAACCGAATCTGTTGTTAACTCTAAAATCGGTTTGGTTTAGACAGGTGTTTTAATTACATTTAAATTAATGTAAAAAAAACTTTAAAAGATTTCCGGTGTAGTAAGGGTTCTATGTACAAATTATTTGTCAAAGGACTATTTCAAGACTTTGAATGCTAAAGGTTTTGATCGGATTTTTAAATTGAAATGATAAAATAAGTAGACTAAAACTTTGGAAAGTAGTATTTTTTTGTATATTTCACCCTTTAAAATTTAAACCAGTCATTGATATCATTTTACTTTCAGATCAATTGACCCTATGACAGATGGTATTGATTTGAAACAACAGTCTATAATTAATGTATGGCTTTCATTCCCCTGACGCATGCTGTACTTTTATGATAATACATCTATTTGAGTAGTTACACAACTAATAAGTATTAATAATTCTATTCGAATTACCTAAAAGCAATAGCAAATTTTTTTCATCATTCTGTCAGCTCTAATACAGTTAGATTTACCAGCGTACTTATTAACTCTGCTGATATCATTAACAATAGAAAAGCTTTGATTTTTGTATTGTATAGTAGCTTCAAATACACCTCCTCCTGGCTCAGTCCGTATCATTATCCTATGTTCGCCTTCATCTGTCCCTCTATTAAGTAATTTTACTGAAGAAATAACAGAAGTCACATTTAGCCTTGCACACTTTTGTTGATATCGCAAAGTCAATTTGTTTAAATATCCAACAAAATGTTTTCCCATGGCGTTTTTCATCGTAGAGTTATCAGGCCCTTGCATATGATAATTACAAGTACACCAGTGGGACTTTATCCCTGCATTTTCACATGTTCTGTCATTTGGAATCTCATCAAACAAAGAAATACCCCATTTGGTTTTAACACTCAATTCATTCAATCGTAACAAATGCAACAATGTAGCATGCATATCAAAATGAGTTGTAAGACGTCTAGAATTTGTACGAAGATTTTCCGCGAATAAATTATACTTTTTCTTAAAGCTATCAGGTAAGTAAAGAAACATCATCGGCAATCTTTCCTCTAGTTGTCCAATGAACGTTTGTCTCACCGGTCCAAATCGCAAACCATGATCACCAAAAAAGGCCACAATTGTATTATTGAGCAAGTTTTTTTCATATAAGTAAGAAAGTTTATCAACCGTCATATTATCCACTCTTGATAAGCCTTTTAATTCATTGTGAGTCATTCTTGAATGGATATTTAATGAAAAATATGGCTTTTCGTTCAGATTTTCTGCTATATCAACCATTCTTTGATTGAGAAAATCCGACCCTTCTCGTCCATAAAAACAAACCTCATACATGGATGGTGTTTCCTGCTCGAGGGCTACATAAAATGGGCGATCATAGTATTCTGTTGGTTGATGTTTGAACCCTTTCAAATTGAATTCAAAGGTTGATGCATATGGCCAATCTTCGCCAAAATGAGTAACGAAACCATTTTGCTTATATTCCTTCCAAACGAAAGTACAATTATCTACACCGCTTTTACTTCTCATGCACGGTGAGTCTTCTAGATGCTTCCCAGTTAAAAATGGAGTCATGTTCGGCAGTGTGTTATCACCAACCTTAGTATATCCAAGTAACTCAATAGCATTAAGCTTATTGGAAAGGTAATCACGCGTTCTCTGTAAATACCGTTTAGAATTCACTCGAGACGTTGAATCAAGCATTAGTAAAATTACATTAAAGCGATCACTTGTATTACTGTGTACATTTGAGGAAGTCATTTTATCAGATTTATGAAAGAAGTGCATATGAAAATTTGCAAATAAACGAGAGTTCGTAGAGTTATAACATTCAATTTTAACAAACTCGTCCTTTAATAAGATATAATTGTTGAATTTAGTTGCATTACCATATCTAAATTGTGTACCTTTTCTGTATATTGGGAAGAGCTTACAATAATTTACTTCTTTCGGTATTTTACTTTGGTTTAGGTACAAAACACCAGCATCGACAAAAGTCATTAGGTAAGCGTTATTACATCTTCCAAAAATACGTTTGTCTAAAAAACGAGTAATTGCTGGATCAAACGGATCTACTTCCGGAATTTTACAATTATCGGTATTAACTAAAAGTTCCCAAGAGTCTGAAGACTGTAAGCCTACGTCACTCGGTCTAAAAACAACTTCATATAATCCGCCCTGATCAACCATTACTCTAACATTTAAATGCAACTGGTACAAATCCCTATAAAAGAACAGGAACATTGATACACACATCAGCGAAATACTGAACAGAAAATACTTCTTCATAATAGTAAATATGTAGACACGGAATGTCTGTCCTTGTATAGGAATTATACCTTGTTTAATTATTATACTAATATTGAACGCTGGATTGATTTAAGATAACATTTGTCAGGACGAAATTGCCGTAACTCACAACCAACAATCTACCGTCAATGTTCGGTCACGATCATTACCTCCTGTGAACTATCGGGATGCGGATAGGTGTAACTGTAAATATAACAACAGGTGCAACAGAGTAGGATTAAAGCATCGATTAGAATATTGATATTTGAACACGTCAAATCAAACGTATATCATCAAAGTGTCCAGACTCAAATACATACAAAGGATGCAAATGTCCTGATTACACTTAACATGTTTGCAATATTAAATATACAATTAGGATAAAACGTCTTATTTATTCTTCTGTATAAAAATCTAACCAAACAGCTTGCAACTCCATCAATAGTTCAGTTTTCTTTTTATACAAAAGAAATTATCAAGAAACTACCAATAACACAGAATCTTCAATTCAAATAAGCATTTACAAATATTTTATTACGTACGAGAAAATGTATTATGGAGTAAATTGTAACGGGCCTTTTGACTTCAAAATGGCTTGAAAAATAATTTTGAGCTGGGTTATTTATAATGTTGACGTTTTAGCGCGAGGATTGTTGATTTGTATAATCATCTGTTAGAGCAGTTGTGATTAATTTTACTTTTTTATGCTTCAATTTATCATGCAAACCCAATTCGATTTCTCGGCTTGTATAAACATTGGCGAAGATATACAGTTTTATACATTGCGTAATTATGACATTAATAATAACGCAGCAACGGCAAACCAATTAAGTTAACCATTGGTGAATATAAAAGGAGTTGCGGACGAACAAGTGCAATCACATATAAAAGCTTCACGTACCTTTAATCAATGCATTTCAACTAGCTGAGAAGAAGAACTAGTTACAAAATGTAGCAAAAATCCATAAGTGAGTATTCTAAACTCTCTTCATATGAGTTTAAAAAATGAAACTCTTTTTTAAGTGACCACAAGAGTAGCGTAGTCAAAATCGCTTAATTTTACCAACTAGACCGAATTTAACATTTTCATGGCGCGAAACTTTTCTTTTGTTACTCATTTCTCATCTAGAAAATAATATCGCGTATCGGTATATTCTCTCTAAACGTTAAACTGATACACCCTGTTCATTTTACATGTAACTCGTCTCAGTTGTTTTAATTTGAAACCATCGTTTACAAGAGAACGATTGAAAACTGAAAAAAAACAAGTTGTCAGTCATTTTTATATGTTTATGCTATATTATGCTGTAGAGAAGCGGTGACTTTTAGTTTTAGTTAATAAGACCTGATCTACAAATTAACCAACATCATCTGACATTGCAAATGCGTGCGCAACTTATCAATTATGTAGGTGTAATTTTCTATAAGAATCAGGAAATATAGGAAACAAATCAAAAACATGCATGTCACAAACCTGCCGATCTGACAATATAATTTCACTCAAGGATGCTTTCTTTTTGAAAAGACCATTATTTCATCTCTTCATCACTGGGTCTGCTCAGAATTTGTGTCAATAGAATGTTGGTAAATGAGGTTTTTTAGAGAGTTATCTGCCCTTGAAATGTTCATTTCCAGTGAATTCCAATGAAATTATAACTCAATTATCTAAAGTTGTATTGAAAGTTCCTTGATTCTGATGGTGCAATTAGTCATATTAAACTTTCAAAATGGAAGGTTTTTTCATACCACGCTTGACCCGCTGCCTGTCTCTTACAAGACATGCACTGCTCATTTTATGTCTACATAAAATCATTCAAATAACATAGCATTTAAGATGTTTCGTTATTTCTTAATATACAGGTATACGAACGGAACTTTATATAAATATAATTAAATAGCATATAATATACACAAACTTCAACATATGGCGTAAACGAAGAGACCCACAAATTACTAGAATATGACGCTATAGATTCTTAATTAACGAGTTTGGTCGACAAAATTATGTTTATCTATGGTTATATTTAATCAGAACGAATAAAAAACTCAGCTGTTGTCAGGTGTCTTGTTTACATTCAATAAATTTGTAATAACTGATATGACAATATATATCTCCAATTGGCATTGATATAATGTGATGATGCCCGAGAGGTAACGAACTCTTCTGTGTTATGCAATTTCTAATTGGAAGCAAATTTTTGAATGAAATTAATAAATTAAAATCTACTCCACAGTGGTTCTCGTTGAGGAATTTCTTACAAAAATAAAATAGATGGTGCTTTTTATTTTTAATTTGGTGCTAGTATTATTAGCGACTTCTTGCACTCGTAATTTCAGTACTTTATATTCGCATATGATTGGCATAATTATATATTAATACCCCACGTTATGCTGCAGATCTGTGCCGTGTTTACCGTCATAGCGTCATAGTTTTAGCTTCATACGAGATCAAATGAACCTCTTAATGATCATACACGTGTGTTTTACGTGTGTTTCTTGCTTATATGAGAACGGCCAGTTTACATGAAATGATCGGTAAGCATTGAACATTACCCAGTTTCCGATTCAAACACAGGAGCTCGTTTCAATAGATTATATAGGTTACATACATTATCAGGGCCCCGATATTTATATATAGCCATTGCGAGTTGTTTAATCTGGGTCCTGGTAACCAGTTGTTTTGTTTAAAAACATTCGGGTCATTACGATTACAAAAGAGTAATCATATCAAGGGAATCAGATTCTAGCGGAAGTCACACTATCTTAAAGCATATCGCATTCGTGCCATTTCGAATGTTTAAAGTAAACCAAAATCAGTGACAGAGAAAATTTGACGATTAGCAACTTTGACGTATTATCTTTAAACAATCCTAGTTTCGGGGATTTGGTACATCGCGTCTATCCCAAGTAATTTGAGATAAAGGATACTACAGACACTGTGAAGTCAGCCTCATATTTTGACCTACACTAAGAGATCGATGGTAAAAGAAAAGTATTGACCAAACCTTTCATTCATAATTATCAACTTTCAATTCATCTGTGGCAACATCCCTTCAGCACCTGCGTATGGAGTTTTCATATTACAACTCATACGTTATGTCAGAGCTTGCCGTAACTACGCAGACTTTTTATCGCACCAGACTTCTTACAATTAGGCTTCTGGAACAGGGTAATGTTGCTACATGATTAAAGTCATCATTACAGAAGTTTTATGGTCGTCATCATGAACTCGTGGATCGTTACGGCATGTCCATCTGCACCATGGAAACTGATTTGTTCAACGTGTCATAGTTTTCCTTTTCTTTTTCGCCTACCCCAGACTTGACGTTTTATGACTAACTCAGCTGATGTTTCTAGAAAAGCAGAGGACGTTTACCCTACCGGTGCGCCTGGTCCATGCTTCCAGTTTTAAATGGAGTCCAGTTGCTCATTTACTTTTGTTGCTTTATGTTCTTTGTTGTGTTTGTCTGTTTTCTTAGTCTGGTCATTGTCCCTGGATTACATTCTTTTGATTTCCGCTAGAACCTTGGTTCCCTTGATTACTTTTTAAAAGGGTAAAATAACGAAACATGTCCGAGTAATCAAATGTATATCGATGTAACGACCAACTATGGTTACAATTTACTTTTTGATGTTACCTCATAATTACAAAATACAATAGAAACAAAAGCAAAAACAAAAACAAAAACAACTAATTAATTCAATATTTTTCCGATGGTTAAGGATTAAAAAATCGGATTGTTGGCAATTTTTCCCATTTTATTTATTTTTCTGTAACGTTAAGGTCTTTGACAATTGATGTTGGTCTGGTTCACTTCAACCGGTGTAAAACTCCGATTTGTTTTAATCTTGGATATGTTTTATATGTCAAAGCGACAACAAAATCCACCGAGATGAAACATTTAATAATGCATTTTACTGTTTCATATCCCAAAAAGAAATTCGATCTTCTATACTAGATGAAGCATTTTTCTTGCATGGTCCTCTTTTGCATCTTCTAGAATTTCAAAGCTAAAATTAATTTCGGCTTAATGTTGCAAACACCAATATGTTCGATCATATTAAAATCTCCGTAATAACATCACCGTAACTTGGTTTGTATTTGGCGGAAGTCTTTGATGGCCAATATCAAGCAGAAAGATAGGTAGTATAACAAATTGTACATGCGAATACAATGTAGTCATATTAGCTTTTTTCATATAAGGAAGCAGGTTTTGACAAGAAATATTCGCAATAGGGTTAAATAACGGTGGCTTCTATTGCACCTATACTATTTTTCGGTATATTTTGCCGTACATATTCGTAATATTATTCAACTAAAAAATAATATCTATTAATCAAACTTTCACCGACACTTTTATTTCTTTACATTACCTTTTATGTATTTAAAATTTAAGGATTTTCATTTAATTTTTATTTTACAAAAGTAATACCTGAATCACTTGTTGTCAACATTTTTAGATGGAACTATATTAAGTTGAGTATTGAGTGTCTATTTTAATCTTTCATCATATATTTCTTCCTCTCTCATCATATTCGTTCCTAAAAACAAAATTATATTGCGTTACCTGTGCACTTTTCCAACCAGCAACTTTTACATACAGCTGCAATATTCTCGGACTTTTCTTTTTCCATTTGCTTTTGTGTGTTTTATCCTTCTAAGGTGTGTTTTTCGCTCCAGTTCTGTGTGTTTTATCCTTCTAAGGTGTGTTTTTCGCTCCGGTTCTGTGTGTTTGCTTTCGGTCTCGGAGTAGTTTTCCTTCTCTGTTATTGTCTTGAATTTGACTTTTATTATCACTTCTCATTGTCGAATGAATGAATAACGTGAATAAATCCTGGATCCAGTTGATTTATGAATTTTAAATGTTTCAGGGTGCATAATGGTTGTTATGGAATTAATTACATCAGACATGATACCTCAGTTCAAATAGCCTAGCACTGTCTGTTCATGGTGACGTGTAGAAAATAGTGACATTCATTACTACGAGACTATTGTTTCCTGTTGAAGGTCATGTAGTCTGATAAAATCTGCAATTACTCTTCATCATGTGATAATTTTAAACCTTCTATCATTTTTTGTAACGCGATTTGAAATAACACGAATAATGTCATATTTATACATGCCATATTTTACAAGGATTACCGGTTCCAAAACCACCACTGGTATCCGTATGCGTATGTGTAAGAATCATGCTAAATACGAAATTTTAGAATTAAATTTGAAATGTTATTCTGCCTTAAATATGATTTCTTTAATGTATCATTACATACATTCGATCGAATGTCAAAACTTATGGATAATTATAACATTCATTTGAATAGTTAATACATGTAATGATTAAAACATTATAACTGATTATATAATATTAATTTTATAATGTACATACTGACATTCTTTGTCATTACATACACACGTTAATAACTGCTTGTGGTACAAATCCGTGTAAAATACAGACGCTGTGATTAATGTCACAGAAAACCTCACTGGACGAACGATGTTTTTCTTTCTATATTTTTACATAACTATATTCATTTCTGTGTACAGATCTGTATTTGGGAGAAAAGCATACATTCATATCCCAGATGAATTAACCAAATACAAGAACGATAACTCTTGCAAAGTGCAAATTCTATGTACAATCTATATAATATCTATCTCAAAAGTGCAACAACCAAATTTACAATATTACAAGATTGTTTATGTGTTTGGTATCGGTCCGTTCTTGAAAAACATGCAAAAAACAGGAACCTTTGCACCGAATACCTATTTGTATCTTGTAGCTAAAACAACATGGACTGTCTTAACCAGAAACAAAAGGAACCAAGATTCAAAGAGTAAAAGAAAGAATATAATCCAAAAATAACAACTTGAAGTGGAAAATAGACACAAGAAAAAATAATAAAATAACCAAAAATAATACGAACAAAGAAACAAAAGTAAATAAACAAACCAGTTTCCACTAAACAATGAGAGCATGAACCAGGTGAACTTGTAGGGTATGCATCCTTTGCTTTCCTAAAAAAAAACATCGAGTTACCGAATTGCTTATAAAGTGTTACGTCCGGGATGAGACAAAAGAGAAAAGGAAAACTTTGACACGATAAACAATCGGTTCTCTTGGTACAGACGGATACACCATAATGATCCACGAGTTCAGGAAGATGATCGCATAAATTGGTAGTGGTGGCTTAAATCGTGTAGCAAAATAACGCTGCTCCATGAGCATAATTGTCAGAAGTCTAGTGTGTTACATGTACGAAACGTACGCGTCGCTCTGGCTTAACGTATGCGTTGTGGAATGAAAAGTACATTCACGGGTCTGAAGGGATGTTGCCATATACGAAATGAGAAGTCATCGCTTTTGTCGTATAGTATGGGCATGAGTTTTATTCCCTTTCCATCAATCTTTAAAATTTGGTCAAGATATGACGGACACTTCACAGTATCCTTTATCGCAAGTTCTTTGTGATAGATTCGATGCATAAAATCTCGAATATAACATTGTTTATAGACAAAATGTCATCTACATAGCGGAAGGCGATATCAAATGACCTGACTACAGTAGGTTCCTTATTTTAGATAAGATGTCTCATAACGTATGAGTGAAGGAGTAGATTTCTAGGTCTGTGACGTCGCAGAAAATTAAGTATACATGTTCTCAGACGTTAGAAATTTTTTTTTCAAATTTTCTGGAGCTTGTCACATGACACTGTGGTAGCCTGTTTTTTTTTACTGTATATATTATGTTTTATCATATTTTGACAGTATTGTATTGTAAATTTATGTTTCGCATTTTTTGCATTCTTTATATGAATAAAGATAGTATTTGATGAATATTTGAATTATTAAACCTATTTGGTTAATTGTTTTATTTGACGATTTACGCTAACTGGACTTGTGGACAGACGACGAATTCTACTGGTTTGTTAAGTTTCATTTCTTCTATATCTCAGCAGAAAAATACCATTATCCTGATATTAACCATGAATAAACAAGTATAATAATGCATAAAATAACTTACAATAGCTATGAAAATCAACGCAGTTCGTGATCACATCCTCCAAATAACAATAACACATGTGTTTCATCTTCATGTTGAACCGGAAATCGTCTAAAAGAGTTCAAATGTGCACTTTTACTTTCCATTTGACGTCACACGGAATTTCCGGAAATGAACGAGAATGTCCGAATCACTGTCTGAATCACTAAAGATCGATCTCTCACGTTTTCGTAGTAGAATGTAGAGTCCCTACGTGGGCGCCAAAATGTAGCAGCTCTTAGAATGGGCTAATATAGAGTCATCAAGACATCAAAGGTTAAGATTCGTTTTATTCTACTGTATACGACAACACGGGATCAAATACAGGAAATAGGCCCTATAAAACAAATACAGTAATAAATACAAAGTAGCAAACACTCTGCTATTAATATAACTGCATGTAACAATACGTATCTGTATCATAATTATCCTCAATTAAAAATTAAAAATAGAATGCTCTTCTATGTGTTTTCTCCAAGTTCAGTACGGTCTCATCAGTATATTATACGATGACCTCAAAACTCTTGAAATATGTTAATGACTCGCAAATTTGCGTGTTACCAAATCAGGCATGAAAATTATAACGATTGCCAAGCAATACGAATCTCAATCAAAATATTAACAAAGTGATAAAAACATAATGCTGATTGCAAGGTTATGTGATAGGCCAAAACCATAGCAAATTAACAAAATATAACTAAAACAAACATAATACACTGCCTACCTCACATCAAGGTGCAAAGGCTATCCTAAATCTTAAAAATCTACATCAATATCATCCCATGGTTCATCATGAAAAGTACCTGTATAACAAATGACACTTGTAAATAAATTGTATTCATTCATTTACCCATGAATACTTGATTTGTACTCCTAAGGAAACAATTACATTGACCACAATTAAATAAAGTGTTTTTCGTAGCGCTAACTTTAAAAGATAGAAAATTAACATCACTCATTCAGGAGCACTCGAATCGAATCCTCATTCATACGGTAATTTATTCAAATATCCTATTTATATTCGCTAATACTCTAGTTAGGAAAAATATGAATAAAAATAAAATAATGCTCATTTAATGTCAACATATTCTTTATCTAGAAATTTATGCATTTTAAACATTCATACAGCGCACATCTCGCATTCGCCATTCTAACATTGAACCGTCTCATGCAAATAACTCATGCCAGCTAAAATACTATTTTCTGGACTATTAACGAAATATTAATAACAGAGAAAGAAACTGACCTTTCAAGAAATAGACTCCTATGTCTCAGATAAACAAGAGCACAAGAAATATCACAAATGGTAGATAGTCTCGTCTGGATAGTTTTTTCCAATCCTATACCAATGAAAGTTTTACAGTAAGTGCGTCTCCGAATAAAGAACAAAAGAATATTACCGCCAAAAGAAAATGACCAATAGAAATAAAGAAAGTATGCGGTCTAATCAACCATGAAGATTTAACTAGAAACCTTAGAAGTTAAATATAGAAGAAATGAAACTTAATAAACCAGTAGAATTCGTCGTCTGTCCACAAGTCCAGTTCGCGTAAATCGTCAAATAAAACAATTAACCAAATAGGTTTAATAATTCAAATATTAATCAAATACTATCTTTATTCATATAAAGAATGCAATAAATGCGAAACATAAATTTACAATACAATACTGTCAAAATATAATAAAACATAATATATACAGTAAAAAAAAAACAGGCTACCACATACTCCCCCCAGCTGTGAAATGACGTCTCGTCATTACTGGTCTGATGTCGTCCTGAGTATGTCCAGTATGGTTTGTCCTGCCTCTTTTTGAAGATCTTGTAACAACTGATTTCCTGCCAGCGATGTTATACATTGGACTTTATGTAACCATTCCCTGTCACGTACTGGTGGAGCTGCCGATATGGCCATATCATACGCTCCTGATCTCATCCAGTCTGGTGGCCTTCGTTCCCTTGCAGATCGTCTTTCCGGCTCAGGCGACGAAAATGATACCGAGTCTTCAAGAAAATCCTCTTGATCTCCATCTCCATTATCCTCTGTTGCAACGCTTATTCCGACTGATTCCGTCCCATCCACTACTGTGTCTCCAGAGCTCTGGGAAAGGGCGTCCCCATCAGAATCGGTGTCTTCAGCAACTGACCCGGGTTTCTCAAGCTGTGATGTGTTGACAGGAATGGCTGAATCCCTGCTATCCACGGCTTCAGGTTCCACAGTAATCAGTTCCAGTGTTTCCTCATCAGATGATTCGTCATCCACATGACTCACTGGTCTCTTAGCCGACGGTCTATCCGGAGTCGTGACAGTTTGTGGTCGTGTTTTGGTTCTTGGCATTGGAACTGGTCTTACTGAGTCTCTCAAATCAGAAATAGGTAGAAGATGGTTTCTATGTAGGTTCCTCTTTTTCCCTTCACCGTTCTCTCTCTGTACTGTAAAAACAGGAATATCTGTATTCGGCTGCGCCAGTACTAGGTAAGGTTGCAGTTCCCATTTGTCCGCCAGCTTATGCCTTCCTTCTCGAAAAGCAAGTGTCTTCACAAGAACACGATCCCCTGTCTTAATGGTTGCTCCACGTACTCGAGTGTCATATCCTGCCTTCTGTCTCTGTTTGGACTTCCTGGACACATCGGCTGCCACCTCGAATGCGTGGTCCAAACGCTGTTTCAAGTTCTCGATATACTTGGATCCACCAGCTTCCTTTCTCAAACCAAATGCCACATCCACTGGTAGTCTTGGGTTTCGGCCAAACATCAAGAAAAATGGAGAATATCCTGTGGACTCGTGTGGGGTGCAATTATAGGCATGTACCAACGGTCCTACATACGCCTTCCAATTCTTCTTGCCATCTGGTTCAAGAGTACCAAGCATGTTCATCAAGTCCGGTTGAACCGTTCACACATACCATTTCCTAGCGGGTGGTAACTTGTCGTACGGAACTTCGTCATTCCAGTCAGATTACACAGTTCCTTGATTACCTTTGACTCGAACTGAGCTCCTTGGTCAGAGTGAATCCGGTCTGGAATACCATAGTGTACTATAAAGTTGGAATAGAAAGCTTCAGCTGTTGTTTTCGCTGTCTGATTTCGCGTTGGGATGGCTTGTGCAAATCTGGTGAAGTGGTCGCATATAACAAGTACGCTGTAATGTCCTCCCTTGGATGTTTCTAGAGAATGGTAGTCCATACACACTAGCTGCAGAGGCGCTGTTGTCTCGATGCTAACTAGTGGAGCTCTGTGGTTTGGTAACGCTTTCCTACGAATACATCGACCGCAGCTGGCAATCCAGTCTGTTGCATCCTTCGTCATTCCAGGCCAGTAGAATCTGTCCCTCAATAACGACAATGTGCGGTCCTTTCCGGGATGCCCCATGTCATCATGCAAAGCCTACAGAACAGTGTTGACATATGGATGTGGAAGTACCAGTTGCTCCTTAAGTTCATCTTCCATCTGTACTTGGCGAAATAACACTCCATCCATTACCTTCAGGTGATGAAACTGTCGCCTTAGGATACCGTCACCCTTGGTGGGCTTCTGTTGATTGGAGACCATGTTGTACCAATGCTTAACTGAGTCATCCTGTTGCTGTGCTTTCCTCCAATCAATGGTATCTGTTGTTGATGTTCCAGCCTGCAAATCATCATCATCTTTGACCAAGTCTGATGTCACAGCAAGACATTCTGCAAATGGTGTTGAGTTGGTCGACTGGCAGATAGCTCTTAGAGATTCGCTGGGAATAGGAAGTCGGCTTAGAGCATCTCCATTGGACTTTCCTGGACGATACTGTATGTTGAAATCAAACGCAGCTAAAGCAGCTAACCATCGATGCCCTGTTGCATCAAGCTTCGCTGTAGTGAGGACGTATGTCATAGGATTATTATCCGTCAGAACAGTAAAGTTGGTGCCATACAGGTAATCCTTCAGCTTGTCCGTAACTGCCCACTTCAACGCTAAAAACTCCAACTTATGAGGTGGATAGTTCTTCTCCGACTTGTTGAGTCCTCGGCTGGCATAGCATATCACTCGTTTCTGTCCATGCTGTTCCTGGTACAAAACTGCACCTAAACCAAATCCGGAAGCATCTGTATGCAACTCATACGGTAGAGTGCTATCTGCATAAGCAAGGATCGGTGCTGAAGTAAGGTGTTGTTTTAAGGTGTCAAAAGCTTTCTCCTGCTCATCTCCCCAGTGCCATTCTCGCTCTGTGTGTTCTTCTTTCCCTTAGTTTTCTTCTTTCCAGTTGGTACCGGCATGATGTCTGTAAGTGGACGACTGACCTTGTTGAAATTTGCAATAAAGCGACGGTAATACCCTACAAATCCAAGAAATCTTCGTACATCCTCGGGTGACGTAGGCTTGGGCCATGTGGTGACTTTTTCGGTCTTTGCAGGATCTATCTCTACTCCATACTCAGAAACAATATGCCCAACAAACGTAACCTTCCTCTTAAAGAAAGAGCATTTCTTAGGAGCCAGTTTCAGATGAGCCTGTCTAATTCTCTCCATGACGAGTCGTAGATTCTGGAGGTGCTCCTCATAGGTTTTACCAAACACTATAATGTCATAGTTCCCAATTTTTTCATTCAAAATTCATATGTGGTAGCCTGTTTTTTTTTTTACTGTATATATTATGTTTTATTATATTTTGACAGTATTGTATTGTACATTTATGTTTCGCATTTATTGCATTCTTTATATGAATGAAGACAGTATTTGATGAATATTTGAATTATTAAACCTATTTGGTTAATTGTTTTATTTGACGATTTACGCTAACTGGACTTGTGGACAGACGACAAATTCTACTGGTTTGTTAAGTTTCATTTCTTCTATATTTAACTTCTAAGGTTTCTAGTTAAATCTTCATGGTTGATTAGACCGCATACTTTCTTTATTTCTATTGGTCATTTTCTTTTGGCGGTAATATTCTTTTGTTCTTTATTCGGAGACGCACTTACTGTAAAACTTTCATTGGTATAGGATTGGAAAAAACTATCCAGACGAGACTATCTACCATTTGTGATATTTCTTGTGTTCTTGTTTATCTGAGACATAGGAGTCTATTTCTTGAAAGGTCAGTTTCTTTCTCTGTTATTAATATTTCGTTAATAGTCCAGAAAATAGTATTTTAGCCGGCATGAGTTATTTGCATGAGACGGTTCAATGTTAGAATGGCGAATGCGAGATGTGCGCTGTATGAATGTTTAAAATGCATAAATTTCTAGATAAAGAATATGTTGACATTAAATGAGCATTATTTTATTTTTATTCATATTTTTCCTAACTAGAGTATTAGCGAATATAAATAGGATATTTGAATAAATTACCGTATGAATGAGGATTCGATTCGAGTGCTCCTGAATGAGTGATGTTAATTTTCTATCTTTTAAAGTTAGCGCTACGAAAAACACTTTATTTAATTGTGGTCAATGTAATTGTTTCCTTAGGAGTACAAATCAAGTATTCATGGGTAAATGAATGAATACAATTTATTTACAAGTGTCATTTGTTATACAGGTACTTTTCATGATGAACCATGGGATGATATTGATGTAGATTTTTAAGATTTAGGATAGCCTTTGCACCTTGATGTGAGGTAGGCAGTGTATTATGTTTGTTTTAGTTATATTTTGTTAATTTGCTATGGTTTTGGCCTATCACATAACCTTGCAATCAGCATTATGTTTTTATCACTTTGTTAATATTTTGATTGAGATTCGTATTGCTTGGCAATCGTTATAATTTTCATGCCTGATTTGGTAACACGCAAATTTGCGAGTCATTAACATATTTCAAGAGTTTTGAGGTCATCGTATAATATACTGATGAGACCGTACTGAACTTGGAGAAAACACATAGAAGAGCATTCTATTTTTAATTTTTAATTGAGGATAATTATGATACAGATACGTATTGTTACATGCAGTTATATTAATAGCAGAGTGTTTGCTACTTTGTATTTATTACTGTATTTGTTTTATAGGGCCTATTTCCTGTATTTGATCCCGTGTTGTCGTATACAGTAGAATAAAACGAATCTTAACCTTTGATGTCTTGATGACTCTATATTAGCCCATTCTAAGAGCTGCTACAACACCTCCACCTGAATGTTTTAATATTATTATTATATCTAATGTATTATTAAATAATTATTATATCAGATCAAATGTATTGCACTAAAGCAAACTAAATTGTCTTTCAATCTAAATTAGATAAATTGGCGGTAGTCCAAATTTTTAATTTGATTGTTTATCCATGGCATGAAAGACAGATTTAATCTGGTTCCAAATCTGATGCCCTGGTCAATATCATAAGAAACCCAAAGATCGCAAAAAATATGAGACAAACTTGTGGAACGAAAACATAGCCTGCACTTCCTGGTAACTAGTTGTTTTGACGGAAAAACATTAGGGTCATCACTATTACAACCTGTAGGCAAAACGCCGATGCGTTCACATCAAAACTGACAAAGGTTTTTATATCCTAGTCGGGCTGCATATTTGATAGTGGGAGCATGCCACTATGGTTTTGACGTAAATATTTTCCGAACCAGTTTTTAATTATTCTTTCAGCCGAATTTGTGCAGACACCGGGTACCTTGCTCTCGTAGATATGTTTAGCCAATCAGGTTGTCGATTTTATATAACCACTTACTTACCCATTACCTATTTGTATTTCACTTGTAACTTACAGGTTACATCAATGCACATCAATGACGTAAAATAACCCACTGTAAGTCTTGTCACACAGTCTGGCAAGGAAACTGATAGGCTGTGCTCAAAGTAATATATCCGGTGGTACATTGTGCTTAATGTTCCTTTTTGTTATGTGTAATGGAATTGACTTTAATCTGTTTACATGTACACATGGTTTTGCTATTATCACGTGATTATCTTATGATTTCGTTATGGATATAAATAGTAGTGAGCTGAGGTCGGTGTTTTACCGTTAACTGTTGAGTTTCTGTATTTTACATATGCTTAATGTACTTGAGAATGAGAATGAGTTAATAACATGAGTAACAATCGTCGCAATGATTGGTCAATTTAGTCGGTATTTAGAATTTAAGCGAGTGTATCGGCGCGGTTTATCTCTTCTTCTTTGGATAGCCATTCATGTGTTTAGCACACAATCTCTACGCTGTAAGACTGTTACAGTCTGCACGTTCTTTGCTCTTATCTACGACTATGCCGTTTTCTCATAGGAATGTAACATTCCGATAGAATACTTTGGTTCACTAGATTTTTTCAGACTTTTCGGCTTCTTTATGCGCTATAAGTATCATGAAATTATTTATATTTCTGGTTTTCTGTTGAGCTGCAAACAAACGTTTAGAGTGTTAAGCCAGTAGCTTCCAGTTGCATTGCCATACCGGATATAATTTTGAAGTTATTGAGAGTTATGCATTTATAAACGGTGTGCACCTTTGTATTTGTAATTGGTCAAATAAACTATAAAGTGTTTCTAACGGAGTTTTCATTTAAACAGTGCTACAGTTACAGTGCCCTGTGCACGAACATACCACATTACAGTGTGCCATGTATGAGGTTACTAAGTCAGAATATAGGTAGTTGATATTGACCAATAAATCTTGGAAAGCAAACACAGCTGTGTAATACAGAAAGTATTCATTGATCAGTACGCTAGCACACACTAAACACAGCACACTGCCTATTGCACATTTCAAAGTGTTAACTGGCCATTTTCACTGAGAAACTTGCACATACAGACGACTCCCGTCACACTTGTATATATCTCAATTCGATGGGGATCTCCTGATATATATACCTAGCAGACATGCTTACAAACACGCTGCTGTAAAGCAAGGATTTTTTTTATATATAGAAGTCTACCACAGGGGCTTGTTCTCACAATCAAATGTGCAAATGTGGGAGCCACATGTACAGATACTTTGAGATTATTTTTGTTTTTTGTTTTGGTTACAGAGAAAAAAGTTTCGAAATCATAGGGCGTTTTTCTTTTGCACCAGTTTAAAATCCCGACCCCCAACTATATCTGTGTCGTGAGTAACATGATCTGTGTGCGATCAAGATAAATTTATGATCGAAGTCTGAATTGTTCAAACATTATCAAATTTTTCTGCCCTCAGCTGACTTATACTAAATCTCACATAATAGCAGAGCCTTTTCAATAAGGGATATTTATTTTCAATTATGTGGTTTGCCTACGCATGCATAAATAACAGTAAGGTGCGGGGTTGTAAAGGGACGAAGTGGCCATATGCTTTCCTATTTTATTTGTCGTAGCTTTCCCCTGTACATGTATATAATTATTAGTCGAATTTTGTGGGGGAAATATGGATCTGTTTGGTGACTTGCCTGAACCAAGTGAGTTCTTAAAGTTATGGCCAAAACCACATATGGAATATTTTTTTTTGCTATTCATCTGTGGCAGGACGGCCTACCTTCTTGTATACTTCTTGAGACGTTTAGGTTTCCCGCACGCACGATACTCAAACGCACACTATACTCGGCGTCACATAAATAACATACTGTTAAATTTTGAATAAAAATATTTTCTACGACTTTATTGACACCTACCGTCGTTTAAATTGTCTTAAATGACTTGCTCATTCGTTTAGCCAAACGGCTTCTCCCTAAAGGCTAAACATTGAATCATTAAATTCCTGTCAGATTTTAATTCTCGGTGCCAATATTTACATTGTAAAAAGTCGGCCATGTTTACAGTGATCGGGTTGCTAGGAGATGTTGTTTATGTTAAATGGTTTGTCCCAAAACCGAAGAACCCAGAATGCATTTCGGCGTTATTTCGGATATCTCGGATTTATTTTACGCAAACAACGTCCAATACCGAGAAGTTGATCAAGCAGACGATTGTCACTGGAGTTCGACGGGAACTTACAAACTTCGTTTGTAAACAAATCGTACGGTAGAAACCAACATGGCGAATATTAGTATGGGATTTTCTCGTAAGGATTTGTTACGCATGATTTAAGGTAATAAGCGACTCTCGTTGGTACTAGCACGTCATGCATATATGCGAACTATCTTCATATTAAATAAAAGAAAGACAACTCTAGCGGTAAGTCCCGACGGTTTAAAAAGTAGAGCTTCAATTCGAAAATGTGTTGTATGTGACGTCGAGTATAAACGCTCACCAAACACACGATTAATGAATGCTTCTATCGTGCGTTTAAACGAATGCTCCCATCGTGCGTTTAAACCCAGTCTAAATGAACGCTCCAAGCGTGTTTTTAAATGCATGATAAACGATTGCTCCTAGCGTATGTTTAAACGCACAATAGATGAACGTTCTTAGCATACGTTTAAACGCACGATAGACGAACGCTTATATCGTGCATTTAAATGCACAATAGACCGAAGAAGGAAAATAATAATATTGACATACAATGGAGACAGAAAAAAAACAAAATAAAATTTTAGAAAGCTAAAATGGGAAACCTGAACGTCACAAGGAGTGTACTTGTAGTAGGTACACCACATGGCACATGTACTACCGTTAACCAAAATTTGAATTTCTCCACATTGATGCCTCATGCTTTCCACTGTGACTCCACCAAAGTAAAAACTGGGATAAAATTGCTCCATTTCTATACTTTTCATTATTTATATCTGTCAATTACTAAAATGTTATTAAACTGCTAGAACCATTAAATATATATCTGTTTTGGTATAGAGACAGGATGAGTAAACTACAAACAATTTTTGAAATGGTGACTCCATTGTGGAGAGTGGAAACACTGTGACTCCACTCATAATATCCCCACTGTGGAGAGTGGAGAAATTCAAGTTTGTGTTGACAGTAGTGCACATGAGGCAGTCTGTGGCATAAACTTTTTCAGCTATTTTGTACTAGCCCGTACAGTAGTAAGATTTCAGTAATTTTTATTAAGAACACCATCAAAATTCTCAGAAAGCTCAAATCATTTTTTTTACTATTTTCTGGCTTTGGGCTAGTGGCTTGAGACACAGACTGGTACTCAGTTGCAATGGTACAACATGTAGGTACATGTAGTGAGATTTAAATAGCCAGTTACTATCAGTAAATATAACTTTACAGAATTCGGTGTTTCATTTTGACTCATATTTACTAAATGCAATAAATGTAAACATCAATTAATTTTTTTGATATTTGTTTTATTTTTTTTTAACAAAGTACAATATGTGGATTTAATATCTTAAATTTAAGATAGATTTAATGTCTGCTCTGCTGGTCACCTCAAATCACTGGACACCCTCACTTAACCCTCATTTTAAAACATGCCCCAACTGTTTTCTCTGTATGTTCAGGGATTGAATTTTAGAATTTTTCCACTAGCTAAATTTTGCAAGTACTGAAAATTTACACTCGCTAAATTTAAGTTTTTGGGGTTATTTGTGGACTTTACCTATATGAAATATAGAATTCCACTTGCAAATTTTAGCAAATGGAAATAATTTCTACTAGCAAACTTGAATTTCAACTTGCATTTAGCAAGTATTTTCCCTCAAATTCAATCACTGTATATTTTTAACTCAAATCAGCAGTCATCTCCCTAACAAGGCCAAGGCCAACGGTCACCTGTTTTTCAGCCGAAATCATTTTTCTGACTTCTTATACAGGCCATTTTTTTAAACATTTGGTTTATCACATGACCCGTTAGCAGTACCATGTCACATGATTTAATTATATTTACTACATGTAAATATAGATAATTAGGTTACTAAAGGGATTAAATCAATATTGTTGTAAAAACTTCAGTCCAGTTTAATTCTGAAAGTTTGAGAGGCAATTGAAAAATTCAATAGTGGAAAAATTGCCTTTGCTGTTGCAAAGGAAATGGGTGTTGGAAAGCCACAAATTACTCAGATTGCCAAAGGGAAAGCAGAAATTATAGAAGACATTGAAAATAACGTAGACTGAACGAAAAAGGAAACAACTTTTAACAGGAAATGAGGAAATAAAAGATTTGTTATTTATTGTCATATTTTTTATCTGAATGATATTTTGAATAAAAATATTTTTTTCCTGGTATACATGAACCTGTGTCTGTAAATGAAAGGTAAGGTAAATACATGTAATAATATGATAATCACAGACAGTACTACAATCTAAATGAATATGGGATTATGTGCTGACATCAGAGTCTTTCTACATCACAACTTGTAACCTCATTTCAAAGGTCACCTCTCTATAAAGGTCACTTAGAGTATTCCCCAGATGTGACTGCTTAATACAGTTTTGATTGTATTATGGTATAATAGATTTGTTCCGTTGGAAAATATAAAATATACATGACTGATCGATCATTTGTCAACTGTAATCAGATTGGTGACTGGTCATTTGTTATTGATTCATTTGTGGCCCTTCAGTTAGTGGTCATCGATCTGTCAAATAGTTGCACAGAACAGTTAAGGGTCTGTAACAGTTAACTGACTTGACTAAAGCCGAGTAAAGGATTAATTCTTTACCCAAATTGGTTTGTTCCTGGCTTGTCACAGAGAGGTCTTGGGTTTGATCCTCAGTGGTGGTTATATAATGTTATGAGTTAAGTCTCCTGTTGCACAGTCTTTAAGCCATTTTTTGGCTATTTAGGTCTACTATCTACAACAGCAAAGGTACATGTACATGTAGACCGTCCTGATATTTATGTCTTTCTACAGTCCCTAATCATTGGAACAAATTTAAATAGTGCTATTAAATTTACCATAAACTTAAAATATAAAATCCACATTAAAAAGACAGATGTGAAAGAAAAGTAATCAAATTGATCTCTAAATTTACATGATTTACTTTGTATGATTTACATTGTATGATTTACTTTGTATGATTTACATTACATGATTTACATTGTATGATTTACTTTATATGATTTATATTGTATGATTTACTTTGTATGATTTACTTGTTCATTTGCTTTTGTTACTTTGTATGTATGATTTTATGTTCTTTGTTGTGTATGTCTGTTTTCCATGTCTGGTCTTTGTCCCTGGATTACATTCTTTTGATTACCGCTATAATCTTGTTCCCTTGATTACTCTTAATAAATTGTGTAAAAAAACAAAAACAATATAATTCATCATTGATCAGAAGGTGATCGATGAGAGATTGCAATTATAGTTGCATAGATTAGTTCAGATACTGTACATGACTATGAGTGAGTGTGACTTACATGTAAAATGTATAACACAACTGCATGTACATGTAGCTCAGTAGCTATCCAAACACAATATGTTATTTAGTTGGTCCTTATTTTAATAGTATACAAATGTAGCATGATTCACACTACAAAATTCACATTTGTAACAGACTGAAATTTGTTCTGGGTTCCCTGACACTGCATGTTAGTTTACAAAAAATATAATATGTTGAATAAGAAATTTTATATTCAGATGCTAAGTACATGTAGGTAAATTACGTATTTTTATTAGACTGTACAGTATAGAATGAAGGCCAGAAAACTTTTTTTTTCAATTTTCTAGGTAGTGGAGACTAGATTAGTTACATTTTGTATTTCAAATTTTTTTCATGGCCAAGATACAAATGTAGAGCATGCATGAAATGTACATGTACATGTATTTACAAGTAGTTATAAAAACTGCTAGCACCCCCTTTAAGAATAAAAAGGTCGTGTCATAGTATATGTTCATGTACCTCAGAGCATTTATGTCCAAAAAAGATAATTCAATCAATTGATACAATGTACCAAGTACATTGTACTTAATCAATTTAAGAAATTTTTGTCAAACCAGATTTTTTTTTTTTTGAAATAACAGAAAAAAAATGAGCTGATGAAATTAATCTGCTTTCTACATAATCATGAATATTTTTCATGGCAATATTTAAAACTATCTATAGCATTGTAGACATTTGATTATTTTTAGTGGAGATTTATTGACTAAACTGGAAAAAAAACTAGAATGAATTTCCAGTTTCAGTAAGACTCCAAAACCTTAATAACTAACTTCTGCAATAACTATTTGCTATGTAATTTATTCCTGCAATGTCTATTCATTATGTACATGTAATTAATTCCTGCAATGACTATTCGTTATATACATGTAAATAATTTCTGTAATGACTATTCATTATATAATTAATTCATGCAATGACTATTCATTATGTAATTAATTCCTGCAATGATTATTCATTATGTAATTAATTCCTGTAATGATTATTCATTATGTGCATTGCAATCAATTCCTGCGATGTCTATTCATTATGTACATTGTAATTCATTCCTGCAATGATTATTCATTATGTATTATACATGCAAAGTGGTCTTTAAGGTGGGAATACAATGCATTGATGTTTGTTTAGTGGAGATTTTTTGTCAGCATATTTTCTTGTTCATTTTTTGCATGCATGTATAATTAATTCTACATGCACATGTACTTATACAATGTACATGTACATTGTGTAAGTACTGTGCAATTAAAGCTTTTTTTATGAACCCATGAGTACTTTTGTAGGCAAGGTTGGAGTTAGCACTGGTAACTCATTGTATGATGTTCAGTCTAGTCAGACAGCTGTCAGTGGAACAAAGAAAAGAGATGCTGATTCAGCAGGCCTTACTGCTCCAGGGGAAGATAACTCTTCCAAACTCAAATCTGCAGGTATTTGTATTGAAGATCTACATGTACACTGTATTACTGTACATTTCTGAACAAGTAAATGTCAGGAAAAACTCTGTTTCCAAGTCATGTTGAAAATGAAATTTAAAAGTGAAATTACCCAGTTTTAATGGTTACAGGGGAGAATATTTAATGCCAATTTCAGGCCCAATATTTTAATTGTGAGATAAATTGGTTTTCTATTTTAATGGAGGCCTTATGTAAAGGAATAAGGAATTCTGCTGTTTGGTAAAAATCACCTACTTGTACAGGACTTGTGAAGAAAATGAGAAAATTTTGTAAATTCATTTCATTTATAAAGTTTTAGTCAAAATATATTTGTAAATATACAATACATGAACTTTCTCCATATTAAAAAAATAAGTCAATCAAAATTTTACTCAAAATAATATTTGCCATAAGTAACTTATGATTGAAATATCTGATTCAATAAATTGATTAAAATTTGTACATGTATTTTTGTCTGTTTCTGGGCCCATTCATTGTACTGTAACATTACAAAGAAGTGCCTAATACCACCATCATATAAAACAAATCGACTTGGTAATCCCTTTACAACTACCTGAGTCAATTTTGATTTTAGATAGTGATATTAAGGTATTTTCTTGTACATGTACATGTATATGTGTATTTGCTTTAAGAATGTTCATTTTATTACCATGCAAGTAATGTTCTAGAACAAAAATGTATTTTTAAATAAATAAATTTTAGCTTTCTAAAGGAAAACTCCAAATGAAGATTTAACTTTCCCACAGACACAGTTTAAGCCTGCTGTTCCTACTTAGTAAAATAACTATGTAGTTGAATAAAATATGATTTGTTTTCCAACCCAAGCAGCATTGTAATATATATGTAAGTTTCTGTAAGAATCAGACAGTGGGTGAAACATGGTATGAAAAACCCCACCTTTTTGAAAGTTTAATTTGACTATTTGCACCATCAGAATCAAGGAAAAAGAAAAGATTTTCCATACTATGTTGGTGCATGGAGTTTTAATTTCGTTGAAATACACTGAAAATGAACATTTTAAGGGCAGATAACTCTGTCAAAATACTCATTTTTCTAACATACTATTGACAAATTTCTGAGCGAATCCGGTGATGTAGAAATCAAATAATGATCTTTTTTAGAAAAAGAAAGCATCCTTGAAAGAAATTACAGATCAGTGGGTTTTTGATATGCATGTTTCTAATTTTCCCCCACTTTGCCTTATTCTTACAAAGACTGCTACTTAATTACTGCTGACACAGCTTCATTCTTTCTGTCTAATCAATTTCATTGCATTAAGACTATCTTTAGTATCATATTTACATTGATTTCAGTGAAATTTAGGCTGAAAGGTTACTGTAAGGAGAGACAAGGAGAGAGAGATGATATGCAGGATGCTCATATCATCATTAACAACTACACCAATGAGTTCTCCAACTTAGATCTATCCATGTAAGTTCATTTACCCATACTTAGTGGTGAATTCAGAAATTCTAAATGGGCAAATGGAAAATAGGGGGCAGAGGGTTCCAATTTTTCTATTTTTTTTTCTAAATATCATGCATTATAATGAGGTCCCCTGTTCTCCTCCTGTATTCTCCCTATACTCTTAATGATAAGGCTATTTGATTTTGCCTTTAAACTATAGTACTTTAAATAGAATACTACAATATTGTAGAACTGATGGAAATGTACCCCTTAGTTAGAGATATAGAAAATATGCTTGCCTATTACTTACAACATGTAAAAGATTTCTTATTCAAAATTATATGTATACCCACATTCAACAAGTGTGTGGTTTATTGGAATCGTCTGTTATTCTGTCCATCCGTCCATTTGGATATTGTCACAATAATCCTGATGCCAATTGTATAGATTGACTTCAAATTGGTTATTTCAGCATTCACTTTAGATGTCTTCTTTTAAGCTTGGCAATCATCTCACTATATCATTCTATTGTTTTCCAGATATCGTGTTGCTGTCTATGCTGTTTATGATGGACATGGTGGACCCAGGGCTTCTAGGTTTGCATCTGACCATTTGCACAAATATCTCAGAGATAAGTTTCCAAAGGGTAAAGTTGACGTCCCAGTTCCTGTCCACCAAAATAAATTATATTATGTATAATAATCTGCTAAGATAAATCACATTTGACAATTGGTAGAGTACGGTGACATTGTGTATGTTTGATCAAATAAGATGATGTCAAAAATTAAAAAAAAAAATGTTTTTATCATATACTGTATTAATTTTTGACTGCATGGTGGTCATTATTGCATAAATGTCATAACTGCGAAATTAGTTCAAAATTTTGCCGTCATAATGTTATTACAGAAATACATTTTTATACTCCCTTCAAACAAAGTTTGGGGTGAATCACCCCAACTGTCTGTCTGTCAGTCCATATTTCTTGTAAGCATAAATCCTAGCTCCTAAACTGCTCAAGGGATTTTAATGAAATTTTACAGATGTGCATGAAGGAATATTATTACTGTCAGGGCAGGACTCAAAAGGTTTATAATGATTTAAATTACATTTGAAGCTGGGATATTTTCTTTGTGAGTACAGTATTTCTAGTTTTACACCCCCTGTAAACAAAGTTTATTTACTTTGGTAATTGGAATTCTAGTCTAAGCATAGGAAAAATACTGGTACAGATTTAATGGCCGATACGAGGAAGTTATCAATCAGATTAAAGTGTCACTGAAAATTAACTTTTTTTCCCATGAGAGAAGGTTATTTTTAAAATTATTCAATTATTATTTGAATGTATTTTTGTACATTTTAAGGTGATATAAAAGTGGTAGAAAAAGATATAAAGAAGATATTAATAGAGTCATTTAAAAAAACGGATGATGATTTCCTAAGGGAGGCTACAAAAAGGTTTGTTCATAATTTGCTTTGAAACAACGATGCAATTTTTATGCTATGGTCGAAGATTTTGACATTGGAATATAGATTTTATATGCAATTTGTTTAAGATAGAAGCAAGTATGAATGAAAAAGGTGTGCCAAGGATAACTTTCCCTACTTTACAAAAATTGATGAGAAAAAAAAGCAATGTTTGCTTGATCATGTTGACATATATTTTTTTATGAACTCCTGAAAGCTTTGTACATATAGACTTTCTTGAAAAGATTTCATTTCTTGGTTCTGAAAAAGCAGTGCTTAGGGATTCATCATTTTTATTAGAAGAGTAATATGTTCTATCTTTCAGAAATGTATGAAATTTAAACAGATAATATACAAAATTATGTGGTTTGCAGCAGTTTACAGTAGCTAGATGCTGTTTTAAAAAGTATAAACTGGCCCAAACCATTATTTTATATTATATATATGTATATAGTATCTTATAATTTAATTTCTAAAGGATTCAGATCCAAATGTTTGGAATTACGATGTCATTTTCACTGGGTTTATATGAATCACTGAACTTTAAGCACATCACAGTACCTAGCCAGGTTATTCAAAATAACCTGGTTTGCTCAAAGAGAACCAACCAATTAAAAAGTGTATTACAAATTGAATTAAATTGTTTACAGCAAACCAGCATGGAAAGATGGTACCACAGCAACTGTAATTTTGGTCATAAATGATACACTGTATATAGCTAGCCTTGGTGATAGTCAGGTAATTATTATACCCCCTTCACATATACAAAATTTTCTCATGAATCCTCAAAAAATCATCCAAATTACCAAATATGTGTAAAAATAATAGGCACTCTTCAGAACAAGCCACTTACACAAATGATGTGCCAGTATTTTACAATTTTTTATGGGTATGAACAATCACTTAATGATTCACTATGATTAAAGGCAACAGAATTACAGTTGAAACTCATGATTCCTTAGAGATATAATACAAGCAATTGACGGTAAATTTATGTAAGATTATTAGAAATTATTTCAAGTATAGTATGATTTGTAACTATTCATTCCTAGGTTTTGGGAGAAATTAACAAGTAGTTTTCAATAACCTAACAAGTTTTAACATATATTCAAGGTTAAGTTACAAGTAATTCATGAACAGCTATGATTTTTTTAATTAAGTTTCATTTACTTATATAATTTGTAGGCAATATAGCCTAATTCATTCTTCATTGAAGCATTCAGGGAGATGAGACATATTTTTAGGTTCAGTTCAGGGATGGTAATAGCAAATACTGACAAAAATATCAAGGACAGCTTTCCCAACCCCAGACCCCCAGGATCTGCCAACGTATTTTTAGCCCAAATTAGTGTATAGTGGTGGTGCATATTGTCAGCAAATTAATTAAAATAAAACCTATCAATTGTTCTATGCAGTCACTATGGGATCTAGCAATGCCCTATTCTACTTTCTGTTCAAATTACCTTTTCAGAATCCTTGAGATTTTCCTTTTGAATAATGCTTTCAAAATCATGAAAGATGAAATCTGATTGGCTGACCAGAAAGGTCTTCAGAACAGGAAGTAGAATAGAGTGTTGTTAGATCCTACATACAGTGACTGATGGAACAATGGAAAGGTTTTAATTTAATTAGATTGATATTGTCAGGAGTTTTGTTTTGACAAACTTTATTATGGTGTGGCCATTTTTCTCTCCATTATATAGTTGTCATAGAGCTATTTTTATATTGGTTTTATTAAACTTTTTATATTGTTAGGTTACAATATGAGATGTATGTACATTGTATATTCAAGAAATTGAGTGTCAACTAGTTTTTAAAAAATATGGATGGACTGGAATTTTAATAATGATACATGTAATTATTTTGTTTTTTCATCAGGCATTTCTGTGTAGATGTAAAAAGGAAACAAAGTACTCTGCCATCCATCTGACTACAGTTCATGATCCCTCTATATATGAAGAAAGAATAAGAATACAGAAAGCTGGAGGCACTGTTAAGTAAGATTCTTCTCTAGAGAAAGGGGGGTTCACTTGTATCAAACTGGTATTCTTTTTTAAATGTACAGTCCCTGAACTGATCTGTGCACCTATTTGACATTTCAGTGACCGCTGATTGATTGATTACAGTTTTGTTGCATAAAATGGCAGATGATCGGTTCTATTGTAATTAATGAATGGCCATTGGAATGATTCCAGTATACTTCCATATTAAATTTACCTTAATTTTTAGATATTTAATTCTACATATTGTATTTTGTTAAAAATAAAAGAAATGTAAAATAAAAGTAATTAAATTTATTTTTTCCTCTTAATTTATAGTTAAAGCATTGGTGTCTCTTAAATATATTGTGTTTAGGGAGCAACATTTCATTTGAATCTATCACAATGAGAAAGTAACAAAAAAAAACAAGAAACTTAACCATTCTTTGTCCCAGTCTTCCCGCACCCCTCCTCCCAAAAATATGCAGCAAAAAAATTATAGTTTATATCTCTATATTTAATGTAAAAAGTTTATGGTAGTACATTATTGTGAAAACTATCCCTTAAAGTTCCATTTAACATGTCCTTCTGACAACAGTTGTACATGTCTTTTCCTTGTAACATAGTAGTTACACTTATATTTGAATGTTATTTATTTACATGTATGTTAAATCTAACTCTTATTTCAGAGATGGCAGGATTATGGGTGTTTTAGAGGTATCAAGATCTATTGGAGATGGTCCTTACAAAAATCATGGTGTGTCATGTTTACCTGATGTTAAAAAATGTCAACTTACAGAGGATGACAGGTAATTACATGTCAACACAGGGGTGGTAGAAATATGACAATCTGTCTAACTGGTCAAGTGGGCAAGTTTGACCCAGAGTGTAGTTTACTTGCTCTTATGATTTGTCCAACAGTAAATACTTGCCCATCATAAAATTTGCTTGCTTTTGGCCAGCAGAAGAGTGGTCATTTCAATCCCTGCAACATTGCGTATACTGAAGACCTGTCTCTTAGACTCATGTGGGGGAGAATTTTGGTAAGAATGCTTCAGAATATTGCAATTGAAGGTTTCTTCTAGTGGTGGAAAAAAATAAATGGATTGCATCATTTTCTTTCAAAGAGAGATATCCAGTATTCAGAATTTTTCAACACATTCTTGTTTAACATATGCATTTTTACATTTGTCTTTTAAAATAGGTTTAACATGAGAATTACATGAACACTTCATGAGGGATTTTTTGGAGCCTTTCACAAATATTTTTACTCTAAAATACTGGTAAAATATTAAGCTCAATCCCTTTTTAAGTTCTCAAGTTTTGATATTTGAAATGCCCTGATTTTCAAACTTGCAGTGATTTTGCATACATTTTTAGGATATTTATCCCTCATTTTGGTCAATGTGAAACATGCATTTTAACAAAACATGGCAGTGACAGGTCGAGAAGAAGGGTTTCATGGTTTGGAATCCTTATTTTTATGTTGATGATGACTTAATTTTGTGCGAAATTTGGTTAAAACAATAGCTTAAAACCCCCTGTTTAGCTCACCTGGCTAGAGGCCATTTGAGCTATTGTCATCACTTGGCATCCGTCGTCGTTAACAATTTTTCAAAACTCTTCTCCTCTGACACCACTTGACAAATTAGAACCAAACTTAGTTTGAATGTTTCTTGGGGTATCTTGAATAGAACTGGTGTGGGGATTTTTGATCCGTTGAAAAACATGGCCACTGTTATTAAAAATAGAACATAGGGGTCAGACAGTAGTTTTTTGCATATATCTCCATTCTGACATGGGGTAAAAGTGTTCAGCATGAGATCTATCTGTGGTCAAATTTTCACTTTTATATGTGAAGCCATGTTGGAGTTATTGCCCTTTTTTACCAAAAATAGAACAAATGGGTCAGACAGTAGTTTTTCACAAGTATCTCCAAAACTGTTAAGTTAAGCAAAATTATTTCTGTAGCTGAAATGACCCTTATTATAAGGCTTTCAAAAGTTGTCAAGGATCAAAGTTGTCAGGTGATTCCTGAAAGAGTTATTGCCCATGAAAGATGAAAAATGAGTTATTGTGGATATCACTTAATGTTCTATTAATGTTCTATTTTTATAAATTTGTTATCCACCTCAGCATGGTATGAAAGGTACTTTGTATGATATGTAATTATGCTGTGTAGAACTTATGCTTTTTATTTGGCTTTGCCACCATTGTTGAAACTGGCTTATATGGTAATTGAAAAAAAAAAATTATTGTTCAGGTATATAGTGTTAGCATGTGATGGGTTGTGGAAGAAATTTAAACCAGATGATTGTATCAGCTTCACTAATAAAATCTTAGAGGTAAGTCATATATGACAGTTAGAAATTTTGTTATGTAGAATGTGGCATTTTCTTGATTTGGCATCAAGTAAAGTTTTTTTTTTTTTTTTTTTTTAAGTTTTAAGCTATAGTGATATGAAAATCACTGTTGTAATTGGTTGATATGATTGGTTGTGAATAATTTTCTATGAAACCTAATCGGTAAAAAGCAACATTATAACATTTCTTATGTTTGGTGATGTTATCAGACATAATTTTCTTCCTACTTAAATAGGAATCCTTATCTTTTCCTTGGAAATTGCGATATCAAAAGTTACAGATTTTTGTCTGAACAGACAGAAAACAGTATTTATCTAGAACCCACTGAATTCCTATTTTTGCACCAAATTCTGATCTTTTTGAGAATTGGGAAAATCACAGATGATCATTAGAATTTCCATCAGAACAGATACTAAATTTCAAGCAGCCAAAATATATATGTGTATTACAAAGGTATCATGGAGAAAATTGATTTTTAATTCTTGAAAGCCTAGGCTCATTTATTATTAGTTCACCTAGCCATCATTTGGCATCCGTCTTGTTGTTGTTAACAATTTCTTCAAACATCTTCTTCTCTGAAACTACTGAATAGATTTGCTTCAAACTTCTACTGACTGTTCCCTAGAGTATCCTGCACAACATGACCATTTAGATTTTTGATCAGTTAAAAAACATGGTTGCTGTTACTAAAATTAGAACATAGGGGTCAGACAGCAGTTTTTTGGTGAAAATCTGTTGACCCATGTTGGAGTTATTGCCCTTTTTGGATACTTTTTGCTGTTTTTGATGTTATTACTTTCAAAAATCTTCTCCTCAGAAACTACCATACAGAATTCAATTAAAGTTGTAATTTTTGTTTTTTAGGGTATCTTTAACAAAATGAACGTTTGTATTTTTGATTGGTTAAAAAACATGGCCATCTTTACTAAAAATAGAACATAGGGGTAGTACAGTAGTTTTTTGCATATATCTCCAAAACCTTTAGATTTGGCCAATATCTTTCAATTGCAGAAATATCCTTATTATAAGGCCTACAAATGTCTTCAGGGATCAAAGTTGTCGTATGACTCCATATAAGAGTTATTGCCCTTGAAAGGCAAAAAATTACTTTTTTTGCAGTTTTCAGTCAATATCTTTAAAACTATTATAGATAGAATGAAACTTTATATTGATGAAATGATCCTCATGATAAGTCCTACCAGTCTTCATGGTGTCAAAATTGTCAGACAATTTTTTGGGAGCCTCTTGTTATGTTGCAGTGTATTCTGTTGTGTATCTGGTAAACTGAGAGCTCATTGACAGTTCGTTAGCCCTACAAATTCTTTTTTAAATTCCTTGGTTATCTCATGGAAACATACTCACCTTGATCCTGGGCTGCATGAACCAATATCTTAAGCAAAGTCTGTTCTCATCATGTTTTTTTTTTTTTTTTTACATAACTGGGTCTGTTTATTTTTCTTATACTGAAATGCATAGAATATGTGCTGTATGAAGTTAAACCACAATTAATCAATAAATTATGTAATATTCTTATTATTTAATTAGTTAGGTGGTATTTTACCTTATCACTAACTAAAGCCAAACAACTGAACTATTTTTTTTCAGGATGAGACTTTACAAGGTACAGACACTAAAAGTACAGATGACCTTAGATTTGAGACAGCATGCAGTAAATTAGCTAACGAGGCTGTAATGAGACTTAGTGCAGACAATGTTACTGTGCTACTGATATCTGTTAAACCCAATCATTAATGCCGATGATCTGAGTTGTTTAAGGAAAAGAAAATGAATTTTGGGGGGGGGGGTGGAAGGGACTCTTTCTACCTCACTATCAATAGACCTTTCCACATGATTATGTATGATATAAAATAAGTGGTATTAAATGAACATTGACAGCATAATATGCAGTGCCTTAAAAGAGTCCAGCTATGCATCTGTCTATCATATTCAGAGGTTCATATTTTGTGTAACCTGTAACTTAAAAATTATTGACCATTTTGATTCAAACATTGTATAGTTTGTTTTTCATCCCAGTTGGGTTATTGTCTCTTTAACATATTCACTATACCCATTCTTATTATATTTATACACATTTTGAAATGTGCAACTCCTAATATGGAAAATATTGACAGACATTTGAAGGTAATACAGGTCTATACATGTTATCAGCCTTATTAGCTCACCTGTCCATAGACCATGTGAGCTATTGCATTCACTTGGTGTCCGTCACTGTCGTCGTCAATGTGGTTGTTATCGTCTCTTTTCATTAACAATTCTTCAAACATCTTTTTCTCTGAAACTACAGAACTTATTTTGGTTGTTCCTTAGAGTATCCTGAACAAAATAACTATTTGGATTTTTTATCTGTTTAAAAGTCTGGCTGCCATTTCTAAAAAGGAGCACTGGGATTTGATAGCAGTTTTTTTGTTAATAACTCAAAAACTGTTGAATTTAACCAAATACTGTAGAAGTGTTCACCATGATGAGCTCTATCTGTGATGGATGTAATTTTGGTGAAGATCAGTTGACCCATGTTGAAGTTATTGCCCTTTTTTGGATGTTTTTTGCTGTTTTTTGATGATATTGCTTTCAAAATCTTCTCAGAATTTACTGTACACAATTTAATGAAAGTTGATATTACTGTTTTTTAGGGTATCCTGCACAAAATGACTAAAGCAGGGGATTAAGGGGCCCGTTTAAGGGGGTGGTTCAAGGTATTGAATTGTCATTTGATATTGCTTTTGTTTGGTTTTTTAATTGTTTACAACAAAGTTTTATCAAGCTTTTCATCTTATTTTTACTTTTTTCTTTAAAATGTCCTACGTTTTAGTTATAATTCTTTTAAGAGGAAATATAAAATAATTACTGCGGTGTTGTTAGTATGTTTTTAACTTCATGATATATTCTCACTTCGTGTATTACATTTTATTACAAAAATATCGAAAGTCTTGCATATAACATAAGACAAAAAAAGCAAAAAAAAAATACAATTACAACAAAAACATGAAGCACTTTCAGAAATAAGTATAGCACGTAGTGTAAATTATTATCAATTATTACTGCCTCAGTTCCATATACGAATGCTAAATGATGCTTGATCGGTATAATATTGGACAGTCATCTGTAGGTTGGGCAGTTGATACTTTTCTGAATTTGAGCCAACTTTCAGAGCTCAAGAATGACTTAAGATTCAAAGTTATGACCTTGATCACTGTGAAGTCTGGATGGAAACGAATAGTATTGGATGAAATTTTCCCAAAGACACTTTGCTGTAGTATATGCAGATTGGTTTTTCGTCGGAATCGCGTATGCAAATCGTGTAAAATGATCTTCCATAACTAGAATATTCTCAAAACCACCCTTTGACATTTCTAATTTCAGAAAATCAAGACATAATAATTCTAATGGCTGACTAGATTCAATTTTAACCATAGAAGCCGACCTCCGATCCTTAGACTTTCTCAAAATACAACTAGGACAAGATGCAACTTTCTCTTCAACCTCCGTCACTATACCAGGCCAATAGAACCTAGACTGAACCAAATGTACTGTCCCGGCCTTGGTGACCAACATCGTCATGTAACCCGCGTAAAGCTATGTCACGATATACACGTGGTAAAACTAGCTTCCTTACCTTTTCACCTTTCAAATCGCACGTTCTATAAAGAACTCCGTCTGATAGTGTCAGCTTATTCCAATCATTTAGTAACCTTCTTACCTCCCTTTGTTTTTTAGCTAAGTGTCGTTTTGATGGTTTATGACCAGTCAAAAATATTTCAATCACCTGAGCCAAACAATTATCTGACCTTTGTTCATCTGACCAATTTATATCACTTAAACTAGTAGCATGGTCAATGTCACACCCTAGAGTGTCTAAGTCGTTAGCCATCAATACACTCTCGGGTAAACCACAATCTGAAACTACTGAGGACAAGCAAACAGCTTTTACAACCTTTTCATCAATAATGGAACCTATGCCATAATTACCTTCATCCTTCGAATTAAGCCAAGATAATGCATCACAATCAATGCTTGACTTACCTGATGCTATCCATCGCCGAGACGTAGCATCAAGTTTAGCTTTTCCGAGCACATACGTCAGCGGATTATTATCGGTTCTGACTTCGAAGCGGTTACCAACTAAATGATCGTGAAATTTATCCGTGACGGCCCATTTCAAAGCCAGAAACTCGCGTTTATGTGCCGGATATAACTTCTCCGCGCCTCGTAAGCTTCTACTAGCGTATGCGATCACGCGCTCGTGTCTGTCTTGCTTCTGGTATAAAATTGCGCCCAAACCGTCGCCGCTCGCGTCGCAGTGTACGATAAATGGTAGCATATAATCAGCATACGCAAGAATAGGGGGATTCGTCAATCTATATATTAACTCATCTCGAGCTTTCTGTTCTACAGCAGTCCACTTCCATGGTATTTTACTCTTAATCTTAGATCGACCTTTCTGTTTCTTCCCGGACGGATGCCCTATTAGCAGATCATTCAAGGGTTTAGCTATCTTGCTATAATCCTTAAAAAACTTCCGGTAGAAGGAAGTAAACCCTAAAAACCGTCGTAACTCTCTGACATTGGTAATTTCAGGCCAGTTCTGCACGGCCGATAATTTCTCATCATCCGGTTTAATACCATCAACTGATACTACAAAACCAAGGTATTTTTCCTCAGTCTGGAAAAATACGCACTTACTACCATTCAGTTTAAGACCATTGTCACTGAGACAACGAAACATTCGCTCTAGCCTAGAAAAATGTTCATCCACCGACTTGGAGAAAACTATAATATCAACAAGAAAAACAAGACAGTCACGTAAATGCAGTTCCCCCATGCATTTTTCTATCATTCTCTGGAAACATGCAACAGCATTTGTGAGACCAAATGGGAGCCGATTGCATTCGTAAAATCCAAGCGGACCGACCGAAAACGCTGTTTTATGCTTGTCTTCCTCCACACTGCCAATAGGCCGACCGAAGATCAAATTTGGAAAAATAAGTCGCTCCAGCCAGACTCTCAATCGTCTCGTCCACTCGAGCTGTAGGATATGCGTCGCGAATAGTTCGAATATTCAATTTCCGAAAATCAATGCAGAATTTAAAAGAGTTGTCTTTCTTCCGAACAAGGACAACGTAACTCGAGAACGGACTATAAGATTCCCGTATCGCACCCGCGTCTAACATCTCTCGAAGATGTTGCCGAACTTCCTCGAACATTCCCGGAGGGATACGTCGGTACGGTTCCTTAAATGGTGTCTCGTCATGAAGCTTGATTTCATGTTCAACTAGATTTGTAAAACCGAGATCAGTAGGACCGGTCGAAAACACCGATTTCCATTTCTCAATCATACTAATCAGACGCGATTTAATTTCATCTGGTAAGGCATCGTCAATATTCAAACTTAATTCCTTCAACATATCCGCGGTTTTACCAGCATCTGACTTATTAGCCGATTCTCGCGCTAAATCCGGAGTATGAAAGGATCGACGTGTTGTATAATTTTGATTTCACTAGCACTACATAATACAGACTTCGGTTTTATTTGAATTGCTTTAGCTGTCATGTTACAAATTCAAACAGGAATTCTACACTTACCTTCCTTCTTCAATGAAACAACTCTAGGACAAACTACAACTCCATCAAAGGAAGATTTTTCTGAGTTTTCAGTAACAACAGTAACTCCAGCCTTACTTGCATTACATACCATACCCGAGATTGTCATGGAAGCTCTAGGCTTTAGGGTAACAACCTTTTTGTTAATCGAGTTTACATTACTCAAACAATTCCTTGCAAGAGAAGACAGGGCTGTGTCCCATTCTTTCGGCAAAGTAGAATCATCAGACATATTGGACTTGCAAATATTCAATACATTTGTCCCAAGTACTAACGGAACTTGACTATTATACTCCGTTGAAGCAACCACTAGCATGGGAACAGGAAAAGAAGTCCCTTCTAAATATGGAATTTCCAGAACTACCTCTACATAGCCTAAATAAGGTAAACGACCATTAGCTACACTAACTGTTAATAAATCATCAACCTTTTTCAAAGTTGGACAAGGTTTCAATCTGCTTAACAACGGTTCAGCAATAGTTGAAATCATACTTCCACTGTCAAGAAGTGCCTTGCATTTTACTTGATTGACTATGACATCACTTTCATTGGCATTGCCAACTAACCTTTCAAATAAATCACCATTTACAGGGCTTGTATCAAAATCAGTAGAGTCCCCAATTCGCCCTTCATTCAAGACTCCTACCCGTTTAAAGACGGTTTACTGTTCTGTTGACCCTGAACCTGAGATTGTTGGTCGAATGACCCACGTCGGTTCGAACTACCTCTACCTCTATTATTTTTATAGCCACCCCGATGGCCATATCCCTGCGCGTTACCACGATTGTGATTACCGTAGGCATTCTGAAAAACACTATTCTGTTCTTTGAGATTCTTGAGTTCGGTTTCTATCGACTCCATGCGAGTACCAATCTGATCAATTTTCTTAACCAGATCCGAAATCGACTTGGAATCAGTAGACATCGAGCTATGTTGAACACCTTTTCCGGAAGATGAAATATTTTCATTTCTCGAAGAGTTCGACAGATCTAATTCAATTGCTCGAACATCGCGAAGTAATTCATCGAAGGATTCTGCGGAATCATAGTTATGTCGACTTACATTCTTGAGAAGCGGATCATGCAAGCCTGACCAAAATTTTGATCTGAGCATGTCATCTTTTTGAAGTGTAAACAACTGACCCTTATCAATTGCGGAGTGCAAAATCGATTGCAATTTCATGCCATAATTCGCGATCGATTGATTTGGCGTCTGTCGTTCCATATAAAACTGTTGCAGTAAGGCTTCGCTGCTATAAACATTACCATACACCCCCTCTAATTTTTCCAAAACCTGATCAGGAGAGGAAACTTTCGGTATTGTCAATAATAAATTTCTAGCCGAACCCTTCAATGAATTTCTCATAGATTGAATCAAAACAGTGTCCTCAATTTTTTTCTCTCGTATTAAACATTTTACCTCGTACTTCCACACATCAAATGTGGTTTCCGATTTCTCCTCACCCGAAAAAGTAGGCAAACGCGGTCTTTGCCAGTTGGAATTACTAGCAGCCGATACCGTATCGTCTTTCTGTAGAGGTACAAGGGTGTATTTTCGGACAGGTGTAGGGGGAGGCGATTTACCTGAAGTTTGATCTGGGTCTCGCTTAACTACCTCTCTTGGAGTGCTATGTCTAATAAGGTCTAATAAATTCTGTATCTGTTACAACCTTATATTGGGTATTTTGATTCAGATATTTTATCGTTTTCTGAATTTCTTCATTAGAAAGATTTTTCTGGATTATCTTGACCCCTCTGCTTTAAAGTAGTGTCCGTAAAACTCACATCTCTACTCATGATCGAATAGGGGTTAAATGTGTGAATATATGAATGATAAAATGAAAAATGACTCACCCGTCTGTCAAAGTCTGATTAAATGTGCAGAGAAACAGGATCATGCAGGAGCTGAAATATATAATCAAAATTTATCAATCTAGAAACAATGAATAAATTCACATGTGTAAATAAATATTAATAAAATTTACTGTCTATAAAATTGAAAAATTAACAGTTATTTTTTTATTGTACTGGTTCACTGAAATCTCCAATCACAGTTACGGTATACTGATCTTTTATAGTTGTCGTTGTTTTGTGCAGTATTTACGGTAATATCTTTGTATAATATTTACGGTAAATGTCCTTAACGAATATGGACGGTAAATTTTCTGAATACAGTTTGACATCAAAAATAGCGGTCAGAATAAACTACAATGAGCTGATAAAGTTATATGTGGATGGAATGCGCAATGAATGGGATATTAATCACAATAATCAATCGGACTTTTCACCAGAAATTAATACGTTTAATTTGTTCACAACATCGCTGTATATATATATATAAATTTATCGGAGCTAATCATGTACGCTAACACTTATATTTCAAGCGAAACTCGTAATGTAACTCACAGGATATAATTTATACCAAGCTGCAAAACACAACGTTAGTTATATAATCGCATTACCAAATGAAGTGTCGACGATTAAACTAGAATTATAACAGACTTCACAAAGTCATCGTGCCCTCACTAAAGTTGACAAGTTTACAACATATCCATGACAACAATAAAATGGAAAATGCGGTGCCAAACTAATGATGACAGTCGTAGATATACGAAAGTCGTAGAGCCATACTATTGGTGAACTTGGTATAATATTTTAACGTAAATAGATAAATGGTCGTTGGGTCAAAACTAAAGCCGACGGGCGTTGACAATTTAGCAATCAATCTCGCTGGAGCCTCCAAAATGTCGCCGGAAATTATGCTCACCATTAGATTATGTTGGGCAAGGCGAAAATAAGTATAATTGCCAGTTGTCAACGATGATAAATAATTCTGCAATAAAGGATGTCGATAAGACAATCCACTCTGGTGAAAGTCGAAGTGCAGAATGACAATTTAATAAAAGAAAAGTCAAATCCGTGCAGCGGGAACCTGTTAGCGGAGAGCGGTCCAGTCAACCGTCACATGATGATTACAATAACAATGATTATGATTATGAGATGAAGATGGAATGTATAGGAATATACTCAAAAGTAAATAAGATAATAAACGAAAGTATATTCAGGTATTAAATAAATGTATAACAACCTAAATATAACAACCAAAAATATACCAAAATATGTATAAATATTTATACTGTGACATGTTCCTCGTTGCAATCTTGAGTAGGTTAAAGAGTCGGATGCATGTCCGTTCGCTCTTTCAAGGAAAAGGGGGAGTACATGTGGGTACATCACGTCGTCAAATGTAGCATATTTAACTGGGTAAACTGGTAGGGTATATAGTAGGTATCGATGTGGTTTCCTTGGTGTATCTCTGTGTTATTGAATTGATTACTTCCTCGGACTTTATTCTAGATATGTTCGATGCATCTTGGTGTGGAGTCCCAAGTTAGATGAGTATATTTGCTGTTTCTATACAAAATGAAACCATACGTATACATTTTCTAATATCTTCTGTCGCCTTTTCTTGTCTTAACCATGTATTGATATCCATTAAACTCAAGTCTGAATCTGCCAGACTTATTTGGTACAAAGTTTGCTGCAAGCATTGCATTTGCCATTGCCGTTAAATGAACCTAAACAGACAGACATTGTCTTATAAGGCATCAGTGAGCTCAAACGAATTCGCAACGTAAACTAATAATATTGACTGATTGATTGTTGGGGTTTAACGTCCGAGCAGCAATATTTCAGCTATATTCAGACGATGAACATGAAAAGGATGATAAAATGAACATGAAATTATGATGAAATGAAAAATGGGATGGGACACAAGGACAGTAGGGTCGACAAATTTTGATTGCCACTAGAAAAAGGGACGGATGGGTAAGGTCGGGCAATTTAGCCTCTTGTGGCGGTGCGCAGTAAACTATAAATAATGCAAGCTTCAATTTTAGCTGCAATTGGCTAAATTTCTTTATTATTATTGATATTATATAATAAAAGAATTAAAAAATGATGACTAAAGCTAAACCTTTTGAAATAAGTGCATTATTATGAAACAAAATATCTTGTAATTAACAATAATCAGTATTGCAAGTAATATTTAAAAATTCATTTTAATTTAAATATGAAATCAAATATATACCTTAAAAAGAGGAAAGTACAATTAATCTTTATTGTTTTAATATGTTATAAAATATTATTTGCAAAACCAGAAAAAAAAATAAATATGTTATAAAAACTATACCAAAAGAGAAATATTCTGTTTCCTTTATCAATGATATTATCGAAAATATTTCATTGAACATTGTTTATTGGAAAAGATAATTTAAGTACAGGTCTGATTTCAATACCCAGCCCTTTTGTTGGCCCCATAATCCCAAAATTTGATTGAATGTTATTTTGGTCCAATTTTTAGATGTTGAAGAAACGTGAACACACCATTTATCTACTCCTTTCTTTTTCTTTTTTTTATTTTGGGCTCACCTGGTCCAAAGGTGCCGTCACTTTTTGTCTGTCGTTCGTCATCATCTTCGTCTGTAAACTTTTTCGAACAATCCCAGTTCATCCCATATGAGATTGAGAATCACGGTACATCATAATCATACAATAAGGGCATAATCCATGTCATACCATGCTTTTAGATATAGTCCCTGTGTTTAATTTCTATGCAAAGATCCTATGACATAATCAATGTCAATACCGAAAATGCTATCCTTAACGATTTGACATAGCTTTACATGTAATAGTCGCCCCTTGCAGGTCAGGGTGTTAAAAGAATAGGCCTGCAGCAGCGCTAAGCTTGTCGTAAAAGGCGACTAAATAGTGCTCAGAACCCTAGCCGGGGGGCTAGGGCGCTCTGCCCACAGAGCAACTGGGATGTGTGCCCCAGGTGGTTGAATGGGGTACCCATGGCGTGTTGCATGCTGGGGTTGTCAGGCTATAATACGGAAAACCTGACCGCAAACCATAGTGGTGCCCCGTGTTGGGAAAGATGCCACGTTCCTCGCACGTTAAAGAACCCTACTGTGGTATTCTCCCGGAGTAGGAACCATAGGGCTCCGCCACAGGAGGCTAAATTGCCCGACCCTACCCACCTCTCCCTATTTCCAGTGGTAATCTAAATTTGTCGACCCCATTGTCCTTGTGTCCCATCCTTCTTTCATTTCATCATCATTTCATGTTCATTTATCAATTTCATGTTCATCGTCTGAATATAGCTGAAATATTGCTGCTCGGACGTTAAACCCCAACAAACAAACAAAAACAAACATTTAATAGTATGAAAATCTTTGATGATGATAAAAGGAGTGTAAATTATTTTTATTTAACTATTAAAATTAACATATTGATTAAATTTGGTTTATTCACGTTTCTCCAACATTTAATTATTAGACTAAAACGGTGTCTTCCTCGAATGACAACATTTTATATGTTACCTATTGCTTGAATGCCAAAAGATGAATTCATCATTAAATTGCAATGTAATTGGAATGTAATTGACATGTATTTAAAAGAATCATTTTTTAATACTTTCAAATACATGTAATTAAAAATTCCATCAATTACAAATACTTTGTAATTACTCCCAAAAATGTATTTAGTTGTAATTGATTGTAATTACTGGTTTCAATTACCCAACCCCGCATTGGACATTATTAACCAATTAGAACCAAAGTTGTTATGAATGTTTCCTAGGGTTTCCGGCATAGAACCGATGTGGGAATTTTTTATCCGTCGACAAACGGCCGCTGTAACTAAAAAAATAAAACAAAGGGGTCGGTCAGAAGTTTTTTCATATATCTCCAAAGCAGTTAGGTTTAGCCGAAGCGTTTAAATTTCCGAAATGATCCTTATTATAAGGCCTACATGAGTCTGCATGGGATCAAAGTTGTCAGACAACTTCTACAAATTTGTCATCCGACAGAGTGGTCTACTGTGAAATTGGAGCAATGAACAGCAGTAGACTTTCGATTGAAAAATTCAATTTATAAGAGCCGCGGTAAGTACTTGGATACTTCCAAATAACTGATTTCAAACCATTCAGGTACTTACCGGAGTGAAAATAGTTTAAAGGTGTTTTAGCTGTTTTGGAGTCAAAATTGTCGGACAACTCCTTGTTGGAGTTATTGCCCTTAAAAGGCAAAATAAGTAACCAGTTGAGTGATTCAAGCTCCTGGGAGCCTCTTGTTTTTTGTTGAAGTTCATTTTGCCAGTGCTTAAGTTATTGTGTTACGTCTTATTTTCCGTATCTTATTTTTTTTCGTGTAATCTATTTGAATTGTTTCCAGTGTTCATTTTCAGGCCATGTTTTTTTTTATATCTACTGGCGTGTTGGTATATTTTTGCAGATACCCTCGTAACATTTATCTAGTTAACTTTAAATGGACGATGATGTATGATATTTTTCTTTTTATTCTATTGACAAAATTATAAATAAAATTCAATAGATTCAATTCCTATTGTGATTTATTTTTTCACTAAGGAATGATTTACTTCGTATTATTACGTTTTGTAACATGTTGAATTAACTGCTTCCTTTTGTCTTTATATTTTTGTTTGATGTATATACATATTAATCATAAATCAATGCTCTAATGTGAGATAAAGATTTTAAATGCACCTCCGTTTTTAGGCAGATATTGATATACTAAGTGGGAGAAATTTTATTAGTATCTGCTCGCTAAATGATGTGTGCTGACAACACGCTTGATCGAATTTTGACTTCTCACCAAATTTCAGAGACCTACAAAGGGAACATAGGCCTATGTTTCCTAGGATTCTTGCCACAAGTTGGTCCAACAAAAATACTTAAATGGCCGAAATTTGACATTAAAACCTGTAGAAAAAAAAACCTTATTTTTTTCCAAAAAATGAAAAATTTGCTAAACTTTAGATATTTTCGATACTTTTGCTCTAGATGAAACACTTTGATTCGGAAATTTTCATAAAAGCATCGTTTCAACCATTACATTTACATTACAACGTTGTTATTTTTGTTATCTACGATTAATGAAAAATTATCGCAAAATACTTGGCAAGGAACTTTTAAATGATGAACCATACTTCATTCGACTTTATTTTGTTTAAAGCCATGTGATATCTGCACATATTGCATAGGACATGGGCTAAATAAGTAAAATACGTTTGGTAAAAATGAAAAATAAAGGAAATTGGGTAAATGTCAAGGAGAAATGCCATCGCCGTTCGATACAGTAAGAAGAACCTCATATAATATAGCAAGATCTAAATGGCTTCGGAAAAATGAAAAAGTGAATAAATCGGTACGAAAGAAGTATATCCGTTAATTGAAAAAAAACAAGGTTATTAAAAGTCGTGTTTTATAATCTATTTGGTGTTCAAATGTCGCTGGTTCAGACTACCTACAGAATAAATATAATGTTCAATTTTGCAGGGTTTACTTATAACCACTAAATAACAAATATATAAATATTTTTCAATCAGCTTGCGAATGCTTGAAAAGTGCATTTGTAAAATACTAGAATTTCCCATTATCCTTCTATTGTTTATAAAGTGGTACGTATTTTCAATAGGACAAATCGACAGTGAAATGATGTGCATGCAAAGATTATATTATTAGCAGAAATGTAGTTTTAAAGACACCCAGATTTTCAAAAAAAAAAAAAAAATCATCGAAACGTATAGCAATTCAGCAAACGGACCTCAACGAAAACCGGCCGTTTTTTTCTGATTTTTTGCCGTTTTTGGATTACTTTTTACACAAATTTCATCAATGAGGGAAATGAAAATTAAAACACACGGATTGTTAAGAGGTTAACAAAAATTAAAAATAAATTGAATTTTTAATTCGAATATAACCTACACACAGAGATCGATGGTAAAGGAAAACTACTGACCAAACTATACGACAAACGCGATTACTGCTCATTCAGAAATGTCAACTTTTCTTTCATTTGTGGCAACATCCATTCAACACCTGCGTATGGAGTTTTCATACGCTATGCCAGAGCTTGCCGTTACTACCCATACTCTTTATATCGCGCTAGACTTCTTATAATGAAGCTTCTGGAACAGGGTTATCGTGTTCATATTTGTTATTTATTCTTTCCAATTCATTTACCTGTTATTATCCTTGTGTTTCAAAACCAGCCATATATAACAGATTCGTTGCATATTTAAATGGCTTAATTATAATATTAATTCGTGAGTACTTTTCTATGACCGAAATATCGAGAAAGTTGGCCGAAATTCTTTCGACTTGTGATGCGATGTAAAGTCATAGCTTGATAGCATTGACAGCCTAATTCCAGTCTGACAGGAAGTCATATCTTTCGGAGTTTTCCGTACTAAGTTCGATATTTTCGTGTCTTTGATCTTCACTGAATAGTGTTAATAATATAGTTTTCAATAATTATTTAAATTCAGATATTCTTTTTGTTTTGGACATTTTCTACGGGGGCATTTCTGCCTTTCACCGGAAAGTCCGGGGTACGTGCTGTCTCACTAATTAGCAACAAGAAGTGTCAAGAAACGTCAAGAACACTACTGGACCAAATAATGACTGGTGTCTGGTTTAAACACATTTTATTGCTAAAATTTACAGGCAATTTGATTGGACATAAGTTATACCAACTTACAAAGGTCCTTTCCACATAATTCATTACAAATATTTTGTGAAAATACGTCAGAAACAAAACATACTATACAATGTAAACAACCTGTTATAAGAAAACGTAATCAAAAACATCATATATGTTATCATATGTGATGAACTTGTCATTTCAATGCATGTGGCAATAGTTATCTGAACTAAAAAAAAGAGTATAAAAGAGAGGAAATATGGGAAATATTAACAGGATGAAGTTAAAATTGCTTTCTCTGATCATCCTATGTCAAAACGCTTTGGTTGTTTGATGAATAATTGAACTGATTTAAAAATATCTTTGTTTAAATCATCAGATAATGTTTCATTTCCAAAAAGCAAAGTTTCGAATGTTAATTCTGGTTAAAAGGCAGTATTATTTTTCAATTTTTCTCGTGTCTCAAAATATAATGGGCATTCCAAAAGGTAATGTAGGGCATCTTCAACCACCCAGCCGCAGATACAACCGGATCATTCACAAAATTAACACGGAATCGATCTGCATTCAGGGCACTACATCTATGTCTAAGTTTCGTGTGTAAAATATTATATAATATACAACCTGTGAAATAATAAGAAGGAGGTTTATTATATATTTCAAATCGGTTGGCTTTTTTGAATCTAGAAATGGTTGGAAGATTACGTATATTTGATTACAAATTGTTCCAAAGTCTAATCGCGAACGGGAAAAAGGGTTGGAAAATAACTGTAATCTTGTAAATGGTTGCCGATAGTCAGAATCAGTTCGCAAGTTTCTTTGCCTTGCATCTCGTTGATAAGGTGATAAACAGTCATTAAGATAAGATGGACAATCTTGATGGTGAATTTTATAAAACAAACTATGTTTCCTTCTTTTCCTTCTAGATTGAAGGATTTCCCAACCAGTTTCAAAATATAAGGAGTCTATATTTGCATATTTTGGAAGACCAGTGAAATTCTTGCAGCCGCATGTGGCGCTCGTTCAATTTTGTTCATATCATCTTGTGTACAACCATCCCAAAGTTCACATGCATATTCCAACATGGGTACAATATAGGCAAAGTAAATTTTTTCCAGGTTCTGTCTACTAAGAATAAATTTAAATTTACGCAGCATGGAAAGTTGATTGGAAGCGCTTTTTACTATATTTTGAATGTGACAAGTCCATTTACAATTTGAATGGAATGTAACACCTAAGTGTTTATGATTTTTAACACAATCAATCAACTGATCATTGAATCTAATACTTGGTCTATCCAGTTGCCGATTTGTAGAAAATAACAAATTTTCTGGTTTTTTTTGAGGATTAAAATTTACTAGCCAGTTTTTTTACCAGTTATTTATCTTTTCTAAATCCGAGTTAATGTTTTCTTCAATTTGATTTATATTTCGGGGGCATATGACAGTGATGTATCATCAGCAAATAACCTGGATAGACTTGTGGTATTGTCAGCAATGTCATTTATATACAATAAGAAAAAAAAGCGGTCCTAGCACTGACCCTTGAGGAACACCTCCTTTAATAGTACCTATATCTGATAGACAATTTCCTATTAATACCTTTTGGTTTTTGTTTTGCCATATACTTTTCAATCCATTTTAATAAATTTCCAGATATACCTTATGCCTTTATCTTTTGAATTAAGCCTTTGTACCAAACGCGGTCAAACGCTTTCGATATATCACCAAAAAAAACAGTGCCCATAATTTGTTTCTTTTCAAGAGCTAGACTAATATTATGATAAATTTCAATCAATTGATGAACTGTAGAGTGTCCATGCATAAATCCAGATTGGAACCAGTAAATTAAGGAATTATCTACCAGAAAGTTATACATATATTTGTAAATAACACGTTCGAAGACTTTACCAACACAACTTACTAATGAAATTGGTCTATAATTAGTTGGATCTAATCTTGATCCTTCTTTGAAAAGAGCTAGTACATTAGCAGATTTCCAGGTAGACGGATATCTATCATCCCTTAGTAATTTGTTGAATATAATACACAGGGGATAACATACAGTTGAAGCAGTATATTTTAACATATGATGGCTAATATAATCATTGCCAGTAGCTTTGCCCAACTGCAGCGTCTCAAGAACATCTTGAACTTCATTGGGGTTAATTTGATCAATATCTAGATTATTTACACAACGAGTTCCAAAATGTGGTGGATCATGGTATGAGCTGACCCAGATTGTGGGATTAGATTACTATGATGGAAGAGCTATGTGTAAAGGTCTAGTTAGATCTGGTAGTGTTATTGATGTTGTCGTTGATATGGGCAAATTTAAGAGGATACAGTAAGTTATATTTTATTTTAAGCCATAAAACTTGATTTTAGACTAAGGTTAATTTTTAACTGAAAAAAATATCAGATATTAAAAATAAGATAAACCATTGTTATATGTGATAAATGGAAAGCTCCCAGATTATCAAAGTCAAAAATTTTATTACATCCCCATTGGCTATATTGTAATCACCTTGTCCGTCTGCCAATTACTCTGGTTACTCTTATCTGTAACTGAACTATCAGCTTACATGGAAGGGATGCAGTAAATTTAGAAGTCATATCATCAACATCTTGGGATACCATAAAAAAAATCATCCCTATTAGTATTGTCAATTTTGTCGTTAAATCCATGAAAATTACCGTTTTTATAAATCCATACATCTCTTTGATATGATGTTATGGAGTTAAAGGAATTGTCGTTGATGCTGTGGTGGCATCATGATCGCTTACAATTCTATACACTGCAATTACATCAGAAAATAAATTTCACACTCATTGGACGCTAAAATAGGGTCAAGTAATGCCCCTTGACGCGTAGCTTCGGAAATACAATTTTTCAAATTAAAAATATTCATTATTTCATTCAGAACATGGTTTCTGTCAACCAATAAATTAACATTTAAATCACCAGTGGTCAGTATTCTTGGTGATGATTCGAAAGCTTTTTCCAGTGCTTTTTCCAGTGACGCATGGAAGTTATCCCAAAAAAAGGCAATGTTGCCCCCGGTGACCTATAAACAACACGTACCAATATCTTGTATCTGGGAAATGTTAGTTCGAATCAGATTAACTCGCCATTCACGAATTCCAAATCAAGTCTTCGTTCGGTATGTAAATGATCAGCAATATAAACCATAACTCCGCCCCCAAAACAATAATGACTGATATGACCACCCACAGACTTTGTTGCCTGATACAGACACAAAATGTCTCAATCAACACTTTTTCTCTCCATGAAAAATACATTTTGTCTACCACAACGGCAAAACGTGTTGCATTGGTCATTTTTTGTTTGTTTGTTTGTTGGGGTTTAACGTCCGAGCAGCAATATTTCAGCTATATTCAGACGAAAAATTCTACTTAAATATAATAAAATGTTTTGGTAGGCATGTTTTGGCTATATCAATAGTTTTTTTTGTTGAGTTGGTTAAGAAATGTCTATGTCATTGCTTTTTTGGTTGATTTAGACATAAAATGTCTACGTCAACACTTTTTGCGGTGAGGACTGTCAACCTCAACACAACAAAACGTTGTATTAGACATTTTCTGTCCTACTCAACACTACATTTGCTTTGATGGTTTATGATTGTCTACTACAACGCATTTTCGTGTTGACTTCGACAAATTGTGTTTTAAATGGACATTTTAAGTGTCAAAATATGACTAAGTGAAACGAAATGAGCGTTTAATTAGATAAAATTTGTTTGCTTCAGTTATATTTTGACTGTGCATAGACATTACCGTCATTATTTTAGCCAGCAGTGAAAGTGACAAAACCATCAAAATGCAATGTAAAGATTTTTTAATTTAATTTATATATTCAGCTGCGTCCTCTTACAGGTTACATCTGCCTCATATACTGTAAATGTACCTATTTTTGCGGTGCTAATTTTCGCGAATTCTGTAAAGTGGACATATTTGCAGGTATCAATTTTTGCGATAATAAAAAAATGATAAGCCCTACTTAGTGTTAAAAGTCAATCTCGTTGGTACTATTTTTCGCGCATTTTTGTTCACCATGAAGATAGCGAAAATTTATTCTTTAACAGTAATTAGGACTAAACACTATTTATCCAAAATTTATCGATGTGTAAAATCGGACTGTGAATTCACAAAACAATAAATGTCCTAATGACTTTTATATCAAGCTTGTGAGTGAATGGTCCGATTTTACACTGCCATAAATTCTCTGGAAAACAGTGTTTAATCCTACAAATTCTAAGCCCAAGCTATCTGAATTTTATTAATCGCTTTTTCCATGAAGACTCTCTTCCAATAACATTGCAAATGGTGGCCTTCAATCGATCATTTGTCAGATAGATAAAAGAAAGAAGTTGTTCATCTGTAGAATTTCTATTGCCTTTAGTCAATAAAAATTATCAAAGAACATTTTCCTTGCTAGATTGTTCCTCTTTTTGAACGAACCGTTAAGAAAAGGTATGGATTTATACCTGATATTTTTAATATACTTCTTCGTTAAAGAATGGAAAGTTGCCTCTTTAAGCAATAGACATTTCCCACGTTTTTGTGAAGAATACACGAAACAGTGTTTATAGTGAAGTAGAAAAACTAGAGGCTTTAAAGAGCCGAAATCACTGACCTGGTTCAAAAAACAACTTCTATGTTCGTAAAAGCAACAATGTTTTTTTCTTTAATAACAATTCTTTACACTCATATCTAAGAAACAATAATTAACTAAATTTCCGAAGAAGAATGCTTCTGTAAAAATGGAGGGAGTATGCAGTTGGTGCCGAATCAACTCTCAATCAAAAGCTACTTTTAATATAAGAAGATTTGAGTTTTCCGTTAATAACTGCTTGATTATTTGATATTGAATAATAGGAAAATTATTTGGAAAGAGAGTGAAAACATGATCATGAGTGCCAAAAAACGCCTCGATTTAACGAGTGTGCGGAACTTGTTTCAGTTAAATCTGAATGCGTTCTTGGCACGAGTAATCATATTTTGGTTATTCACGATAACCAATTGATTATCCTATTTATTATATAGATTTCCTCCATTATTAGTTGCTATTTCCAAAATAAATTCTAAATTTCGTCAACAGCAGAGGGATATTTTTGTTTTGTGACATTTCAGGCGGGAGAATGTGTGAGAGTTAAATTACAGATTTGTTTTACACTGGGAACATTTGGTAAATAACTGCTAACAATATACATGTAATAATGCTGATTATTAGCTATTCGTGTGAATCCTGTCCTATTATAGACAAATTCAGAACTGTTCGTCTTCAGCACAGAAAACACACGTCCACTATCTTCGACTGGTCTTCAGCACTCTTTCCATGCACGTAACAACTCTCGTCTTTTTTTATTTTTAGTTCATTTGCGCCGAAGGGACATGTGAGATTTTGCAATCACTGCGTGTTAATCGTCGTCCGTTAACTTTTTCAAACCTCTCCGCCTCTGAAACTACAAGACAGATTGAAACAAAATTTTACCTTAATGTTCCTTAGGGTATGTTTAACAAGCATTGCCTTTCTATTAATAGATGAGTTGTGGGTCCTAAAATTGATGTCTTCCTCGCATGTTACATTTCCAATCTTGAAACTACTGTCGTTACTAAAAATAGACCATAGAGGTCAAATTAAAGATTTTTATAATTCGAAAACCAATGGGTTAAGCCAAATTCTGATAAGGATAGAATAGATCAGCATGACCTATGCCGAAATTTCATTAAGACCTATTAACCGATGCCAGAGTCAAATGTGCCCTTAAAAAGCCCAAAAGTGACTATGAGAGAGATTATTTCATAATAACTGCATGAGTGGATAACCAAGATGAACTATAATAATTAAATGATTCCTATGACAATATTTCAGTAGGATGAAGAGTTATAATTGCTTTAGAAGGCAGAAAAGACTGTTTTTGACCATGTGACCGTGATTCAGACTCTCTATAGCTTTTAGGTATTATGACTATTACTGAAATATTAAATTTTGAGCGAGAAGGCTTATGAAAATACCTTGTGAAAATTTAAATTCCATTTTGAAAAATAATAAAACCATATCAAAACTCATGTATCAATACATATAATAGTATAAAAATCCTTGATAATGATAAAAGGAATGTAAATTATTTTTATTTTACTATTAAAATTCACATATTGATTACATTCACGTATACCGCTGATAAAAAGTCATTGTGTGCCATGAAGAGCAATACAAGCTGTCACTTATGAATGATCTTTAAAGTAGACCATACAAAAGAAATCCTTGCACATGTCAACTAACGTTCCATTTGTTCATTGAATAATTTTCATACCTGATTAAATAAATGATGTAAAAAATATCTTTCTTTGTTTAGTACTTACTGTTGTTCACCTTTGCCATACACATTTTCAAGTAAATCATTAGAGTATAATAATTTATTCGAAGGACAAGTTTTGGCGAAATTGGTTATTATCATATTATTTGCTTACTAAGATTCATATTTTATGGTTACATGTATGTAAGACACTGTCCTTGGTGTGTTATAAGAACACTCGAATAAATGCTGTGAGTCTACCAGTTACATAATGTACTAATTTGCCTGGTATGGGAAACAACTGGAAATCTGATAGCAGTTATAGAACGACAATGTTTAACTTTTTCAAGATTAATCTGTGTCCATTCCTTGTGTCGTATTGCGTGTGTATTTCGCTCGATTATTATATAGACATCAAAATGACTGACAAATAACAATATGCCAAGTATAAACGGCATTATTGTTCACAGGTTTCTATTATATATCATCAGTAATACAAGAGCACATATCTATTGTTAAATAAATATAAACCAAAAACAAAATGAAGGCCGTACATGTGTGACTCAGTTCAAAGGTCAATAACCGAGTATAGATTTTCTTAAACTTTGTTATGGATTAAAACATACAACAGTTATAAATTTCGGCATAAGTTTAAGTTACCATGCTATTAACGGAAAGGTATGATTTCCCTCTGGCTTCGATTTATTATAAGTATTTCAGAAATCACCGGAATTATAAAGAGGAGTACTCGCATTTAAGTGGTAAAACTAAAACAAATTAATGTAAACAGGGTTTGTATTAAAGAAACTGATCATTTTGGTCTCTGTTAGAAGATTTAAATCACCAGAACTCGTTTTGACTTATCAAAGTTTTAAGTTCTAAACAAAGACAAACAAAACAAAAAAACCAAATCAAAACAAAAGCAAAACACAAAACAAAATAAAACACAACAACGAACAAAAACAAAAACAAACAAACCCGGCGTAGTCCTGAAAAACAAGAACTTAATCGTCATTCTGAGTAATGTCCGTGCCTACAGCTGGGGAACCGCCAGAAGGTGTTACTGGACAATAATACGCAATCTGGTCATGCAGTACTGCGATCTTTACCTGTGCACATAAATTGATAAATGATTCAAACTACGGTGCAATGTCCCCGCCCTTAATTGGTAAGTTAAAAAAAAACAAAATGAATTATAGACAATTAACCACAAGTTTTGCTGATTAAAAGCATAATTACAATGTGGAAAGTGGGTTAATATCAGTTTCATGTCATTCTTTATAAAAGAAGCTGTGAATTTTGATTGTGTATCACCCGAATAGTAACGAAATCCTACGGTAAACAGTAAGTAGATAAGCAACCAGGCACAATACATGTCATCATACAAGCAATATATCCAAGAAATCCCTTCAAGAGAAGTTAAAAAATCTGTTACAAACACATGATCTAAATAATTACTGTCGTACAGTAAAATGGAAGTAGATAAGCGACTAACTTGGGTGCCAGTCATCATGAATCTGTTAACGATTTCCTTCAACAGAAGCTTAGAAATCTGCTTCGGAAACGTGCAACGGACACGCTGACGGACAGATGAACACACGAGGTGATTGCAATATACAAATGTAGCCCTGTTAGGGTAGGCATATATTATGTTCTGGATATTAGCTTAGTATTCCAGGTACGAGAACACAATTAATTCCCCTTGGTTTTCGTTGTATATATAGTTCCAACTTTGGTAGTAGGTACCTTCCACATTTTTTCATATTTTTACTGGAAACTTATTTGCTGAAGTTTTGCCTCTAATTGGTAGAAAATAGGTTAAAATTACATGGGATTTTTTTCATTAATCAATTCTGACTTAAAGTTGTGATTTGGTTCAGTGGAAGAAGGTTAAAATTTAGGACTTTTAACTCAGTTCATTTGTCATGTTTACCCCATCTCTAAATTGTATGTATTAATTTCAGAAAATGATGGTAAAATTTTCTACAATTTATATATAAAATCCTGTTTGTACATATCTTTAGGCCGGAGAAGTTTTATTCAGTTTGCGCCGGTGGAATTTTTTTCATCTGCTCAAATGTGTATATTGAAATGTACTTGAAAATTAATTGCGGTCTCGTGCCTCCAATGATTTCTTTTCTGATACACCTAATTATTGCAGTTTGAACAAACTATTGAAACTAATTTATCTAATACCATCGATGATTAACTGTTAACTCGTTAAAGGATGCTTCTAATTTGATATTGCAATCATTTGTACATTTAAAATAAAAAAAAAAACCATTTGTATCGTAAATTAGAGGCATGCTACATGTATTGTTTGACCATTAACCTAGTAATTAAGATTCCCCTTGAAAATTTTCCATCATTTATGTCAAATATTACATAGTTTGCACGATTGACTATTCATACTTAAAATGGATAATACTTAAGTGGATAATTGTAAGTGTTACATGTTATAATGAAGTAACGTTAAGGATGACATTACTGGCGATTGTCTACTAATATTGTACTCAAGTAGGTGTCACCCAGTGAATGTTAAAATTTAGGGTAATAAACCACTGCATGATCAGACATCAAAGTGCATGATTATAGGTGATGTACATGTAATTGGAGAGGGGTTAAGTATGGACTGGATCATAACAGCTTTATATTCTCCGTTTCTGCTCAAGTCCTTTTTTGTACATCTGTTTTTGACAGGATATATAGCATGTATATGTGCATACAATGATCTATTTCTTGATTTGAGATTCCAAATGGGAGACACTTTGATTTTGTAAAACTTAGGGGCTATGATTTTGTAAAAAAAATACTTAAAGGGGCACACAACACCTAAAAAATCAAACCTGTAAAAATCAGCAAAATGTTTTATTTTGTAACATTCTGATATCAAACTCAGAGCGTCTTAGTGATCAAAAGTTTTGTTGCTGAAGCTACTATATGTTCATTGAAATTCTTCCCATGCAACACGTGGTTACAATATCTTGAAATTTATATCTTTTGCTTCTTTTATCAAAGTAAAACACTGAATAAATTTAAGAACTTTAAACGAGTCAAATAGATTTCAGAAAATATGTTAGGAAGAAAATACAAGTCCGTAGTCCGGATCCACCGGGGAGGGGTTCTTTGGAACCGCCATCTTTCGGGGTTTCTCGATCCACCACTGATGTCCTTTTATAAGAGTTTAATCTGCAGTAATAACATATAATTTATACTGAAAAAAATAACACCTCTTATAAATCTCTCTTTGTTAGCTGTTGAGAGAGGCCTTTTCTATTCAACATCTCTCGCTCGCTGGCGGAGCATCTGATGTCACATATTTTTTTTTTTGTTGTTTTGTGTTTTTTAGTTCCGTATCTTCAGTTTTGTTTCGTGTAACCAATTTTATCTGGAATGCTATATTGTGTATGTAGATAGTCTTTACTCCCTTAGTTCACGTCCAGGCCAAGTGTTATACTGGTATATTTTTGCCGATACCCTCATAACAACATTTATCTAGTTAACTTTAAATGGACGGTGATGTATGATATTTTTTTTTTCTTCTTTTGACAAAATTATAAATAAAATTCAATAGATTCAATTCCTATTGTGATTTATTTGTTCACTAAGAGTAATCAAGGGAACCAAGGTTATAACGATAATCAAAAGAATGTAATCCAGGAACAAAAACCAGACATGGAAAACAGACATACACAACAAAGAGCATAAAGTAACTAAAATCATACATACAAAGTAACAAAAGTAAGTGAGCAACTCGGACTCCACTAAAAACTGGGAGCATGGACCAGGTGCACCGGTAGGGTAAGCGTCCTCTGCTTTTCTAGAAACACCCGCCGAGTTGCTCATAAAAAGTCAAGTTTTTACGTTTTGTAACATGCTTTCTTTTGTCTTTATATGTTTGTTTGGTGTATATACATATTAATCATAAATCAATGCTCTAATGTGAGATAAAGATTTTAAATGCACCTCCGTTTGTAGGCAGATATTGATATACTAAGTGGGGGAAATTTTATTAGTATCTGCTCGCTAAATGATATGTGCTGACAACACGCTTGATCGAATTTTGACTTCTCACCAAATTTCAGAGACCTACAAAGGGAACCTAGGCCTTATGTTTACTAGGATTCTTCCTACAAGTTGGACCAACACAAAATACTTAAATGGCCGAAATTTGACATTAAAACCTGTAGACAAAAAACCTTATTTTTTTTCCAAAAATGCAAGATTTGTCAGACTTTAGATATTTTCGATACTTTTGCTCTAGATGAAACACTTTGATTCGGAAATTTTCATAAAAGCATTGTTTCAACCATTACATTTACATTACAACGTTGTTAAGAAGTATATCCATTAATTGAAAAAACCAAGGTTATTCAAAGTAGTGTTTTATAATCTATTTGGTGTTCAAATGTCGCTGGTTCAGACTACCTACAGAATAAATATAATATTCAATTTTGCAGGGTTTAAAATAACAAATATTTAAATATTTTTCAATCAGCTTGCGAATGCTTGAAAAGTGCATTTGTAAAATACTAGAATTTCCCATTATCCTTTTGTTGTTTATAAAGTGGTACGTACTTTCAATAGGACAAATCGACGAAATGATGTGCATGCAAAGCATTACTCTGTTCACAAGGACACCCAGATTATCAAAAAAATCATCGAAACGTAAGGCATTTAGCAAGCGGACCTCAACGAAAACCGGCCGCTTTTTCTGATTTTTTGTCGTTTTTAGATTATTTTTTATACAAACTTCTTCAATGAGGGAAATGAACATTAAAACACACGGATTGTCAAAGTTTATCTACCCTGGACTTATTTTTTTATGAGCAGCTCGGTGGGTGTTTCTAGAAAAGTGGAGGACGCTTACCCTACCGGTACAACTGATCCATGTTCCCAGTTTTAAGTGGAGTCCGAGTTGCTCACTCATGTTTGTTACTTCGTATGTATTATTTCGGTTATTTTGTGTTCTTTGTTGCGTGTGTCCATTTTCTATGTCTTGTCTTTGTCCCTGAATTTCATTCTTTTTATTTCCGCTAGAATCGTGGCTCTCTTGATTACTCTTACCTTTGTAGGTCTTGTGTACTCGTCCTTAAAACTTAAGATATGTTCCATTTTGGTCGATGCCTATCTCAAACAAACTGTTTAAAGGACAAATTTCTGCGTACATCCACATCCCTCAAGCCGAATAAATTTACCATTGTAGTAAATCGTTTTCGGTCATGCACCTCCAATTGGCTGCTCGTTGTAAGCTGGACAACACGAGGAAAAATTGCATGAACTGACCATCGTAACGTCAAATGAATCATGGCGCGTGTGATTTACTCTATTCGAATGTATTGGGTAGGTGTAGATACAGCATGGGTGAATCTAAAACTGACTCGAGAGCAGAACTTTCTCGTTAATTTTAGCTCCACCCATACTGTATCTACACATACATAATCATTTCGAATATAGTAACTAAAACAAAATGGAACCTTTTGTTAAAAAATAAAAACTTAGAAACAACTAAACCTGTTCATGACAGTTCTGTTATGTAGTGTTCGCAGTCCAGCTAACTTGACAGTCATAGTTGAAAAAAATGTTCGAGTCTAACCCTAGCATATTTTTATCTTTCATGAATGTGTTAATTTGTTTGTGTTTGTTTGTTTTGGTTAAATAAATATGTGTGTACGATTTCGCCTATAGTAATTATGTAATTATCTCCCTTGAATACATACAGAACCACAAATCAATAATAAAAGTCGTTGTAAGTTATAATAATATAAAATAATGTATGTTTATAGTTTCTTTAGGTAAAAACTACTTATTAAAAGCTTTAGAAGTAGGAAAGTGTTATAATAAATAAATATTTGGTGTTTTACTAATCGTTCAATACCAAATAAAAAAAGAAATGATTTCAGCATATATATTTTTACAAGAAATTTTCGAATTGTCTTGGAACGACCAGTAGCTAAAGTATGGCTCACTTTTAACCCATGATTTCATAATGATATAAAAGTTACTTGGACTTTTGGAAAGTCACTAATGTGCTCCAATTGAGTAAAATCTGACAAAATCTTTTATTTTTCAGAAGCTCCTTTTCTACTAAAATATGGATTATAAATAGGTAACTTGTTTATTTAAATAACACCACAGCGTGTTCTTTTCTTGCCTTTTTTTGTCCTTCATATCCAAATTCAAGGTGAAGGTTAAAATATAGAACTGTGTTGCCGGACTTACAAAGTACATGTCTTGAAATGTAAGTAATAGATTTAAATACGGGAGTTTTAGTGCTCATTATGGAATAAATAAGTGCAATAGTTAAACTACAATTAATTTTGGTAGCTAAATATAAATTTGATATTTCTTTGATACTCATTTAATTTACAACTGTTGAATTGAAATGTTTTGATATGACATTGTTATGTTTGCATATACATTATGTTGAATTTATATAAAGTATAAAAACTATAGTATTTTCTCTATATACTGCCATAACTCAATTCCCTGTGATCGAACTTGTAAACGAAGAATGTCTACATATAACAGAGCAACTGCCTCATTTTGCAGCCATCGTCAATTAATCAATGGTCTGAATTGAGAATTGGGAAAGCATAGTCGTTGTTGTTGGTTTTTGAGGTCACTGCATTGTCTAAATTAGACATTTTCAGATAACAGCTGGGAGCGGAAGAATCAAAGCCCGACCCTCCTGTTAAATGTGATTGCTATTTTTTTTTTTTTCAATAATCGACTACTTACTTCGTCAAAGAATTGTTCGAATTATTTCATTATATACATATGTAACCCCTATTAAAATATAGATGTATGTAGCTGTGATTTACCGAATGTTCTCAGTCCAAAATTTTTGATAATTCACACAATGAAATAAATTCGGTAATTTCACTCTCACGCTTTCTCCAAGACAAGCGTCACAACACGAATATCAGTCCGCCGTTCACAAAATTTAAAATTTATGTTGAAAATAACAAAGAATACTAGATCGAAATCTAGATAATAAATAGGGTAATCCATTGGTTTACAAGTTCTCCACCTGGTTAAATCTAGACTAGTAATTCACTTTTTCCAATTAATTATCTTACTATTATCCTTGTTTTTTTTTTTCAATCAAGCAAATATAACCGATTCGTGATTTACTTAAATGGTTTAATTATAACATTAATTCTTGAGTACTTTTCTATGAACGAAATACCGGGAAATTTGGCCAAAGTCCTTTCGACATATGATATGAAGTGAAGTCATAGCTTGGAAGTACCGAAAGTCTGATTCCAGTCTGACAGGTAGTCACGTCTTTTTGAGCTTCCCATACTAAGTTCGATATTTTCGTATCTTCAACCTTGACTTAAAAGCGATAATTATATGAATTTCAATAATTAATTCAGATTTTTTTTTCGTTTCCGACATGCTATAAGAGTAGGCATTTCAGGCTTTAGTCGGAAATTCCGAAGTAACTACCGGTCTCACCAATTAGCGACACGAGGTGACAAGAAGCTTCAAGAAGTGACATAATCCATCAAAATGTCTAGAAAAGGTGACAAGAAGGGAAAAATAGCGACAAAAAGATTGTCAAATCAATCTATATTTTCAACTTCGTCCTCTGCCTCATATAAATAGGACTAAACACTGTTTATCCTTAATTTATCGATGTGTTTAATCAGACTACCAATTCACAAAACAAAAGCATATACGAACAACATCAATGTAAGATTTGTGAATGAATTGTCCGACTTTACACATAAAGAAAGTTTCTTGAAAACGGAGTTTGACTCTTAAAATTCCAAGCCCAAGTTGTCTGAATTTTATTTATCGCTTTTTTTCCTTGAAGACTCTTTCGGTAAATTGCAAATGGCGGCTTTCAACCAAATCATTAGTCAGATATATAAAAGGAAGCTGTTCTTTAGCAGAAACTCTAGATCTGTTGTTACCTTAATCATAACAATTTATCAGAGAAGATTTTTCTTGTTCCTCTTTTTAAACGTTTATATATACTTCACCGTTACAGACAGGAACATCTACAAGTGATGGATATTTCCCATCTAAACAAGTTCAAAAGAAAGTAGTCAATCAAAATATGTCTTCAATTCAAACTGTCAGTTGGAAGTATCGTATAAACTAGATTCCGAAATATCCATACATCAGTGATATTCATTTGCGAAGTTCTGGTCTGAAGCAAAAACGTACAGCAAAATTTGTACCTCGTAGTTTGATACGAAATTGCTATGCGACATTCTTGATTTTTCAGAGAAATAGTACTTCGTTTTTGGTCGAATATACAGAGATTTGTTTTTACAAGTTCATGCAGTGGTCCATGCACGAACGTTCTGCGTGGTATTTGGTTAGATATGATAATTGAGAACCTCCCTCTATCACTATAACAGGAACTCTCGTGTTATGGTGATGATGATTTCTACCAAATTTTATTACGAAAACGGCCGCAAACTGATTTACAAGACTGGTAAATCGTTAAGGAAACTTTGTCCCTCCAACATTGTTCAGTGCTCCGCAAGATATAGTCGGCTTACTGCATGATTTAAACCAATACCTCATTTTTTATCATTTATTTATTTTAATATTTTTTCTTTACATACATTGAAAATTAATATATATTTTCTGGCGTTCTTGTAATCATATGTATATCTAGTCTGTAATTATATCTGACATTTTTTTTTGCCATGCTGGTTTTGTAATATCTATGTTCATTGTGGCCGCATTATTGAAAAATTAAAGACGAATGAAAGAACCATAAAGCAGATATAATGTAATACCTTTTCAAGCCTTAAATTGGTTCTATCTTTTGTCGTAGCGAGGGTAGCCGTCCTGTTTACGATATTAATTTAAAAGCAAATCTACTAGTTATTCCCTTTCATGTTCAGGTAACTGTGGACTGGACGTACTAAATATACACCTTCGCATGGAAAATTATTTTATTCTACCCCAAATGCAAGCACTACCTCTCTGAAGTTTAATTATATCGCGCAGGCCCATCGACCTTACGACCTATCATGTTATGGGCATCATACGTTTGCTCTGATCCTGTTCTTTAAGATGTATTATTTGCGCCATTTTTGTCGATCACATGCTACAATTTACTTGTAGCTACCTCTATTGATGTAATACATGTATAGAACAGTTAAATACGATACATGTATGGCTAGCTCCGCTGTCTCCAAATTCTTCGTAAGGGGTGGACGTGCAAGATGTATATAAAACGTCAGTGACGGCGATGCCAACTTAAGCCGGTATGAAATATTGTTCTGCATATACAATAGAATCAGTAAACTTCTACTTTGTATTACAGTATAAACCTGTCTAAACTGAACCCCTTTCTGACTGGAGGTTTTTGGTTCACTTTAGACAGGTGTTCGCTTCACAGATTTCGAAACACATTGACATTGACAGAAAGGGATCGAAGAAGATTATTTGTATAGGATGGTGTTCGATTTATTCAAGGCTCGATTTATACAGGTTTCACACATACGGCGAAACGCCCTGTCGTTCCGTTTAGGCATGTGTTCATTTTACAGAGGATCAAAACACATTATTACTATAAACAGATGGGGGATTTAATCAGATGTCTGGTGTAGGTGTTCGATTTACTGTACTGAAATTACACCGTTTGATATATATTTTTTCTATACAAGTTTCATCTACATTCATACCAGAGTCTTTCAGAGACATTAGTATTATCATACAATTTATTTATTTTGTAAATTGTGATTTTTTACACCCTTTTTAAACCGTACCCTGAATAAATCGAACACCAGTCTAAACCCAGACATCTTTAAAATTCCATTCTGTCAATATGTTTTGAACCTCTGTAACCACTGCCTAAACGAAGCAAAACCGCCTGTCAAAACGACGTTCTGTTTAGAAAGGTTACACTGTATCACTGTGTTTTACAACACTTTACATGTAGTAGTCTAAAGAATCAACAGAAGGCCACACTCAGAAAGATATTTTTTACTTTTTCAGCGGTATACAGCAGTCATGATCTAGATGGTAGGATGACTTATTTTGATATTAAGTGAAAAAAATGTTTTCTGCAATTATATCTTTGTTGTGTTGGCATGGCAAAGACTATAAAATCTGTGGCACGATTCTGTGTGGACTATTTTACATTTGTATTAAGTTTTGTATAAACGATTTTATTTCCCGCCAGTTACGTAATACCTATAAAAAAATATTGAATGATGCTTGTTCATAAGTCTGATTTAGCTCGAAAGGGAGCGAGTTGCATGTATTAAACAAGGATTATCTGACAAGTACTGGCAATATTCTTTGGTACAACAATTAATCTTTTTAAGAAACATGCACGATGTGAAAAATCATATTACATGCATGTCAAACACCAACCAATCTGACGATTTAAGTCCACTGTTTAATCTCTGCTTCAGTGGACGTGCTTCAAAGATTTTTATTAGATTGACCATGTTCACTTGAAGGGTATTGCAATCAAATTATGAAATATTATATTAAAAGGATATATAAAGATTGCATTTATTTATTGATTCTGATGACACAAATCACACTGTGAAAGTGGTCGGTAATTCTTTCCTGTCTTTTACTCAGTGCCTGATTCTTACAGAGACTGACACTAAAGCGTCAATAAATAGACGGTATTTAAACACTTGATACGTTCGTGAAACACATTGCATGTTAAAATCGAAGACCATATGCTCAAATAGCTTAATCATCAGATATTCGTCAGCCTTGTTAAATCGTTTATTTAAAATGTTTGATCAAAAATCGGAATTATATATATGACTTTATCTATATGGAAATGACTGTTAAAATCGAATAAATCTCCGTAATTTACCCCCTCTTTTTGCCCAACAAGTACATCATTCATACAATAACATAAGCCCTAATACTGTCTTAAAAAGTCTGAAAGCGCTATCGTTTCGTAATTGTATATTTCTAATCTATCCAACTCATGCTACAGTATATTACATATATTACAGTCATGTAATTCTGAAATTCTAAAATATTGGCTAGTGATTCTTAAAAGAAAAGCAGAGGATGCCCACTTTCACGATATACACATGTACCTGGTGCCTGCTAACAGTTCTTTATGGACAGAGACAGAGCGCTTACATTTTTTTGCATGTTTTCGAAGACTCTTACACAGTATTTATGTCTTTGTGATTTTTTTTCTTATTATTATGATCTTTTCTATCGCCATCAACTTCGGCCGCGACAAAATATTCGAATACCCAAAACCGTTTATATAGATGTTACTAAAACAGTAATTGATTGTATTGGTGTCTTTATTTTGGAAACTTTGCTTTCAAAATTGGCTTTCGAAAATAATTACTAATTAAACAAGAGTCGCTAATATACAAATGAAGAGTGCATTATCATGCTAACATGATCACTGATATTAAGTGAAAATACATGTATACAAAACAAACAACATAAAAAAAAACTTTAGGTAAGCAAGACAAGTTTGCAATTAGATGATATTCATGAACGACAAATCTCATGTTGTGCAATGTTAAACTCCAAACAAGCTATTCAATATATTGAGATTTTAAGAAATTCTGAAATAACATGTATGAGCATAGACCCGTTGAGTCGATTTTAAAGCGACATTCTATAATGTATTTGGTGTGGTAAAACTAAATGCGTTGGAATCAACTCATCGCTGGAGATTTTTCATTAGAAAGAAAATTCAATTATAATTCGATTGTAGTTCATTGCAAGGCGGTCATCTTCTTCATATTGCTTGTTAGTAATTAATAAAGGGTAATAACAAAACTGCCACACTGGTTGACAAAAACTCCAGGCAACAGTCAAGGGCGGAAATTTGAAGATTTTTTATACTGTTACAGTATGACAAAAGAGGATTATACAAAGTTTCCGTCAATTTATCAATACTCCATTAGTGTTTATCAACACTCCTCTAGTTAGAAGATAAAAACCGTGTAACATGTTATAACGTACAACTTTCACGGAAAACATATTTACTACACGCTTTGTCGTGGTTGGTATTTCCATGCCATGTACATGAAGCTGATATAGGACAGCAACTAAAATCACCTTACAACGTATGCCCCATTTTTGTAAAGCTACATACCATAAATCTATCGGGAGTCGAATTAAGACAAAAATTCAGACGGACAATGAAATTTACCACCCACTCGTTGAGTGGGGGCATGGAAAAATAAAAACTGCCCGACAATTTATGGGTAAAATATTGCCCGTTTTTATGACTGGAGTACACCTACACTTTTTTTTTGATACGACGCATTGACGTTGTTTTTATATAAGTAACAAGCTAGAACTTTGAATGATTTTTATCCACTTAGCTTTGCACTTGTAAACGCAAGATGTTTTTCTATTTTGTATTGTAAATCTATTTATCTCATAAAATGTCAGACAACTAATTTGTTTGATAACCCCACGACATAAAAGAAAACAATACCTTTTGTACCTGAATTATCTGACTGCATCATTGCGCCAGAAGGTTATTTTTTTCATTTTTATAAATCAATGAAACCTAATTGGTTTTTTAACAAAGAATCCTATCATATCCTACGAGCACATGTTTTGGTATAGAAAGGAACGATGTTATCTAATTTATTTGAAAATTAAAGTGGTTATTCAGTCAATATCCTAGATAAACATCCTTTCATTCATTTTATGAAGAACGTGGAAACAGGAAAAAAACACCGCCTTTTATAATGCTGAAAGCATTGCAACATAGGGTAATGAAATTTCAGCCCTAAAATTTTTCTTAAAACTACAAGCCCCGTCTTTTTTATTCTTGTAAAGATTAACCTAAAATGATGTCGTTATGAAGATATACTGTTTTATTAACATTTACATTTGTTACTTTGTATGTATTGCTTTTGGTTACATTCTGTGTGTCTGTTTCTTATGTCTGGTCTTTGTCAAATGGATTGCATTCTTTTGATTTCCTCTAGAATCTTGGTTCCCTCGATTGCTCTTATTATGTCGAATTCAATAAGGGTATCAGATTTTTTTTCTGCTGCAGTAAATTTTTATCTGTAAGGGAATTTTCTCAAAAAAGTAAGTAGAAAATAGAGGGTATGCAAAAACATCTTTTATTTAAAGATTAGTTACATTATTTGTAGTTAATGCATTGATTGTACATTTAGTCTACTCCATGGTTATAAACGTGTCTACATGCCATTCACGCAAATACACATAAATGCACTAGTTTCCTTAATCTATGCAAGAGCTGGAATTGTTTTGTTCAAGTATGGCAATTTTATGTAAAAAAACACAAAACGTTAATCCTCGCAACTATAAGCTCATGCTAGTTCATAATTAAACTGTATGTAATATTCCTGTACTTACAAGTTAAGATTACAACGTTAAACGTGTACTAACGTTCTACTAATGTTTGCTCACCGTAAGCTATTTTGTGTTTGTAAACCAATTAATTATCTTCTACATGCATTAATTTGTGTTAATAAATAATGTGTTGTGACTGTTTCTTTCTTCTTTTCTGATATTTTCATTTAATTTTTTTAAATTATTTTTGTCGTTTTTGTGATTCTGGATATCCTATTATTCGTTCTAATAATTGTTGCCTTGCTTATTGTCCCTTTATAGCCATTGGCTCTTGGCTATTTTTTAGTTTTTCTTTGACTTCTGAATGAAGCCAAACAGAGTATAGTAAAATGTAGATATAAATAGGAATAAAAAAACGTGTAGTCCACATGCTGATATGTCTTTAACCCTAGACCCTGCTATAAAATATACAGTTAAAGTTATGAACAGATCAACTAGTTGTTTCAAGAAAGCATTCTAATACTGGAATCTCGTTTTATGTATTCATTTAGAAATAAAAAAAGGTTAATATTGATACTATTAACACTTGTTCGTTGAATAAAGTAATTTAAACTAATTTCTTTGGTGATCCTGATTTTTCTACTAAAACAAACATGATGAATGACATGCATTTTTCAAGTGGCAATAATAATTGGCAATATTTTTCTTATTCGATAGATAATCTTCAAAAGAGTCCTACTTGTTCCGTGTAGTTCTACTTCATCTTCCTACTGCAATAACAGGTACAATTTAACAATATCAAATAGATTTAATAATTTAAAAGATCGGGTGTACGATCGGTGATTTAGGTCACACATTTATCACTGCACATTATTCAGTGTAAACGATACTGATTGTGCTTACCTAATGCAAATTGGCACGCACATCAAGATTAGCCGCACAAAATATGCGTTTCCTTTTTGAATGTCAATCATTACTGGAAGTTATACTGAATAATATATATATTCTCACCTTTGTACCCGGTGAGCAATTTGAATGGATAATTTGACTTCTCATGGATCTTGCAAACTTATATATTAATTGTAAACTAGGTATTGATTCAATACAATTTCCGGAAATGCAAGTGGACATTTCAAAAGAAAGAACCATTCATGAACTTGACTCAGCGATTTTCTGTTTATGACAACGGTATGATCCTGTATCAATTATCCATTGCAATTTAACATTATAGTAATGTTGTTTAAGTACAAACAAGATACCGTCGTGTATAACCACATTGTCAAGATACTTAATAGTAAGTGAATATGCCATACATGTTGCTACCGCAACCAAATTCAATATGGCATATGGATCTGGCTAATAACTAACACTTCATTACTTACGCAACCGAAGTTTTGAAAAGTTATCATTTATGAAACGTTTTCTATCAACGAATGTTTGTTACTCATAAAACAAAAATAGGCTTACGGTGATGAAGCTTTTTTGAAGACGTGTACATGTAGTGCTGAAGCTTCCGTTTGTCTAAAAACTGTAATCGTTTATCGACCAGAGAAATAATGTTTTAACGTAAGTAATTATTATTTCTAGTAGGGGTCATAAAAACACGATAAAACTAAACATCTCCCACATAGACATATAAAACATCAAGTGCTATATTTAGATTTAGAAATAAAAAAGTTATATGTATATGTTTATATGTAGACCAGAGTAATCGAACAATGATAGTACATGTATTATCATACTTGTAGTTGAGTTGCCTTCAATTTTCAATTAACACCTATTTCCTACAGTGCACACCTGATCTATGCTCCAAGTTTTAGTGGAGTCCGAGTTGCTCATTTCCTTTTGTTACTTTGTATGTATTATTTTGGTTATTTTATGTTTTCTGTTGTGTTTGTCTGTTTTCCACGTCTGGTCTTCGTCCCAGGATTACATTCTTTTGATTTCCGCTAGAATCTTGGTTCTCTTGATTATTCTTCAAAAATGAATTTAAAACCCGGTAAAGCAAATCAGATATTCAATGGGAAAACGCAACATTTAAATGTTTTTCGTGGTGTTTTAAGTAGTATTCCGCCTTACAGTACCCAAAACCCTATTCACTCTTTTATCCCCAATGATTAGGATTGAAAATCAGTAATAACTATATTGACTGCCTAATTAGAGATTAAAAAGCTACATTATTGATACCTCTTAGTAAATATCGACAGCAAAATGTAAACAGAAAAAAAAATAAAATGCTTCGAAGCTTGATACAACCGCATAAGTCGAACAATGAACAGTGTGGACAAAACATTCAATATTTATACAGATTTTAAGATTGATTGCGATTAGACATTTGACACAATATAAGAATTTGATCAGGCCAGTTTTTGGCCCCTTCTTCCTAAATGGTTAGTGTCACGATCTCCAAAGTCAATCCCAACCTCTTCAGTTTGGGTAGTGGCGCTTTGTGGTGTAATTACAAGAAATTCATTCTTATTTATTCAAGTTATCATACAGGAATCAGACAAATGCTTCTTTAAGGCCCTTCTTGTTCCCCCTTTTTCCCCTATTATTTTTTTTCTAAATCGGCCTAAGTCACAACCCTCAAAATCAATCCAGACTTCCTGTTTTGACATTACACCGAGTAGTGCGGTTCAAAAGAGATATTTGTACTCACAGTCATGTAATTGTTCCGATATCGGGAAAATGCTAATTGCTGTCCCCTTCTTGGTCTATCATTTAAAAATATTAACGCCCAAATAAATCCAAGTATGACCATCAATTTGTTTTTATTAGAGTTGAGCTAAACAGTTAAATTCTTTGAAGAACATGTGTTTGTCTCTTCCAAGCGGTCGAGGCCATAATCTCTATAACCAAAACTTGTGGTAAAATCAAAGATCTACCGACTTATTTCAAGTTATGGCACGAAAACCAAGTGTCGACCGACGACGATGACAGAGACGACGACACCAACAACGCTACACCATTATTCGACCGCATTCATTTTTGCGGCCGTTTGAATAATAACAAACAAACAGACAAACAAACAAAACAAAGCAAAAAACAACAACAAACAAAAAAAGTAAGGTCATCAACATTCTTTTATCAAAAATAAGAATCATATTTTATGAGAACATGAGTAGTTTTAATTAGAACATTTGATTAAAATATTTTGAGGTTGTGCGTGTTAAATGTTTTTTAGATAAACTATTTGATGAAATAAATAATGTTCTTAAAACCGTTTATTATAATTCCGTCGTCCCTAGTTTCTACATTGTACTTGTCAACATCAATTTCATCACCTGTTTAACAAATGTCAATGTCAGGGTAAGTTATTGTTCTAATGTAGGTATTTAGGACTGACATGGCTACATAGTTTATATCGTGACCCAGAACGTGACGTTTCATACTTTGTTGTCGATTCGTATTTCTGTGCGTTTATTATCTATAATTCATGGGGTTTGAAATGGAGTACACTATACACAGGCAAAATTAATAACTATTTCACTTGATTTTCACCTGAATCGAGCAAATAAACTTTATTACAGTGTTCACGTGAAATTCGAGAGAATCGATCCTTCACGTGAAATTCATGTCAATTGTTCACATGGAATTCGTATTAAGTGAATTTCATGTGAAAATCACATTAATTACATGTGAAGTTATCGTGAATATCAATTAACATGAATTTTATGTGAAAAATATTTGCTTACTACAGGGCTTTGGGTTTTTTTTATTTGGAGTTTAAGGTTTAATTCTCTAGGATAAGGGTGTTTCCTGTTCAGGTGTGTAATATTCGTTTTTATTTAAAAAAAAATTGCAGTTATAAGACCAACTGTCCAAAACTATATGATGTGAATACTGATGCCTGTGATTTCAACACTCATGTAGGTATAAGCTGTTTGTTTTATAATGATTAAGTTGATGTCAACTTTTATGTAGCTTCAGCATGATAAGGTTTGACATTAGCATGATAGGGAATGACATCAGCATGATAGGATGTGACATCAGAGTGTTAGGGTGTGATATCAGCATGATAGGGTGTGATATCAGCATAGTAGCGTGTGACATCTGCATGAAAGGATATTTGACATCAGCATGATAGGGTGTAACATCAGCATGCAAGATAGGGTGTGATATTAGCATGATAGGGTGTGACTTCTGCACGATTGGGTGTGACATCAACATGATAGGGTGTGGCATCAGCATTATAGGATGTGACATCAGCATGCAACGGTGTAACTTCAGCACGACTTTTGTCTTGATCATGTAGGAACTTCCGGCGGCATTAGCTGAACAATGATTGTTTAGAACTCAGGAGTTGGTGGAATCGGTGTCGTTTGGACACACTACTTGAAATGTTATGCTTTAAGTGGCGGATCAAGAAATTCCAAAAAGGAAGGAGGCGCTGACTTATGACCAACTCTAGTGTTTTACAATTTGCTGTATGTTTTACTAATGTTTTGAGCATAAAGGAGGGGGGCATGGACCCGCCTATGATTTAATCTTGTAGTTTCTATACACAAACACAATCTCTATTTTGTAAGTTGCATAAATACAGCTTCACAATGTATGCCCAGCCGATAAAGGTACTTATTAATTAGACAAGTGTATGTATCAATATAATAAATAATAATCCGAATACCATTTTGACCAAATATCTTAATCGATGAACAATATTAAGAAAGCACACGTAGATTTATTTATTTCGAACAAACACATATAGTTTTTGGACAAAAGCCTTTGGAACAATTTTCTAAACACCACCCTATCATATTATTATGTGTGGCAAACTTTCCTGCGCCTCTGCACCGCATTTGTGCACTAGATGGAATTACTTTACGTTTTGGTATATTTATTTTGTTCGGAACAGCTTTGTTTTTGTTCGAACTTAGTAACCGAAGAAAGTTATGAGCAGACACAGGAGCCACCTCGTGTCGAGAGCTTTCTTTAACATCTGATATACTGTTTTGTGAAATATGTTGAATATTTCTTGAATGACGAGTATTTCCAACAGGATATGTTGTCAATTGTGGCATCACCACATGTGTAGTTCTAGAATCACATGTGCACATTATTGTTGGGCAGTTTCCCGCATTACAGTTCACGCTACACCACTCGCTAGTTCCCGCAACTTTCTCAAACTCTTTGGTAGCATGGCATCTTGGTTCCACCGGTACATGGTCAGTTTTCATATTTTGTGTCTTAGGTTTATATTTTTTTAGTATGGTGGGTCTCCGCCAATCTTCGTCCACAATGAGCTCGCTTAGCATCATAGGGCCTGTGGGGTCTCCCAAATCCGCCTCCACAATAGTTGGTTTTGATGGTGGCCAATGACTTGACGGTCTGTTACTTTTAGATTTACCCTTAACGTTAAACAATGGCAAGTGATTAGGCTTCGTCATCTCTACTATATCATGCCCAATAGGATTCCATTGAACCAAGGCTAATCTTGAATTGCGGTTTGTTGAAACAACGGTCTGTAACAGTGTCCACAGAACACTGGTCAATTTATCAAGGGCAGGAGCTAACTTGGTTTTTGCCCCAATCAAGTCGATGAGTTCTGAAGGATTCGAAAGTAGATTGAAATTTGATTTCATTTTATCAATCATTTGAACTGGCTTTCTCATTCCCATGCGCTTTATAGAAACATGGTCCGTTATAGACACATCTGCACAACCATAGAACTCTTCCTGTGGTCCGATACCTTTGCCACAACTTCCGCTTTTTTTATCACAACCCCATCGATTGCCTTTAATAATAATAAAAAAAACAATTCATTGCCTGTCAATAATGTTATCGAGGTAAGATTCCGGATTTCAGGCTATGGGTGTGAAAAGAAAAAAGCCAAGCGAAGCAAGGCACGGGAATGTTAGGGGTAGAACTTGTGATATATCAAAATTTAATGTAAAATATTTTATCCACTTTTAAAGGTATGTGTGGACGAGGTTTTGGAGGCGTACGAATAGTCCTCCCCTATACAAAATTGCATAGAAAACTAAGAGTAGGAATACTACAATTGTGTAATTTTCAAGAATCCGAATTTTCTATCTTTATAAATGTTTTTGTTTTATCAGTTATGCATCATCTATTGTATAAATGAAAAAAAAATAATAAAGTGATGAAAACATTTCAACCAGAGAGTAAGTTATTTGTCCTGTTCATATATTTTTCTTATAATGAATTTTATACTGAATTCTCTGTTTTAATCAAACAATGATTATAAATGTATCATATGTGTCTATTGGTAGATTATGCATAAATAAAGCAAATGAGCAAAGATAAAAAAAAAACATTACCTGTTCTGTATCGCCACTGCAACACACACTGGGTACAAACAAGTTCTTTCGGAAGTTTACCTTTCATTGACACAATGCCATTTTGATTACCACCTACGTGAAATCTGCCGTCCTTGGAACCAACGACAAAAACGGGATACCTGTCCAAGCACTTTTGTGTCACCGGTTTTTTAATATCGTTATTTGGACAGACTCTGAATTCAAAATATCCCACGTGATTTGCAGTTACATCAACTGCTAAATCAATAATTTGATTAGTTCTGTAGTGTCGAGAGATGACGCCCTTGCCGTAGGTTCCTCCCGCTTCGTTTGGTCGTGGCACCTGTTGATAGGGGTCACCACATACACCACATCGACCTGCCTGTGTAATCCAGTGGTTCTAAAATAAACACGCAAATTGAACTCCTCTATTACGAAAAAGAATTTACGTAAAGCAAATTATTCCAATTTTAAGATAGTAAAAAATGTTAATTATGTCACATAAAAATTAAAATTTCTACAAATTATTTTTGCAGTGATGGATAAGTACAAATACAAGAATAAGTTAATATATGACAAAAGTGACTAGTGAATAAATTAAGAAAAAAAACAATATTTGAAAAAATAACATTTAAAAACATAGACAACCAAAAACAAAATAAAATCAGAAGAAAATCAAATTTAAGAAGTGATGATAAATAAACACCCCTTTAAGTAATTGATATTTTTACCTACTTGGAACCCGCCACAGTTTAATTCATTATCGTTGGCATTCCTTGGCGTATTAAAACCCCTTCTCCACATGGTAGATCTTGCGGGAGGTTCCCATAATTTCCCATGTCCTTGAACGGACTCGATATATATTATCCATAGTAGAAACAGAAGATATTTCATTATTTTTCTCTATTTATTTCACAAATTGAATCCATTTTCAAATTTATATATTGGTTGACATAAAAGATCCATTTTACTGGAATTTCCAGAAACTTTTGACATGGCTAATATTCTCTATAATCCAATGTCTGAAAAAGAAAACGTTTTCTCGGACTTATATTGAGTGTTTATTCTTGGCATTTATTTGTGAAATACTTTCGCTACAAAATAGATATAGTACATAGCTTAGTATCACAAAAAACCATTATGGTAACAGAGAATGTGTTTTTACTGTTAAGCTAATGGTTGTAATCACGATAGCCTAACACTTCTCCAGGTCTAGTCATTTACATTTACACTGACACATATTATTATTTCTATTTAGTACTGAATAGGAGAAGCTATAAGGGACACCTATGACTGACACCTTTCATAAACGGAAATTGTTTCTTCAGATAGAATAGACTGAGCTTATAATTTCATTCTAAACTAATGCACAAAACACTAAAATTGTGGACAATTCATTAGGTATTGGAATTACTAAATACTTCACCTAGAATATTGGCTTTCTACAACTTCTTATAAATTGTAAAATAAATATACATAATTGCATTGCAATATGGTGTTTTGATAAAACAAATCGTGTGTTTCACGCCTTCATTCGACTGATTTATTAGTATTTGTTACTGTATGTATTTTCCAATCAATATGTTGTAAATATGTCATAAAAGCGACAACATTTAGTTCTTTGTTCATAATCTGGCGCAAAACAGTAATACAACAGCATTTCATATCAATTTAGTATCATCCATTACATTGATATATAATGCTCCTTATAATAATACACATTTCAATGTCCTCCTCCGATAGGGGCAAATAGTGCCTTCTGAATATTTATACAACTGTAAACTTAAAATACTTCCAAGCTTAAACATTTATTCAAAACGTCTTTTTGTTCCAGATGGGGTCACAAAAACTTTATATTTGGGCTAGTTTATACGGGAATATATTGGATGTTTTATATGACTTAACACAATAACATTTTAATATTTTTACAATTACACGCAATACATGATAAATATAAAATAAATACAAATTACAACTAATCATTTGAACGAGAAATTAACAACAATAACTGTTCATAATATTACAAAATGTATTCCCATAACTCTAAAAAAATCAATAGGGAATGCAAAGCTAACGTAAAAATCCTTTCACTGGGCCAAACACTTGTGAAATAAATATCACTGAAATCAATCAACTGTTGAAGGAACGTATATGTGTGAACGAATGGAAAGTGGTTTACCATAATATGCTTTAATCCCAAGTAAACTATGTTCAATGTTTTATGAAGCTTCTACTTCAAGTTTAATCTAACGAAAACTATGTATCACCTAAAGGCTGCATGATTATACTAACAGCCCTGAAATGAGGTTTACTATCTTGCAGTAAAACACCAACTCCTAGAAGTCTACAAGCCACAATAGAATGAAAATTTCCCTACGTTTTACAAAAAGGTTGCATCATATAGAACTCCTTAGAAGATTTCAGTAAATTCAGTAACCACTTTATGTACAAATAAAGAGAAAATAAAAGTCTGTTAAAAGATTGATGGGGTTTTAACGACGGAGCAGAAATATTTCATCCAGGAGATGCACATGAAATGGATGATAAAATGAACATGAAATGATGATGAAATGAAAAATTGGATGGGACACAAGGATAATGGGGCCAGTTTCCGCTGAAAATTCTGTGGCGGAGCCCTATGGTTCCTACTCCGGGAGAATATCACAGTAGGGTTCTTTAACGTGCGAGGAACGTGGCATCTTCCCCAACACGGTGCACCACTATGGTTTGCGGTCAGGTTTTCCGTATTATAGCCTGACAACCCCAGCACGACAAGCTTTAAGCTGCTGCGGGTCAATTCTTTTGACACCCGGACCTTTGCTTAAAAGACGATGATGTTCATTGGAGCTTTGATGTAACTTTTTCCAAAATGATCTAAATGACGTATAATATATGTAACTAACTAATGTGCATTAAAAGTTGTGTAAAACTATTTTAGCGTACGTTCTAAAACCCATTTGATTGAATTAGTAGTGTGATACTAAAGCTAAAGATACCATTCTACAAAGTGTTTATACGTGTTCACTGTTATAATAAATTGATATACAAAGTACAAGAAACTATAGAGAATGTGTTATTTTTGTGCCTGAAGGTTAATGTAAATGGCGTGTTATACTAGCACACAGAAAGTATAAATATTGAGGGCATCTCCATGAAGTAATTAGTTCTTTTCTTGATTATTCGATACTTTTGCGACAGCAATAACGGCTTTGACACCCTTGATGACCTGTCAAATAATATTGACATGATTATTATTAATAATGACTTTTTATTAAGAAAAAATGTCAGGTTCATTGAAACGACTTACTATTTGTGAAACTAATAAATGTTTTTTAAACAGTGTATTTAAAAAATAACTAAGCGTAGCGGATCGAGATACTGAAATATTCTTTTTTTTTCTTGGTTTATGAACTGCATATTTTAATGTTTTAATCAAGGCTACTTTCACTTTGAATTCATTTCTCTGACCCATTTCTACTGACCTATCTGATACTTATTGCGACTGGTTGACATATATCGTTAGCCTTGCATGCAATATTTGGTATTATCTCTTGTCCATGTATAGTTTAGATGGTAGAATAAGTCATATTTTCATGTATATTCTTATTTTTAACATTTTAAGCAATAAAATTCCAAATGTAAACTTATTTTTTGTATAATTAGCTAATGCAATTAATATTTTATAAAACCTTATCACTGAACATTAATCTAAGAATTCCAATTTTAAATATAAGATTTATTAGCAGTTTAAGACCCCAAAAGTTTTTGATTTCTTTTTGTCAACCGCAAACAAGTCATTGATTTTATTATATGACAAACTCTGTATGATACATCGATCCATAAACATTAGACAAGGTAGGTCTGAGAGAAAATACTGACAATAAACTGTTTTGGAATCTAATTGCCCATTAGTAGAGATTTCTCATACTTTATAAAAAATCTTCTACCAAATATACCGACAAAATGTTATCAAAATGCACTGACCTATTCCTTCACTCTTATTAGGCAGACTTTATATCTGATCTGACCTAAAAGAAGGAATCCTTGAATCTTATCTTAGTTTCTGCTATATAGATGACAGATTATCTTCAAACAATCATAGTCTCTAGGATTTCATACATCTCATCTACCCCAACTTAAGAATAAAGGACACTAAAGACACTATGAGGTCAGCAGCATATCTTGACCTATACAAAGGGATCGATGGTAAGGAACATCCATGACAACACTGTTCTACAAACGCAATGACCTCTCTTTCCATATTATAAAATTTCTGTGTAATGAGTTTTTGTATTACAATTTATACGTTATGCAAGAGCTTGTCGTAGCTACGTGGACGTTTTGAACCTTCGACTTCTAACAACTAAGCTGCTAAAAGAGGGCTGTGTTGTCTTGAGATTGAAGTCATGAATTCATAAGTTTTACTATTGTTATCATGAACTCGTGGATCGCTTTAATGTATGCATCTGCATCACGAGAACCGATTAGTTCAGTGTTAGTTTTCCTTTCCTTGTTTGTCTACCCCGCACTTTACATTTTATAACTCTGCGGCTGTTTATAAAAGACTAATCCTGACGTTGAACACGTAACCAATTAAATTATAAATAATTAGAACTAAACGAGAATGCACATTGAAACTAAAAACGTGTAATATGATCTGCAATCAAACAATCAAGAAATCAAGCAAACCCCCGTCTCAAACAAACATTGTGAAGTGCATGTGACCTTGACTTAGACCAGTTGATAAAAATCAACAGGTGTCTTTTTTCCACACATGTACGTGGTTACCTGGCATAAGTGTTATGAACTAGGGGCCCCAGAGGGGCTGTATCGCTAATCTGGAGCTCGTGTCCTTGCCTTATGAATATTTATTATCCAAAAATATAAGTAAATTCTGCAAAACAGCTATGTTTGACCCTTCAGAGGCAGTAACTCCTTCTAGGATTTTTTTCATGGCAATGTGTTTGTAGTACAAATCATAGGAATCTTTCAATGATCAAGAGTTGTTTCTTTCTATTATTGGTTCAATTTGTGATCTTGGGTTTAGGAGTAAGATCACGTGATGTTCTGTTTTTATGGTGTGACGTAATAGGCTGGAATGAAAACCAAGTTAACACAATATAACTTTATTAAAATAGATGTTTCTTGTATGGCGGCCGTTGTCCAAGTGGCCCGAATAATATAATCAAAACAATATGATAATGCATTAGAATAGGTTAATAGCTAACATTTATGCATAAATTAAACAATGGGGAATGGGAGCGACCATCAGTTGTTGTTCCCTCAACCTTCTCAAATCTTTAAATTTTGACCTCTCACAAATACAAAAATGCCACGTTCAAGATGCTGTAGGTGTAGGAGGTGAACATCATTCAATCATAGGTCTCATACTTTTGTCTTTCAACATAGGACACATGTCCTTCATATACAAGTTTCATGTTTTTCCAAAAATGCAACAGAGTCTGATTCTTGGATTTGACTTTTTAACAAAACACAGAGCAAACATTGATTGTCCAACACATACTTTACACATCCCAGAACCAGACAGTGAAGAAATTCCAATCACACACTCTATTGCATTAGACAGTGGCTTAGCTAGAACAAAAAGACACATGAAAATCAAACCAATGCATCAAGTTGATATACCAATTAAAGTGTCACATCTCAAGAATACCATTGCACTTCTAGAACCTTTACAAAACCTACCAACACAATCACTCGCAGGCGCAAAATGCTTAGTCAAACTAGATGAAACGGGTGACTCATGCATCAGGATCATGAACCCAACAAAGAAAAACATACATTTACCAGCAAATGTAGTTGTTGCATCAGTCTGTCAAGTTGAATCCAATTCAATCACACCATTACAAGACCCACCAAATGATGAAAACCAACACACTACATGTACCATGAATCATACCGAAGATCAACCATGTTTAGATTTTGACTTGAGCCACTCAGACTTAACAGAAGAACAAAAAACATTGCTTTTAGCATTTTTACACAAAAACAGAAAAGCATTTGCAAGAGATCTAAGTGAATTAGGTTTAACTGATCTATACAAACACACAATAGATACAGGAGATGCAACACCAATCAGAAAAAGATTTTACAGACAATCACCAACAGTCTTAGATACAATGAACAAACAGCTAGAAAAAATGCTAAAACATGACATAATTGAAGAGTCAAACAGTGAGTGGGCAGCTCCAGTGGTAATGTGCAAAAAGAAAAATGGTGAACTTAGATTTTGCTGTGATTTTCGTGCACTGAACAAAGTTACAAAGCCAAAATTTTTTCCACTGCCACGCATTGAAGATGTGCTAGACTCCCTAGGGCGTTCCCAGGCTCAGATATTCAGCACACTGGATCTGTTGTCAGGCTATTGGCAATGTCCGTTAGATCCAGCTACTGCACAAAAATCAGCCTTTGTTACACCTAGTGGGGTATACCAATGGAAACGTCTACCATTTGGTTTAGCAGCAGCACCTTCATCATTTCAACACCTGCTGACACAAGTGCTACATCGTCTGAACTACCAAATTGCACTAGTCTATGTTGATGACATTTTGCTGTTCAGTAAAACATTTGAGGAACATTTAAAACATTTACAACTGGTTTTTGATAGATTGATAGCAGCAAACCTTACACTCAATCCAAGCAAATGTCAGTTCGCTCGCAAAAATGTCATTTACTTGGGCCACAAAATATCAAAACAAGGTGTTGAAGTTGATCATGAAAAAATTGAAGCAGTAAAATCTTTTCCAGTTCCAAAAAATGAAAAGGACATAAAAAGCTTTCTGGGTTTATGTGGGTATTACAGGCGGTTTGTCAAAGGTTTCAGCAAAATTGCAAGTCCACTTACAAACTTAACAAAAGAAAGTGTTACATTTCAATGGACAGAGCAATGTCAATCGGCATTTGACACATTAAAACATGCACTTACATCAGCACCAATACTAGCATACCCAGACATGTCCAAAGACTTCATTCTCACCACAGATGCAAGCGGCACAGCTATCGGCTATTACCTTTCACAGTTACATGAAAACAAACAAGAAAAAGTCATAGCTTATGGTGGTAGAAGTATGACAGAAGCTGAAAGAAAATGGTCAGCTAGTGAACATGAATGTTTAGCAATCCTAGAAGGAATAAAACACTACCATGTATATTTAGCATGCAAACATTTCCAAGTTTACACTGATCACAGAGCACTCAAATTTCTTAACAACATCAAACAAAGTTCTGGTCGTTTGGCTAGATGGTCAGTTCTGTTACAAGGGTATGATATGGAGATTTTGTACAGAGAGGGCAAAAGCAATGTAGTTGCTGACTGTCTCTCAAGGCGTAGCTATCCTGAGACACGGGAGGTTGATGTCACTGAGCCAGAGGATAGCATACCCACTGTCAACTCCATGAACAGTACAGACAATGATGCACTTGAAGTGACATTTCTTTACAATGAACCAACAGTAACAAAACCACCAACAATTGCGGAAGTCACAGTTTCAGACATTATACCAGTTGACATAGGCAAACTACAAAGTGAATGTACAGACTTTTGTCATTTGTACACATACCTTAAATCACAAGACTTACCAGATGATGAAAAAATGGCACGCAAAATCACAATTGAAGCAAATCAGTACATCATGCAAGATGGAGTCCTGTACCACCAATATGAACCAAGGTACAAGGGAAAACAAAAACATGACAGATTCATTAAACAACTTGCATTACCACGCACACTTCGAAATGATCTTATGAAAGCATACCATGATCAAGGACACTTTGGATTTGATCGCACATACAGGTCAATACAGCAAAAATACTTCTTCCCAGGCATGTATCAAGCTGTAGCAGATTACTGTAAAGCTTGTGATCCATGTCAAAAAGCAAAGTACCCACCACACTCAAAAAGAGTTCCAATGACACCAATGCCAATCACAGACACCTTTTCAAGATGGCACATGGACTTGATTGGTCCATTCAAAAAAGAAACAAAACAAGGTTATCGCTTTATATTGATCATAGTAGATTCTTTCAGTAAATGGGTTGAAGCTCATCCTGTTAGATCTGAAACTGCTGAAGAAATTGCTACAGTCATGTACAAAGAAATTTTTACACGCTATGGAAGTCCACACTCTATTTGCACTGATAGAGGACAAGGTTTCATGAGCAAACTTGTGGCAGCAGTTAACCACATTTTCAATGTCAAACATAGTTTCACAAGTTCATACCATCCACAAACAAACTCCATAGCAGAACGCACAAACAAAACCATCATACAATGCTTACGAACTGTAGTAGATGAGTCACAATCCAACTGGCCTGAGTTATTACCAGGAGTACTCATGGCATTTCGTATGACACCATCAGCATCATCACAATTTTCACCACATCATCTTGTTTTTGGAAAAGAGATGAACATATTTTTTGATGCAAATCTCATTCCACGAGAAGATCTAAACAAAAATTTGAAAAAACACATTGACAACATTCTCAACAATTTGAAAATTGCCAAAACAATTGCAACTGAAAACTTAGCCATTGCACAACAACAACAGAAACAACATTATGACAAAAACACAGGAGTTCCAGACTTTAAAATCAATGACAGAGTGCTTCTTTACACTCCAAGAGTTCCAGTAGGGTACTCATCCAAACTGTACAAAAAACAAGATGGACCATTTTACATTGTTGACAAGGGTCCAAACTACACTTACAAACTTCGAAGGTGTGGTACAAACAAAGAAATCAAGAGTTTAATCAATGCAAATAGACTCAAACATTACCATGATCCAGATCACAGACAAAATTTAAATGCACCAGGACCAGACGTCCCACGTCCAGAATTACCCAGACCAGTACAACCAAACATACCACAGCAACAACACAATAATGAAAACATAGACAAAAATGAAAACACAAACAATGAGCCAGCGGTTCAAATAGATGACAGGGAATATCCCATAGAAAAAATCCTTCGTTCAAAAACGGTCAATGGTAAAAAGGAGTACCTCATCAAATGGAAAGGTTATACGGGTTCATCATGGCAACCTGCAGAAAACTTGTCAGAGGATACCATTACCCATTACCATGCAACAAAAACACAACAGGGTAGGAAACGAAAACGTCCACATAGAAATCCCTGCTTCAGAAAATGAGTCTTACACACAAGGCAAAATAAATGGAATAGTGAAAACTTCATATTGCCATTTATAGGAATACAATTTATTTTTACATTACACATTTTTACTGGATAATCATTTTTCATTTTACATGTCTATTGTTATAGTTAACATAGAAGCATTTTACAATTCACACTACAGTGTTTTGCATTTCACTTTCAAGTGTTTTCATTTTACATTAAAGCATTTTGCATTTAACAATTGCAAACAACTTCACTTCATTTTTGATTGCTCATCTATGCCTGATTTGATCTACAAGTTAGATGTGAGATTGTAAGGCACTTCCTATGTACTCTTCTTACATTTTTCTCTTCTATGATTTCTAGTGTAGTGTTTGTCAAAATTATGAGCTCGTTCTCATGTTACATAGTGCTATTAGGGAATGGATCCTCCCTTAAACGATAAACACTGCCGTCTTAAAATTTCTTCATCTTTGTTTTCAATAGGAGTACTAAGATTTGCCTGCCTTCTCATGATAATAAGTATGGTCGAGGGTATGTCAACAGACAGAGAGAGCTTACAACGTATTAACTATGGAGTGTTCTTTACCAAACAAGCTAAACTACTACCCAGCTGTGAATATTGGACTCATACTTTTAAAATACCCTTACCAAGAAAACAAGGACATGAAGTATTTAAACAGTGTGATATTATACATAGCAATTGTTTCATCTTAAATCAAGTAGTGTCACAGTTATCAGCGATAAGGACACAAGTATCGACAAATTTAAACCAAACAGTGGACATGGTGCATAACATGTTAAAGCATACAGATGTGACAATTAAATCTGACACTGAATCTAGAACTCGCCGTGGATTGTTTGATTTTATAGGATCCATTTCAAAATCTCTATTCGGCACAGCAACCGTAGATGATGTCAACCGATTGGCTAAACACATAAACATTTTGATCCATAAGAACAATGCTTTTGCAAAAGACCTTATACATCATGATGAATTATTGTCCTCATTCATGGAAAAAACAAATGATAGGTTTGACAATGTAATCAAAGGTATTGAAAACAACTATGAAGGTATTAAGAATATTACAAAAGAAACAGCTAAATTCGTTGCCCATTTCGAACGAATTAACATGAAACTGTCAAACTTTCTGATTAAGCAAATGAATGAAACAACAGAAATTAACAAATATTTAGAAGAACTCAAGTTGGCAATACACGAATTAATTAAGGGAAAATTGTCACCATTTTTGTTAAAGCCACATATTCTAAAGATGACCTTACAACATATTCAAAATATTTTGAATTCTAAGTACAAGGGATTTTTTCTAGCAAGCACAGATCCATCTTTTTACTATGCACATGCGAACATCCTATATGCACGACATCACAACTTTTTATTCATCAGTATCAAATTTCCTATATCAACCTTTTTAACACCGCTTACATTATACAAAATACATACATACCCTGTACCTATAAACACTTCAAGCAATCATGCCACACAGCTTTTAAATCTTCCAGAATACTTGATAATTTCATCAGACAACAGACAATTTGCAGAGCTCACAAACAACTATGTTAAATCATGTGAAGGATCAGAAACATTACTTTGCAAAAATTCATTTCCACTTTTATCTTCGGTTGCACCCACTTGTTCAATTGCATTACTGTACAATGACAAACAAAAAGTACATTCAGAATGCGACTTCAGATTCATTACAAATACAATACAACCTGAGGTACAAGAATTAACCTCTGACATGTTGTTAGTTTATCAAACAAAAACTATTTCATTCGATTGTCCCTCAGGACACCAAATAAACAAGGGATGTGCATTTTGCCTTGTACAGGTTCCATGTTTATGCTCTGTCAAAACTGATTTATTGTTTATTCCTGCTAAAATTGGAAAATGTCAGAATCACACAGATAAAATAACTATTGTACACCCTGTAAACCTTGCGTTAATACAACACTTCTTTTCATCAGACACTTACAACTCCATTTTAGGAGATACAACTTTTACACAGCCAGTAGACATCTCACTTCCAAACATTCAGTTATACAACCACTCATTTTCATCCATGCTGGCACAAGACAGTAAATTGCATTTAAGTTTAAAAAGAATTGCCACAGCAGTAAAGCAAGATAGAAAAGTATTTACATCTTTGTCAGAGCCTCTGCTGGAAGGTGACATAGATGTTAATGACTCATGGCCAAGTCTAGATGGCATTTTTTCAATTGCTGCTCTAGGCTTATCACTTTTAGTAAGTGTTAGCTGTGTCATTCTGTTTAACAAGGTTAGAGCACTAACAGCTGCATTAGTCTTACTGCAAAAAGTACCATCAACACATGCTTTTGTTACTCCTCAAACACCACCAACATTTCATTACAAGTTTTCACCACTGACAACCACAGAAAGCATTCAAATTTCATTCACACCACACATCTATCAATGGTCTTCCATCACGATGTCAGCTTTCACCATTATTGCATTTTTTGGTGTTATTCACTATTTTTACAAACAATTTTGCACCAAACATTGTACCAAAGTTTTGTTAGAGATCAGTAATGGTATACACTGTATAACTGTTCCACTTATAGATCTACCTTTATGTCCACAAGACTGGGAAATATCAAATCCACACAATATTTCTAACATGAGAATCTCCGGCACCATCTTCACCAGATTACACATTCAATTGTCAGGCCTCAACATTATAAATACACACACTAAACACACCTTACATGTACCTGATCTAATTTCAATAAATCCCATCAAAGCAAGATGCTTAAAACACATGTTCAAGTCACCATTTACTTGTTATATATTGATAGTGCATAACAACTTTTTCCAAGTAGTCAAATAAAAAAAAAAAAAATTTACAAACCAACCACATAGCTAGGGAGATCTTTTACAGACGTACCTCTTTGGCTAAAGTTCTCAATATATAAACATTGTATGCGTTGGGCATGGTCTTCTGCCTCTTCGTGTGACTTGCCATCTGATGGTATCGGATGTGAATGTTGTTTTGATCAGTCATTTTCCTATTTATTTGACAATTAGCTTTGTTCTTTGAGGACAAAGAAACCTTAATGAGGGGAGTATTTGTGATAGGGAAAACAAGCCATCATCCCTTCTTGTACATAATATGCATATATTTTTCTTTATTGTTTCATTTGATATTTTTCATGTTTGTACATGGTAATATCCAAGCCAGTCACCTAAACTTAATATTGTTTCACAAGTATTTTAATAAACATATATTTAAAAAGAAACATAATGCTGTAGTGCCAACATGTTTTAAGTATGTAAATATCTTACGTAAGACTAAATAGATACCAAGACTTGATAATTAACTGTATAATTAAGGCTATACAAAATCAGGGATAAGATTATAGCATATCCGGATTAAGGACTGCGTCCTAGCACTTAACATAGGTGGATTAGGTGACATGAAATGGCTTTTCACATATTTTTTCATAGAGGTTCAATAAGGGGTTTTAATATATTTGCTCTTTGTGTATATAGCTATTTTCCTTCAATGGGCCTCACCTGGAGTGAAAACATAACTTTATGTTTGGTAAACTCGGCCACTTGGACAACGGCCGCCATACAAGAAACATCTATTTTAATAAAGTTATATTGTGTTAACTTGGTTTTCATTCCAGGTAAGTAGTAAATTTTTATATTACAATTTGAATGTTTAATAGTTAATATGAGATATTTATGTCTTAGTATAAATTACATTTTGATACTTATTTTTAAGTGTTTTAACTTGCAGTAATTAGCGCACTTTATCTGAATAGAATATCTTTATTAGCACATGACAATCAGTTGTTATTTGTGTTCATATATGTGTGTGTACATTTTAACATTTACTTATGTGTATGTAGTTCTATAATAATCTACTGAATCATTGTCTCAATTACTTACTTTGCAATACTTACTATGGTTCATGCGCATTTATTGGCAACAAGTTCAAGCTTTGGTTTTAAGATATATTGTAGGAGTTATCTCCACTTGAAACTTTATTTTGTAAACAGCGGCAAAGTTACATTTCATTTATAGCTATGAATTCAGCCGTAAATAGGCATTTAAAGGTAAAATTAAACAAATGAGCTGTACTTATGTAATACTTTTTAGCAGCTCAATACCAACATAGTTTAGTAAGCGTAACTTGAATTTCAATTATGCTGCACGCTTTGCATTTCATTTACTAACTTTTTCTTTAGATCACAGCGCGTTGTATATATGTTTTTAGTAGTTATTATGTCAATTTAGTGACAGTTTCAATTTAATCTTTATCTAGATATGTCAATCATTATTGTTTACATTTTGGTTTCTATGGCAACCATGTAGTTACATTTAAGTAAAAGAAGCCCCATGTTTTCATAATTCACAATATTTGTTTGGCACTGTCTAATAACATTATATGAGCTAAATTCCCCCACTTTATCAAAATATGAGTTAAATTCCCCATTGTTTAATTTATGCATAAATGTTAGCTATTAACCTATTCTAATGCATTATCATATTGTTTTGATTATATTATTCGGGCCACTTGGACAACGGCCGCCATACAAGAAACATCTATTTTAATAAAGTTATATTGTGTTAACTTGGTTTTCATTCCAGCCTATTACGTCACACCATAAAAACAGAACATCACGTGATCTTACTCCTAAACCCAAGATCACAAATTCATAGACTGAAAATTGAAAAAAAGAAGAATTTTATTGCCTTTTAAGGGCAATTAGTCTACAAAAAGTCATCTTCAAACATGTCAACCTATTAGGCTTTATCATAAGGAACTATTTTTTTTTCAGCTCTGAGTTTCTATCTATAATAGTTTTCAACAAACTGGTCATGGATAATAACTGTGAGATGTTTGTTTGTTTGCTTGTTGGGGTTTAACGTCCGAGCAGCAATATTTCAGCCATATTCAGACGATGAACATGAAATGGTGATAAAATGAACATGAAATGATGATGAAATGAAAAAGGGATGGGACACAAAGACAATGTGGTCGTCATCCTTCAACCAAGTGACGAGTTCTGTAAAACGCTTAAAGCTTTAGATGGAGTGTCGTACTTCTCCATGAAAACCTATTTGGTCAATGTGTCATAGTTTTCCTTTCCTCTTTCAACCAACTTGGGCACACATCCTGGACAGAGCGCCCCTGCCCAGAGCGCCCCTGCCCAGAGCGCCCCTGCCCCAGCCAGGGTTCTGAACGCTGTGTCGTCGCCTTCTTCGACAAGGTTAGAGCTGCTGTGAGTCTGTTCTTTTTTACACCCGGGCCCGCACGGGACTTTCGTGAAGAGAAAACATGTCAAAAACACTTTAAGGTATAACAATGTCATTCAACTTACTATGAAAAAATGCTGAAATAATTTATGTTCTAAGAGCATCGGAGATGTTGATTGAAGTAATTAATCAGTAAGGACAAACATTTGTCATATGTTAGTGGACGTTAACTTTTCCTCATTCTTTACATCTTTGTCACTGTCAGCTGCAGGTGTCAAAAATAGGTAAAACAAAAACCAGGGGAACATAGAGTCGACGAAATTAAAAGAGAACATCCAAGGATACCGATGAGAAAAATAGACACACAAACAGACGACATAGAATATTAACAATAACACGAAAATAATATCGAAGGAAAATGAACTACCTTGACTCCACCAAAAACTTGATCATGCTCTAGGTGCACTAGAAACACTAGTTTCTAGAGACACCCACCTAACTGCCCATGAAATGTCACGTCCATGCAGACGAAAAAGATACCCAATGACACGATGAACATATCACTTCACATGGCAATTCTCCATATTAGTTAAGTATCATTCTAAGCAAAGTAGGTAAAAGTTTCAAATGTTATCTTTATTCCAATACTATTTTAGACGACTATTTTTACCAAAAATCAAATTAATCCAAGAAGAAATGGTTCACTAAATTCATTCAGTGTTGTTCGAAGAAGAGTAATAACTGGAACGAAGAATAGAGAAGAAATCAAAAGAATATAATCCAAGGATAAAGAACAGACAGGGAAAACAGACACACGCACACACAAGAAAGAACATAAAATAACACAACTAAACAAAAGTAATTGAACTAGGACTACATCAAAAAATGGGATCGTGGCCCAGGTGCTCCGATAGGGTAAGCGTCATCTACTTAAATACTTATGGATATGAAGAATGGATGAAGTACACACTTTTCAGACGGGTAGAGATTTTAAAAAAGACACTCGTTCGTTGAAAGAAAATTTAGCATATGAACAATAAGACAATTAATATTATTGTCCATGTATTTATTTGTGGTCAACCGTTTAACCAATCATGATATTAATTTTGGTTTGTTGTTTGAATTGAAAGTTGTCTTATTGTTGCAATTTTGTAGGTCCTTTTAAAGAGTAATCAAGGGAACCAAGGTTATAGAAAGAAATTAAACAACTATAGTGAGACGTAGGTAGATCGAACCCCTACTGGACTTTAAAATTGGTTCGGTTTAGACAGTTATTCTGTTTACCAAGGTTCATAGTTCATTAAATTTGATATAATAGGTGTTCAAAACTTGTCTGGTTTATTCGGATCATACGGAGTGCGGTTTACACAGGTTTTCGGATCATTAATTCGGGTTCGGTTTATAGAAGTTTTCGGATCATTCGGAGTACGGTTTATACAGTTTTTCGGATCATTAATTCGGGTTCGGTTTATAGAAGTTTTGGATCATTCGGAGTGCGATTTATACAAGTTTTCGGATCATTCGGAGTGCGGTTTATACAAGTTTTACAAATATTCTAGTTGAGTTTGTTTACTTTCAATAATGAGTAGTACAGTCCCGTTTTGTTTTCATTTTACTATTACTCCTAGTGAAAAAAGGCTTTATAAGATAAAGGAGTTAATTTCAGAGGTTCTTATGGAAAACAATAAAATGTCTGTTAAACAACTATATATTATTGAACAATTAAGTTATAAAATCAGTCAATATAAGAGTCATCAAGAGAACCAAGATTCTAGCGGAAACGTACGATGCATGAAGTGAATGCTTCAAGAATCAAATCTATCCATAGTTTTATTTTTTAAAATTCATGAAGGAAGGCAAACAATAGACTTGAAAAATGAAGTTAAATCTTACCTTTAATGGGTGTCGGGTTAGGATATCCATACCCAGTAATGTCGAAAAGGTTGCTGGTAAAATTACATTTGATCCTTAAATAAACCTCCATAAAGTACGACGTCAACCGGGAGATTTATTCTACGTTACGCTTCGACAAACCTCAAGCATGTCACTGTGTTTAGCGTTTGGTTTTCTGTTCTACGTAATAATGGGACAAAAAAGGAAATGTCCTGATTATAAATTACAAAAAGTTGACAGTGTACGATATTTACCAATATTTTCTTCGGAAATTAACAATAACGTCGTCAACCGTGAAAATGTACCGTGACGTTCAGTTCTCTTACATGATACGAATTGATACAATAAAGGTATATGATTTAAGGATACAAGTGTAACTTTAAAACAAACAGGACTAGTTTTACTTTGAAAGCTTTGAAGAATTAACAAAATGACTTTAATATAAACTTTCATGTTCAAGGTTCTCCCCATGTCAAATTCTGGGACGTACATACACAGATATTATAATGTGAATATATTCTATTCGATATAATATAAACTGAAATGATTATATAGTTTTCAAACGTCATAATGCATATATTTATACTCCCAATCCTTTCCCCCTTATCATGCACATAAAATACTAAAGACGATTTTTATTTAATCATTGAACCTTGCAAAATTTTCAGAGACTTGTTTGGTTCTCAATTGCATTTACAATAATAAACGAATTTAGATTGATTCAGGTGATGAAAATGAAGTGGATGACGAAATGAAAAATGGGATGGGACACAAGGATAATGGGGTCGACAAATTTTGATTGCCGCTGGAAATAGGGAGAGGTGGGTAGGGTTGGGCAATTTAGCCTCCTGCGGCGGAGCCCTATGGTTCCTACTCCGGGAGAATACCACAGTAGGGTTCTTTAACGTGCGAGGAACGTGGCATCTTTCCCAACACTGTGCACCGCTATGGTTTGCGGTCAGTAAACGAGTTTAGGGTTGCCATGATTGATTGATTGTTTGGGTTTAACGTCTGAGCAGCAATATTTCAGCTATATTCAGACAATGAATATGAAATGGATGATAATATGTTTGTTTGTTGGGGTTTAACGCCCGAGCAGCAATATTTCAGCTATATTCAGACAATGAACATGAAGTAGATGATAAAATGAACATGAAATGATGATGAAATGAAAAATGGGATGGGACACAAGGACAATGGGGTCGACAAAATTTGATTGCCACTGGAAATAGGCAGAGGTGGGTAGGGTCGGGCAATTTAGCCTCCTCTGGTGGTGCCCTATGGTTCCTACTCTGGGAGAGTACCACAGTAGGGTTCTTTAACGTGCGACGAACGTGGCATCTTTCCCAACACGGTGCACCACTATGGTTTGCGGTCAGGTTTTCCGTATTGTAGCCTGACAACCCCAGCATGTAACACGCCAGGGGTACCCCATTCCACCACCTAGGGCACACATCCCAGTTGCTCTGTGGGCAGAGCGCCCTAGCCCCTGGCTAGGGTTCTGAGCACTATTTAGTCGCCTTTTACGACAAGCTTAGCGCTGCTGCAGGCCTATTCTTTTAACACCCGGACCTGCACGGGGCTAAAACCGGTGTATGGCAAACTAACGTCCTTTATTATTTCATTTAATGCCTTCTTGGCAACCCTGTCTACAACTGAATTCCCCTGAATACCGACATGACTGGGTGCCCAGAGAAAAACAATCTCTATATCGAATTCCCGAAGTCGATGAATAAAATATTAAATTTGTAAGATAAGATTGTTTTTCAGTTTGTGATTCTTAATTGCCAAAAGACAGCTCAAAGAGTCAGAACAAATAATAAACTGTGACAGATTAGATTGAGTAATCAATTTAAGTGCTAACAATATGGCTCGAGCTTCAGCTGTGAATATGGAAGCGCTTGATGGCAACCGTTCAGTTACAGTTCTGTCACCATGGACAGCAGCACATGCAACGCTATCGCCATCTTTTGAGCCATCTGTATACACCGTCGAAAAATCTGGATACTTTCCTTTTATTTCAGAAATTTTTTGTTGTAAAAATAAAGGATTGGTATCGGACTTTTTATATTCACGCAGATCAAAAATGAAAGAAGGGTGTGGAAGCTCCCATGGAGGGCATTTCGAAGTAACAACAGGTGTCATTGCATTGGTCTCCAGATGAATTGTTCCAAATGAGGTTTTATTCGAATTCCAAAAGGAGGGGTTTTGCTTTCATGTTTTCGATTAATGTCGACATAAATAGGATTAATGACACAGTCGTAGGCAGGGCTATCTGGATAGGCCATAAGTTTACTTACATATTGAAGACCTAATTTCAAACGTCTGCCTCCAAGGGATGGTTCATTTGCCTCGGCATGAAGGCTCTCAATAGGAGAGGTTCTGAAGGCACCAAGGCAAAGTCGCAACCCCTGGTGGTGAACAGCGTCTAAAATTTTAAGGTAAGATTTTTTGGCGGAACCATCAACAATAGATTCATAATCAAGTTTAGACCTAACCAAAGATCTATATAAATTTAATAAAATTGAGGTATCAGCACCCCAATCGGTACTGGACACCATTTTTAAAATATCTAGTGCCTTAAGACACCTAGATTTAAGTAATTTGATATGGGGAAGAAAAGAAAGTTTACTATCAAAAAGTAATCCAAGGAATTTTGTTTCTTCTACTATTTTGATTTTATTACCATAAAGAAAGAGATCTGGGTCCGGATGCAGCTTTCGCTTTCGACTAAAGTGCATACCAACAGTTTTAGATGTAGAAAACTTAAACCCATTCTCCAAAGCCCATTTCTCAATTCTTTTGAAGCAAAGTTGTAAATGCCTTTCAATATTACTCATATTTCGTCCCCTGTAGCAGATCAAAAAGTCGTTTACATACAAGGAACCGTCAATATTGTCCTTCAAAACTTGGGCTAAACTATTAATTTTAATACTGAAGAGAGTGACAGAAAGAATACTTCCCTGAGGAACTCCCATTTCCTGTTCCTTCTCCTCAGAAAAAGTCGAATTTACCCTCACATTAAAATGACGATCTGACAAAAAATTAGACAAGAACAGAGGAAGTCTTCCTTTCAACCCCATATCAAATATATCTTTTAAAATACCATATTTCCACGTCGTGTCATAGGCTTTTTCTAAATCAAAAAAGACCGACACAACATGTTCATTTTTAGCAAATGCATTTTTGATGAGCGTTTCAAACCGGACTAAATGGTCAAGAGTACTTCTGCCTTGCCTAAAACCACACTGAATATTAGTGAGTAAGTTGTGCTTCTCAAGGAACCACACAAGGCGATAATTGACCATTCGTTCCATTGTCTTGCAAACGCAGCTTGTCAATGCGATCGGGCGATAATTTGAAGGATCCGTATGATCCTAGCCCCGTGCAGGTCCGGGTGTTAAAAGAATAGGCCTGCAGCAGCGCTAAGCTTGTCGTATAAGGCGACTAAATAGTGCTCAGAAACCTAGCCGGGGGCTAGGCGCTCTGCCCACACAGCAACTGGGATGTGTGCCCCAGATGGTGGAATGGGGTACCCCTGGCGTGTTACATGCTGGGGTTGTCAGGCTATAATACGGAAAACCTGACCGCAAACCATAGTGGTGCACCGTGTTGGGAAAGATGCCACGTTCCTCACACGTTAAAGAACCCTGCTGTGGTATTCGATAGGAGAAGGAACCTTTGCGCTCCGCCACAGGAGGCTAAATTGCCCAACCTTACCCATCCCCCTTTTTCCAGTGACAATCAAAATTTGTTGACCCTATTATCCCTGTGACCCCACTTTTTTTTCTTTATTTCATGTTCATTATATGATCCATTTCATGTTCATCGTCTGAATATAGCTGAAATATTGCTGCTCGGACGTTAAACCCCAACAAACAAACAAACAAACCGTATGATCCTTTCCTGGTTTTGGAATAGGGGCAACTGAAGCCGTTTTCCAGATGGACGGAACGTTACCAGAAGTCCATATCTCGTTCATTAACGCAAGAAGTGTATGTAGAGATGGATCAGGAAGATGTTTCAAAAGTTGATAGTGAATATTGTCTAGCCCACTAGCTGTATCGTGGGCTTTAGCCAGTGACGATTTTAGTTCCTCTATAGAAAATTGAGAGTTGTAGGATTCAGCATTAAGTTTAATTTTGTCTTTTCTGCAGATGATTTAATTTTTTGAAAATCCGGTTTGTTGTTAATTGAGGATGAATGTTTAGCGAACGTTTCGGCTAACTTATTGGCGATATCTTTTTCGGTGGTTAGAGTGGTATTACCAACTTTAAGGTGTTTGACTGAAGAATTCGAATTTTTTCCTTTTACTTTTCTAATAAAATTCCATACTTTATTGAGGGGAGTGTGAGATTTAATACTAGAAACAAAATTTTTCAAAGAGGTTCGTCTGGCTTGTTTACATGTACGTCGAACTTTTGCTCGAAATATTCGGAAGTTTGACAGATTTGCTGGTGTAGGATTTTTGTCAAACCGGCGATGGGCCTTGTTGCGTTCTTCGATCGCTTTGTCGCACTCATCAGTAAACCATGGTTTGCTAGGCCTTTTTGGATTTGTCGAGGTTTTAGGTATTGTTTTATTAGCAATTGATGTCAGTCTTTCATTAAATAATAAAATGGGATCTTCAATATCCTTCATCGTTTCTAATTGTAATTCCTCCAGACAGTGGGCTTCAAATGAAGCCCAATCTGCTTTCTCAAGTTTAAAACGAGGTTGACGTTCCTCCGTTTTGGAGGATAAATGCTCCAAAATAATTGGAAAATGATCACTCCCGCACAAGTCATCATGAACTCGCCATGTAAACTCTGAAAATACGAGAGGATCACAAATGCTTAAATCAATAGAAGAATACGATCCATTGCCTCAATGAAGGAACGTTGAAGATCCGTCATTAAATATGCACAAATCTTCTTGCTGAAGGAGCTACTCAACTTGTTTACGTTTATCATTCGTATGATTACTTCCCCATAAAGGATTATGAGCATTAAAGTCACCCAAAAAAATAAATGGTTTGGGCAACCAAATCAACTAATTTATTTCAGCACAAAATTGAATTTGGGGGAATGTAAATGGAACAAACGGTTATCAAGGGATAACCGAACGGCCACTGCTTGTAGATCGGTAGTTAAAGGTTTGTTTGTTAGGGTTTAACGTCCGAGCAGCAATATTTCAGCTATATTCAGACAATGAACATGACATGGATGATAAAATGAACATGAAATGAAAAAAAAAAGATGGGTCACAAGGATAATAGGGTCGACAAATTTTGATTGCCACTGGAAAAAGGGGGGGGTGGGTAACGTCGGGCAATTTAGCCTCCTGAGGCGGAGCACAAAGGTTCCTACTCCTATCGAATACCACAGCAGGGTTCTTTAACGTGCGTGGAACGTGGCATGTTTCCCAACACGGTGCACCACAATGGTTTGCGGTCAGGTTTTCCGTATTATAGCCTGACAACCCCAGCATGTAACACGCCAGGGGTACCCCATTCCACCACCTGGGGCACACATCCCAGTTGCTCTGTGGGCAGAGCGCCTAACTCCCGCTAGGTTTCTGAGCACTATTTAGTCGCCTTTTACGACAAGCTTAGCGCTGCTGCAGGCCTATTCTTTTAACACCCGGACCTCCACGGGGCGGTAGTTAAAGGAACTGAACTATGTATTACTCTGTCCCTAATAAAAATGGTAGATCCATCAGCAGCTCGTTCATTTGCCTCAGCAAATGTACTATACATTGTATATCCTTTAACGGAAATTTGATCCGTTTCTTTTAAATGAGTCTCCTGGAGACATAATGCAACTGGTAAAATAGACTGAACAAGAAGAGTTAATTCCAAAATATTAGCCTTTAAACCTCGACAATTCCATTGAAGTAATTTGGCCATTTTTATGGATGACGAATGGGGGATATTTTCTCTGATTTGGATCCGCGACCACGACTCGATGACCTAGTACGAGTGCCACCATTAAGGTCAATTCGAATTGACTGAGCGCGCTGCTCCTTGTACTTTTTCATGGCAACAGGATATGTTTGGTCAATCAGATCAAGGTCGGAACCCAGCCAGTTTTCACCTGGACAAAGTCCATGATCTGTTGTTTCCATGTCAGACTCGGAATCCGAGTCCGACACCACAGGCGACACAATCTGTCGCCTAGACTTAGATTTCTCAAAGTCCTATACACGGAAATTCCCCAACTTTTTTGGGGGTTGGACATTCACCTGTTGAGATTTGGAAGACGATGACTGTTGTGATGATGGAGATGATTTTGAAGATGATCCGGAATTTTGGGATGACTGAGTCTGGGAACATTGGTGAGATTTCTTAGCTCTGGCCTTTTTAATTTCCTCTAAACATTTTTTGGATGGTTTCATTATTTTAGTGGATACCTCAGTGGGCAGTTTGGCAAGATCATTAATATCTTCTTTCCAACTCATGATCGTCTGCACCTCAACAGTCGAGGACAGACAAGCACGCTTTGCAACACTAGCATAAGATGTTTTGCCAGATGCAAGAAAATTGTTGGAAAGGGACCACTTCTGGGGAGCTTCACTATATGAAATTTTTTTTTCAGTTTTTTATCTTTAAAATATCTTTTTCTTTCTTATGAAGAGGGCAATCTTTAGATGATGACGTGAGCTTCCTCACAGTCTGCATTTCGGATCCTTTTTGCAGTCGATTCCCTCGTGTCCTTCTTCAGAGCATCGGAAACAAAACAGTTTTCCTCTACACTGGCCCTTTTCATGCCAAAACTTCTGGCATTTAAAACACCGAAGTGGGTTAGGAATATACAGACTGACAGCTATCCTGTATGGACCAATGTAGACACGATATGGCACTGAAGTGGTACTAAATGTTAACAGGATTGTTCTCATTGGTGTGGTTGCATCTGCACGCCGAGAAGTAAACCTTTTCACTGACTTAACGCTTTGTGATTTCAGTTCCTCACAGATCTCTTCATCAGTCAAGGCGTCGAGGTCTCGACCTCAGTATTTAAGGACACCCTGTGACTGATTTAGTTTGTTTGTTTGTTTGTTTGTTTGTTGGGGTTTAACGTCCGAGCAGCAATATTTCAGCTATATTCAGACGATGAACATGAAATGGATGATAAAATGAACATGAAACGAAAAAAAAGGATGGGTCACAAGGATAATAGGGTCGACAAATTTTGATTGCCATTGGATTGTTTGTTTGTTTGTTGGGGTTTAACGTCCGAGCTGCAATATTTCAGCTATATTCAGACGATGAACATCAAATTGATGATGAAATGAAAAAGGGATGGGACACAAGGACAATGGGCTCGACAAATTATGATTGCCTCTGGAAATAGGGAGAGGTGGGTAGGGTCGGGCAATTTAGCCTCCTGTGGCGGAGCCCTATGGTTCCTACTCCGGGAGAATACCACAGCTTGGTTCTTTAACGTGCGAGGAACGTGGCTTCTTTCCCAACACGGTGCACCACTATGGTTTGCGGTCAGGTTTTCCGTTATTGGAAAAAGGGGGATGGGTAATGTCGGACAATTTAGCCTCTTTGTGGCGGAGCCCAAAGGTTCCTACTCCTATCGAATACCACAGCAAGGTTCTTTAACGTGCGAGGAACGTGGCATCTTTCCCAACTGATTTAGCCCTGTGCAGATCCGGGTGTTAAAAGAATAGGCCTGCAGCAGCACTAAGCTTGTCGTAAAAGGCGACTAAATAGTGCTCTGAAACCTAGCCGGGGGCTAGGCGCTCTGCCCACAGAGCAACTGGGATGTGTGCCCCAGGTGGTGGAATGGGGTACCCCTGGCGTGTTACATGCTGGGGTTGTCAGGCTATAATACGGAAAACCTGACCGCAAACCATAGTGGTGCACCGTGTTGGGAAAGATGCCACCTTCCTCGCACGTTAAAGAACCCTGCTGTGGTATTCAATAGGAGTAGGAACCTTTGCGCTCCGCCACAGGAGGCTAAATTGCCCGACCTTACCCATCCCCCTTTTTCCAGTGGCAATCAAAATTTGTCGACCCTATTATCCTTGTGACCCATCATTTTTTTTTCATTTCATGTTCATTTTATCATCCATTTCATGTTCATTGTCTGAATATAGCTGAAATATTGCTGCTCGGACGTTAAACCCCAACAAACAAACAAACAAAAGTGACTTGTGTGCAGATGAAACCACATCAAGGTCACCAATCCTGGTTAATTTTAACAAATTTGATGATTTGATGATTGGCCAGGTCTGAGGCATTCAATTAAAATTCCTGATCTTATTTTCTTTGTATCTTTAACATCACCAGCTACACCCTTGATAGTTTTCTGTATTAAAAAAGGAGAAAGGTCATTAACATTTTTGTCTTTATCTTTTGCAGAAATCACAATAAATCTTGGCCAGTTTTTATCACTTTCGTCAGAATTGCAGACATCACTTTTTCGTTTTTTTGAATAAGAAACGTTGTTTTTTGTCGCCATGTTAAGTTTTTATAAGTTTCATCGTCTCTGTTCCCCACCCGCCACCGAGTGCCAACACGGGCGATGCTAGGACTCTACGGATTTCCAGCAGATAGCATCAGGGATTCCAGAGACGACATACTCGAACAGAGCGTATCTATCAATGGCGCACAGACATTACTACTCGATTAACCCATGAGCCACCGCCTTCTTCATTTGCCATTTGTAAGCTTTTGAAAATCTTAAAAACATTGGATTAAACAAAATGCCATCAGTAAAGCAGGTGGACAAATGAAGGACATGGCGTGACCAGCCGATTGATCGAACCGGGTCCATCCGATCTCCCGTTTAGATGACCTAAGAGCGTGGCATATACAGTCGTATCTTCGATCATCCAGCCATCGATGACACGGGGGTTACGTCACGACTGGAGTCTAGATACGACCTTAATCCACTAGGACCTCCTCGCCCACCAATAACTCACGGGTTGCAACTCACGGCAAACAAGTAGGTGAACCCACTTTTTATTTTAAACACCGGGCCCACGGTCGATGTTCAGATCGCTTTAGTCTGGCCTCTAACCTTTGACCTTTCCAGCATGGGTAACCCTACCAGAAGAAAAAACTCCAGCTAGCATAGCTCTTAGGATCACTGAGGCACGCAAGCCCCCCTACCACGACAAGGATAGCGATCCACAGGGGGGTAAATTGCCCGACCTTACCCATCCCCCCTTTTTCTAGTGGCAATCAAAATTTGTCGACCCTGTTGTCCTTGTGACCCATCCTTTTTTTCATTTCATGTTCATTGTCTGAATATAGCTGAAATATTGCTGCTCGGACGTTAAACCCCAACAAACAAAACAAAGAAATAGGGAGAGATGGGAAGGGTCGGGTAATTTAGCCTCCTGTGGCGCAGCCCAATGGTTCCTACTTTGGGAGAATATCACAGTAGGGTTTTTTAACCTGCGAGGAACGTGGCTGCTCGGGCGTTAAACCCCAACAAACAAAACAAAAACTTGGGGTAGATGCGATGTATAAAGATATGTGTTTTATTTTACCTGATTATTTGATGTTTTATTATTGGTGTGCTTATTCCCTCTCCCACCCCATTATTGTTGTTAACTGTCCCATTCCTCTGTAACATAATAAACAAAAATTAAATTCAATACATTGCAATTTGTAAAATAGCTAATATACGTCCGGTAGTTCTAGTCCGAGATACATTAGTCAATTTCGGCTGTACGTGCGAGTTGCAGATTCTTTATACTCGTATATTTTAACTGGGTCAGAAGTAGACATTAAAAAGCAAGACTAATCTCGGTTCTCAACAGTATAAAATATATAATTATAAGTTGCTTTATGGTCCATTATGTTAATAAATGTACAAGCTTGAGTGCTAGTTATCATTTTCCCCCCTAAAAATGTACTTTATTTGGCAAAGCTGTTATAAAAACCTGATAGTAACAGCTTTCACTTGTTAGGTACCCTGGAATTTTAGTACCTGTCAATACAGGGTATATTACAGGTAAAATCATTATTGTTGTTTTTACAACATACAAGTACATTTAAATGTTTGTGTGTTTGTTTGTTGGGGTTTAACGTCCGAGCAGCAATATTTCAGCTCTATTCAGACGATGAACATGAAATGGATGATAAAATGAACATGAAATGAAAAAAAAAGGATGGGTCACAAGGATAATAGGGTCGACAAATTTTGATTGCCACTGGAAAAAGGGGGCGGGTTGGGTACGGTCGGGCAATTTAGCCTCCTGTGGCGGAGCGCAAAGGTTCCTACTCCTATCGAATACCACAGCAGGGTTCTTTAACGTGCGAGGAACGTGGCATCTTTCCCAACACGGTGCACCACTATGGTTTGCGGTCAGGTTTTCCGTATTGTAGCCTTACAACCCCAGCATGCAACACGCCAGGGGTACCCTATTCCACCACCTGGGGCACACATCCCAGTTGCTCTGTAGGCAGAGCGCCTAGCCCCCGGCTAGATTTCTGAGCACTATTTAGTCGCCTTTTACGACAAGCTTAGCGCTGCTGCAGGCCTATTCTTTTAACACCCGGACCTGCACAGGGCCACTTGAAATAGGGAGAGGTGGGTAGGGTCGGGCAATTTAGCCTCCTGTGGCGGAGCCCTATGGTTCCTACTCCGGGAGAATACCACAGTAGGGTTCTTTAACGTGCGAGGAACGTGGCATCTTTCCGAACACGGTGCACCACTATGGTTTGTGGTCAGGTTTTCCGTATTATAGCCTGACAATCCCAGCATGTAGCACTCCAGGGGTACCCCATTGAACCACCTGGGGCACACATCCCAGTTGCTCCGTGGGCAGAGCGCCCTAGCCCCCTGCTAGGGTTCTGAGCACTATTTAGTCGCCTTTTACGACAAGCTTAGCGCTGCTGCAGGCCTATTCCTTTAACATCCGGACCTGCACGGGACCATATTTTAGATAATTATCATTTAGCTAACAGATGTTGACACAAATTTAAATTAAAATAATATTAAATATTAGTAAATACGCTGGAATATCGTATGAATGATAATCATCTATTGACAAAATCAAATTTAAAAAACAGAAAAAGAACAAACAAAAAGATTCCATTTAAGATAAGATATTGTATGGGTTACCTATTATCATACTATAAAAATCTCGAATAGAACCTGTATACTGTGTTTGTATCAATAATCAATTAATATATTTACAGTTTGTATTGATAAGGTTTGTTTGTTTGTTGGGGTTTAACGTCCGAGCAGCAATATTTCAGCTATATTCAGACAATGAACATAAAAAGAATAAAATGAAAAAAAGAAAGGATGGGTCACAAAGATAATAGGGTCGACAAATTTTGATTGCCACTGGAAAAAGGGGGGATGGGTAAGGTCGGGCAATTTAGCTTCCTGTGGCGGAGCGCAAAGGTTCCTACTCCTATCGAATACCACAGCAGGGTTCTTTAACGTGCGAGGAACGTGGCATCTTTCCCAACACGGTGCACCACTATGGTTTGTGGTCAGGTTTTCCGTATTATAGCCTGACAACCCCAGCATGATAAGGATAAGGATTTTGTATACATATGTGAACATTACAGTTTAAAATTTGACAAAAGGTACTTTAAATTTTTAATCTAGATGAATCTTGTCGGGTATTAATGACTAGTTTTATAACAATCTTTATTTATTTGGTCCCTTCTAATCATATATGCACCATTCATTAAGTAGCTGATTCATGTTTTAATTTCGAAACCTCTTAAGTTCACTATAGTACTACAAGAACAAACAGCCACATACAACATGAAAAAGCGAAATGTGGCAAGTCAGACTTAGTGTAAAATCTGTGTCTTGTAACAAGTCAGGGCCATTGCAGTACCAGCTGCTCCGGTGGTGTTCTATCTATTTTGACAGATTTATTTTGGACTTGACTTTATTATGAATTGGATTAGTGTTCAGTAATGTTGTTGTTACTATTATCATCTAAGTAATCTTTTTGAAAGGACCCGAAAGGTTCTATTCATTAAATTTCTCTCGTTTTCATTGCAATTTTTCATCTCTTTGATTTGCTCATTCTCTCCTTTCAAATTAATTTTCGGTCCCCTCGATTTGTTTTCTTTCTCTTAGCTCTTCACCGTAGGAATCTTGTGTTGTAAACAAATATGAATTTTCCAAATTAAGTTGTTGTTGGGGTTTGACGTCCGTTCAGCTATATTCAGACAATGAACATGAAATTGATGATAAAATGAACATGAAATGAAAAAAAAGGATGGGTCACAAGGATAATAGGGTCGACAAATTTTGATTGCCACTGGAAAAAGGGGGGATGGGTAAGGTCGGGCAATTTAGCCTCCTGTGGCGGAGCCCTATGGTTCCTACTCCTATCGAATACCACAGCAGGATTCTTCAATGTGCGAGGAACGTGGCATCTTTCCCAACACGGTGCACCACTATGGTTTGTGGTCAGGTTTTCCGTATTATAGCCTGACAACCCCAGCATGTAACACTCCAGGGGTACCCCATTCAACCACCTGGGGCACACATCCCAGTTGCTCCGTGGGCAGAGCGCCCTAGCCCCCTGCTAGGGTTGTGAGCACTATTTAGTCGCCTTTTACGACAAGCTTAGCGCTGCTGCAGGCCTATTCCTTTAACATCCGGACCTGCACGGGACCATATTTTAGATAATTGTCATTTAGCTAACAGATGTTGACACAAATTTAAATTAAAATAATATTAAATATTAGTAAAAACGCTGGAATATCGTATGAATGATAATTATCTATTGACAAAATCAAATTTAAAAAACAGAAAAAGAACAAAAAGATTCCATTTAAGATAAGATATTGTGTGGGTTACCTGTTATCATACTATAAAAATATCGAATAGAACCTCTATACTGTGTTTGTATCAATAATCAATTAATATATTTAGTTTGTATTGATTGATTGATTGATTGTTGTTTATTGCCGTTTCGGCGACCAGGGCCATATCACGGCAAGAACATTTAATGCAAGGAAAATATTAAAATTAAGATCAAAGTCTCCTCATAAAATAATGAAATTAAAACAAGCAGCTATTTACATATAAAAAGGTACATAAAATGTGAACGTAAGACATAAAATACATATAGAAACATAAATTCGATAAAACATTTAAAATATTGAAAAATCAGTTTGTATTGATAAGGTTTGTTTGTTTGTTGGGGTTTAACGTCCGAGCAGCAATATTTCAGCTACATTCAGACAATGACCATGAAATGAAAAAAAAAGGATGGGTCACAAGGATAATAGGGTCGACAAATTTTGATTGCCACTGGAAAAAGGGGGGATGGGTAAGGTCGGGCAATTTAGCCTCCTGTGGCGGAGCACAAAGGTTCCTACTCCTATCGAATACCACAGCAGGGTTCTTTAACGTGCGTGCGAGGAACGTGGCATCTTTCCCAACACGGTGCACCACTATGGTTTGCGGTCAGGTTTTCCGTATTATAGCCTGACAACCCCAGCATGATAAGGATAAGGATTTTGTATACATATGTGAACATTAGTTTAAAATTTGACAAAATGTACTTTTAAATTTTTAATCTAGATGAATCTTGTCGGGTATTAATGACTAGTTTTATAACAATCTTTATTTATTTGGTCCCTTCTAATCATATATGCACCATTCATCAAGTAGCCGATTCATGTTTTAATTTCGAAACCTCTTAAGTTCACTATAGTACTAAAGAACAAACGAAATGTGGCAAGTCAGACTTAGTGTCAAAACTGTGTCTTGTAACAAGTCAGGGCCATTGCAGTACCAGCTGCTCCGGTGGTGTTCTATCTATTTTGACATATTTATTTTGGACTTGACTTTATTATGAACTGGATTAGTGTTCGGTAATGTTGTTGTTACTATTGTCATCTAAGTAATCTTTTTTAAAGGACCCGAAAGGTTCTATTCATTAAATTTCTCTCGTTTTCATTGCAATTTTTCATCTTGATTTGCTCATTCTCTCCTTTCAAGTTAATTTTCGGTCCCCTCGATTTTTTTTCTTTCTCTTGGCTCTTCACCGTAGGAATCTTCTGTTGTAAACAAATATAAATTTTCTAAATTAAGTTGTTGTTGGGGTTTAACGCCCGAGCAGCAATATTTCAGACATATTCAGACAATGAACATGAAATTGATGATAAAATGAACATGAAACGAAAAATAAAAAGGATGGGTCACAAGGATAATAGGGTCGACAAATTTTGATTGCCACTGGAAAAAGGGGGGATGGGTAAGGTAAGGCAATTTAGCCTCCTGTGGCGGAACGCAAAGCTTCCTATTCCTATCGAATACCACAGCAGGATTCTTTAACGAGCGAGGAAGGTGGCATCTTTCCCAACACGGTGCACCACTATGGTTTGCGGTCAGGTTTTCCGTATTATAGCCTAACAACTCCAGCATGTAACACGCCAGGGGTACCCCATTCCACCACCTGGGGCAAACATCCCAGTTCCTCTGTGGGTAGAGCGCCTAACCCCCGGCTAGGTTTCTGAGCACTATTTAGTCGCCTTATACGACAAGCTTAGCGCTGCTGCAGGCCTATTCTTTTAACACCCGGACCTGCACAGGGCTCTAAATTAAGCATAGCCAAGCTAAAATCAAAACATGTCATGAAAGACAACTTAACACGCTCTTCCAAATTGTTAAGCCCCGTGCAGGTCTGGGTGTTAAAAGAGTAGGCCTGCAGCAGCGCTAAGCTTGTCGTAATAGGCGACCAAATAGTGCTCAGAACCCTAGCCGGGGGCTAGGGCGCTGTGCCCACAGAGCAACTGGGATGTGTGCCCCAGGTGGTGGAATGGGGTACCTCTGGTGTGTTACATGCTGAGGTTGTCAGGCTATTAGACGGAAAACCTGACCGCAAACCATAGTGGTGCACCGTGTTGGAAAAGATGCCACGTTCCTTGTACGTCAACGAACCCTACTGTGGTATTCTCCCGGAGTAAGAACCATAGAACACCGCCACAGGAGGCTAAATTCCCCGACCATACCCACCTCTCCCTATTTCCAGTGGCAATAAAAATTTGTCGATCCCATGGTCCTTGTGTACCATCCATTTTTCATTTCATCATCATTTCATGTTCATCGTCTGAATATAGCTGAAATATTGCTTCTCGGATGTTAAACCCCAACAAACAAACAAATTATGATACGATAGTTGCAAGGGCATCTGAGTAAGTAACCTTGAAGAACTGTATCGCCCCGTGCAAGTCCGGGTGTACAGGCCTGCAGCAGCGCTAAGCTTCTCGTATAAGGCGACTAAATGGTGCTCAGAAAACTAGCCGGGGGCTAGGCGCTCTGCCCACAGAGCAACAGGGATGTGTGCCCCAGGTGGTTGAATGGGGTACCCCTGGCGTGTTACATGCTGGGGTTGTCAGGCTATAATACGGAAAACCTGACTGCAAACCACAGTGGTGCACCGTGTTGGGAAAGTTGCCATTGCCACGTTCCTTGCACGTTAAAGAATCATGCTGCGGTATTCGATAGGAGTAGGAACCTTTGCGCTCCGCCACAGGAGGCTAAATTGCCAGACCTTACCCATCCCCCCTTTTTCCAGTGGCAATCAAAATTTGTCGACCCTATTGTCCTTGTGTCCCATCCTTTTTTTTCATTTCATGTTCATTTTATCATCCATTTCATGTTCATTACATTTCTGTGCACTATTTAGTCGCCTTTTGCGACAAGCTTAGCGCTGCTGCAGGCCTATTCTTTTAAACACTCGGACCTGCACGGGGATGTTCATTGTCTGAATAGAGCTGCTCGGACGTTAAACCCCAACAAACAAACAAATCAAGAACTGTATCATTGGCAATGTCAAAGCTGTCTCTTATTAAAAGTTAAGAGCAAGGAAAAACATACTTTTCACAAACTGAGCACGATTAATACGTGTGGTTAAAATTGTCTTCAAAATATCAATCATGATGCGAGTCACATTTGGGCATAAATAGCTTCGTTTAAAACAAGATTGTATCCTTTTAGCACATAAGCGTTGTCAAATAAATGAAATACAATATTGACATAAACCATTCTTTGTTTGTGTGTTGGGGTTTAACGTCCGAGCAGCAATATTTCAGCTATATTCAGATTGATTGTTGTTGTTTATTGCCGTTTCGGCGACCAGGGCCATATCACGGCAAGAACATTTAATGCAAGGAAAACATTAAAAGCAAGATCAAAGTATCTTCATAAAATAATGAAATTAAAACAGCTATTTACATATAAAAAGGTACATAAAAGGTGAACCTAAGACATAAAATACATATAGAAACATAACTTCGATAAAACATTTAAAATATTGAAAAATCAAGGAAGGTATCCAATTTAGATTTTATTAAATAAACCGATGTCCCGCAAAAAATCGATAATGTTTTTAGATGAAACGGTCTTGAACAAATCAAACATATTGGCGCAGTCAAAATAATTTTGCCTGATATTGGCAAAATCCACACAATCTAGAAGAACATGTTTGATAGAGAAAGGGCAATCACATGGGATACACTCAGGTGGAGGATCACCAACAAGCAAATGGCCATGTGTGAATCTAGAATGTCCAATGCGGCATCTAGTCATGACCACTTGCTCTTTGCGATTGCCCGACCCGGATTGATGAACGCCTAGATCGGGTTTTATGGAATTGAGTTTGTTGTGTTCAAGACCGTCCCATCGGTCCTGCCACATCTTTAAAATATATTTCCTTATTAAAGGTTTAAAATCGGTGTATGGCAAACTAACGTCCTTTATTATTTCATTTAATGCCTTCTTGGCAACCCTGTCTACAACTGAATTCCCCTGAATACCAACATGACTGGGTACCCAGAGAAAAACAATCTCTATATCGAATTCCCGAAGTCGATGAATAAAATATAAAATTTGTAAGATAAGAGTGTTTTTCAGTTTGTGATTCTTAATTGCCAAAAGACTGCTCAAAGAGTCAGAACAAATAATAAATTGTGACAGATTAGATTGAGTAATCAATTTAAGTGCTAACAATATGGCTCGAGCTTCAGCTCTGAATATGGAAGCGCTTGATGGCAACCGTTCAGTTACAGTTCTGTCACCATAGACAGCAGCACATGCAACGCTATCGCCATCTTTTGAGCCATCTGTATACACCGTCAAAAAATCCGGATAATTTGCTTTAATTTCAGAAAAGTTTTGTTGTAAAAATAAAGGATTGGTATCGGACTTTTTATATTCACGCAGATCAAAAATGAAAGAAGGGTGTGGAAGCTCCCATGGAGGGCATTTCGAAGTAACAACAGGTGTCACTGCATTGGTCTCCAGATGAATTGCTTCCAAATGAGGTTTTATTCGAATTCCAAAAGGAGGGGTTTTGCTTTCATGTTTTCGATTAATGTCGACATAAATAGGATTAATGACACAGTCGTAGGCAGGGCTATCTGGGTAGGCCATAAGTTTACTTACATATTGAAGACCTAATTTCAAACGTCTGTCTCCAAGGGATGGTTCATTTGCCTCGGCATAAAGGCTCTCAATAGGAGAGGTTCTGAAGGCACCAAGGCAAAGTCGCAACCCCTGGTGGTGAACAGCGTCTAAAATTTTAAGGTAAGATTTTTTGGCGGAACCATAAACAATAGATTCATAACCAAGTTTAGACCTAACCAAAGATCTATATAAATTTAATAAAATTGAGGTATCAGCACCCCAATTGGCACTGGACACCATTTTCAAAATATCTAGTGCCTTAAGACACCTAGATTTAAGTAATTTGATATGGGGAAGAAAAGAAAGTTTACTATCAAAAAGTAATCCAAGGAATTTTGTTTCTTCTTCTATTTTGATTTTATTACCATAAAGAAAGAGATCTGGGTCCGGATGCAGCTTTCGCTTTCGACAAAAGTGCATACCAACAGTTTTAGATGTAGAAAACTTAAACCCATTCTCCAAAGCCCATTTCTCAATTCTTTTGAGGCAAAGTTGTAACTGCCTTTCAATATTACTCATATTTTGTCCCCTGTAGCAGATCAAAAAGTCGTCTACATACAAGGAACCGTCAATATTGTCCTTCAAAACTTGGGCTAAACTATTAATTTTAATACTGAAGAGAGTGACAGAAAGAATACTTCCCTGAGGAACTCCCATTTCCTGTTCCTTCTCCTCAGAAAAAGTCGAATTTACCCTCACATTAAAATGACGATCTGACAAAAAATTAGACAAGAACAGAGGAAGTCTTCCTTTCAACCCCATATCAAATATATCTTTTAAAATACCATATTTCCACGTCGTGTCATAGGCTTTTTCTAAATCGAAAAAAGACCGACACAACATGTTCATTTTTAGCAAATGCATTTCTATTGAGCGTTTCAAACCGGACTAAATGGTCAAGAGTACTTCTGCCTTGCCTAAAACCACATTGAATATTAGTGAGTAAGTTGTGCTTCTCAAGGAACCACACAAGGCGATCATTGACCATTCGTTCCATTGTCTTGCAGACGCAGCTTGTCAATGCGATCGGGCGATAATTTGAAGGATCCGTATGATCCTTTCCTGGTTTTGGAATAGGGACTACTGAAGCCGTTTTCCAGATGGACGGAACGTTACCAGAAGTCCATATCTCGTTCATTAACGCAAGAAGTGTATGTAGAGATGGATCAGGAAGATGTTTCAAAAGTTGATAGTGAATATTATCTAGCCCACTAGCGGTATCGTGGGCTTTAGCCAGTGACGATTTTAGTTCCTCCATAGAAAATTGAGAGTTGCAGGATTCAGCATTATTTGACTTGAAGTTTAATTTTGTCTTTTCTGCAGATGATTTAATTTTTTGAAAATCCGGTTTGTAGTTAGTTGAGGATGAATGTTTAGCGAATGTTTCAGCTAGCTTATTGGCGATATCTTTTTCGGTGGTTAGAGTGGTATTACCAACTTTAAGGTGTTTGACTGAAGAATTCGATTTTTTTCCTTTTACTTTTCTAATAAAATTCCATACTTTATTGAGGGGAGTGTGAGATTTAATACTAGAAACAAAATTTTTCCAAGAGGTTCGTCTGGCTTGTTTACATGTACGTCGAGCTTTTGCTCGAAATATTCGGAAGTTTGACAGATTTGCTGGTGTAGGATTTTTGTCAAACCGGCGATGGGCCTTGTTGCGTTCTTCGATCGCTTTGTCGCACTCATCAGTAAATCATGGTTTACTAGGTCTTTTTGGATTTGTCGAGGTTTTAGGTATTGTTTTATTAGCAATTGATGTCAGTCTTTCATTAAATAATAAAATGGGATCTTCAACATCCTTCATCGTTTCTAATCGTAATTCTTCAAGACAGTGGGCTTCAAATGAAGCCCAATCTGCTTTCTCAAGTTTAAAACGAGGTTGACGTTCCTCCGTTTTGGAGGATAAATGCTCCAAAATAATTGGAAAATGATCACTCCCGCACAAGTCATCATGAACTCGCCATGTAAACTCTGAAAGTACGAGAGGATCACAAATGCTTAAATCAATAGAAGAATACGATCCATTGCCTCAATGAAGGAACGTTGAAGATCCGTCATTAAATATGCACAAATCTTCTTGCTGAAGGAGCTCCTCAACTTTTTTACCTTTATCATTCGTATGATTACTTCCCCATAAAGGATTATGAGCATTAAAGTCACCCAAAATAATAAATGGTTTGGGCAACTGCTTAACCAAATCAACTAATTTATTTCTGCACAAAATTGAATTTGGGGGAATGTAAATGGAACAAATGGTTATGGTTTTATCAAGGGATAACCGAACGGCCAGTGCTTGTAGATCGGTAGTTAAAGGAACTGAACTATGTATTACTCTGTCCCTAATAAAAATGGTAGATCCACCAGCAGCTCGTTCATTTGCCTCAGCAAATGTACTATACATTGTATATCCTTTTACGGAAATTTGATCCGTTTCTTTTAAATGAGTCTCCTGGAGACATAATGCAACTGGTAAAATAGACTGAACAAGAAGAGTTAATTCCAAAATATTAGCCTTTAAACCTCGACAATTCCATTGAAGTAATTTGGCCATTTTTATGGGTGACGAATGGGGGATATTTTCTCTGACTTGGATCCGCGACCACCACTCGATGACCTTCTAGTACGAGTGCCACCATTAAGGTCAATTTGAATTGACTGAGCGCGCTTCTCCTTGTATTTTTTCATGGCAACAGAATCTGTTTGGTCAATCTGATCAAGGTCGGGACCCAGCCAGTTTTCACCTGGACAAAGTCCATGATATGTTGTTTCCATGTCAGATTCGAAAACCGAGTCCGACACCACAGGCGACACAATCTGTCGCCTAGACTTGGATTTCTCCAAGTCCTCCACACGGAAATTCCCCAACTTTTTGAGGGGTTGGACATTCTTCTGTTGAGATTTGGAAGACGATGACTGTTGTGATGATGGAGATGATTTTGAAGATGATCCGGAATTTTGGGATGACTGAGTCTGGGAACATTGGTGAGATTTCTTAGCTCTGGCCTTTTTAATTTCCTCTAAACATTTTTTGGATGGTTTCATTATTTTGGTGGATACCTCAGTGGGCAGTTTGGCAAGACCATTGATATCCTCTTTCCAACTCATGATCGTCTGCACCTCAACAGTCGAGGACAGACAAGCACGCTTTGCAACACTAGCATAAGATGTTTTGCCAGATGCAAGAAAATTGTTGGAAAGGGACCACTTCTGGCGAGCTTCACTATATGAAATTTTGTTTTCAGTTTTTATCTTTAAAATATCTTTTTCTTTCTTATAAAGAGGGCAATCTTTAGATGATGACATGTGGGCTTCCTCACAGTTTCTGCATTTCAGATCTTTTCTGCAGTCGATTCCCTCGTGTCCTTCTTCAGAGCATCGGAAACAAGTTTTCCTCTACACTGGCCCTTTCCATGCCCAAACTTCTGCCATTTAAAACACCGAAGTGGGTTAGGAATATACAGACTGACAGCTGTCCTGTATGGACCAATGTAGACATGAGATGGCACTGAAGTGGAACCAAATGTTAACAGGATTGTTCTCATTGGTGTGGTTGCATCTGCACGTCGAGAAGTAAATCTTTTCACTGACTTAACGCCTTGTGATTTCAGTTCCTCACAGATCTCTTCATCAGTCAAGGTGTCGAGGTCTCGACCCCGGTATTTAAGGACACCCTGTGACTGATTTAGTGACTTGTGTGCAGATGTAACCACATCAAGGTCACCAATCCTGGTTAATTTTAACAAATTTGATGATTGGCCAGGTCTGAGGCATTCAATTAAAATTCCTGATCTTATTTTCTTTGTATCTTTAACATCACCAGCTACACCCTTGATAGTTTTCTGTATTAAAAAAGGAGAAAGGTCATTAACATTTTTGTCTTTATCTTTTGCAGAAATTACAATAAATCTTGGCCAGTTTTTATCACTTTCGTCAGAAGAATTGCAGACATCACTTTTTCGTTTTTTTTAATAAGAAACATTGGACTCCCCGTTGTTTTTTGTCGCCATGTTAAGTTTTAGTAAGTTTCATCGTCTCTGTTCCCCACCCGCCACCGAGTGCCAACACGGGCGATGCTAGGACTCTACGGATTTCCAGCAGATAGCATCAGGGATTCCAGAGACGACATACTCGAACAGAGCGTATCTATCAATGGCGCATAGACAGCGTACTACTCGATTGACCCATGAGCCACCGCCTTCTTCATTTGCCATTTGTTAGCTTTTGAAAATCTTAGAAACATTGGATTTAACAAAATGCCATCAGTAAAGCAGGTGGACAAATGAAGGGCATGGCGTAACCAGCCGATTGATCGAACCGGGTCCATTCGATCTCCCGTTTAGATGACCTGAAAGCCGAGTGGTATATACAGCCGCATCCTCGATCATCCAGACATCGATGACACGGGGGTTACGTCACGACTGGAGTCTAGATACGATCTTCATCCACTAGGACCTCCTCGCCCACCAATAACTCACGGGTTGCAACTCACGGCAAACAAGTAGGTGAACCCACTTTTTATTTGAAACACCGGGCCCACGGTCGATGTTCGGATCGCTTTAGTCTGGCCTCTAACCTTTGACCTTTCCAGCATGGGTAACCCTACCAGGAGAAAAAACCAGCTGCCATAGCTCTTAGGATCACTGAGGCACGCAAGCCCCTCTACCACGACAAGGATAGCGATCCACAGGGTGGAGCTATATTCAGACAATGAACATGAAATTTTTGTTTGTTTGTTTGTTGGGGTTTAACGTCCGAGCAGCAATATTTCAGCTATATTCAGACGATGAACATGAAATTGATGATAAAATGAACATGAAATAATGATGGGATGGGACACAAGGGCAATGGGGTCGACAAATTTTGATTGCCACTGGAAAAAGGGGGATGGGTAAGGTCGGGCAATTTAGCCTCCTGTGGCGGAGCGCAAAGGTTCCTTCTCCTATCGAATACCACAGCAGGGTTCTTTAACGTGCGAGGAACGTGGCATCTTTCCCAACACGGTGCACCACTATGGTTTGCGGTCAGGTTTTCCGTATTATAGCCTGACAACCCCAGCATGTAACACGCCAGGGGTACCCCATTCCACCACCTGGGGCACACATCCCAGTTGCTCTGTGGGCAGAGCGCCTAGCGCCCGGCTAGGTTTCTGAGCACTATTTAGTCGCCTTTTACGACAAGCTTAGCGCTGCTGCAGGCCTATTCTTTTAACACCCGGACCTGCACGGGGTTGTTCGATTTGTGGTTGTGAGTTCGGCATTTTCTTTTAAATACCTCGATTCAGAAAAAAGGATCAAATGTCATGTTAACAATAAAAGTACACCCGTTACATATTTTGTTAATTTAAAATTTGCAGTGAAAGAGTAATCAAATAGACCCAAAGATTAGAACGAAAATAAAGAAAATATATTCAAAGGACAAAGACTAGGTATCCCATTCCACCACCTGGGGCACACATCCCAGTTCCTCTGTGTGCAGAGCGCCTAGCCCCCGGCTAGGTTGCTGAGCACTATTTAGTGGCCTTTTACGACAAGCTTAGCGCTGCTGCAGACCTATTCTGTTGACACCCGGACCTGCACGGGGCGATTGATTGATTGTTGAAGTTTAACGCCCGTTCAGCTATATTCAAGCCGGTGATAACATGATGTTGGTTTGTTGGGGTTTAACGTCCGAGCAGCAATATTTCAGCTATATTCAGACGATGAACATGAAATGGATGATAAAACGAACATGAAATGAAAAATGGGATGGCACACAAGGATAATGAGGTCGGCAAATTTTGATTGCCACTGGAAATAGGGAGAGGTGGGTAGGATCGGGCAATTTAGCCTCCTGTCCCTAACAAAAATGACCCACAGCTCGTTCCTTTGCCTCAGCAAATGTATTGTACATTGTATATCCCTTTACAGAAATGTGATCCGTTTCTTTTCAATGAATAATGCAACTGGGAAAATAGACTGAACAAGAAGAGTTAATTCAAAAATATTAGCCTTTAAACCTCGACATTTCCGTTTAAGTAATTTGGCCATTTTTATGGGTGACCAATGGGAGATATTTTCCCCGACTTGGATCCACGACCACAACTCGATGCCTTGCTGGTGCGAGTGCCGCCAGTAAGGTCAATTCGAATTGTCTGGGCAGACTGCTCCTTGTACTTTTTCATGGCAACAGGGTGTTTGGTCAATCGGATCAAGGTCGGCACCCAGCCAGTTTTCACCTAGACAAAGTTCATCATCTCTTGTTTCCATGTCAGACTCGGAATCCGAGTCACCCCGTGCAGGTCCGGGTGTTAAAGAATAGGCCTACAGCAGCGCTACGCTTGTTGAAAAAGGCGACTAAATAGTGATCAGAACCTTAGCCGGGGCTAGGGCGCTCTGTTCACAGAGCAAATGGGTTGTCTGCCCCAAGTGGTGGAATGGGGTGCCCCTGGTGTGTAACATGCTGGGGTTGTCAGGCGATAATACGAAAAACGTAACCGCCCACCATAGTGGTGCACCGTGTTGGGAAGGATGCCACGTTCCTCGCACGTTAAAAAACCCTACTGTGGTATTTTCCCGGAGTAGGATTGTTTGTTTGTTGGGGTTTAACGTCCGAGCAGCAATATTTCAGCTATATTCAGACGTTGAACATGAAACTATGATGAAATGAAAAAGGGATGGGACACAAGGACAATGGGGTCGAGAAAGGGTTCTGAGCACTATTTAGTCGCCTTTTACGACAAGCTTAGCGCTGCTTCAGGCCTATCCTTTAACACAGGGACCTGCACGGGGCACGATGAACTTGAAATTGATGATAAAATGAAAAAGGGATGGGACACAAGGGCAATGGGGTCGATACATTTTGATTGCCACTGGAAATAGGGAAAGGTGGGTAGAGTCAGGCAATTCATCCTTCTGTGGCGGAGCCCTATGCTTCCTACTCCGGGAGAATACCACAGTAAGGTTCGAGCGAGGAACGTTGCATCTTTCCCAACACGGTGCACCACTATGGTTTGCGGTTATGTTTTCCGTATTATAGCCTGACAACCCCAGCATGTAACACGCCAGGGGTACCCCATTCCACGACCTGGGGCACACAACCCCGTTTCTCTGTGGGCAGAGCGCCCTAGCCTCCGGCTGGGGTTCTAAGCACTATTCAGTCGCCTTATACGACAAGCTTAGCGTTGCTGCAGGCCTATTATTTAAACACCCGAACCTGCACGGGGATAGGGTGTTAAAAGAATATGCCTGCAGCCACGTTAAAAAACCCTACTGTGGTCAAACAAACAAAAACAAATTTTCACACCCGGACCTGCACGGGGCAGGAATTTGAAGTTTACATGCCAAATTTTCATTGATGAAGGTAATTTGTGATAGATTGATTGATTGATTGTTGGGGTTTAACGCCCGAGCAGCAGTATTTCAGCTATATTCTGGCGATGAACGTGAAAGGGATGATACAAAGAACGTGATATGATAATCAATCAGCCAGGAGTTCAATTTTCATACATTTATATGCGTAATTATCCAGTTCAAGATCATAGTTTCAAATGTGTTCAAAGATGCCACGTTCCTCCCACGTTAAGGAACCCTACTGTGGTATTCTTCCGGAGTAGTAACCATAGGAGTCCGCCACAGGAGGCTAAATTGCCCGACCCTACCCATTTCTCCCTACTTCCAGTGGCAATCAAAATATGTCGACCCCATTATCCTTGTGTCCCATCCCTTTTTCATTTCATAATCATTCTCAGTTCATCGTCTGAATATAGTTGAAATATTGCTGCTCGGACGTTAAACCCCAACAAACAAACAAAAAAGCATTATCATACGCCATCACGGCTGTCTGCTTATATCTTTTTTTTTCTATTGCCATCACTTGGCGTCCGTCGTCGTTAACAATTTTTCACAACTCGTCTTCCCCGTGTAGGTCCGGGTGTTGAAAGAATAGGCCTGCAGCAGCTCTAAGCTTCTTATAAAAGGCGACTAAATAGTGCTCAGAAACCTAGCCAGGGGCTAGGCCCTCTGCCTACAGAGCAAATTGGTTGTGTACCCCTGGCCTACTACATGCTGGTTTTGTCAGGCTTATACGGAAAACCTGACCGCATAACCATAGTCGTGGACCGTGTTGGGGAAAGAACCTTGCTATAGTATTCGATAGAAGTAGGAACCTTTGTTCTCCACCACACAAACCAAACCAAACCACGCAAACCATAGTGGTGCACCGTGTTGGGAAAGATGCCACGTTCCTTCCACGTTAAAGAACCCTGCTGTGGTATTCGATAGGAGTAGGAACCTTTGCGCTCCGCCATAGGAGGCTAAATTGCCCGACCTTACCCATCCCCCTTTTTCCAGTGGCAATCAAAATTTGTCGACCCTATTATCCTTGTGACCCATCCTTTTTTTTTTCATTTCATGTTCATTTTATCATCCATTTCATGTTCATTGTCTGAATATAGCTGAAATATTGCTGCTCGGACGTTAAACCCCAACAAACAACCTCCATCACACAAGGCTAAATTGCCCGACCTTCCCCATCCCTCCCTTTTTTTTCAGTGGCAAAATTTGTCGAGACCCGTGCAGGTCCGGGTGTCAAAAGAATAAGCCTGAAGCAGCGCTAAGCTTGTTGTAAAAGGCGACTAAATAGTGCTCAGAACCTTAGCCGGGGGTTAGGGCGCCCTTCCCACGGAGCAACTGCGATGTGTACCCCTGATGTGTTACATGCTGGGGTTGTCAGGCTATAATACCGAAAACCTGAACGCAAATCATAGTGGTGCGCCGTGTTGGGAAAGATGCCACGTTCCTCGCACGTTAAAAAGCCAACTGTGGTATTTTTGCGAAGTAGGAACCATAAGACTTCGCCACAGAAGGCTAAATTGTCCGACCTTACCCATCCCTCACTTTTTCTAGTTCCAATCAAAATTTGTTGACCCTATTATCCTTGTGTCTTATCTCTTTTGTGCCCCGTGCAGGTCCGGGTGTTAAAAGAATAGGCCTGCAGCAGCGCTAAGCTTGTCGTAAAAGGCGACTAAATAGTGCTCAAAAAACCTAGCCGGGGGCTAGGCGCTCTGCCCACAGAGCAACTGGGGTGTGTGCCCCAGGTGGTGGAATGGGGTTGTCAGGCTATAATACGGAAAACCTGACCGCAAACCATAGTGGTGCACCGTGTTGGGAAAGATGCCACGTTCCTCGCACGTTAAAGAACCCTGCTGTGGTATTCGATAGGAGTAGGAACCTTTGGGCTCCGCCACAGGAGACTAAATTGTCCTACCTTACCCATCCCCCTTTTTCCAGTGGCAAACAAAATTTGTCGACCCTATTATCCTTGTGACCCATCCTTTTTTTTTCATTTCATGTTCGTTTTATCATCCATTTCATGTTCATTGTCTGATTATAGCTGAAATATTGCTGCTCGGACGTTAAACCCCAACAAACAAACATCTCTTTTGTTTTTATTTCATCATCATTTTATGTTAATTTTGATGTTCATCGTCTGAATAAAGCTGAAATATTGCTGCTCGGACGTTAAACCCCAACAAAGAAACAAACAATTGCTATATTTTTTTTTATTTCTTTCAAAAATTTTCGCCCCGTGCAGGCCCGGGTGTTAAAGAATAGGCCTGCAGCAGCGCTAAGCTTGTCGTATAAGGCGACTAAATAGTGCTCAGAAACCTAGCCGGGGGCTAGGCGCTCTGCCCACAAAGCAACTGGGATGTGTGCCCCAGGTGGTGGAATGGGGTACCCCTGGCGTGTTGCATGCTGGGGTTGTCGGGCTATAAAACGGAAAACCTGACCGCAAACCATAGTGGTGCACCGTGTTGGGAAAGATGTCACGTTCCTCGCACGTTAAAGAACCCTGCTATGGTATTCGATAGGAGTAGGAACCTTTGCGCTCCGCCACAGGAGGCTGAATTGCCCGACCTTACCCATCCCTCCCTTTTTCTAGTGGCAATCAAAATTTGTCGACCCTACTATCCTTGTGTCCCATCCCATTTTTCATTTCATCATTATTTCATGTTCATTTTATCACCTATTTCATGTTCATCGTCTGAATATTGCTGAAATATTGCTGCTCGGACGTTAAACCCCAACAATCAATCAATCAATCAAGAATTTTCTACTCTGACATTATTAAACAAGTGGAACCAAACTTGGTATGAACGTTTTTGGGGTATCCTGCATAGAACTGATGTGGGGATTTTTGATCCGTTATCAAACATGGCCACTGTTACTAAAAATAGAACATAAGGGGCAGACAGTTTTTCACATGTATCCCCAAAACCGTCATGGTATCCAAATTCTTTCTTTAGCTGAAATGATCCTTATTATTAGGACTACAAAAATCTTTAGTAAAAAGTTGTCAGACGATTCCTTGTAAGAGGGGACAAATTACAGTCTTTTTATAGTTTTCAGCTAATATCTTGAGAACTGCTTTAATTTCCTGTCCTTGAAATTCAACCAAGTGAGCAATTCAGGCTCCTTGGAGCCTTTTGTTTCATATTTCAAACAGTTTCTTCCACATATCATACTATCAATTGTATAAGTAAAATCATTATATTACATATAAGACATTGTACACTTATTAAAATCAAGAAAAAATAATTTTCAATTCATCATCATTGACATCATTAAAAAGATCAGTCTGTCTCCAATACTTATTAAATCTTGATCTGTCAAATTTATTAAAAATCAGCAGTAATGCGAACTTTAATTTATTTTAAAAAAAATATAAAAACTTGAAACACATTTCTTTTCAATCCTCCCTATGCAGGTCTAGGTGTTAAAAGAATAGGTCTGCAGCAGCGCTAAGCTTGTCGTAAAAGGCGACTAAATAGTGCTCAGAACCTTAGCCGGGGGTTAGGGCGCTCTTCCCACGGAGCAACTGGAATGTGTGCCCCAGGTGGTAGAATGGGGTACCCCAGGCGTGTTACATGCTGGGGTTGTCAGGTTGTCAGGTTTTCCGTACTATAGCCTGACAACCCCAGCATGTAACATGCCAGGGGCACACATTCCAGTTGCCCCGTGGGAAGAGCGCCTATCCCCCGGCTAGGTTTCTGAGAACTATTTAGTCGCCTTTTACGACAAGCTTAGCGCTGCTGCAGGCCTATTCTTTTAAACACCCGGATCTGCACGGGGATTTAATAGAAAATTATCAAATAAAACATTACTGTATAGGAAAAGCTCTTTCAAAATACTGTTAAATAAATAAGTCACAAAAATATTGTATAAATACATACAAAAAATACACTTACAAAAAGTGGTAAAATATAGCCAATATTTAATCTCATAGTCCTTTAACCATAGCATATTGAACGTAAGGGGTGCAATCAAAATTACATGTATAAAATTAGCCAACATAAACAGGCTCTGAAAGTCCCGGGTTAGGTCCTCCTTCTGGCTGACTGCCCGCAATAATAAGGGGTGGGAGACTGCTGGATGTCTTCAACAACTCCTTCTTCACTTCCTTCGAAGGACGACCTACCTTAGCTGAAACCTTCTTCTTTCCATCTTGATTTTCTTCTCTTGATCTTTTCTTTCCTGTCTTCACCTTCTTTCGTCTCTCCTGTACTTCCATCTCACTATCGTAATCGTCACCATTATCTTCTGCCTCATCACTTCCTTCCCCCTCCCGCGCTGGCTGTGTCTTGCGGGGGACCATAGAGCTATCATCTCTTTCCCCCTCCCGCGCTGTGTCTTGCGGGGGGGGCCATAGAGCTGTCACCTCCTTCCCCCTCCCGCGCTATGTCTTGCGGGGGGACCACTTCCCTGTCTTCTACATCGGAGACTTCAGCCGTGTTCCTGGCGACATCGGCATAACTCCTCCTGGAGTCTGTATCCCTATTGTTCCTTGGGCACGTCGCTCTCATGTGACCTACCTCGTTACACTTTAAACATAACGCCGGTCGGCCTACAACAGTTATTAAAACCTTCTTCCCAGCTATAGTGGTTGTATCAGGAATCATAGCCTTATCCCGGTCATTTCCAATGACAGTCCCAGAAATAGCACCTGTCTTTATTTTAACCTTTCCGTACGTCATGGTTTCATGTTGAAACTTTCTTCCCAAAATGCGACATGAAAGTCTTAACATCCTCAATATTCATGTGATATGGAAACCAGTGTATCCGAAATTTAATTGGGAATCTGTCTATCCGCTCAATGTTTATACACATTTCCTCTTGTCCTTTACCAAATACTTTACCAAGATCACCAAGCCGTTCAACTATATCCTGGGAGTCAAAACAAACGTACCAATCTCGACCCTCACACTTGTAAATTCCCTCGATCGACTCCAGATTCATGAAGTCCTTAATCTCCTCCATCACCTTTTCCCTGGTAGAAATCTTATAGGCAACTTCAAATCGTAACTTCAAAGTCCTAGACATAACAGCATTATCATACGCCATAACGGCTCTTGGGTCTCCACGCCTTTAGTAAAAGGCGAAAGATATATTCGTGGGTTTTACGAGAAACCAGAGTAACACTAAGTTCTGAAAATAAATGACCCCTATCTGGGAAAAATGTAGTTCCTCAACGGTATATTTGCGGCAACAAATTTGCAAAGTTTTGACCCCGTGCAGGTCCGGGTGTTAAAAGAATAGGCCTGCAGCAGCGCTAAGATTGTCGTAAAAGGCGACTAAATAGTGCTCAGAAACCTAGCCGGGGGCTAGGCGCTCTGCCCACAGAGCAACTGGGATGTGTGACCCAGGTGGTGGAATGGGGTACCCTTGGCATGTTACATGCTGGGGTTGTCAGGCTATAATACGGAAAACCTGACCGCAAACCATAGTGGTGCACCGTGTTGGGAAAGATGCCACGTTCCTCGCACGTTAAAGAACCCTGCTATGGTATTCGATAGGAGTAGGAACCTTTGCGCTCCGCCACAGGAGGCTAAATTGCCCGACCTTACCCATTCCCCCTTTTTCCAGTGGCAAGCAAAATTTGTCGACCCTATTATCCTTGTGACCCATCCTTTTTTTTTTATTTCATGTTCATTATATCATCCATTTCATGTTCATTGTCTGAATATAGCTGAAATATTGCTGCTTGGACGTTAAACCCCAACAAACAAACAAAGTCGTATAAGGCGACTAAATAGTGCTCAGAACCCTAGCCGGGGTCTAGGGCGCTCTGCCCACAGAGCAACTGGAATGTGTGCCCCAGGTGGTTGAATGGGGTACCCCTGGCGTGTTACATGCTGGGGTTGTCAGACTATAATACGGAAAACCTGACCGCAAACCATAGTGGTGCACTGTGTTGGGAAAGATGCCACGTTCCTCGCACGTTAAAGAACTCTGCTGTGGTATTTGATCGGAGTAGGAACCTTTGCGCTCCGCCACAGGAGGCTAAATTGCCCGACCTTACCCATCCCCCTTTTTCCAGTGGCAATCAAAATTTGTCAACCCTATTATCCTTGTGACCGATCCTTTTTTTTTCATTTCATGTTCATCGTCTGAATATAGCTGAAATATTGCTGCTCGGACGTTAAACCCCAACAAACAAACAAACCAAAAACCCATCCCCCTTTTTCCAGTGGCAATCAAAGTTTGTCGACCCTATTATCCTTGTGTCCCATCCTTTTTTTTATTTCATGTTCATCGTCTGAATATAGCTGAAATATTGCTGCTCGGACGTTAAACCCCAAGAAACAAACTGTTTAATTTGAGCTTTTAACTCGCGTAATTGTTCAAAATATTCACCTGGATACACAATCTCTTTTAACAACAAGAAATATTTTCTCTCTAACTCTTTAATAACATCAAACTTAACTCTACTTTTTCTCTTACAATAATCAATACAAAATGTCTTAATATTCTCTTGCCCCGTACAGGTCCGGGTGTTAAAAGAATAGGCCTGCAGCAGCGCTAAGCTTGTCGTAAAAGGCGACTAAATAGTGCTCAGAACCCTAGCCGGGGGCTAGGGCGCTCTGCCCACAGAGCAACTGGGATGTGTGCCCCAGGTGGTGGAATGGGGTACCCCAGGCGTGTTACATGCTGGGGTTGTCAAGCTATAATACGGAAAAACTGACCGCAAACCATAGTGATGCACCGTGTTGGGAAAGATGCCACGTTTCTCGCACGTTAAAGAACCCTATTGTGGTATTCGATAGGAGTAGGAACCATAGGGCTCCGCCACAGGAGGCTAAATTGCCCGACCCTACCCATCTCTCCCTATTTCCAGTGGCAATCAGATTTTGTCGTCCCCATTGTCCTGGTGTCCCATCCCTTTTTCATTTCATCATCATTTCATGTTTATCGTCTGAATATAGCTGAAATAATGCTGCTCGGACGTTATACCCCAAGAAACAAACGAAAACTCATACAAAAAGCTTTACCATACAATATAGAGTTATTTAAGGCCAATAACCATGGCCTTTCTTAACCTCAGAATTATTTACAAAGGTAAAAATAACACTATCGTGATCACTGTAAGAAAACGGATAATTACAACACGATTTCAAACAGCTCTTTAAATTCATCGATAAATACAATCTGTCTAATCTACAACCAACATTTCCTCTATTCCAAGTAACATTTACTTTTTTTGGCTCAAAATGCCTATAAACATCGAATAAATCAAAATCAGAAACAAAACTTCTAATTATGTCAAAACAATCAGTTCCAAAATTACAACTTCCCCCTATTTTATCAATACTTATCTGATCTATGCAATTGAAATCACCACCAAAAATCTTATTACGATAACACATAATAAATAGATAGATATCATTTAAAAATTCTTTACGCTCAATTCTGCTGTTGCCCCGTGCAGGTCCGGGTGTTAAAAGAATAGGCCTGTAGCAGCGCTAAGCTTGTCGTAAAAGGCGACTAAATAGTGCTCAGAACCCTAGCCGGGGGCTAGGGCGCTCTGCCCACGGAGCAACTGGGATTTGTGCCCCAGGTGGTGGAATGGGGTACCCCAGGCGTGTTACATGCTGAGGTTGTCAGGCTATAATACGGAAAATCTAACCGCAAACCATAGTGGTGCACCGTGTTGGGAAAGATGCCACGTTCCTCGCACGTTAAAGAACCCTACTGTGGTATTCTCCCGGAGTAGGAACCATAGGGCTCCGCCACAGGAGGCTAAATTGCCCGACCTTACCCATCTCTCCCTATTTCTAGTGGCAATCAAAATTTGTCGATCCTATTGTCCTTGTGTCCTATCCCTTTTTCATTTCATGTTCATCGTCTGAATATAGCTGAAATATTGCTGCTCGGACGTTAAACCCCAACAAACAAACAAACAGTTCTGCTGATAGGAGCATATTCATTCAATAATCTATAATCAACAAACTGGAATCTACCATCTAAATCTTTATGGTATTTATTAATAGTACACTCTAAAGAATGCGATACAAAGATAGAAGTGCATCTACCATGAATAGAGCCGAAATGCCAGTAACATCTATATAAATCAAAGAACTTTTCTAAATTTTTAGCAAATTTTAAATTCGACACATCAGTTTCTTGTAAAAACAATACATCAATTTTATTTTTAAACCAAAACTGCTTCAAGCTATACTGACAATGGAAATCTAACAATCCGTTAACATTTAACGTACAAACAGTGATTTCATCGTCTGCTAAAGGTAAATTCATAATTAGTGTTAAGGTGAATATCAAGGTACCATGAGTCCACTAAAGTACATATAAACCTACTCATGTAGAAAAATCGGCGGAAATTTAAATGCCCTGGATACAATACAATAAAGATTTTTAAAAGGAGTGAAATTGCTCTAGAAAAGAAACAAAATTTACTCACTGTAAATAAAAATCTACTAAACAGTGTCAAAATGAAAGGGTAAAAATACAGAACTCTGGATAAAGGAAAGACTTGACTCAATAGGACATTAACTTGAAAAATATCAAAGAGAAAAAACTCTGTCAAAATATTTTTACAATTATAAGTAACAAAAGTAGATGCAGAATAATTACAAAAACTACACTTATGAAAAGTGAAAATATAAAGCCAATATTCAGTTTCATAGTCCGTAAAACAAAGCCTAGTCACAACAAGGGAAATAACCAACACGCAAATAAATTTAACTATCAACATAAATTGCATTGGTGTCATTTAAACCAGGATTAGGCCCTCCTTCATTATCTCTTCCCATAACAATTGGGAGTGATTTAATAAATTCTTGCTTAACCACCTTCGTAGGAGGATCTACCTTACTGTTTCTTTTCTTCTTCTTTTTCCCATCCTTCCCCATACTGGAAGACCTTCTTTTACCACACACTTCCTTCTCAGCCTCTACCTCCATATCACTTGTCTCCTCGCCACTACCATTCTCTCCATCCCCCTCCCGCGCTTTGTCTTGCTGGGGGACCATAGTAAAACCATCTCCTTCACCCTCCCGCGCAGTGTCTTGCGGGGTGACCATAGTAAAACCATCTCCTTCACCCTCCTGCGCAGTGTCTTGCGGGGTGACCATACTATCACTCACTCCTGCCCCCTCTCGCGCTATGTCTTGCGAGGGGCGTATTTCTCCTTCCTCAGTTGCAGTCTCCTGTACAACTTGCTGTGAAGCTACATCCAAAGAGCGGGCAGCTTCAGCATAGCTCTTCCTTCCTCTAGTATCACCGTTACTCTTCTCTGGGCAGGTACCTCTCCTGTGACCATACTGGTTACAGCGGAGACAAAGTGACTGTCGACCTAGTACGGTCAACAGAACTTTCTTCCCAGCAATAAAGGCCGTGTCCGGGATCATCATTTTGTCTCTCTCGTTTCCTATTAACGACCCTGTAATTGCTCCCGTTTTAATCTCAATTTCTCCATATTTCATTGTCTCATGATAGATGGACACTTTCTTCCCAAAACGAGACATAAAGGCTTTTACTTCTTCTATGTTCATATGGTACGGATACCAATGGATCCTGAACTTAATCGGAAATCTATCAATTCGTTCAATGTTGATACATACATCTTCTTTTCCATCAACTTTACCGCGATCACCAAGCCTGTCCACAATCTCTGGGCTGTCAAAACAAACATACCAATCCGGACAGTCTCCACATTTATAAATGGCTTCAACGGACTCCAGATTGACTAACTCCTTCAATTCAGCCAATACCTTCTCTCTAGTATTTACTTTATAAGGTCCCTCAAACTTCATTCTCAATGTCCTTTGCATCATCCCATTGTCAAACGCCATCACGGCTCTCCACGGATATCTTTAGTAAAAGGCGAAAGATATATTCGTGGGTTTGAAGAGAAACCAGAGTAACACTAATTTTTGTCCTGCGGGGGAACCGAAACAACCTGTACTTCTGTTTCCTGTGATGATTCTTCCTCGGTGTTTCTTGTGACCTCCGCGTAACTCCTTCTTCCACTAGGTGCTTGATCTTCTTTCCTGGGACATGTCGCCCTCCTGTGACCTAACTGGTTACATCGGAGACACATGTTTTGTCTCCCTACCACAGTAATCAGCACCTTCTTCCCAGCAATAATGGCAACATCCGAGATTGACATCTTGTCTTTGTCGTTCCCGATCAAAGTTCCTGAAATGGCTCCCGTCTTAACCTCCACCTGCGTCGGCCCGTATTTCATGGTTTCGTGAAAAACCGCAGCCTGTTTTTCGAATTTCGACATGAAATTACGAACCTCGGCAATATTCATGTGGTAGGGGTACCAGTGAACTCGGAATTTGATAGGGAACCTATCAATCCTTCCCACTTGGATAACCATTCCATCTTTCCCGTCCACCGTGTCCAGGTCACCATATCTACTAATTATGTCCTCAGACTTGAAGGTTATGTACCAGTCAGCTCCCTCGCCGCACTTATAAATAGCCTCCATCTCCGGCAGGTCCACCAGGTCCACCATCTCCTGCATAACCTTCTCCCTCGTAGTTACTCTGCGGACATCCGACCGAAACCTAAGTTTCAATGTCCTTGACATCAATGCATTGTCATACGCCATAACAGCGAAATGTTCCTCTCCACGGATATCTTTTTTTTTTATATTTCAAACTGTTTATTCATAGAATAAATATATATACTAATTGTACAACAAGTTCATAAAATCAAATATCACAGATAAGACATTGTACAATCAATATAATTAAACACAATTAAATGTCAATTTATCATCATCATCATCTATTGTACAAAATAAATCAGTCTGTCTCCAATATTCATTAAATTCAAATCGGGAAAATCTAAAAAAATCAGCAGTAATGCGTACTTTAAGTTCGCTCAAAAACTTCATATAAATTGTTTTATTAGTAACACGCTTCTTTTCAAACTTCTTTAAATTTCGGCTCAACCAAACCGATTTACAAAATAAAGATATCAAAAATAATACAATACTACGTCTCCATTTACTGACTAAATCAACATCAAATCTTAAGACATGGTTGACATTCAACCCAATTTCACCAACAGATAAAGAAAAAATCCAATTACTTGTCAAACTCAATAATAATTTAACAGTAGGGCAATCAAAAAATAAATGCTGCAAAGTCTCAGGTTCCTTAGAACAAAACGTACAAAGATTAGACCGATAAATATTCAAATAATACATCCTGCTATTAACAGGTAACACACCGTGAACAATTCTATACATAACATCACGTGCAAACTTATCAATAAACTTATCAAAAAGGTTTTTAAACACGTGATCAAAATTCAATAATCTATTTTTACTAACAACATTCGGTAAATACTTTTCCTTCTCTAATAATTTAAAATACAAACACTTTACCGGTAAAATAACACGAACATCAATATCATCACAACCTTTAAGGTCATTTAAATCATCAACACAATGTGGTATAGATAAAGAAATAAAATCTGGATTGTATTCACGTAATCGTAAACCAACCCAATACACAGAAAAGTATACATATTTGGCATCTCTCTTACTTATAATATCTTGTAAATGCCTCAAGCGCAATGCTTTCAGCTTTAACTGTATATTAATTATATTTAAACCACCAGACAACTTGTCTAGATTTACAGTCTTTCGAGCAATAGGCTTTCTAGTACTGTTCCACAAAAAGTTAAAAATCAATCTTTGAAATTTCTTAATATAACATTTAGACATATGTAAAACACTGCCTACATACCATAATTTAGAACTAGCTAAAATATTAATAACAATAGATTTCTCTAATAGAGACAATTTTCTATATTTCCAACTATTCAATAAATTTTCCACTTTCAATAAAATTGAGTTCCATACATCATCTTGGCTAACATTCCCAAATTTAACACCAACAATTTTTAAAGTTTCTGCAAAATCAATTCCAAATCTATAATTATCTTTTCTATCTTTCCAAGCACCAAGCCATAAACCCTTGGTTTTCTGCTTGTTTAATCTGGAGCCCGAAGCTCTACCAAAAACCTCAATTAAATATAAAAATCTATGAATACCTTTAACAGTTGTTAGTATACCAGTACTATCATCAGCAAATAAAGAAATTTTAGAAGTATCAGTAGAACCAGGTAAATTCATACCTACAATATCATTATCTTTTCTAACTTTAATAGCAAAAGGTTCTAAGCACAATACATATAAAAGTGGCGACAGACTGCAGCCCTGTTTAACAGAGCGAGTGATCTTCACAGGATCAGAAATAATATTATTAACAATAACACTAGAATATAAATCATGATAAAGAATCTTAATCCATTTAATGAGATTAAATTGTGTACAAACGCAGCGAAGAGGAAGAAGAAAAAGAATTCGTTCAAATAAACATATACTACATTCGCGACTGTCCAACACCAGCTCCACTAACTAGTACTTCGCGAATAAACAATGCGAATAAACTTGGCAGTAAACAAATTCATATTCCTTTAGTCTTACTGCATTCGCGAAATTCAAACGCGCTTTTTTTTAACAACAAATAATATTCTCTATTATCAATAAAGCTTGTTACAGTTTACGTCAGAAGTCCAAGCACCTTCTGACGCTCCCTGTTCATGATCACTAGTTACCCAGGGTAGTAAAAAGTGTCAAAATAAAATATTTCAAGCATAAATTTACTAATACATAAATACATTCAACTTAACATACAATATCACTTCTAATAGTTGTTTGATACATAATTTTTGATGAATATTAATTTTGAATTACTATTAACTGAGTTAATTGTAGTCTTCAATTCTTTAACAAAGATATCAGAAGTATTAACATGTTTGGTTCTATGTTCAGATACATAGTATGCTTTATAAATAGAAAAACCTATTATAGTTAATAAGAGATTTAACCAAAAATATGTTTCATCAAATATTTTATATCCCAAAACAAGATGTTTTAAAGTAATCTCAAAATTCATGTTACATACACGAAGAATTTCTTGTATTTTTGTCCAAAAATTATCTAAGCACGAACAGGATATAAAGTAGTGAAGATAATCTTCGTCTTCATTACAGAAATTGCAATGAATATTTTGAGTTATTTTCCACTTACATAATAGTTTTCTGTTAGGAATTATGAATTGTAGAAGTTTCCATCGAAACATCTTCAATTTGTTTTCTTGTAAATAACCAAAAATAAAATTATAAATGTTTGGCATAAAAAACACGTCTTTTATATCAAAAATTCTTAACCATTTGCTTACTCCAATAGAAGATTCAAATTTTTTAACTATAAATGATTCATACAATATCTTGTTCGAAATATTTTTTACATTTATATCTATATTTTTCCAACAAATTTGAAATCTTTTAAAATGAACCACACTCTTTACAGAATTTTCTGATGATAAAGATTGTTTCCATTCGAAAGGTATGGCTTTTTTCAAAGTTTGAATTTCTGCTATCCAGTTAGATTTGTTTTTCAATTTACTTAAAATGATTTCGTGAGATATGCATCCATTTGCATCTATTATGTCATTTATATAAATTATATTACTTTTAATCCAATTATCAAAAATTACAGGTTTATTTTCAAATTTAATATATTTATTATTCCATAATATTTGTTTTCTTATTTCTGTGAATGTAGTAGGTTTTTCTTGATTGCCCCCACCTGATAAATTCCAACATTTTAATACTTCTTTGTAAAAACCAGGAATATCTTTAAAATATTTATGTTTTATACTATTATCATTATTCGCCATAAAAATTAACCAATTTGTACCAATACCATTAAAATATTTATGAGGAATAACCTTCCAATTTACAATTTCTCCGATAGCTAATCTTTGCACCCACGCGGCTTTCAATGAACAAATATAACTCCTTATGTCTACCATTCGCAATCCCCCTACTTCATATCTACCAATAATTGTGTTTCGTTTTACTTTATCGGGTTTATTATCCCATATAAATTTAAAACATCTACTTTCTATTTCTTTAATGTACACTTCTGGTACGATACAAGTGGACCCTATGTATGTACAAATTGGCAAGACAAGTGTTTTTGTTATCAAAATTTTTCCTAAAATTGTTAGGTTTCTCTTTCCCCATGTATCAAAAAGTCTATTCATCTTATTTATTCTATTTTCCCAATTTAATTTTTCACATTCTTCCCTACAATAGCCAAAATATACCCCCAGAGCTTTTACTGGATTTATAGTCCAACTAATTCCTGCAACTTTATCTTTACAAGATTTTAACTTCCCTACCCATATTCCCTCCGTCTTGTTTCGATTTAATTTTAACCCAGAAAAAGACCCAAAAATTTCAATTTCGTTCATAGCAAATTCTACTTCTTGCTTTGAGCTACATAACAGAGTAGTATCGTCTGCTAACTGAGAAATTTTTATACTATGATTTCTTTGGTCTAATTTGATATTGATACCTTTGATGTCATTATTACTTCGTATTCGTGATGCCATTATTTCTACAGATAATACAAATAAAAGAGCAGATAAAGGACATCCTTGGCGTATTCCCCTTGTGTTTTTAAATATTTCAGAAATCCATCCATTATTAGTGACACAAGTTTGAATACCATTATACAACGTTTTAACCCACGATATAAATGAATCATTAAAACCAAAATGTTTAAGAACAGTTAACATGAAGTTCCATTCTAGGGAATCAAACGCTTTTGAAAAATCAACAAATACAATTGCCCCTTCTATTTTATATAACTCTGTGTAGTCGATAATATCTTGTATTTGCCGCAGGTTGAAACCAATAAAACGATTTTTAACATAACCAGTCTGATCTTCATTAATGATATCAGGTAAAATTTGTTTTAACCTTTGAGCCAGAATATATGACAGAAGTTTCAAATCCACGTTTAAGAGCGAAATTGGGCGATAATTATCCAAAGACAAAGGATCTCCCTTTTTAAATAAAAGTGTTAATACACTTGTACGTTGTGAATATGTGAGGTTTTGGTTTCTATAGCCAGTATTTAAAACCGAAACTATAATATTTTTCAATTTCCCCAAAAATTTTCTGTAAATTTCAACAATTAGTCCGTCTAAACCAGGTGACCTATTAAGCTTCATTTTAAAAATAGCGTTAGTACATTCGTCTTATGTTATTTCTCCGTCACAATTAGATTTGTCAATTTCGCCTATTTTAGGATCAAGATTAGTATTAAATATGTATTGGTCACTAAGTATTTTGTCTGGATAAGAAGATGAATATAAATTTTCATAATAATTTTTAATATTTGTTAGCAACTCCCCCTGATCTGTTAGAATGTTTCCATCCCCGGACGTTAATTTGTTAATTGATTTCTTAATTTGTCTCTGTTTTTCTAAACCAAGAAAATACGAATTATTTTTTTCACCAAGTTCAATCCATTTTTCCCTAGATCTGATTTGTGCCCCTTTTGCCTTTTCATCGTAAATTTTACCAATTTCAATTTCAATTTCAAGATTATTAATTTCCTTATCTGTAATATCTGAATCTACGTCTTGTTCATCCCTTACCTTCAACTTATGTCCCAAATTTTTCTCAAGAAGTTTCAAATTTTCCCTAGTTGTTTTTGCTTTATTTCTGCAATATTCAACAGTTATCTCCCTTACCTCAATTTTGAAAACATCCCATGCCAATTGTATGTCATTAGTATGTTGTTTATCTTTAAAACACTTATCAATTAATAGATTAATCGTATTTACATAAACATCATCATTTAAAACCGATTTATTTATCTTCCAATAACCCCTCCCTTTTTCTGACGCACCGGTCTTAAACTTTAAAAATATGCTCTGATGATCTGTATAATTAATGACAGCTGGCTTAATTTTACAACATTCTACAAACGGGATAAAATCTTTTCCGGTCAATATCATATCTATGCGACTCGCTTGAGACTTATCCTTTCTCCGCCAAGTAAATTGTTGTTTATTTTCATTCAAAAGTCTCCAGATATCAGTTAACTTATTTTCTTTTATTAAAACTTTAAGACTATTAACTGGTTGGTTATTTTGTGTCCCTACTCTAATACTTTTCCTATCAATACTTTTGAAATTATCGTTAAAATCACCCCCCAATATAGGAATTCCAATCCCATGTTCTTTAAGCATACTATTTACTTTTTTAAAAAATGCATTTCTACTAGTTTTACAATTAGGCGCATATAAAGATAATAAAGAGAATATACAATTATCTATTTCAATATTAATCAAAATGATCCTACCTTCCTCATCTGAAAATGTATCAATAATTTTATGATTTAATGATTTTTTAATTACTATTGCAACACCACACCTGTTTGTTGTTGCATTACTGCAATAAACTTTAAATTCGTCGTATTTCAACATTTCTTTTTCAATATTAATATCAAAATGTGTTTCCTGTAAAAAGCAAATCGAACACTTTTGTGATTTAATCCATTCAAAAACTCTATTCCGTTTATTTCTACATTTCAAACCGTTTACATTTAAAGTATTTAGATTTAATACATTTTCAGATCCCATTGTAAATAGTGATAATAATTTTTATATTAAATACATATATATCAATATAACATTTATTAACATTTACACAAACAAAAAACTTTACACAAACGATGACACAGATATAGTTACACAACACACTTAAAACGGGTACAAACATTGGGTAAAGTGTACGTGACCTGATAGCACCTATTGACCTTGTCTGGGTCAAAGCTTTATAATGATAGACACAAAACATGTGGTCAAGAGCGTGTGCTATTTTACCTGGATATTCACTTTTTTTCATCTAAAATAACATTAACATCCGTAAAAAGTGGGAAAATTATTGTTCTGAAGTGACAATGGGTATTAGCCTGAGAAATATAAAAAATGTAAGTTGTGACAATTGCGTATTTTGTGAAAGATAGCTGTAAGATGAAAACTTTGGAACAAAATGTGATGAATTTGGATTGAACAAGTGTTTCCTTACTCAAAACGGGATAAAAATTATCAGTGTGTTCTTTGAAACGCACCGAGACAGCAAACCCTACAAAGACGTGGAGCTCGAGACACAAACGGATAAAATACTGTGAGTATTTCTCGATTTTATAAGTTTCTTCAGTATAAGCTAGCAAATATTTTTTGCAGACATCGTGTAACATATGCAAGTACACGTATAAGATGTTATGAAAACACCGATTGAGACAATTGTTGTAACCACTTATAGATCGAATGAAATATGAAGTGATAAGTAAATTTCCAAAATTTGGTCTTAAATCAGAATTTAAATGGACAGTGTCGTACATACATACTATAAAACGGTATAAACAAAAACCCAAATATAGTTTGTCTAGTGCTAAAAATAGAATTGGTAAAATCCAAAATAAAACGTAAACAAACTTCAGCTGTTTTAATAAACGTTTGTAAACATAAATAGGATATGTGATCTTGACATATTTTATTCTTTCGTTTTTGTTTGTAAACGAATTATTTAACAAGCTATTGTTGGTAAAACTCATTTCACAGTTTTTGTAAATTAAATCAGCTACATAGTTTGACATAATTAATTCTATTTTGGCAACTCTGTTATTACCACTTTCTATTAAATATTTTGATTTTACATTAGAACCTTGTATTGTTTTACATTTTTTCATAGTTTGTAACAACGTAATAAAGTAAGTGCCTGTACGGTACAACTTAATTATAGTGTTACACAACATTAAAGATGTATTGCATACAAAAGAAAAACTAAAACAAGTTTTGATTTTCTTTATATTAGAATCCTTCACACAAATATTAATATCATCTCTATGTGAAATATACATCACAATTAAATTCAATACAACAAACTTTAAGAAAAGAATCATTATCTTTTCACAAAAACACAATTCAATGTTTACTCTTTTGAAGAGCTTGTTTTTACATACCATTTTTATCTTTTTTTAAAGTTTTTTTTTTGGGGGGGTTTAATTAAAATTACACTATTACATAGTAATTAACCTTTATTTGCTTTTTTACCTTTGTCCCTCTCCTCAGGTGTTGGAGGAGTGTGTTGATTTTTGTTTCTACCCTTACCATGTTGATTTCTACTTTCTGGAGTGTTTACAGAAGCGTCGATTGTACCTTGAGATTTAACAAAAGAAACAGACTTTTCATTTTTTTTGGAAGTGTTTTGATTTCTCCCAGTTCTTGGTTTTTCTTGTTGATAGGGTGTCTTGTCAGATTGCCCAAAGGCCTGTCCATTTGACTGTTGACCCCCTTTTTCTTTCTGCTGTTGTTTCATTGTCTGTTGTTGTTTTATTGTTCTTTTTTGTTGTTCACATTGTTCTTGTTGTATCTCAGGCTCATCAGCTTTTGTACTATCATTATGATCATTTTCATTTTCACTTAATTCAACATCATCATCATCATCATCTTTACCTTCATTGTCACTAAACATTTCTGGTGTTAATGCTTCTGGACAATCCATTTGTCTGTGCCCTGATTCATTACACCTTTTACATTTCCAATCATTTGGACATTCTACAATCATATGCCCAGTTTCAAAGCATTTATTGCATGTTTTAACATTTGACTCATTTGAATTACTGTCTGTAGACTGGCCACTGTGTAAGACTATAGCACTGTATCTCCCCATTTTCATGAATTTAGGTAGAGGTTCTATAAAGGTTTTACACAATAGGATCCTGTCTCCATTTTCACAGTTAGTGAGTCTCCCATCAACTCTGATATGTGCTCTTGTTATGAAATCCACTTTTACCCCTTTAAGTTCTATTGTTCTTTTAATAATGCCATCATCAGCACTAAGAGGGACCCCTTTCACTATAACTTTCATTATGGCCAGGTTTGCAGTCAAAGGGTTGTTTGGATTGTGTGTGTGAATGTTTATTTGCTTGCCCCTCAGCGCAATGCCCTTTGTTAACAAAGACAAACGACCTTCCTGGTTGTCCATATATATACGCCACATACGACGAATACGTTGGATACCTTTGATTGTACATGGGTCTACTACTTCGCCGATAGCCTTGTATATTTCAACATGTGTGACAAAAGATTCTTTTTTGGGAATTACAGAACCAAATATATCACTGTCTTTTACGAAAATTGGTTTCACAGAATTAGGGCCGTCATCAACTTTTTTATCACCACTAGCGTTAGTGTCTGTTCTCGCAACATCAGAATAGGACGCCTCCATGTTTGTTATTGTTGTTTCGTTCAACGAAAAAAGTTATTTTACAATCAAAATACTGCCTTCTAATGTATCAAAATGCATTTACGTGTAAACGTTAATGTCTTAGGAACTTCCAGAACAAATCTGGATAAACAACGTTCAATTGAATTTGTAATAAATCAAGTTTTGTCGGAGCTATCCTCAATACACCTTAGCAGATCAAGGACTGTAACTCTCCTTTTCTCAAACGCGCTTTTTACTCACACAGGCCGAAAACAAAATACATTGAAATAAGATTAAAGTAAAGTTTTGATATTATTTTTTTCTCTTAAAGTTGCATTTAAGTAGGAGATGAGGAAAAAGAAACGCACATATTACATTGAAATCAAAATAATTAAAACTTGTCATTAAAACATAACAATATTGTTTGGATAGCTAGCGCCACGCGGGCTTGGGACTTGTTTAGCATGCACGACTCCAATCATGACATGCAGTTGTGAAAACAAGCGGATGCTCAACTCAAGATGACACGGGAACGGCGATATGTATAGTATGCATTCGGATAATTAGCCAGACAGTGATCAGAGAAGACGACACAGGACATGGGACTAAAGTCGGAAATCTTTCCTGGTACTTGCTATGTGCTGGTGTTTAAATATCAATTAGCACTAGCCTGTGCTAGGAGAGAAGAACCTGACGGACAACTACATCGAATATCCGTCGCTTTTCCAGGGACCTGTTAAGTGCTAATGATTTCTAACGATTAGCACTAGCCTGTGCTTGGAAAGGAATCGGAGAGAACCAGTTACGCAGCTCAAAGGCAACAGTCGTCATGTAAGTTAAGTCAATGAATACAATGTACGATACAGGTACACATTGAACACCACATTGCAGCTTTATATTTTACCACCGCACCCACTTTGAAAAAAATATATTCACGATTAGCATTGCACTTCGTTTACTTGCACTGATGGTTTACCTGAAAGTAAAATTTAAGAGGAACAAACTTTATATTAATGTTATGATTCACACAGAAGTGGGCACAGAGAAATTGTCTATAGACTCATTAATTGTTCCTCTCCACGGATATCTTTAGTAAAAGGCGAAAGATATATTCGTGGGTTTGAAGAGAAACCAGAGTAACACTAATTTTGGAAAATAAATGACCCCTATCTCGGAAAAATGTAGTTACTCAATGGTACATTTGCGGCAACAAATTTGCAAAGTTTTCACTACTTACTCAGATCAAAACAAAAATTTTTGCTTAAATTCTTTGAAACGTAATTCTCCTGAAATTTATCATGGGAAATAAAGAAAAAAGTTTCAAAATTCATATAACAAACCCAAAATTGGTACTTGACATAGAAACATGTACAACGTTCAGTAGACGTTTGATCACAAAACGACGTACTGCGATTCATTACACGAATTTCAGTTCAATTCCAATGCAAATTAAAAATTTTGTCACTATCACTTTTAAAACATGTCTTTCACGACAAAAACAAGAACAAAATCTACTGTGTACAAACGCAGCGAAGAGGAAGAAGAAAAAGAATTCGTTCAAATAAACATATACTACATTCGCGACTGTCCAACACCAGCTCCACTAACTAGTACTTCGCGAATAAACAATGCGAATAAACTTGGCAGTAAACAAATTCATATTCCTTTAGTCTTACTGCATTCGCGAAATTCAAACGCGCTTTTTACTCACACAGGCCGAAAACAAAATACATTGAAATAAGATTAAAGTAAAGTTTTGATATTATTTTTTTTCTCTTAAAGTTGCATTTAAGTAGGAGATGAGGAAAAAGAAACGTACATGTCACATTGAAATCAAAATAATTAAAACTTGTCATTAAAACATAACAATATTGTTTGGATAGCTAGCGCCACGCGGGCTTGGGACTTGTTTAGCATGCACGACTCCAATCATGACATGCAGTTGTGAAAACAAGCGGATGCTCAACTCAAGATGACACGGGAACGGCGATATGTATAGTATGCATTCGGATAATTAGCCAGACAGTGATCAGAGAAGACGACACAGGACATGGGACTAAAGTCGGAAATCTTTCCTGGTACTTGCTATGTGCTGGTGTTTAAATATCAATTAGCACTAGCCTGTGCTAGGAGAGAAGAACCTGACGGACAACTACATCGAATATCCGTCGCTTTTCCAGGGACCTCTTAAGTGCTAATGATTTCTAACGATTAGCACTAGCCTGTGCTTGGAAAGGAATCGGAGAGAACCAGTTACGCAGCTCAAAGGCAACAGTCGTCATGTAAGTTAAGTCAATGAATACAATGTACGATACAGGTACACATTGAACACCACATTGCAGCTTTATATTTTACCACCGCACCCACTTTGAAAAAAATATATTCACGATTAGCATTGCACTTCGTTTACTTGCACTGATGGTTTACCTGAAAGTAAAATTTAAGAGGAACAAACTTTATATTAATGTTATGATTCCCACAGAAGTGGGCACAGAGAAATTGTCTATAGACTCATTAATTGTTCCTCTCCACGAGATCTTTAGTAAAAGGCGAAAGATATATTCGTGGGTTTGAAGAGAAACCAGAGTAACACTAATTTTGGAAAATAAATGACCCCTATCTCGGAAAAATGTAGTTACTCAATGGTACATTTGCGGCAACAAATTTGCAAAGTTTTCACTTCTTACTCAGATCAAAACAAAAATTTTTGCTTAAATTCTTTGAAACGTAATTCTCCTGAAATTTATCATGGGAAATAAAGAAAAAAGTTTCAAAATTCATATAACAAACCCAAAATTGGTACTTGACATAGAAACATGTACAACGTTCAGTAGACGTTTGATCACAAAACGACGTACTGCGATTCATTACACGAATTTCAGTTCAATTCCAATGCAAATTAAAAATTTTGTCACTATCACTTTTAAAACATGTCTTTTACGACAAAAACAAGAACAAAATCTACTGTGTACAAACGCAGCGAAGAGGAAGAAGAAAAAGAATTCGTTCAAATAAACATATACTACATTCGCGACTGTCCAACACCAGCTCCACTAACTAGTACTTCGCGAATAAACAATGCGAATAAACTTTGCAGTAAACAAATTCATATTCCTTTAGTCTTACTGCATTCGCGAAATTCAAACGCGCTTTTTACTCACACAGGCCGAAAACAAAATACATTGAAATAAGATTAAAGTAAAGTTTTGATATTATTTTTTTCCCTTAAAGTTGCATTTAAGTAGGAGATGAGGAAAAAGAAACGCACATATTACATTGAAATCAAAATAATTAAAACTTGTCATTAAAACATAACAATATTGTTTGGATAGCTAGCGCCACGCGGGCTTGGGACTTGTTTAGCATGCACGACTCCAATCATGACATGCAGTTGTGAAAACAAGCGGATGCTCAACTCAAGATGACACGGGAACGGCGATATGTATAGTATGCATTCGGATAATTAGCCAGACAGTGATCAGAGAAGACGACACAGGACATGGGACTAAAGTCGGAAATCTTTCCTGGTACTTGCTATGTGCTGGTGTTTAAATATCAATTAGCACTAGCCTGTGCTAGGAGAGAAGAACCTGACGGACAACTACATCGAATATCCGTCGCTTTTCCAGGGACCTCTTAAGTGCTAATGATTTCTAACGATTAGCACTAGCCTGTGCTTGGAGAGGAATCGGAGAGAACCAGTTACGCAGCTCAAAGGCAACAGTCGTCATGTAAGTTAAGTCAATGAATACAATGTACGATACAGGTACACATTGAACACCACATTGCAGCTTTATATTTTACCACCGCACCCACTTTGAAAAAAATATATTCACGATTAGCATTGCACTTCGTTTACTTGCACTGATGGTTTACCTGAAAGTAAAATTTAAGAGGAACAAACTTTATATTAATGTTATGATTCCCACAGAAGTGGGCACAGAGAAATTGTCTATAGACTCATTAATTGTTCCTCTCCACGGATATCTTTAGTAAAAGGCGAAAGATATATTCGTGGGTTTGAAGAGAAACCAGAGTAACACTAATTTTGGAAAATAAATGACCCCTATCTCGGAAAAATGTAGTTACTCAATGGTACATTTGCGGCAACAAATTTGCAAAGTTTTCACTACTTACTCAGATCAAAACAAAAATTTTTGCTTAAATTCTTTGAAACGTAATTCTCCTGAAATTTATCATGGGAAATAAAGAAAAAAGTTTCAAAATTCATATAACAAACCCAAAATTGGTACTTGACATAGAAACATGTACAACGTTCAGTAGACGTTTGATCACAAAACGACGTACTGCGATTCATTACACGAATTTCAGTTCAATTCCAATGCAAATTAAAAATTTTGTCACTATCACTTTTAAAACATGTCTTTCACGACAAAAACAAGAACAAAATCTACTGTGTACAAACGCAGCGAAGAGGAAGAAGAAAAAGAATTCGTTCAAATAAACATATACTACATTCGCGACTGTCCAACACCAGCTCCACTAACTAGTACTTCGCGAATAAACAATGCGAATAAACTTGGCAGTAAACAAATTCATATTCCTTTAGTCTTACTGCATTCGCGAAATTCAAACGCGCTTTTTACTCACACAGGCCGAAAACAAAATACATTGAAATAAGATTAAAGTAAAGTTTTGATATTATTTTTTTTCTCTTAAAGTTGCATTTAAGTAGGAGATGAGGAAAAAGAAACGTACATGTCACATTGAAATCAAAATAATTAAAACTTGTCATTAAAACATAACAATATTGTTTGGATAGCTAGCGCCACGCGGGCTTGGGACTTGTTTAGCATGCACGACTCCAATCATGACATGCAGTTGTGAAAACAAGCGGATGCTCAACTCAAGATGACACGGGAACGGCGATATGTATAGTATGCATTCGGATAGTTAGCCAGACAGTGATCAGAGAAGACGACACAGGACATGGGACTAAAGTCGGAAATCTTTCCTGGTACTTGCTATGTGCTGGTGTTTAAATATCAATTAGCACTAGCCTGTGCTAGGAGAGAAGAACCTGACGGACAACTACATCGAATATCCGTCGCTTTTCCAGGGACCTCTTAAGTGCTAATGATTTCTAACGATTAGCACTAGCCTGTGCTAGGAGAGGAATCGGAGAGAACCAGTTACGCAGCTCAAAGGCAACAGTCGTCATGTAAGTTAAGTCAATGAATACAATGTACGATACAGGTACACATTGAACACCACATTGCAGCTTTATATTTTACCACCGCACCCACTTTGAAAAAAATATATTCACGATTAGCATTGCACTTCGTTTACTTGCACTGATGGTTTACCTGAAAGTAAAATTTAAGAGGAACAAACTTTATATTAATGTTATGATTCCCACAGAAGTGGGCACAGAGAAATTGTCTATAGACTCATTAATTGTTCCTCTCCACGGATATCTTTAGTAAAAGGCGAAAGATATATTCGTGGGTTTGAAGAGAAACCAGAGTAACACTAATTTTGGAAAATAAATGACCCCTATCTCGGAAAAATGTAGTTACTCAATGGTACATTTGCGGCAACAAATTTGCAAAGTTTTCACTACTTACTCAGATCAAAACAAAAATTTTTGCTTAAATTCTTTGAAACGTAATTCTCCTGAAATTTATCATGGGAAATAAAGAAAAAAGTTTCAAAATTCACATAACAAACCCAAAATTGGTACTTGACATAGAAACATGTACAACGTTCAGTAGACGTTTGATCACAAAACGACGTACTGCGATTCATTACACGAATTTCAGTTCAATTCCAATGCAAATTAAAAATTTTGTCACTATCACTTTTAAAACATGTCTTTCACGACAAAAACAAGAACAAAATCTACTGTGTACAAACGCAGCGAAGAGGAAGAAGAAAAAGAATTCGTTCAAATAAACATATACTACATTCGCGACTGTCCAACACCAGCTCCACTAACTAGTACTTCGCGAATAAACAATGCGAATAAACTTGGCAGTAAACAAATTCATATTCCTTTAGTCTTACTGCATTCGCGAAATTCAAACGCGCTTTTTACTCACACAGGCCGAAAACAAAATACATTGAAATAAGATTAAAGTAAAGTTTTGATATTATTTTTTTCTCTTAAAGTTGCATTTAAGTAGGAGATGAGGAAAAAGAAACGCACATATTACATTGAAATCAAAATAATTAAAACTTGTCATTAAAACATAACAATATTGTTTGGATAGCTAGCGCCACGCGGGCTTGGGACTTGTTTAGCATGCACGACTCCAATCATGACATGCAGTTGTGAAAACAAGCGGATGCTCAACTCAAGATGACACGGGAACGGCGATATGTATAGTATGCATTCGGATAGTTAGCCAGACAGTGATCAGAGAAGACGACACAGGACATGGGACTAAAGTCGGAAATCTTTCCTGGTACTTGCTATGTGCTGGTGTTTAAATATCAATTAGCACTAGCCTGTGCTAGGAGAGAAGAACCTGACGGACAACTACATCGAATATCCGTCGCTTTTCCAGGGACCTCTTAAGTGCTAATGATTTCTAACGATTAGCACTAGCCTGTGCTTGGAGAGGAATCGGAGAGAACCAGTTACGCAGCTCAAAGGCAACAGTCGTCATGTAAGTTAAGTCAATGAATACAATGTACGATACAGGTACACATTGAACACCACATTGCAGCTTTATATTTTACCACCGCACCCACTTTGAAAAAAATATATTCACGATTAGCATTGCACTTCGTTTACTTGCACTGATGGTTTACCTGAAAGTAAAATTTAAGAGGAACAAACTTTATATTAATGTTATGATTCCCACAGAAGTGGGCACAGAGAAATTGTCTATAGACTCATTAATTGTTCCTCTCCACGGATATCTTTAGTAAAAGGCGAAAGATATATTCGTGGGTTTGAAGAGAAACCAGAGTAACACTAATTTTGGAAAATAAATGACCCCTATCTCGGAAAAATGTAGTTACTCAATGGTACATTTGCGGCAACAAATTTGCAAAGTTTTCACTACTTACTCAGATCAAAACAAAAATTTTTGCTTAAATTCTTTGAAACGTAATTCTCCTGAAATTTATCATGGGAAATAAAGAAAAAAGTTTCAAAATTCACATAACAAACCCAAAATTGGTACTTGACATAGAAACATGTACAACGTTCAGTAGACGTTTGATCACAAAACGACGTACTGCGATTCATTACACGAATTTCAGTTCAATTCCAATGCAAATTAAAAATTTTGTCACTATCACTTTTAAAACATGTCTTTCACGACAAAAACAAGAACAAAATCTACTGTGTACAAACGCAGCGAAGAGGAAGAAGAAAAAGAATTCGTTCAAATAAACATATACTACATTCGCGACTGTCCAACACCAGCTCCACTAACTAGTACTTCGCGAATAAACAATGCGAATAAACTTGGCAGTAAACAAATTCATATTCCTTTAGTCTTACTGCATTCGCGAAATTCAAACGCGCTTTTTACTCACACAGGCCGAAAACAAAATACATTGAAATAAGATTAAAGTAAAGTTTTGATATTATTTTTTTCTCTTAAAGTTGCATTTAAGTAGGAGATGAGGAAAAAGAAACGCACATATTACATTGAAATCAAAATAATTAAAACTTGTCATTAAAACATAACAATATTGTTTGGATAGCTAGCGCCACGCGGGCTTGGGACTTGTTTAGCATGCACGACTCCAATCATGACATGCAGTTGTGAAAACAAGCGGATGCTCAACTCAAGATGACACGGGAACGGCGATATGTATAGTATGCATTCGGATAATTAGCCAGACAGTGATCAGAGAAGACGACACAGGACATGGGACTAAAGTCGGAAATCTTTCCTGGTACTTGCTATGTGCTGGTGTTTAAATATCAATTAGCACTAGCCTGTGCTAGGAGAGAAGAACCTGACGGACAACTACATCGAATATCCGTCGCTTTTCCAGGGACCTGTTAAGTGCTAATGATTTCTAACGATTAGCACTAGCCTGTGCTTGGAGAGGAATCGGAGAGAACCAGTTACGCAGCTCAAAGGCAACAGTCGTCATGTAAGTTAAGTCAATGAATACAATGTACGATACAGGTACACATTGAACACCACATTGCAGCTTTATATTTTACCACCGCACCCACTTTGAAAAAAATATATTCACGATTAGCATTGCACTTCGTTTACTTGCACTGATGGTTTACCTGAAAGTAAAATTTAAGAGGAACAAACTTTATATTAATGTTATGATTCCCACAGAAGTGGGCACAGAGAAATTGTCTATAGACTCATTAATTGTTCCTCTCCACGGATATCTTTAGTAAAAGGCGAAAGATATATTCGTGGGTTTGAAGAGAAACCAGAGTAACACTAATTTTGGAAAATAAATGACCCCTATCTCGGAAAAATGTAGTTACTCAATGGTACATTTGCGGCAACAAATTTGCAAAGTTTTCACTACTTACTCAGATCAAAACAAAAATTTTTGCTTAAATTCTTTGAAACGTAATTCTCCTGAAATTTATCATGGGAAATAAAGAAAAAAGTTTCAAAATTCATATAACAAACCCAAAATTGGTACTTGACATAGAAACATGTACAACGTTCAGTAGACGTTTGATCACAAAACGACGTACTGCGATTCATTACACGAATTTCAGTTCAATTCCAATGCAAATTAAAAATTTTGTCACTATCACTTTTAAAACATGTCTTTCACGACAAAAACAAGAACAAAATCTACTGTGTACAAACGCAGCGAAGAGGAAGAAGAAAAAGAATTCGTTCAAATAAACATATACTACATTCGCGACTGTCCAACACCAGCTCCACTAACTAGTACTTCGCGAATAAACAATGCGAATAAACTTGGCAGTAAACAAATTCATATTCCTTTAGTCTTACTGCATTCGCGAAATTCAAACGCGCTTTTTACTCACACAGGCCGAAAACAAAATACATTGAAATAAGATTAAAGTAAAGTTTTGATATTATTTTTTTCTCTTAAAGTTGCATTTAAGTAGGAGATGAGGAAAAAGAAACGCACATATTACATTGAAATCAAAATAATTAAAACTTGTCATTAAAACATAACAATATTGTTTGGATAGCTAGCGCCACGCGGGCTTGGGACTTGTTTAGCATGCACGACTCCAATCATGACATGCAGTTGTGAAAACAAGCGGATGCTCAACTCAAGATGACACGGGAACGGCGATATGTATAGTATGCATTCGGATAGTTAGCCAGACAGTGATCAGAGAAGACGACACAGGACATGGGACTAAAGTCGGAAATCTTTCCTGGTACTTGCTATGTGCTGGTGTTTAAATATCAATTAGCACTAGCCTGTGCTAGGAGAGAAGAACCTGACGGACAACTACATCGAATATCCGTCGCTTTTCCAGGGACCTCTTAAGTGCTAATGATTTCTAACGATTAGCACTAGCCTGTGCTAGGAGAGGAATCGGAGAGAACCAGTTACGCAGCTCAAAGGCAACAGTCGTCATGTAAGTTAAGTCAATGAATACAATGTACGATACAGGTACACATTGAACACCACATTGCAGCTTTATATTTTACCACCGCACCCACTTTGAAAAAAATATATTCGCGATTTGCATTGCACTTCGTTTACTTGCACTGATGGTTTACCTGAAAGTAAAATTTAAGAGGAACAAACTTTATATTATTGTTATGATTCCCACAGAAGTGGGCACAGAGAAATTGTCTATAGACTCATTAATTGTTCCTCTCCACGGATATCTTTAGTAAAAGGCGAAAGATATATTCGTGGGTTTGAAGAGAAACCAGAGTAACACTAATTTTGGAAAATAAATGACCCCTATCTCGGAAAAATGTAGTTACTCAATGGTACATTTGCGGCAACAAATTTGCAAAGTTTTCACTACTTACTCAGATCAAAACAAAAATTTTTGCTTAAATTCTTTGAAACGTAATTCTCCTGAAATTTATCATGGGAAATAAAGAAAAAAGTTTCAAAATTCATATAACAAACCCAAAATTGGTACTTGACATAGAAACATGTACACCGTTCAGTAGACGTTTGATCACAAAACGACGTACTGCGATTCATTACACGAATTTCAGTTCAATTCCAATGCAAATTAAAAATTTTGTCACTATCACTTTTAAAACATGTCTTTCACGACAAAAACAAGAACAAAATCTACTGTGTACAAACGCAGCGAAGAGGAAGAAGAAAAAGAATTCGTTCAAATAAACATATACTACATTCGCGACTGTCCAACACCAGCTCCACTAACTAGTACTTCGCGAATAAACAATGCGAATAAACTTGGCAGTAAACAAATTCATATTCCTTTAGTCTTACTGCATTCGCGAAATTCAAACGCGCTTTTTACTCACACAGGCCGAAAACAAAATACATTGAAATAAGATTAAAGTAAAGTTTTGATATTATTTTTTTTCTCTTAAAGTTGCATTTAAGTAGGAGATGAGGAAAAAGAAACGTACATGTCACATTGAAATCAAAATAATTAAAACTTGTCATTAAAACATAACAATATTGTTTGGATAGCTAGCGCCACGCGGGCTTGGGACTTGTTTAGCATACACGACTCCAATCATGACATGCAGTTGTGAAAACAAGCGGATGCTCAACTCAAGATGACACGGGAACGGCGATATGTATAGTATGCATTCGGATAATTAGCCAGACAGTGATCAGAGAAGACGACACAGGACATGGGACTAAAGTCGGAAATCTTTCCTGGTACTTGCTATGTGCTGGTGTTTAAATATCAATTAGCACTAGCCTGTGCTAGGAGAGAAGAACCTGACGGACAACTACATCGAATATCCGTCGCTTTTCCAGGGACCTGTTAAGTGCTAATGATTTCTAACGATTAGCACTAGCCTGTGCTTGGAGAGGAATCGGAGAGAACCAGTTACGCAGCTCAAAGGCAACAGTCGTCATGTAAGTTAAGTCAATGAATACAATGTACGATACAGGTACACATTGAACACCACATTGCAGCTTTATATTTTACCACCGCACCCACTTTGAAAAAAATATATTCACGATTAGCATTGCACTTCGTTTACTTGCACTGATGGTTTACCTGAAAGTAAAATTTAAGGGGAACAAACTTTATATTAATGTTATGATTCCCACAGAAGTGGGCACAGAGAAATTGTCTATAGACTCATTAATTGTTCCTCTCCACGGATATCTTTAGTAAAAGGCGAAAGATATATTCGTGGGTTTGAAGAGAAACCAGAGTAACACTAATTTTGGAAAATAAATGACCCCTATCTCGGAAAAATGTAGTTACTCAATGGTACATTTGCGGCAACAAATTTGCAAAGTTTTCACTTCTTACTCAGATCAAAACAAAAATTTTTGCTTAAATTCTTTGAAACGTAATTCTCCTGAAATTTATCATGGGAAATAAAGAAAAAAGTTTCAAAATTCATATAACAAACCCAAAATTGGTACTTGACATAGAAACATGTACAACGTTCAGTAGACGTTTGATCACAAAACGACGTACTGCGATTCATTACACGAATTTCAGTTCAATTCCAATGCAAATTAAAAATTTTGTCACTATCACTTTTAAAACATGTCTTTCACGACAAAAACAAGAACAAAATCTACTGTGTACAAACGCAGCGAAGAGGAAGAAGAAAAAGAATTCGTTCAAATAAACATATACTACATTCGCGACTGTCCAACACCAGCTCCACTAACTAGTACTTCGCGAATAAACAATGCGAATAAACTTGGCAGTAAACAAATTCATATTCCTTTAGTCTTACTGCATTCGCGAAATTCAAACGCGCTTTTTACTCACACAGGCCGAAAACAAAATACATTGAAATAAGATTAAAGTAAAGTTTTGATATTATTTTTTTCTCTTAAAGTTGCATTTAAGTAGGAGATGAGGAAAAAGAAACGCACATATTACATTGAAATCAAAATAATTAAAACTTGTCATTAAAACATAACAATATTGTTTGGATAGCTAGCGCCACGCGGGCTTGGGACTTGTTTAGCATGCACGACTCCAATCATGACATGCAGTTGTGAAAACAAGCGGATGCTCAACTCAAGATGACACGGGAACGGCGATATGTATAGTATGCATTCGGATAGTTAGCCAGACAGTGATCAGAGAAGACGACACAGGACATGGGACTAAAGTCGGAAATCTTTCCTGGTACTTGCTATGTGCTGGTGTTTAAATATCAATTAGCACTAGCCTGTGCTAGGAGAGAAGAACCTGACGGACAACTACATCGAATATCCGTCGCTTTTCCAGGGACCTCTTAAGTGCTAATGATTTCTAACGATTAGCACTAGCCTGTGCTAGGAGAGGAATCGGAGAGAACCAGTTACGCAGCTCAAAGGCAACAGTCGTCATGTAAGTTAAGTCAATGAATACAATGTACGATACAGGTACACATTGAACACCACATTGCAGCTTTATATTTTACCACCGCACCCACTTTGAAAAAAATATATTCACGATTAGCATTGCACTTCGTTTACTTGCACTGATGGTTTACCTGAAAGTAAAATTTAAGAGGAACAAACTTTATATTAATGTTATGATTCACACAGAAGTGGGCACAGAGAAATTGTCTATAGACTCATTAATTGTTCCTCTCCACGGATATCTTTAGTAAAAGGCGAAAGATATATTCGTGGGTTTGAAGAGAAACCAGAGTAACACTAATTTTGGAAAATAAATGACCCCTATCTCGGAAAAATGTAGTTACTCAATGGTACATTTGCGGCAACAAATTTGCAAAGTTTTCACTACTTACTCAGATCAAAACAAAAATTTTTGCTTAAATTCTTTGAAACGTAATTCTCCTGAAATTTATCATGGGAAATAAAGAAAAAAGTTTCAAAATTCATATAACAAACCCAAAATTGGTACTTGACATAGAAACATGTACAACGTTCAGTAGACGTTTGATCACAAAACGACGTACTGCGATTCATTACACGAATTTCAGTTCAATTCCAATGCAAATTAAAAATTTTGTCACTATCACTTTTAAAACATGTCTTTCACGACAAAAACAAGAACAAAATCTACTGTGTACAAACGCAGCGAAGAGGAAGAAGAAAAAGAATTCGTTCAAATAAACATATACTACATTCGCGACTGTCCAACACCAGCTCCACTAACTAGTACTTCGCGAATAAACAATGCGAATAAACTTGGCAGTAAACAAATTCATATTCCTTTAGTCTTACTGCATTCGCGAAATTCAAACGCGCTTTTTACTCACACAGGCCGAAAACAAAATACATTGAAATAAGATTAAAGTAAAGTTTTGATATTATTTTTTTCTCTTAAAGTTGCATTTAAGTAGGAGATGAGGAAAAAGAAACGCACATATTACATTGAAATCAAAATAATTAAAACTTGTCATTAAAACATAACAATATTGTTTGGATAGCTAGCGCCACGCGGGCTTGTGACTTGTTTAGCATGCACGACTCCAATCATGACATGCAGTTGTGAAAACAAGCGGATGCTCAACTCAAGATGACACGGGAACGGCGATATGTATAGTATGCATTCGGATAATTAGCCAGACAGTGGTCAGAGAAGACGACACAGGACATGGGACTAAAGTCGGAAATCTTTCCTGGTACTTGCTATGTGCTGGTGTTTAAATATCAATTAGCACTAGCCTGTGCTAGGAGAGAAGAACCTGACGGACAACTACATCGAATATCCGTCGCTTTTCCAGGGACCTGTTAAGTGCTAATGATTTCTAACGATTAGCAATAGCCTGTGCTAGGAGAGGAATCGGAGAGAACCAGTTACGCAGCTCAAAGGCAACAGTCGTCATGTAAGTTAAGTCAATGAATACAATGTACGATACAGTACACATTGAACACCACATTGCAGCTTTATATTTTACCACCGCACCCACTTTGAAAAAAATATATTCACGATTAGCATTGCACTTCGTTTACTTGCACTGATGGTTTACCTGAAAGTAAAATTTAAGAGGAACAAACTTTATATTAATGTTATGATTCCCACAGAAGTGGGCACAGAGAAATTGTCTATAGACTCATTAATTGTTCCTCTCCACGGATATCTTTAGTAAAAGGCGAAAGATATATTCGTGGGTTTGAAGAGAAACCAGAGTAACACTAATTTTGGAAAATAAATGACCCCTATCTCGGAAAAATGTAGTTACTCAATGGTACATTTGCGGCAACAAATTTGCAAAGTTTTCACTACTTACTCAGATCAAAACAAAAATTTTTGCTTAGATTCTTTGAAACGTAATTCTCCTGAAATTTATCATGGGAAATAAAGAAAAAAGTTTCAAAATTCATATAACAAACCCAAAATTGGTACTTGACATAGAAACATGTACAACGTTCAGTAGACGTTTGATCACAAAACGACGTACTGCGATTCATTACACGAATTTCAGTTCAATTCCAATGCAAATTAAAAATTTTGTCACTATCACTTTTAAAACATGTCTTTCACGACAAAAACAAGAACAAAATCTACTGTGTACAAACGCAGCGAAGAGGAAGAAGAAAAAGAATTCGTTCAAATAAACATATACTACATTCGCGACTGTCCAACACCAGCTCCACTAACTAGTACTTCGCGAATAAACAATGCGAATAAACTTGGCAGTAAACAAATTCATATTCCTTTAGTCTTACTGCATTCGCGAAATTCAAACGCGCTTTTTACTCACACAGGCCGAAAACAAAATACATTGAAATAAGATTAAAGTAAAGTTTTGATATTATTTTTTTCTCTTAAAGTTGCATTTAAGTAGGAGATGAGGAAAAAGAAACGCACATATTACATTGAAATCAAAATAATTAAAACTTGTCATTAAAACATAACAATATTGTTTGGATAGCTAGCGCCACGCGGGCTTGTGACTTGTTTAGCATGCACGACTCCAATCATGACATGCAGTTGTGAAAACAAGCGGATGCTCAACTCAAGATGACACGGGAACGGCGATATGTATAGTATGCATTCGGATAATTAGCCAGACAGTGGTCAGAGAAGACGACACAGGACATGGGACTAAAGTCGGAAATCTTTCCTGGTACTTGCTATGTGCTGGTGTTTAAATATCAATTAGCACTAGCCTGTGCTAGGAGAGAAGAACCTGACGGACAACTACATCGAATATCCGTCGCTTTTCCAGGGACCTGTTAAGTGCTAATGATTTCTAACGATTAGCAATAGCCTGTGCTAGGAGAGGAATCGGAGAGAACCAGTTACGCAGCTCAAAGGCAACAGTCGTCATGTAAGTTAAGTCAATGAATACAATGTACGATACAGGTACACATTGAACACCACATTCCAGCTTTATATTTTACCACCGCACCCACTTTGAAAAAAATATATTCACGATTAGCATTGCACTTCGTTTACTTGCACTGATGGTTTACCTGAAAGTAAAATTTAAGAGGAACAAACTTTATATTAATGTTATGATTCCCACAGAAGTGGGCACAGAGAAATTGTCTATAGACTCATTAATTGTTCCTCTCCACGGATATCTTTAGTAAAAGGCGAAAGATATATTCGTGGGTTTGAAGAGAAACCAGAGTAACACTAATTTTGGAAAATAAATGACCCCTATCTCGGAAAAATGTAGTTACTCAATGGTACATTTGCGGCAACAAATTTGCAAAGTTTTCACTTCTTACTCAGATCAAAACAAAAATTTTTGCTTAAATTCTTTGAAACGTAATTCTCCTGAAATTTATCATGGGAAATAAAGAAAAAAGTTTCAAAATTCATATAACAAACCCAAAATTGGTACTTGACATAGAAACATGTACAACGTTCAGTAGACGTTTGATCACAAAACGACGTACTGCGATTCATTACACGAATTTCAGTTCAATTCCAATGCAAATTAAAAATTTTGTCACTATCACTTTTAAAACATGTCTTTCACGACAAAAACAAGAACAAAATCTACTGTGTACAAACGCAGCGAAGAGGAAGAAGAAAAAGAATTCGTTCAAATAAACATATACTACATTCGCGACTGTCCAACACCAGCTCCACTAACTAGTACTTCGCGAATAAACAATGCGAATAAACTTGGCAGTAAACAAATTCATATTCCTTTAGTCTTACTGCATTCGCGAAATTCAAACGCGCTTTTTACTCACACAGGCCGAAAACAAAATACATTGAAATAAGATTAAAGTAAAGTTTTGATATTATTTTTTTCTCTTAAAGTTGCATTTAAGTAGGAGATGAGGAAAAAGAAACGCACATATTACATTGAAATCAAAATAATTAAAACTTGTCATTAAAACATAACAATATTGTTTGGATAGCTAGCGCCACGCGGGCTTGGGACTTGTTTAGCATGCACGACTCCAATCATGACATGCAGTTGTGAAAACAAGCGGATGCTCAACTCAAGATGACACGGGAACGGCGATATGTATAGTATGCATTCGGATAATTAGCCAGACAGTGGTCAGAGAAGACGACACAGGACATGGGACTAAAGTCGGAAATCTTTCCTGGTACTTGCTATGTGCTGGTGTTTAAATATCAATTAGCACTAGCCTGTGCTAGGAGAGAAGAACCTGACGGACAACTACATCGAATATCCGTCGCTTTTCCAGGGACCTGTTAAGTGCTAATGATTTCTAACGATTAGCAATAGCCTGTGCTAGGAGAGGAATCGGAGAGAACCAGTTACGCAGCTCAAAGGCAACAGTCGTCATGTAAGTTAAGTCAATGAATACAATGTACGATACAGTACACATTGAACACCACATTGCAGCTTTATATTTTACCACCGCACCCACTTTGAAAAAAATATATTCACGATTAGCATTGCACTTCGTTTACTTGCACTGATGGTTTACCTGAAAGTAAAATTTAAGAGGAACAAACTTTATATTAATGTTATGATTCCCACAGAAGTGGGCACAGAGAAATTGTCTATAGACTCATTAATTGTTCCTCTCCACGGATATCTTTAGTAAAAGGCGAAAGATATATTCGTGGGTTTGAAGAGAAACCAGAGTAACACTAATTTTGGAAAATAAATGACCCCTATCTCGGAAAAATGTAGTTACTCAATGGTACATTTGCGGCAACAAATTTGCAAAGTTTTCACTACTTACTCAGATCAAAACAAAAATTTTTGCTTAGATTCTTTGAAACGTAATTCTCCTGAAATTTATCATGGGAAATAAAGAAAAAAGTTTCAAAATTCATATAACAAACCCAAAATTGGTACTTGACATAGAAACATGTACAACGTTCAGTAGACGTTTGATCACAAAACGACGTACTGCGATTCATTACACGAATTTCAGTTCAATTCCAATGCAAATTAAAAATTTTGTCACTATCACTTTTAAAACATGTCTTTCACGACAAAAACAAGAACAAAATCTACTGTGTACAAACGCAGCGAAGAGGAAGAAGAAAAAGAATTCGTTCAAATAAACATATACTACATTCGCGACTGTCCAACACCAGCTCCACTAACTAGTACTTCGCGAATAAACAATGCGAATAAACTTGGCAGTAAACAAATTCATATTCCTTTAGTCTTACTGCATTCGCGAAATTCAAACGCGCTTTTTACTCACACAGGCCGAAAACAAAATACATTGAAATAAGATTAAAGTAAAGTTTTGATATTATTTTTTTCTCTTAAAGTTGCATTTAAGTAGGAGATGAGGAAAAAGAAACGCACATATTACATTGAAATCAAAATAATTAAAACTTGTCATTAAAACATAACAATATTGTTTGGATAGCTAGCGCCACGCGGGCTTGTGACTTGTTTAGCATGCACGACTCCAATCATGACATGCAGTTGTGAAAACAAGCGGATGCTCAACTCAAGATGACACGGGAACGGCGATATGTATAGTATGCATTCGGATAATTAGCCAGACAGTGGTCAGAGAAGACGACACAGGACATGGGACTAAAGTCGGAAATCTTTCCTGGTACTTGCTATGTGCTGGTGTTTAAATATCAATTAGCACTAGCCTGTGCTAGGAGAGAAGAACCTGACGGACAACTACATCGAATATCCGTCGCTTTTCCAGGGACCTGTTAAGTGCTAATGATTTCTAACGATTAGCAATAGCCTGTGCTAGGAGAGGAATCGGAGAGAACCAGTTACGCAGCTCAAAGGCAACAGTCGTCATGTAAGTTAAGTCAATGAATACAATGTACGATACAGGTACACATTGAACACCACATTCCAGCTTTATATTTTACCACCGCACCCACTTTGAAAAAAATATATTCACGATTAGCATTGCACTTCGTTTACTTGCACTGATGGTTTACCTGAAAGTAAAATTTAAGAGGAACAAACTTTATATTAATGTTATGATTCACACAGAAGTGGGCACAGAGAAATTGTCTATAGACTCATTAATTGTTCCTCTCCACGGATATCTTTAGTAAAAGGCGAAAGATATATTCGTGGGTTTGAAGAGAAACCAGAGTAACACTAATTTTGGAAAATAAATGACCCCTATCTCGGAAAAATGTAGTTACTCAATGGTACATTTGCGGCAACAAATTTGCAAAGTTTTCACTTCTTACTCAGATCAAAACAAAAATTTTTGCTTAAATTCTTTGAAACGTAATTCTCCTGAAATTTATCATGGGAAATAAAGAAAAAAGTTTCAAAATTCATATAACAAACCCAAAATTGGTACTTGACATAGAAACATGTACAACGTTCAGTAGACGTTTGATCACAAAACGACGTACTGCGATTCATTACACGAATTTCAGTTCAATTCCAATGCAAATTAAAAATTTTGTCACTATCACTTTTAAAACATGTCTTTCACGACAAAAACAAGAACAAAATCTACTGTGTACAAACGCAGCGAAGAGGAAGAAGAAAAAGAATTCGTTCAAATAAACATATACTACATTCGCGACTGTCCAACACCAGCTCCACTAACTAGTACTTCGCGAATAAACAATGCGAATAAACTTGGCAGTAAACAAATTCATATTCCTTTAGTCTTACTGCATTCGCGAAATTCAAACGCGCTTTTTACTCACACAGGCCGAAAACAAAATACATTGAAATAAGATTAAAGTAAAGTTTTGATATTATTTTTTTCCCTTAAAGTTGCATTTAAGTAGGAGATGAGGAAAAAGAAACGCACATATTACATTGAAATCAAAATAATTAAAACTTGTCATTAAAACATAACAATATTGTTTGGATAGCTAGCGCCACGCGGGCTTGGGACTTGTTTAGCATGCACGACTCCAATCATGACATGCAGTTGTGAAAACAAGCGGATGCTCAACTCAAGATGACACGGGAACGGCGATATGTATAGTATGCATTCGGATAATTAGCCAGACAGTGATCAGAGAAGACGACACAGGACATGGGACTAAAGTCGGAAATCTTTCCTGGTACTTGCTATGTGCTGGTGTTTAAATATCAATTAGCACTAGCCTGTGCTAGGAGAGAAGAACCTGACGGACAACTACATCGAATATCCGTCGCTTTTCCAGGGACCTGTTAAGTGCTAATGATTTCTAACGATTAGCAATAGCCTGTGCTAGGAGAGGAATCGGAGAGAACCAGTTACGCAGCTCAAAGGCAACAGTCGTCATGTAAGTTAAGTCAATGAATACAATGTACGATACAGGTACACATTGAACACCACATTGCAGCTTTATATTTTACCACCGCACCCACTTTGAAAAAAATATATTCACGATTAGCATTGCACTTCGTTTACTTGCACTGATGGTTTACCTGAAAGTAAAATTTAAGAGGAACAAACTTTATATTAATGTTATGATTCCCACAGAAGTGGGCACAGAGAAATTGTCTATAGACTCATTAATTGTTCCTCTCCACGGATATCTTTAGTAAAAGGCGAAAGATATATTCGTGGGTTTGAAGAGAAACCAGAGTAACACTAATTTTGGAAAATAAATGACCCCTATCTCGGAAAAATGTAGTTACTCAATGGTACATTTGCGGCAACACATTTGCAAAGTTTTCACTACTTACTCAGATCAAAACAAAAATTTTTGCTTAAATTCTTTGAAACGTAATTCTCCTGAAATTTATCATGGGAAATAAAGAAAAAAGTTTCAAAATTCACATAACAAACCCAAAATTGGTACTTGACATAGAAACATGTACAACGTTCAGTAGACGTTTGATCACAAAACGACGTACTGCGATTCATTACACGAATTTCAGTTCAATTCCAATGCAAATTAAAAATTTTGTCACTATCACTTTTAAAACATGTCTTTCACGACAAAAACAAGAACAAAATCTACTGTGTACAAACGCAGCGAAGAGGAAGAAGAAAAAGAATTCGTTCAAATAAACATATACTACATTCGCGACTGTCCAACACCAGCTCCACTAACTAGTACTTCGCGAATAAACAATGCGAATAAACTTTGCAGTAAACAAATTCATATTCCTTTAGTCTTACTGCATTCGCGAAATTCAAACGCGCTTTTTACTCACACAGGCCGAAAACAAAATACATTGAAATAAGATTAAAGTAAAGTTTTGATATTATTTTTTTCTCTTAAAGTTGCATTTAAGTAGGAGATGAGGAAAAAGAAACGCACATATTACATTGAAATCAAAATAATTAAAACTTGTCATTAAAACATAACAATATTGTTTGGATAGCTAGCGCCACGCGGGCTTGGGACTTGTTTAGCATGCACGACTCCAATCATGACATGCAGTTGTGAAAACAAGCGGATGCTCAACTCAAGATGACACGGGAACGGCGATATGTATAGTATGCATTCGGATAATTAGCCAGACAGTGGTCAGAGAAGACGACACAGGACATGGGACTAAAGTCGGAAATCTTTCCTGGTACTTGCTATGTGCTGGTGTTTAAATATCAATTAGCACTAGCCTGTGCTAGGAGAGAAGAACCTGACGGACAACTACATCGAATATCCGTCGCTTTTCCAGGGACCTGTTAAGTGCTAATGATTTCTAACGATTAGCAATAGCCTGTGCTAGGAGAGGAATCGGAGAGAACCAGTTACGCAGCTCAAAGGCAACAGTCGTCATGTAAGTTAAGTCAATGAATACAATGTACGATACAGGTACACATTGAACACCACATTCCAGCTTTATATTTTACCACCGCACCCACTTTGAAAAAAATATATTCACGATTAGCATTGCACTTCGTTTACTTGCACTGATGGTTTACCTGAAAGTAAAATTTAAGAGGAACAAACTTTATATTAATGTTATGATTCACACAGAAGTGGGCACAGAGAAATTGTCTATAGACTCATTAATTGTTCCTCTCCACGGATATCTTTAGTAAAAGGCGAAAGATATATTCGTGGGTTTGAAGAGAAACCAGAGTAACACTAATTTTGGAAAATAAATGACCCCTATCTCGGAAAAATGTAGTTACTCAATGGTACATTTGCGGCAACAAATTTGCAAAGTTTTCACTTCTTACTCAGATCAAAACAAAAATTTTTGCTTAAATTCTTTGAAACGTAATTCTCCTGAAATTTATCATGGGAAATAAAGAAAAAAGTTTCAAAATTCATATAACAAACCCAAAATTGGTACTTGACATAGAAACATGTACAACGTTCAGTAGACGTTTGATCACAAAACGACGTACTGCGATTCATTACACGAATTTCAGTTCAATTCCAATGCAAATTAAAAATTTTGTCACTATCACTTTTAAAACATGTCTTTCACGACAAAAACAAGAACAAAATCTACTGTGTACAAACGCAGCGAAGAGGAAGAAGAAAAAGAATTCGTTCAAATAAACATATACTACATTCGCGACTGTCCAACACCAGCTCCACTAACTAGTACTTCGCGAATAAACAATGCGAATAAACTTGGCAGTAAACAAATTCATATTCCTTTAGTCTTACTGCATTCGCGAAATTCAAACGCGCTTTTTACTCACACAGGCCGAAAACAAAATACATTGAAATAAGATTAAAGTAAAGTTTTGATATTATTTTTTTCCCTTAAAGTTGCATTTAAGTAGGAGATGAGGAAAAAGAAACGCACATATTACATTGAAATCAAAATAATTAAAACTTGTCATTAAAACATAACAATATTGTTTGGATAGCTAGCGCCACGCGGGCTTGGGACTTGTTTAGCATGCACGACTCCAATCATGACATGCAGTTGTGAAAACAAGCGGATGCTCAACTCAAGATGACACGGGAACGGCGATATGTATAGTATGCATTCGGATAATTAGCCAGACAGTGATCAGAGAAGACGACACAGGACATGGGACTAAAGTCGGAAATCTTTCCTGGTACTTGCTATGTGCTGGTGTTTAAATATCAATTAGCACTAGCCTGTGCTAGGAGAGAAGAACCTGACGGACAACTACATCGAATATCCGTCGCTTTTCCAGGGACCTGTTAAGTGCTAATGATTTCTAACGATTAGCAATAGCCTGTGCTAGGAGAGGAATCGGAGAGAACCAGTTACGCAGCTCAAAGGCAACAGTCGTCATGTAAGTTAAGTCAATGAATACAATGTACGATACAGGTACACATTGAACACCACATTGCAGCTTTATATTTTACCACCGCACCCACTTTGAAAAAAATATATTCACGATTAGCATTGCACTTCGTTTACTTGCACTGATGGTTTACCTGAAAGTAAAATTTAAGAGGAACAAACTTTATATTAATGTTATGATTCCCACAGAAGTGGGCACAGAGAAATTGTCTATAGACTCATTAATTGTTCCTCTCCACGGATATCTTTAGTAAAAGGCGAAAGATATATTCGTGGGTTTGAAGAGAAACCAGAGTAACACTAATTTTGGAAAATAAATGACCCCTATCTCGGAAAAATGTAGTTACTCAATGGTACATTTGCGGCAACAAATTTGCAAAGTTTTCACTACTTACTCAGATCAAAACAAAAATTTTTGCTTAAATTCTTTGAAACGTAATTCTCCTGAAATTTATCATGGGAAATAAAGAAAAAAGTTTCAAAATTCACATAACAAACCCAAAATTGGTACTTGACATAGAAACATGTACAACGTTCAGTAGACGTTTGATCACAAAACGACGTACTGCGATTCATTACACGAATTTCAGTTCAATTCCAATGCAAATTAAAAATTTTGTCACTATCACTTTTAAAACATGTCTTTCACGACAAAAACAAGAACAAAATCTACTGTGTACAAACGCAGCGAAGAGGAAGAAGAAAAAGAATTCGTTCAAATAAACATATACTACATTCGCGACTGTCCAACACCAGCTCCACTAACTAGTACTTCGCGAATAAACAATGCGAATAAACTTGGCAGTAAACAAATTCATATTCCTTTAGTCTTACTGCATTCGCGAAATTCAAACGCGCTTTTTACTCACACAGGCCGAAAACAAAATACATTGAAATAAGATTAAAGTAAAGTTTTGATATTATTTTTTTCTCTTAAAGTTGCATTTAAGTAGGAGATGAGGAAAAAGAAACGCACATATTACATTGAAATCAAAATAATTAAAACTTGTCATTAAAACATAACAATATTGTTTGGATAGCTAGCGCCACGCGGGCTTGGGACTTGTTTAGCATGCACGACTCCAATCATGACATGCAGTTGTGAAAACAAGCGGATGCTCAACTCAAGATGACACGGGAACGGCGATATGTATAGTATGCATTCGGATAATTAGCCAGACAGTGATCAGAGAAGACGACACAGGACATGGGACTAAAGTCGGAAATCTTTCCTGGTACTTGCTATGTGCTGGTGTTTAAATATCAATTAGCACTAGCCTGTGCTAGGAGAGAAGAACCTGACGGACAACTACATCGAATATCCGTCGCTTTTCCAGGGACCTCTTAAGTGCTAATGATTTCTAACGATTAGCACTAGCCTGTGCTTGGAGAGGAATCGGAGAGAACCAGTTACGCAGCTCAAAGGCAACAGTCGTCATGTAAGTTATGTCAATGAATACAATGTACGATACAGGTACACATTGAACACCACATTCCAGCTTTATATTTTACCACCGCACCCACTTTGAAAAAAATATATTCGCGATTTGCATTGCACTTCGTTTACTTGCACTGATGGTTTACCTGAAAGTAAAATTTAAGAGGAACAAACTTTATATTAATGTTATGATTCACACAGAAGTGGGCACAGAGAAATTGTCTATAGACTCATTAATTGTTCCTCTTCACGGATATCTTTAGTAAAAGGCGAAAGATATATTCGTGGGTTTGAAGAGAAACCAGAGTAACACTAATTTTGGAAAATAAATGACCCCTATCTCGGAAAAATGTAGTTACTCAATGGTACATTTGCTGCAACAAATTTGCAAAGTTTTCACTACTTACTCAGATCAAAACAAAAATTTTTGCTTAGATTCTTTGAAACGTAATTCTCCTGAAATTTATCATGGGAAATAAAGAAAAAAGTTTCAAAATTCATATAACAAACCCAAAATTGGTACTTGACATAGAAACATGTACAGCGTTCAGTAGACGTTTGATCACAAAACGACGTACTGCGATTCATTACACGAATTTCAGTTCAATTCCAATGCAAATTAAAAATTTTGTCACTATCACTTTTAAAACATGTCTTTCACGACAAAAACAAGAACAAAATCTACTGTGTACAAACGCAGCGAAGAGGAAGAAGAAAAAGAATTCGTTCAAATAAACATATACTACATTCGCGACTGTCCAACACCAGCTCCACTAACTAGTACTTCGCGAATAAACAATGCGAATAAACTTGGCAGTAAACAAATTCATATTCCTTTAGTCTTACTGCATTCGCGAAATTCAAACGCGCTTTTTACTCACACAGGCCGAAAACAAAATACATTGAAATAAGATTAACGTAAAGTTTTGATATTATTTTTTTCTCTTAAAGTTGCATTTAAGTAGGAGATGAGGAAAAAGAAACGCACATATTACATTGAAATCAAAATAATTAAAACTTGTCATTAAAACATAACAATATTGTTTGGATAGCTAGCGCCACGCGGGCTTGGGACTTGTTTAGCATGCACGACTCCAATCATGACATGCAGTTGTGAAAACAAGCGGATGCTCAACTCAAGATGACACGGGAACGGCGATATGTATAGTATGCATTCGGATAATTAGCCAGACAGTGATCAGAGAAGACGACACAGGACATGGGACTAAAGTCGGAAATCTTTCCTGGTACTTGCTATGTGCTGGTGTTTAAATATCAATTAGCACTAGCCTGTGCTAGGAGAGAAGAACCCGACGGACAACTACATCGAATATCCGTCGCTTTTCCAGGGACCTCTTAAGTGCTAATGATTTCTAACGATTAGCACTAGCCTGTGCTAGGAGAGGAATCGGAGAGAACCAGTTACGCAGCTCAAAGGCAACAGTCGTCATGTAAGTTAAGTCAATGAATACAATGTACGATACAGGTACACATTGAACACCACATTGCAGCTTTATATTTTACCACCGCACCCACTTTGAAAAAAATATATTCACGATTAGCATTGCACTTCGTTTACTTGCACTGATGGTTTACCTGAAAGTAAAATTTAAGAGGAACAAACTTTATATTAATGTTATGATTCCCACAGAAGTGGGCACAGAGAAATTGTCTATAGACTCATTAATTGTTCCTCTCCACGGATATCTTTAGTAAAAGGCGAAAGATATATTCGTGGGTTTGAAGAGAAACCAGAGTAACACTAATTTTGGAAAATAAATGACCCCTATCTCGGAAAAATGTAGTTACTCAATGGTACATTTGCGGCAACAAATTTGCAAAGTTTTCACTACTTACTCAGATCAAAACAAAAATTTTTGCTTAAATTCTTTGAAACGTAATTCTCCTGAAAGTTTCAAAATTCATATAACAAACCCAAAATTGGTACTTGACATAGAAACATGTACAACGTTCAGTAGACGTTTGATCACAAAACGACGTACTGCGATTCATTACACGAATTTCAGTTCAATTCCAATGCAAATTAAAAATTTTGTCACTATCACTTTTAAAACATGTCTTTCACGACAAAAACAAGAACAAAATCTACTGTGTACAAACGCAGCGAAGAGGAAGAAGAAAAAGAATTCGTTCAAATAAACATATACTACATTCGCGACTGTCCAACACCAGCTCCACTAACTAGTACTTCGCGAATAAACAATGCGAATAAACTTGGCAGTAAACAAATTCATATTCCTTTAGTCTTACTGCATTCGCGAAATTCAAACGCGCTTTTTACTCACACAGGCCGAAAACAAAATACATTGAAATAAGATCAAAGTAAAGTTTTGATATTATTTTTTTCTCTTAAAGTTGCATTTAAGTAGGAGATGAGGAAAAAGAAACGCACATATTACATTGAAATCAAAATAATTAAAACTTGTCATTAAAACATAACAATATTGTTTGGATAGCTAGCGCCACGCGGGCTTGGGACTTGTTTAGCATGCACGACTCCAATCATGACATGCAGTTGTGAAAACAAGCGGATGCTCAACTCAAGATGACACGGGAACGGCGATATGTATAGTATGCATTCGGATAATTAGCCAGACAGTGATCAGAGAAGACGACACAGGACATGGGACTAAAGTCGGAAATCTTTCCTGGTACTTGCTATGTGCTGGTGTTTAAATATCAATTAGCACTAGCCTGTGCTAGGAGAGAAGAACCCGACGGACAACTACATCGAATATCCGTCGCTTTTCCAGGGACCTCTTAAGTGCTAATGATTTCTAACGATTAGCACTAGCCTGTGCTAGGAGAGGAATCGGAGAGAACCAGTTACGCAGCTCAAAGGCAACAGTCGTCATGTAAGTTAAGTCAATGAATACAATGTACGATACAGGTACACATTGAACACCACATTGCAGCTTTATATTTTACCACCGCACCCACTTTGCAAAAAATATATTCACGATTAGCATTGCACTTCGTTTACTTGCACTGATGGTTTACCTGAAAGTAAAATTTAAGAGGAACAAACTTTATATTATTGTTATGATTCCCACAGAAGTGGGCACAGAGAAATTGTCTATAGACTCATTAATTGTTCCTCTCCACGGATATCTTTAGTAAAAGGCGAAAGATATATTCGTGGGTTTGAAGAGAAACCAGAGTAACACTAATTTTGGAAAATAAATGACCCCTATCTCGGAAAAATGTAGTTACTCAATGGTACATTTGCGGCAACAAATTTGCAAAGTTTTCACTACTTACTCAGATCAAAACAAAAATTTTTGCTTAAATTCTTTGAAACGTAATTCTCCTGAAAGTTTCAAAATTCATATAACAAACCCAAAATTGGTACTTGACATAGAAACATGTACAACGTTCAGTAGACGTTTGATCACAAAACGACGTACTGCGATTCATTACACGAATTTCAGTTCAATTCCAATGCAAATTAAAAATTTTGTCACTATCACTTTTAAAACATGTCTTTCACGACAAAAACAAGAACAAAATCTACTGTGTACAAACGCAGCGAAGAGGAAGAAGAAAAAGAATTCGTTCAAATAAACATATACTACATTCGCGACTGTCCAACACCAGCTCCACTAACTAGTACTTCGCGAATAAACAATGCGAATAAACTTGGCAGTAAACAAATTCATATTCCTTTAGTCTTACTGCATTCGCGAAATTCAAACGCGCTTTTTACTCACACAGGCCGAAAACAAAATACATTGAAATAAGATCAAAGTAAAGTTTTGATATTATTTTTTTCTCTTAAAGTTGCATTTAAGTAGGAGATGAGGAAAAAGAAACGCACATATTACATTGAAATCAAAATAATTAAAACTTGTCATTAAAACATAACAATATTGTTTGGATAGCTAGCGCCACGCGGGCTTGGGACTTGTTTAGCATGCACGACTCCAATCATGACATGCAGTTGTGAAAACAAGCGGATGCTCAACTCAAGATGACACGGGAACGGCGATATGTATAGTATGCATTCGGATAATTAGCCAGACAGTGATCAGAGAAGACGACACAGGACATGGGACTAAAGTCGGAAATCTTTCCTGGTACTTGCTATGTGCTGGTGTTTAAATATCAATTAGCACTAGCCTGTGCTAGGAGAGAAGAACCTGACGGACAACTACATCGAATATCCGTCGCTTTTCCAGGGACCTCTTAAGTGCTAATGATTTCTAACGATTAGCACTAGCCTGTGCTTGGAGAGGAATCGGAGAGAACCAGTTACGCAGCTCAAAGGCAACAGTCGTCATGTAAGTTAAGTCAATGAATACAATGTACGATACAGGTACACATTGAACACCACATTGCAGCTTTATATTTTACCACCGCACCCACTTTGAAAAAAATATATTCACGATTAGCATTGCACTTCGTTTACTTGCACTGATGGTTTACCTGAAAGTAAAATTTAAGAGGAACAAACTTTATATTAATGTTATGATTCCCACAGAAGTGGGCACAGAGAAATTGTCTATAGACTCATTAATTGTTCCTCTCCACGGATATCTTTAGTAAAAGGCGAAAGATATATTCGTGGGTTTGAAGAGAAACCAGAGTAACACTAATTTTGGAAAATAAATGACCCCTATCTCGGAAAAATGTAGTTACTCAATGGTACATTTGCTGCAACAAATTTGCAAAGTTTTCACTACTTACTCAGATCAAAACAAAAATTTTTGCTTAGATTCTTTGAAACGTAATTCTCCTGAAATTTATCATGGGAAATAAAGAAAAAAGTTTCAAAATTCATATAACAAACCCAAAATTGGTACTTGACATAGAAACATGTACAACGTTCAGTAGACGTTTGATCACAAAACGACGTACTGCGATTCATTACACGAATTTCAGTTCAATTCCAATGCAAATTAAAAATTTTGTCACTATCACTTTTAAAACATGTCTTTCACGACAAAAACAAGAACAAAATCTACTGTGTACAAACGCAGCGAAGAGGAAGAAGAAAAAGAATTCGTTCAAATAAACATATACTACATTCGCGACTGTCCAACACCAGCTCCACTAACTAGTACTTCGCGAATAAACAATGCGAATAAACTTGGCAGTAAACAAATTCATATTCCTTTAGTCTTACTGCATTCGCGAAATTCAAACGCGCTTTTTACTCACACAGGCCGAAAACAAAATACATTGAAATAAGGTTAACGTAAAGTTTTGATATTATTTTTTTCTCTTAAAGTTGCATTTAAGTAGGAGATGAGGAAAAAGAAACGCACATATTACATTGAAATCAAAATAATTAAAACTTGTCATTAAAACATAACAATATTGTTTGGATAGCTAGCGCCACGCGGGCTTGGGACTTGTTTAGCATGCACGACTCCAATCATGACATGCAGTTGTGAAAACAAGCGGATGCTCAACTCAAGATGACACGGGAACGGCGATATGTATAGTATGCATTCGGATAATTAGCCAGACAGTGATCAGAGAAGACGACACAGGACATGGGACTAAAGTCGGAAATCTTTCCTGGTACTTGCTATGTGCTGGTGTTTAAATATCAATTAGCACTAGCCTGTGCTAGGAGAGAAGAACCTGACGGACAACTACATCGAATATCCGTCGCTTTTCCAGGGACCTCTTAAGTGCTAATGATTTCTAACGATTAGCACTAGCCTGTGCTTGGAGAGGAATCGGAGAGAACCAGTTACGCAGCTCAAAGGCAACAGTCGTCATGTAAGTTAAGTCAATGAATACAATGTACGATACAGGTACACATTGAACACCACATTGCAGCTTTATATTTTACCACCGCACCCACTTTGAAAAAAATATATTCACGATTAGCATTGCACTTCGTTTACTTGCACTGATGGTTTACCTGAAAGTAAAATTTAAGAGGAACAAACTTTATATTAATGTTATGATTCCCACAGAAGTGGGCACAGAGAAATTGTCTATAGACTCATTAATTGTTCCTCTCCACGGATATCTTTAGTAAAAGGCGAAAGATATATTCGTGGGTTTGAAGAGAAACCAGAGTAACACTAATTTTGGAAAATAAATGACCCCTATCTTGGAAAAATGTAGTTACTCAATGGTACATTTGCGGCAACAAATTTGCAAAGTTTTCACTACTTACTCAGATCAAAACAAAAATTTTTGCTTAAATTCTTTGAAACGTAATTCTCCTGAAATTTATCATGGGAAATAAAGAAAAAAGTTTCAAAATTCATATAACAAACCCAAAATTGGTACTTGACATAGAAACATGTACAACGTTCAGTAGACGTTTGATCACAAAACGACGTACTGCGATTCATTACACGAATTTCAGTTCAATTCCAATGCAAATTAAAAATTTTGTCACTATCACTTTTAAAACATGTCTTTCACGACAAAAACAAGAACAAAATCTACTGTGTACAAACGCAGCGAAGAGGAAGAAGAAAAAGAATTCGTTCAAATAAACATATACTACATTCGCGACTGTCCAACACCAGCTCCACTAACTAGTACTTCGCGAATAAACAATGCGAATAAACTTGGCAGTAAACAAATTCATATTCCTTTAGTCTTACTGCATTCGCGAAATTCAAACGCGCTTTTTACTCACACAGGCCGAAAACAAAATACATTGAAATAAGATTAAAGTAAAGTTTTGATATTATTTTTTTTCTCTTAAAGTTGCATTTAAGTAGGAGATGAGGAAAAAGAAACGTACATGTCACATTGAAATCAAAATAATTAAAACTTGTCATTAAAACATAACAATATTGTTTGGATAGCTAGCGCCACGCGGGCTTGGGACTTGTTTAGCATGCACGACTCCAATCATGACATGCAGTTGTGAAAACAAGCGGATGCTCAACTCAAGATGACACGGGAACGGCGATATGTATAGTATGCATTCGGATAGTTAGCCAGACAGTGATCAGAGAAGACGACACAGGACATGGGACTAAAGTCGGAAATCTTTCCTGGTACTTGCTATGTGCTGGTGTTTAAATATCAATTAGCACTAGCCTGTGCTAGGAGAGAAGAACCTGACGGACAACTACATCGAATATCCGTCGCTTTTCCAGGGACCTCTTAAGTGCTAATGATTTCTAACGATTAGCACTAGCCTGTGCTAGGAGAGGAATCGGAGAGAACCAGTTACGCAGCTCAAAGGCAACAGTCGTCATGTAAGTTAAGTCAATGAATACAATGTACGATACAGGTACACATTGAACACCACATTGCAGCTTTATATTTTACCACCGCACCCACTTTGAAAAAAATATATTCACGATTAGCATTGCACTTCGTTTACTTGCACTGATGGTTTACCTGAAAGTAAAATTTAAGAGGAACAAACTTTATATTAATGTTATGATTCCCACAGAAGTGGGCACAGAGAAATTGTCTATAGACTCATTAATTGTTCCTCTCCACGGATATCTTTAGTAAAAGGCGAAAGATATATTCGTGGGTTTGAAGAGAAACCAGAGTAACACTAATTTTGGAAAATAAATGACCCCTATCTCGGAAAAATGTAGTTACTCAATGGTACATTTGCGGCAACAAATTTGCAAAGTTTTCACTACTTACTCAGATCAAAACAAAAATTTTTGCTTAAATTCTTTGAAACGTAATTCTCCTGAAATTTATCATGGGAAATAAAGAAAAAAGTTTCAAAATTCACATAACAAACCCAAAATTGGTACTTGACATAGAAACATGTACAACGTTCAGTAGACGTTTGATCACAAAACGACGTACTGCGATTCATTACACGAATTTCAGTTCAATTCCAATGCAAATTAAAAATTTTGTCACTATCACTTTTAAAACATGTCTTTCACGACAAAAACAAGAACAAAATCTACTGTGTACAAACGCAGCGAAGAGGAAGAAGAAAAAGAATTCGTTCAAATAAACATATACTACATTCGCGACTGTCCAACACCAGCTCCACTAACTAGTACTTCGCGAATAAACAATGCGAATAAACTTGGCAGTAAACAAATTCATATTCCTTTAGTCTTACTGCATTCGCGAAATTCAAACGCGCTTTTTACTCACACAGGCCGAAAACAAAATACATTGAAATAAGATTAAAGTAAAGTTTTGATATTATTTTTTTCTCTTAAAGTTGCATTTAAGTAGGAGATGAGGAAAAAGAAACGCACATATTACATTGAAATCAAAATAATTAAAACTTGTCATTAAAACATAACAATATTGTTTGGATAGCTAGCGCCACGCGGGCTTGGGACTTGTTTAGCATGCACGACTCCAATCATGACATGCAGTTGTGAAAACAAGCGGATGCTCAACTCAAGATGACACGGGAACGGCGATATGTATAGTATGCATTCGGATAATTAGCCAGACAGTGGTCAGAGAAGACGACACAGGACATGGGACTAAAGTCGGAAATCTTTCCTGGTACTTGCTATGTGCTGGTGTTTAAATATCAATTAGCACTAGCCTGTGCTAGGAGAGAAGAACCTGACGGACAACTACATCGAATATCCGTCGCTTTTCCAGGGACCTGTTAAGTGCTAATGATTTCTAACGATTAGCAATAGCCTGTGCTAGGAGAGGAATCGGAGAGAACCAGTTACGCAGCTCAAAGGCAACAGTCGTCATGTAAGTTAAGTCAATGAATACAATGTACGATACAGGTACACATTGAACACCACATTGCAGCTTTATATTTTACCACCGCACCCACTTTGAAAAAAATATATTCACGATTAGCATTGCACTTCGTTTACTTGCACTGATGGTTTACCTGAAAGTAAAATTTAAGAGGAACAAACTTTATATTAATGTTATGATTCCCACAGAAGTGGGCACAGAGAAATTGTCTATAGACTCATTAATTGTTCCTCTCCACGGATATCTTTAGTAAAAGGCGAAAGATATATTCGTGGGTTTGAAGAGAAACCAGAGTAACACTAATTTTGGAAAATAAATGACCCCTATCTCGGAAAAATGTAGTTACTCAATGGTACATTTGCGGCAACAAATTTGCAAAGTTTTCACTACTTACTCAGATCAAAACAAAAATTTTTGCTTAAATTCTTTGAAACGTAATTCTCCTGAAATTTATCATGGGAAATAAAGAAAAAAGTTTCAAAATTCATATAACAAACCCAAAATTGGTACTTGACATAGAAACATGTACAACGTTCAGTAGACGTTTGATCACAAAACGACGTACTGCGATTCATTACACGAATTTCAGTTCAATTCCAATGCAAATTAAAAATTTTGTCACTATCACTTTTAAAACATGTCTTTCACGACAAAAACAAGAACAAAATCTACTGTGTACAAACGCAGCGAAGAGGAAGAAGAAAAAGAATTCGTTCAAATAAACATATACTACATTCGCGACTGTCCAACACCAGCTCCACTAACTAGTACTTCGCGAATAAACAATGCGAATAAACTTGGCAGTAAACAAATTCATATTCCTTTAGTCTTACTGCATTCGCGAAATTCAAACGCGCTTTTTACTCACACAGGCCGAAAACAAAATACATTGAAATAAGATTAAAGTAAAGTTTTGATATTATTTTTTTCTCTTAAAGTTGCATTTAAGTAGGAGATGAGGAAAAAGAAACGCACATATTACATTGAAATCAAAATAATTAAAACTTGTCATTAAAACATAACAATATTGTTTGGATAGCTAGCGCCACGCGGGCTTGGGACTTGTTTAGCATGCACGACTCCAATCATGACATGCAGTTGTGAAAACAAGCGGATGCTCAACTCAAGATGACACGGGAACGGCGATATGTATAGTATGCATTCGGATAGTTAGCCAGACAGTGATCAGAGAAGACGACACAGGACATGGGACTAAAGTCGGAAATCTTTCCTGGTACTTGCTATGTGCTGGTGTTTAAATATCAATTAGCACTAGCCTGTGCTAGGAGAGAAGAACCTGACGGACAACTACATCGAATATCCGTCGCTTTTCCAGGGACCTCTTAAGTGCTAATGATTTCTAACGATTAGCACTAGCCTGTGCTAGGAGAGGAATCGGAGAGAACCAGTTACGCAGCTCAAAGGCAACAGTCGTCATGTAAGTTAAGTCAATGAATACAATGTACGATACAGGTACACATTGAACACCACATTGCAGCTTTATATTTTACCACCGCACCCACTTTGAAAAAAATATATTCGCGATTTGCATTGCACTTCGTTTACTTGCACTGATGGTTTACCTGAAAGTAAAATTTAAGAGGAACAAACTTTATATTATTGTTATGATTCCCACAGAAGTGGGCACAGAGAAATTGTCTATAGACTCATTAATTGTTCCTCTCCACGGATATCTTTAGTAAAAGGCGAAAGATATATTCGTGGGTTTGAAGAGAAACCAGAGTAACACTAATTTTGGAAAATAAATGACCCCTATCTCGGAAAAATGTAGTTACTCAATGGTACATTTGCGGCAACAAATTTGCAAAGTTTTCACTACTTACTCAGATCAAAACAAAAATTTTTGCTTAAATTCTTTGAAACGTAATTCTCCTGAAATTTATCATGGGAAATAAAGAAAAAAGTTTCAAAATTCATATAACAAACCCAAAATTGGTACTTGACATAGAAACATGTACACCGTTCAGTAGACGTTTGATCACAAAACGACGTACTGCGATTCATTACACGAATTTCAGTTCAATTCCAATGCAAATTAAAAATTTTGTCACTATCACTTTTAAAACATGTCTTTCACGACAAAAACAAGAACAAAATCTACTGTGTACAAACGCAGCGAAGAGGAAGAAGAAAAAGAATTCGTTCAAATAAACATATACTACATTCGCGACTGTCCAACACCAGCTCCACTAACTAGTACTTCGCGAATAAACAATGCGAATAAACTTGGCAGTAAACAAATTCATATTCCTTTAGTCTTACTGCATTCGCGAAATTCAAACGCGCTTTTTACTCACACAGGCCGAAAACAAAATACATTGAAATAAGATTAAAGTAAAGTTTTGATATTATTTTTTTTCTCTTAAAGTTGCATTTAAGTAGGAGATGAGGAAAAAGAAACGTACATGTCACATTGAAATCAAAATAATTAAAACTTGTCATTAAAACATAACAATATTGTTTGGATAGCTAGCGCCACGCGGGCTTGGGACTTGTTTAGCATACACGACTCCAATCATGACATGCAGTTGTGAAAACAAGCGGATGCTCAACTCAAGATGACACGGGAACGGCGATATGTATAGTATGCATTCGGATAATTAGCCAGACAGTGATCAGAGAAGACGACACAGGACATGGGACTAAAGTCGGAAATCTTTCCTGGTACTTGCTATGTGCTGGTGTTTAAATATCAATTAGCACTAGCCTGTGCTAGGAGAGAAGAACCTGACGGACAACTACATCGAATATCCGTCGCTTTTCCAGGGACCTCTTAAGTGCTAATGATTTCTAACGATTAGCACTAGCCTGTGCTTGGAGAGGAATCGGAGAGAACCAGTTACGCAGCTCAAAGGCAACAGTCGTCATGTAAGTTAAGTCAATGAATACAATGTACGATACAGGTACACATTGAACACCACATTGCAGCTTTATATTTTACCACCGCACCCACTTTGAAAAAAATATATTCACGATTAGCATTGCACTTCGTTTACTTGCACTGATGGTTTACCTGAAAGTAAAATTTAAGAGGAACAAACTTTATATTAATGTTATGATTCCCACAGAAGTGGGCACAGAGAAATTGTCTATAGACTCATTAATTGTTCCTCTCCACGGATATCTTTAGTAAAAGGCGAAAGATATATTCGTGGGTTTGAAGAGAAACCAGAGTAACACTAATTTTGGAAAATAAATGACCCCTATCTCGGAAAAATGTAGTTACTCAATGGTACATTTGCGGCAACAAATTTGCAAAGTTTTCACTTCTTACTCAGATCAAAACAAAAATTTTTGCTTAAATTCTTTGAAACGTAATTCTCCTGAAATTTATCATGGGAAATAAAGAAAAAAGTTTCAAAATTCATATAACAAACCCAAAATTGGTACTTGACATAGAAACATGTACAACGTTCAGTAGACGTTTGATCACAAAACGACGTACTGCGATTCATTACACGAATTTCAGTTCAATTCCAATGCAAATTAAAAATTTTGTCACTATCACTTTTAAAACATGTCTTTCACGACAAAAACAAGAACAAAATCTACTGTGTACAAACGCAGCGAAGAGGAAGAAGAAAAAGAATTCGTTCAAATAAACATATACTACATTCGCGACTGTCCAACACCAGCTCCACTAACTAGTACTTCGCGAATAAACAATGCGAATAAACTTGGCAGTAAACAAATTCATATTCCTTTAGTCTTACTGCATTCGCGAAATTCAAACGCGCTTTTTACTCACACAGGCCGAAAACAAAATACATTGAAATAAGATTAAAGTAAAGTTTTGATATTATTTTTTTCTCTTAAAGTTGCATTTAAGTAGGAGATGAGGAAAAAGAAACGCACATATTACATTGAAATCAAAATAATTAAAACTTGTCATTAAAACATAACAATATTGTTTGGATAGCTAGCGCCACGCGGGCTTGGGACTTGTTTAGCATGCACGACTCCAATCATGACATGCAGTTGTGAAAACAAGCGGATGCTCAACTCAAGATGACACGGGAACGGCGATATGTATAGTATGCATTCGGATAGTTAGCCAGACAGTGATCAGAGAAGACGACACAGGACATGGGACTAAAGTCGGAAATCTTTCCTGGTACTTGCTATGTGCTGGTGTTTAAATATCAATTAGCACTAGCCTGTGCTAGGAGAGAAGAACCTGACGGACAACTACATCGAATATCCGTCGCTTTTCCAGGGACCTCTTAAGTGCTAATGATTTCTAACGATTAGCACTAGCCTGTGCTAGGAGAGGAATCGGAGAGAACCAGTTACGCAGCTCAAAGGCAACAGTCGTCATGTAAGTTAAGTCAATGAATACAATGTACGATACAGGTACACATTGAACACCACATTGCAGCTTTATATTTTACCACCGCACCCACTTTGAAAAAAATATATTCACGATTAGCATTGCACTTCGTTTACTTGCACTGATGGTTTACCTGAAAGTAAAATTTAAGAGGAACAAACTTTATATTAATGTTATGATTCACACAGAAGTGGGCACAGAGAAATTGTCTATAGACTCATTAATTGTTCCTCTCCACGGATATCTTTAGTAAAAGGCGAAAGATATATTCGTGGGTTTGAAGAGAAACCAGAGTAACACTAATTTTGGAAAATAAATGACCCCTATCTCGGAAAAATGTAGTTACTCAATGGTACATTTGCGGCAACAAATTTGCAAAGTTTTCACTACTTACTCAGATCAAAACAAAAATTTTTGCTTAAATTCTTTGAAACGTAATTCTCCTGAAATTTATCATGGGAAATAAAGAAAAAAGTTTCAAAATTCATATAACAAACCCAAAATTGGTACTTGACATAGAAACATGTACAACGTTCAGTAGACGTTTGATCACAAAACGACGTACTGCGATTCATTACACGAATTTCAGTTCAATTCCAATGCAAATTAAAAATTTTGTCACTATCACTTTTAAAACATGTCTTTCACGACAAAAACAAGAACAAAATCTACTGTGTACAAACGCAGCGAAGAGGAAGAAGAAAAAGAATTCGTTCAAATAAACATATACTACATTCGCGACTGTCCAACACCAGCTCCACTAACTAGTACTTCGCGAATAAACAATGCGAATAAACTTGGCAGTAAACAAATTCATATTCCTTTAGTCTTATTGCATTCGCGAAATTCAAACGCGCTTTTTACTCACACAGGCCGAAAACAAAATACATTGAAATAAGATTAAAGTAAAGTTTTGATATTATTTTTTTCTCTTAAAGTTGCATTTAAGTAGGAGATGAGGAAAAAGAAACGCACATATTACATTGAAATCAAAATAATTAAAACTTGTCATTAAAACATAACAATATTGTTTGGATAGCTAGCGCCACGCGGGCTTGTGACTTGTTTAGCATGCACGACTCCAATCATGACATGCAGTTGTGAAAACAAGCGGATGCTCAACTCAAGATGACACGGGAACGGCGATATGTATAGTATGCATTCGGATAATTAGCCAGACAGTGGTCAGAGAAGACGACACAGGACATGGGACTAAAGTCGGAAATCTTTCCTGGTACTTGCTATGTGCTGGTGTTTAAATATCAATTAGCACTAGCCTGTGCTAGGAGAGAAGAACCTGACGGACAACTACATCGAATATCCGTCGCTTTTCCAGGGACCTGTTAAGTGCTAATGATTTCTAACGATTAGCAATAGCCTGTGCTAGGAGAGGAATCGGAGAGAACCAGTTACGCAGCTCAAAGGCAACAGTCGTCATGTAAGTTAAGTCAATGAATACAATGTACGATACAGTACACATTGAACACCACATTGCAGCTTTATATTTTACCACCGCACCCACTTTGAAAAAAATATATTCACGATTAGCATTGCACTTCGTTTACTTGCACTGATGGTTTACCTGAAAGTAAAATTTAAGAGGAACAAACTTTATATTAATGTTATGATTCCCACAGAAGTGGGCACAGAGAAATTGTCTATAGACTCATTAATTGTTCCTCTCCACGGATATCTTTAGTAAAAGGCGAAAGATATATTCGTGGGTTTGAAGAGAAACCAGAGTAACACTAATTTTGGAAAATAAATGACCCCTATCTTGGAAAAATGTAGTTACTCAATGGTACATTTGCGGCAACAAATTTGCAAAGTTTTCACTACTTACTCAGATCAAAACAAAAATTTTTGCTTAGATTCTTTGAAACGTAATTCTCCTGAAATTTATCATGGGAAATAAAGAAAAAAGTTTCAAAATTCATATAACAAACCCAAAATTGGTACTTGACATAGAAACATGTACAACGTTCAGTAGACGTTTGATCACAAAACGACGTACTGCGATTCATTACACGAATTTCAGTTCAATTCCAATGCAAATTAAAAATTTTGTCACTATCACTTTTAAAACATGTCTTTCACGACAAAAACAAGAACAAAATCTACTGTGTACAAACGCAGCGAAGAGGAAGAAGAAAAAGAATTCGTTCAAATAAACATATACTACATTCGCGACTGTCCAACACCAGCTCCACTAACTAGTACTTCGCGAATAAACAATGCGAATAAACTTGGCAGTAAACAAATTCATATTCCTTTAGTCTTACTGCATTCGCGAAATTCAAACGCGCTTTTTACTCACACAGGCCGAAAACAAAATACATTGAAATAAGATTAAAGTAAAGTTTTGATATTATTTTTTTCTCTTAAAGTTGCATTTAAGTAGGAGATGAGGAAAAAGAAACGCACATATTACATTGAAATCAAAATAATTAAAACTTGTCATTAAAACATAACAATATTGTTTGGATAGCTAGCGCCACGCGGGCTTGGGACTTGTTTAGCATGCACGACTCCAATCATGACATGCAGTTGTGAAAACAAGCGGATGCTCAACTCAAGATGACACGGGAACGGCGATATGTATAGTATGCATTCGGATAATTAGCCAGACAGTGGTCAGAGAAGACGACACAGGACATGGGACTAAAGTCGGAAATCTTTCCTGGTACTTGCTATGTGCTGGTGTTTAAATATCAATTAGCACTAGCCTGTGCTAGGAGAGAAGAACCTGACGGACAACTACATCGAATATCCGTCGCTTTTCCAGGGACCTGTTAAGTGCTAATGATTTCTAACGATTAGCAATAGCCTGTGCTAGGAGAGGAATCGGAGAGAACCAGTTACGCAGCTCAAAGGCAACAGTCGTCATGTAAGTTAAGTCAATGAATACAATGTACGATACAGTACACATTGAACACCACATTGCAGCTTTATATTTTACCACCGCACCCACTTTGAAAAAAATATATTCACGATTAGCATTGCACTTCGTTTACTTGCACTGATGGTTTACCTGAAAGTAAAATTTAAGAGGAACAAACTTTATATTAATGTTATGATTCCCACAGAAGTGGGCACAGAGAAATTGTCTATAGACTCATTAATTGTTCCTCTCCACGGATATCTTTAGTAAAAGGCGAAAGATATATTCGTGGGTTTGAAGAGAAACCAGAGTAACACTAATTTTGGAAAATAAATGACCCCTATCTCGGAAAAATGTAGTTACTCAATGGTACATTTGCGGCAACAAATTTGCAAAGTTTTCACTACTTACTCAGATCAAAACAAAAATTTTTGCTTAGATTCTTTGAAACGTAATTCTCCTGAAATTTATCATGGGAAATAAAGAAAAAAGTTTCAAAATTCATATAACAAACCCAAAATTGGTACTTGACATAGAAACATGTACAACGTTCAGTAGACGTTTGATCACAAAACGACGTACTGCGATTCATTACACGAATTTCAGTTCAATTCCAATGCAAATTAAAAATTTTGTCACTATCACTTTTAAAACATGTCTTTCACGACAAAAACAAGAACAAAATCTACTGTGTACAAACGCAGCGAAGAGGAAGAAGAAAAAGAATTCGTTCAAATAAACATATACTACATTCGCGACTGTCCAACACCAGCTCCACTAACTAGTACTTCGCGAATAAACAATGCGAATAAACTTGGCAGTAAACAAATTCATATTCCTTTAGTCTTACTGCATTCGCGAAATTCAAACGCGCTTTTTACTCACACAGGCCGAAAACAAAATACATTGAAATAAGATTAAAGTAAAGTTTTGATATTATTTTTTTCTCTTAAAGTTGCATTTAAGTAGGAGATGAGGAAAAAGAAACGCACATATTACATTGAAATCAAAATAATTAAAACTTGTCATTAAAACATAACAATATTGTTTGGATAGCTAGCGCCACGCGGGCTTGTGACTTGTTTAGCATGCACGACTCCAATCATGACATGCAGTTGTGAAAACAAGCGGATGCTCAACTCAAGATGACACGGGAACGGCGATATGTATAGTATGCATTCGGATAATTAGCCAGACAGTGGTCAGAGAAGACGACACAGGACATGGGACTAAAGTCGGAAATCTTTCCTGGTACTTGCTATGTGCTGGTGTTTAAATATCAATTAGCACTAGCCTGTGCTAGGAGAGAAGAACCTGACGGACAACTACATCGAATATCCGTCGCTTTTCCAGGGACCTGTTAAGTGCTAATGATTTCTAACGATTAGCAATAGCCTGTGCTAGGAGAGGAATCGGAGAGAACCAGTTACGCAGCTCAAAGGCAACAGTCGTCATGTAAGTTAAGTCAATGAATACAATGTACGATACAGGTACACATTGAACACCACATTCCAGCTTTATATTTTACCACCGCACCCACTTTGAAAAAAATATATTCACGATTAGCATTGCACTTCGTTTACTTGCACTGATGGTTTACCTGAAAGTAAAATTTAAGAGGAACAAACTTTATATTAATGTTATGATTCCCACAGAAGTGGGCACAGAGAAATTGTCTATAGACTCATTAATTGTTCCTCTCCACGGATATCTTTAGTAAAAGGCGAAAGATATATTCGTGGGTTTGAAGAGAAACCAGAGTAACACTAATTTTGGAAAATAAATGACCCCTATCTCGGAAAAATGTAGTTACTCAATGGTACATTTGCGGCAACAAATTTGCAAAGTTTTCACTTCTTACTCAGATCAAAACAAAAATTTTTGCTTAAATTCTTTGAAACGTAATTCTCCTGAAATTTATCATGGGAAATAAAGAAAAAAGTTTCAAAATTCATATAACAAACCCAAAATTGGTACTTGACATAGAAACATGTACAACGTTCAGTAGACGTTTGATCACAAAACGACGTACTGCGATTCATTACACGAATTTCAGTTCAATTCCAATGCAAATTAAAAATTTTGTCACTATCACTTTTAAAACATGTCTTTCACGACAAAAACAAGAACAAAATCTACTGTGTACAAACGCAGCGAAGAGGAAGAAGAAAAAGAATTCGTTCAAATAAACATATACTACATTCGCGACTGTCCAACACCAGCTCCACTAACTAGTACTTCGCGAATAAACAATGCGAATAAACTTGGCAGTAAACAAATTCATATTCCTTTAGTCTTACTGCATTCGCGAAATTCAAACGCGCTTTTTACTCACACAGGCCGAAAACAAAATACATTGAAATAAGATTAAAGTAAAGTTTTGATATTATTTTTTTCCCTTAAAGTTGCATTTAAGTAGGAGATGAGGAAAAAGAAACGCACATATTACATTGAAATCAAAATAATTAAAACTTGTCATTAAAACATAACAATATTGTTTGGATAGCTAGCGCCACGCGGGCTTGGGACTTGTTTAGCATGCACGACTCCAATCATGACATGCAGTTGTGAAAACAAGCGGATGCTCAACTCAAGATGACACGGGAACGGCGATATGTATAGTATGCATTCGGATAATTAGCCAGACAGTGATCAGAGAAGACGACACAGGACATGGGACTAAAGTCGGAAATCTTTCCTGGTACTTGCTATGTGCTGGTGTTTAAATATCAATTAGCACTAGCCTGTGCTAGGAGAGAAGAACCTGACGGACAACTACATCGAATATCCGTCGCTTTTCCAGGGACCTGTTAAGTGCTAATGATTTCTAACGATTAGCAATAGCCTGTGCTAGGAGAGGAATCGGAGAGAACCAGTTACGCAGCTCAAAGGCAACAGTCGTCATGTAAGTTAAGTCAATGAATACAATGTACGATACAGGTACACATTGAACACCACATTCCAGCTTTATATTTTACCACCGCACCCACTTTGAAAAAAATATATTCGCGATTTGCATTGCACTTCGTTTACTTGCACTGATGGTTTACCTGAAAGTAAAATTTAAGAGGAACAAACTTTATATTAATGTTATGATTCCCACAGAAGTGGGCACAGAGAAATTGTCTATAGACTCATTAATTGTTCCTCTCCACGGATATCTTTAGTAAAAGGCGAAAGATATATTCGTGGGTTTGAAGAGAAACCAGAGTAACACTAATTTTGGAAAATAAATGACCCCTATCTCGGAAAAATGTAGTTACTCAATGGTACATTTGCGGCAACACATTTGCAAAGTTTTCACTACTTACTCAGATCAAAACAAAAATTTTTGCTTAAATTCTTTGAAACGTAATTCTCCTGAAATTTATCATGGGAAATAAAGAAAAAAGTTTCAAAATTCACATAACAAACCCAAAATTGGTACTTGACATAGAAACATGTACAACGTTCAGTAGACGTTTGATCACAAAACGACGTACTGCGATTCATTACACGAATTTCAGTTCAATTCCAATGCAAATTAAAAATTTTGTCACTATCACTTTTAAAACATGTCTTTCACGACAAAAACAAGAACAAAATCTACTGTGTACAAACGCAGCGAAGAGGAAGAAGAAAAAGAATTCGTTCAAATAAACATATACTACATTCGCGACTGTCCAACACCAGCTCCACTAACTAGTACTTCGCGAATAAACAATGCGAATAAACTTTGCAGTAAACAAATTCATATTCCTTTAGTCTTACTGCATTCGCGAAATTCAAACGCGCTTTTTACTCACACAGGCCGAAAACAAAATACATTGAAATAAGATTAAAGTAAAGTTTTGATATTATTTTTTTCTCTTAAAGTTGCATTTAAGTAGGAGATGAGGAAAAAGAAACGCACATATTACATTGAAATCAAAATAATTAAAACTTGTCATTAAAACATAACAATATTGTTTGGATAGCTAGCGCCACGCGGGCTTGGGACTTGTTTAGCATGCACGACTCCAATCATGACATGCAGTTGTGAAAACAAGCGGATGCTCAACTCAAGATGACACGGGAACGGCGATATGTATAGTATGCATTCGGATAATTAGCCAGACAGTGATCAGAGAAGACGACACAGGACATGGGACTAAAGTCGGAAATCTTTCCTGGTACTTGCTATGTGCTGGTGTTTAAATATCAATTAGCACTAGCCTGTGCTAGGAGAGAAGAACCTGACGGACAACTACATCGAATATCCGTCGCTTTTCCAGGGACCTCTTAAGTGCTAATGATTTCTAACGATTAGCACTAGCCTGTGCTTGGAGAGGAATCGGAGAGAACCAGTTACGCAGCTCAAAGGCAACAGTCGTCATGTAAGTTATGTCAATGAATACAATGTACGATACAGGTACACATTGAACACCACATTCCAGCTTTATATTTTACCACCGCACCCACTTTGAAAAAAATATATTCGCGATTTGCATTGCACTTCGTTTACTTGCACTGATGGTTTACCTGAAAGTAAAATTTAAGAGGAACAAACTTTATATTATTGTTATGATTCCCACAGAAGTGGGCACAGAGAAATTGTCTATAGACTCATTAATTGTTCCTCTCCATGGATATCTTTAGTAAAAGGCGAAAGATATATTCGTGGGTTTGAAGAGAAACCAGAGTAACACTAATTTTGGAAAATAAATGACCCCTATCTCGGAAAAATGTAGTTACTCAATGGTACATTTGCGGCAACAAATTTGCAAAGTTTTCACTACTTACTCAGATCAAAACAAAAATTTTTGCTTAAATTCTTTGAAACGTAATTCTCCTGAAATTTATCATGGGAAATAAAGAAAAAAGTTTCAAAATTCACATAACAAACCCAAAATTGGTACTTGACATAGAAACATGTACAACGTTCAGTAGACGTTTGATCACAAAACGACGTACTGCGATTCATTACACGAATTTCAGTTCAATTCCAATGCAAATTAAAAATTTTGTCACTATCACTTTTAAAACATGTCTTTCACGACAAAAACAAGAACAAAATCTACTGTGTACAAACGCAGCGAAGAGGAAGAAGAAAAAGAATTCGTTCAAATAAACATATACTACATTCGCGACTGTCCAACACCAGCTCCACTAACTAGTACTTCGCGAATAAACAATGCGAATAAACTTTGCAGTAAACAAATTCATATTCCTTTAGTCTTACTGCATTCGCGAAATTCAAACGCGCTTTTTACTCACACAGGCCGAAAACAAAATACATTGAAATAAGATTAAAGTAAAGTTTTGATATTATTTTTTTCTCTTAAAGTTGCATTTAAGTAGGAGATGAGGAAAAAGAAACGCACATATTACATTGAAATCAAAATAATTAAAACTTGTCATTAAAACATAACAATATTGTTTGGATAGCTAGCGCCACGCGGGCTTGGGACTTGTTTAGCATGCACGACTCCAATCATGACATGCAGTTGTGAAAACAAGCGGATGCTCAACTCAAGATGACACGGGAACGGCGATATGTATAGTATGCATTCGGATAATTAGCCAGACAGTGGTCAGAGAAGACGACACAGGACATGGGACTAAAGTCGGAAATCTTTCCTGGTACTTGCTATGTGCTGGTGTTTAAATATCAATTAGCACTAGCCTGTGCTAGGAGAGAAGAACCTGACGGACAACTACATCGAATATCCGTCGCTTTTCCAGGGACCTGTTAAGTGCTAATGATTTCTAACGATTAGCAATAGCCTGTGCTAGGAGAGGAATCGGAGAGAACCAGTTACGCAGCTCAAAGGCAACAGTCGTCATGTAAGTTAAGTCAATGAATACAATGTACGATACAGGTACACATTGAACACCACATTGCAGCTTTATATTTTACCACCGCACCCACTTTGAAAAAAATATATTCACGATTAGCATTGCACTTCGTTTACTTGCACTGATGGTTTACCTGAAAGTAAAATTTAAGAGGAACAAACTTTATATTAATGTTATGATTCCCACAGAAGTGGGCACAGAGAAATTGTCTATAGACTCATTAATTGTTCCTCTCCACGGATATCTTTAGTAAAAGGCGAAAGATATATTCGTGGGTTTGAAGAGAAACCAGAGTAACACTAATTTTGGAAAATAAATGACCCCTATCTCGGAAAAATGTAGTTACTCAATGGTACATTTGCGGCAACAAATTTGCAAAGTTTTCACTACTTACTCAGATCAAAACAAAAATTTTTGCTTAGATTCTTTGAAACGTAATTCTCCTGAAATTTATCATGGGAAATAAAGAAAAAAGTTTCAAAATTCATATAACAAACCCAAAATTGGTACTTGACATAGAAACATGTACAACGTTCAGTAGACGTTTGATCACAAAACGACGTACTGCGATTCATTACACGAATTTCAGTTCAATTCCAATGCAAATTAAAAATTTTGTCACTATCACTTTTAAAACATGTCTTTCACGACAAAAACAAGAACAAAATCTACTGTGTACAAACGCAGCGAAGAGGAAGAAGAAAAAGAATTCGTTCAAATAAACATATACTACATTCGCGACTGTTCAACACCAGCTCCACTAACTAGTACTTCGCGAATAAACAATGCGAATAAACTTGGCAGTAAACAAATTCATATTCCTTTAGTCTTACTGCATTCGCGAAATTCAAACGCGCTTTTTACTCACACAGGCCGAAAACAAAATACATTGAAATAAGATTAAAGTAAAGTTTTGATATTATTTTTTTCTCTTAAAGTTGCATTTAAGTAGGAGATGAGGAAAAAGAAACGCACATATTACATTGAAATCAAAATAATTAAAACTTGTCATTAAAACATAACAATATTGTTTGGATAGCTAGCGCCACGCGGGCTTGTGACTTGTTTAGCATGCACGACTCCAATCATGACATGCAGTTGTGAAAACAAGCGGATGCTCAACTCAAGATGACACGGGAACGGCGATATGTATAGTATGCATTCGGATAATTAGCCAGACAGTGGTCAGAGAAGACGACACAGGACATGGGACTAAAGTCGGAAATCTTTCCTGGTACTTGCTATGTGCTGGTGTTTAAATATCAATTAGCACTAGCCTGTGCTAGGAGAGAAGAACCTGACGGACAACTACATCGAATATCCGTCGCTTTTCCAGGGACCTGTTAAGTGCTAATGATTTCTAACGATTAGCAATAGCCTGTGCTAGGAGAGGAATCGGAGAGAACCAGTTACGCAGCTCAAAGGCAACAGTCGTCATGTAAGTTAAGTCAATGAATACAATGTACGATACAGGTACACATTGAACACCACATTGCAGCTTTATATTTTACCACCGCACCCACTTTGAAAAAAATATATTCACGATTAGCATTGCACTTCGTTTACTTGCACTGATGGTTTACCTGAAAGTAAAATTTAAGAGGAACAAACTTTATATTAATGTTATGATTCACACAGAAGTGGGCACAGAGAAATTGTCTATAGACTCATTAATTGTTCCTCTCCACGGATATCTTTAGTAAAAGGCGAAAGATATATTCGTGGGTTTGAAGAGAAACCAGAGTAACACTAATTTTGGAAAATAAATGACCCCTATCTCGGAAAAATGTAGTTACTCAATGGTACATTTGCGGCAACAAATTTGCAAAGTTTTCACTTCTTACTCAGATCAAAACAAAAATTTTTGCTTAAATTCTTTGAAACGTAATTCTCCTGAAATTTATCATGGGAAATAAAGAAAAAAGTTTCAAAATTCATATAACAAACCCAAAATTGGTACTTGACATAGAAACATGTACAACGTTCAGTAGACGTTTGATCACAAAACGACGTACTGCGATTCATTACACGAATTTCAGTTCAATTCCAATGCAAATTAAAAATTTTGTCACTATCACTTTTAAAACATGTCTTTCACGACAAAAACAAGAACAAAATCTACTGTGTACAAACGCAGCGAAGAGGAAGAAGAAAAAGAATTCGTTCAAATAAACATATACTACATTCGCGACTGTCCAACACCAGCTCCACTAACTAGTACTTCGCGAATAAACAATGCGAATAAACTTGGCAGTAAACAAATTCATATTCCTTTAGTCTTACTGCATTCGCGAAATTCAAACGCGCTTTTTACTCACACAGGCCGAAAACAAAATACATTGAAATAAGATTAAAGTAAAGTTTTGATATTATTTTTTTCTCTTAAAGTTGCATTTAAGTAGGAGATGAGGAAAAAGAAACGCACATATTACATTGAAATCAAAATAATTAAAACTTGTCATTAAAACATAACAATATTGTTTGGATAGCTAGCGCCACGCGGGCTTGGGACTTGTTTAGCATGCACGACTCCAATCATGACATGCAGTTGTGAAAACAAGCGGATGCTCAACTCAAGATGACACGGGAACGGCGATATGTATAGTATGCATTCGGATAATTAGCCAGACAGTGATCAGAGAAGACGACACAGGACATGGGACTAAAGTCGGAAATCTTTCCTGGTACTTGCTATGTGCTGGTGTTTAAATATCAATTAGCACTAGCCTGTGCTAGGAGAGAAGAACCTGACGGACAACTACATCGAATATCCGTCGCTTTTCCAGGGACCTGTTAAGTGCTAATGATTTCTAACGATTAGCAATAGCCTGTGCTAGGAGAGGAATCGGAGAGAACCAGTTACGCAGCTCAAAGGCAACAGTCGTCATGTAAGTTAAGTCAATGAATACAATGTACGATACAGGTACACATTGAACACCACATTGCAGCTTTATATTTTACCACCGCACCCACTTTGAAAAAAATATATTCACGATTAGCATTGCACTTCGTTTACTTGCACTGATGGTTTACCTGAAAGTAAAATTTAAGAGGAACAAACTTTATATTAATGTTATGATTCCCACAGAAGTGGGCACAGAGAAATTGTCTATAGACTCATTAATTGTTCCTCTCCACGGATATCTTTAGTAAAAGGCGAAAGATATATTCGTGGGTTTGAAGAGAAACCAGAGTAACACTAATTTTGGAAAATAAATGACCCCTATCTCGGAAAAATGTAGTTACTCAATGGTACATTTGCGGCAACAAATTTGCAAAGTTTTCACTACTTACTCAGATCAAAACAAAAATTTTTGCTTAAATTCTTTGAAACGTAATTCTCCTGAAATTTATCATGGGAAATAAAGAAAAAAGTTTCAAAATTCACATAACAAACCCAAAATTGGTACTTGACATAGAAACATGTACAACGTTCAGTAGACGTTTGATCACAAAACGACGTACTGCGATTCATTACACGAATTTCAGTTCAATTCCAATGCAAATTAAAAATTTGTCACTATCACTTTTAAAACATGTCTTTCACGACAAAAACAAGAACAAAATCTACTGTGTACAAACGCAGCGAAGAGGAAGAAGAAAAAGAATTCGTTCAAATAAACATATACTACATTCGCGACTGTCCAACACCAGCTCCACTAACTAGTACTTCGCGAATAAACAATGCGAATAAACTTGGCAGTAAACAAATTCATATTCCTTTAGTCTTACTGCATTCGCGAAATTCAAACGCGCTTTTTACTCACACAGGCCGAAAACAAAATACATTGAAATAAGATTAAAGTAAAGTTTTGATATTATTTTTTTCTCTTAAAGTTGCATTTAAGTAGGAGATGAGGAAAAAGAAACGCACATATTACATTGAAATCAAAATAATTAAAACTTGTCATTAAAACATAACAATATTGTTTGGATAGCTAGCGCCACGCGGGCTTGGGACTTGTTTAGCATGCACGACTCCAATCATGACATGCAGTTGTGAAAACAAGCGGATGCTCAACTCAAGATGACACGGGAACGGCGATATGTATAGTATGCATTCGGATAATTAGCCAGACAGTGATCAGAGAAGACGACACAGGACATGGGACTAAAGTCGGAAATCTTTCCTGGTACTTGCTATGTGCTGGTGTTTAAATATCAATTAGCACTAGCCTGTGCTAGGAGAGAAGAACCTGACGGACAACTACATCGAATATCCGTCGCTTTTCCAGGGACCTCTTAAGTGCTAATGATTTCTAACGATTAGCACTAGCCTGTGCTTGGAGAGGAATCGGAGAGAACCAGTTACGCAGCTCAAAGGCAACAGTCGTCATGTAAGTTATGTCAATGAATACAATGTACGATACAGGTACACATTGAACACCACATTCCAGCTTTATATTTTACCACCGCACCCACTTTGAAAAAAATATATTCGCGATTTGCATTGCACTTCGTTTACTTGCACTGATGGTTTACCTGAAAGTAAAATTTAAGAGGAACAAACTTTATATTATTGTTATGATTCCCACAGAAGTGGGCACAGAGAAATTGTCTATAGACTCATTAATTGTTCCTCTCCACGGATATCTTTAGTAAAAGGCGAAAGATATATTCGTGGGTTTGAAGAGAAACCAGAGTAACACTAATTTTGGAAAATAAATGACCCCTATCTCGGAAAAATGTAGTTACTCAATGGTACATTTGCGGCAACAAATTTGCAAAGTTTTCACTACTTACTCAGATCAAAACAAAAATTTTTGCTTAAATTCTTTGAAACGTAATTCTCCTGAAATTTATCATGGGAAATAAAGAAAAAAGTTTCAAAATTCACATAACAAACCCAAAATTGGTACTTGACATAGAAACATGTACAGCGTTCAGTAGACGTTTGATCACAAAACGACGTACTGCGATTCATTACACGAATTTCAGTTCAATTCCAATGCAAATTAAAAATTTTGTCACTATCACTTTTAAAACATGTCTTTCACGACAAAAACAAGAACAAAATCTACTGTGTACAAACGCAGCGAAGAGGAAGAAGAAAAAGAATTCGTTCAAATAAACATATACTACATTCGCGACTGTCCAACACCAGCTCCACTAACTAGTACTTCGCGAATAAACTTGGCAGTAAACAAATTCATATTCCTTTAGTCTTACTGCATTCGCGAAATTCAAACGCGCTTTTTACTCACACATGCCGAAAACAAAATACATTGAAATAAGATTAAAGTAAAGTTTTGATATTATTTTTTTCTCTTAAAGTTGCATTTAAGTAGGAGATGAGGAAAAAGAAACGCACATATTACATTGAAATCAAAATAATTAAAACTTGTCATTAAAACATAACAATATTGTTTGGATAGCTAGCGCCACGCGGGCTTGGGACTTGTTTAGCATGCACGACTCCAATCATGACATGCAGTTGTGAAAACAAGCGGATGCTCAACTCAAGATGACACGGGAACGGCGATATGTATAGTATGCATTCGGATAATTAGCCAGACAGTGATCAGAGAAGACGACACAGGACATGGGACTAAAGTCGGAAATCTTTCCTGGTACTTGCTATGTGCTGGTGTTTAAATATCAATTAGCACTAGCCTGTGCTAGGAGAGAAGAACCTGACGGACAACTACATCGAATATCCGTCGCTTTTCCAGGGACCTCTTAAGTGCTAATGATTTCTAACGATTAGCACTAGCCTGTGCTTGGAGAGGAATCGGAGAGAACCAGTTACGCAGCTCAAAGGCAACAGTCGTCATGTAAGTTAAGTCAATGAATACAATGTACGATACAGGTACACATTGAACACCACATTGCAGCTTTATATTTTACCACCGCACCCACTTTGAAAAAAATATATTCACGATTAGCATTGCACTTCGTTTACTTGCACTGATGGTTTACCTGAAAGTAAAATTTAAGAGGAACAAACTTTATATTAATGTTATGATTCACACAGAAGTGGGCACAGAGAAATTGTCTATAGACTCATTAATTGTTCCTCTTCACGGATATCTTTAGTAAAAGGCGAAAGATATATTCGTGGGTTTGAAGAGAAACCAGAGTAACACTAATTTTGGAAAATAAATGACCCCTATCTCGGAAAAATGTAGTTACTCAATGGTACATTTGCTGCAACAAATTTGCAAAGTTTTCACTACTTACTCAGATCAAAACAAAAATTTTTGCTTAGATTCTTTGAAACGTAATTCTCCTGAAATTTATCATGGGAAATAAAGAAAAAAGTTTCAAAATTCATATAACAAACCCAAAATTGGTACTTGACATAGAAACATGTACAGCGTTCAGTAGACGTTTGATCACAAAACGACGTACTGCGATTCATTACACGAATTTCAGTTCAATTCCAATGCAAATTAAAAATTTTGTCACTATCACTTTTAAAACATGTCTTTCACGACAAAAACAAGAACAAAATCTACTGTGTACAAACGCAGCGAAGAGGAAGAAGAAAAAGAATTCGTTCAAATAAACATATACTACATTCGCGACTGTCCAACACCAGCTCCACTAACTAGTACTTCGCGAATAAACAATGCGAATAAACTTGGCAGTAAACAAATTCATATTCCTTTAGTCTTACTGCATTCGCGAAATTCAAACGCGCTTTTTACTCACACAGGCCGAAAACAAAATACATTGAAATAAGATTAACGTAAAGTTTTGATATTATTTTTTTCTCTTAAAGTTGCATTTAAGTAGGAGATGAGGAAAAAGAAACGCACATATTACATTGAAATCAAAATAATTAAAACTTGTCATTAAAACATAACAATATTGTTTGGATAGCTAGCGCCACGCGGGCTTGGGACTTGTTTAGCATGCACGACTCCAATCATGACATGCAGTTGTGAAAACAAGCGGATGCTCAACTCAAGATGACACGGGAACGGCGATATGTATAGTATGCATTCGGATAATTAGCCAGACAGTGATCAGAGAAGACGACACAGGACATGGGACTAAAGTCGGAAATCTTTCCTGGTACTTGCTATGTGCTGGTGTTTAAATATCAATTAGCACTAGCCTGTGCTAGGAGAGAAGAACCTGACGGACAACTACATCGAATATCCGTCGCTTTTCCAGGGACCTCTTAAGTGCTAATGATTTCTAACGATTAGCACTAGCCTGTGCTAGGAGAGGAATCGGAGAGAACCAGTTACGCAGCTCAAAGGCAACAGTCGTCATGTAAGTTAAGTCAATGAATACAATGTACGATACAGGTACACATTGAACACCACATTGCAGCTTTATATTTTACCACCGCACCCACTTTGAAAAAAATATATTCACGATTAGCATTGCACTTCGTTTACTTGCACTGATGGTTTACCTGAAAGTAAAATTTAAGAGGAACAAACTTTATATTAATGTTATGATTCCCACAGAAGTGGGCACAGAGAAATTGTCTATAGACTCATTAATTGTTCCTCTCCACGGATATCTTTAGTAAAAGGCGAAAGATATATTCGTGGGTTTGAAGAGAAACCAGAGTAACACTAATTTTGGAAAATAAATGACCCCTATCTCGGAAAAATGTAGTTACTCAATGGTACATTTGCGGCAACAAATTTGCAAAGTTTTCACTACTTACTCAGATCAAAACAAAAATTTTTGCTTAAATTCTTTGAAACGTAATTCTCCTGAAAGTTTCAAAATTCATATAACAAACCCAAAATTGGTACTTGACATAGAAACATGTACAACGTTCAGTAGACGTTTGATCACAAAACGACGTACTGCGATTCATTACACGAATTTCAGTTCAATTCCAATGCAAATTAAAAATTTTGTCACTATCACTTTTAAAACATGTCTTTCACGACAAAAACAAGAACAAAATCTACTGTGTACAAACGCAGCGAAGAGGAAGAAGAAAAAGAATTCGTTCAAATAAACATATACTACATTCGCGACTGTCCAACACCAGCTCCACTAACTAGTACTTCGCGAATAAACAATGCGAATAAACTTGGCAGTAAACAAATTCATATTCCTTTAGTCTTACTGCATTCGCGAAATTCAAACGCGCTTTTTACTCACACAGGCCGAAAACAAAATACATTGAAATAAGATCAAAGTAAAGTTTTGATATTATTTTTTTCTCTTAAAGTTGCATTTAAGTAGGAGATGAGGAAAAAGAAACGCACATATTACATTGAAATCAAAATAATTAAAACTTGTCATTAAAACATAACAATATTGTTTGGATAGCTAGCGCCACGCGGGCTTGGGACTTGTTTAGCATGCACGACTCCAATCATGACATGCAGTTGTGAAAACAAGCGGATGCTCAACTCAAGATGACACGGGAACGGCGATATGTATAGTATGCATTCGGATAATTAGCCAGACAGTGATCAGAGAAGACGACACAGGACATGGGACTAAAGTCGGAAATCTTTCCTGGTACTTGCTATGTGCTGGTGTTTAAATATCAATTAGCACTAGCCTGTGCTAGGAGAGAAGAACCCGACGGACAACTACATCGAATATCCGTCGCTTTTCCAGGGACCTCTTAAGTGCTAATGATTTCTAACGATTAGCACTAGCCTGTGCTAGGAGAGGAATCGGAGAGAACCAGTTACGCAGCTCAAAGGCAACAGTCGTCATGTAAGTTAAGTCAATGAATACAATGTACGATACAGGTACACATTGAACACCACATTGCAGCTTTATATTTTACCACCGCACCCACTTTGCAAAAAATATATTCACGATTAGCATTGCACTTCGTTTACTTGCACTGATGGTTTACCTGAAAGTAAAATTTAAGAGGAACAAACTTTATATTATTGTTATGATTCCCACAGAAGTGGGCACAGAGAAATTGTCTATAGACTCATTAATTGTTCCTCTCCACGGATATCTTTAGTAAAAGGCGAAAGATATATTCGTGGGTTTGAAGAGAAACCAGAGTAACACTAATTTTGGAAAATAAATGACCCCTATCTCGGAAAAATGTAGTTACTCAATGGTACATTTGCGGCAACAAATTTGCAAAGTTTTCACTACTTACTCAGATCAAAACAAAAATTTTTGCTTAAATTCTTTGAAACGTAATTCTCCTGAAAGTTTCAAAATTCATATAACAAACCCAAAATTGGTACTTGACATAGAAACATGTACAACGTTCAGTAGACGTTTGATCACAAAACGACGTACTGCGATTCATTACACGAATTTCAGTTCAATTCCAATGCAAATTAAAAATTTTGTCACTATCACTTTTAAAACATGTCTTTCACGACAAAAACAAGAACAAAATCTACTGTGTACAAACGCAGCGAAGAAGAAGAAGAAAAAGAATTCGTTCAAATAAACATATACTACATTCGCGACTGTCCAACACCAGCTCCACTAACTAGTACTTCGCGAATAAACAATGCGAATAAACTTGGCAGTAAACAAATTCATATTCCTTTAGTCTTACTGCATTCGCGAAATTCAAACGCGCTTTTTACTCACACAGGCCGAAAACAAAATACATTGAAATAAGATCAAAGTAAAGTTTTGATATTATTTTTTTCTCTTAAAGTTGCATTTAAGTAGGAGATGAGGAAAAAGAAACGCACATATTACATTGAAATCAAAATAATTAAAACTTGTCATTAAAACATAACAATATTGTTTGGATAGCTAGCGCCACGCGGGCTTGGGACTTGTTTAGCATGCACGACTCCAATCATGACATGCAGTTGTGAAAACAAGCGGATGCTCAACTCAAGATGACACGGGAACGGCGATATGTATAGTATGCATTCGGATAATTAGCCAGACAGTGATCAGAGAAGACGACACAGGACATGGGACTAAAGTCGGAAATCTTTCCTGGTACTTGCTATGTGCTGGTGTTTAAATATCAATTAGCACTAGCCTGTGCTAGGAGAGAAGAACCTGACGGACAACTACATCGAATATCCGTCGCTTTTCCAGGGACCTCTTAAGTGCTAATGATTTCTAACGATTAGCACTAGCCTGTGCTAGGAGAGGAATCGGAGAGAACCAGTTACGCAGCTCAAAGGCAACAGTCGTCATGTAAGTTAAGTCAATGAATACAATGTACGATACAGGTACACATTGAACACCACATTGCAGCTTTATATTTTACCACCGCACCCACTTTGAAAAAAATATATTCACGATTAGCATTGCACTTCGTTTACTTGCACTGATGGTTTACCTGAAAGTAAAATTTAAGAGGAACAAACTTTATATTAATGTTATGATTCCCACAGAAGTGGGCACAGAGAAATTGTCTATAGACTCATTAATTGTTCCTCTCCACGGATATCTTTAGTAAAAGGCGAAAGATATATTCGTGGGTTTGAAGAGAAACCAGAGTAACACTAATTTTGGAAAATAAATGACCCCTATCTCGGAAAAATGTAGTTACTCAATGGTACATTTGCGGCAACAAATTTGCAAAGTTTTCACTACTTACTCAGATCAAAACAAAAATTTTTGCTTAAATTCTTTGAAACGTAATTCTCCTGAAAGTTTCAAAATTCATATAACAAACCCAAAATTGGTACTTGACATAGAAACATGTACAACGTTCAGTAGACGTTTGATCACAAAACGACGTACTGCGATTCATTACACGAATTTCAGTTCAATTCCAATGCAAATTAAAAATTTTGTCACTATCACTTTTAAAACATGTCTTTCACGACAAAAACAAGAACAAAATCTACTGTGTACAAACGCAGCGAAGAGGAAGAAGAAAAAGAATTCGTTCAAATAAACATATACAACATTCGCGACTGTCCAGCACCAGCTCCACTAACTAGTACTTCGCGAATAAACAATGCGAATAAACTTGGCAGTAAACAAATTCATATTCCTTTAGTCTTACTGCATTCGCGAAATTCAAACGCGCTTTTTACTCACACAGGCCGAAAACAAAATACATTGAAATAAGATCAAAGTAAAGTTTTGATATTATTTTTTTCTCTTAAAGTTGCATTTAAGTAGGAGATGAGGAAAAAGAAACGCACATATTACATTGAAATCAAAATAATTAAAACTTGTCATTAAAACATAACAATATTGTTTGGATAGCTAGCGCCACGCGGGCTTGGGACTTGTTTAGCATGCACGACTCCAATCATGACATGCAGTTGTGAAAACAAGCGGATGCTCAACTCAAGATGACACGGGAACGGCGATATGTATAGTATGCATTCGGATAATTAGCCAGACAGTGATCAGAGAAGACGACACAGGACATGGGACTAAAGTCGGAAATCTTTCCTGGTACTTGCTATGTGCTGGTGTTTAAATATCAATTAGCACTAGCCTGTGCTAGGAGAGAAGAACCTGACGGACAACTACATCGAATATCCGTCGCTTTTCCAGGGACCTCTTAAGTGCTAATGATTTCTAACGATTAGCACTAGCCTGTGCTAGGAGAGGAATCGGAGAGAACCAGTTACGCAGCTCAAAGGCAACAGTCGTCATGTAAGTTAAGTCAATGAATACAATGTACGATACAGGTACACATTGAACACCACATTGCAGCTTTATATTTTACCACCGCACCCACTTTGAAAAAAATATATTCACGATTAGCATTGCACTTCGTTTACTTGCACTGATGGTTTACCTGAAAGTAAAATTTAAGAGGAACAAACTTTATATTAATGTTATGATTCCCACAGAAGTGGGCACAGAGAAATTGTCTATAGACTCATTAATTGTTCCTCTCCACGGATATCTTTAGTAAAAGGCGAAAGATATATTCGTGGGTTTGAAGAGAAACCAGAGTAACACTAATTTTGGAAAATAAATGACCCCTATCTCGGAAAAATGTAGTTACTCAATGGTACATTTGCGGCAACAAATTTGCAAAGTTTTCACTACTTACTCAGATCAAAACAAAAATTTTTGCTTAAATTCTTTGAAACGTAATTCTCCTGAAAGTTTCAAAATTCATATAACAAACCCAAAATTGGTACTTGACATAGAAACATGTACAACGTTCAGTAGACGTTTGATCACAAAACGACGTACTGCGATTCATTACACGAATTTCAGTTCAATTCCAATGCAAATTAAAAATTTTGTCACTATCACTTTTAAAACATGTCTTTCACGACAAAAACAAGAACAAAATCTACTGTGTACAAACGCAGCGAAGAGGAAGAAGAAAAAGAATTCGTTCAAATAAACATATACTACATTCGCGACTGTCCAACACCAGCTCCACTAACTAGTACTTCGCGAATAAACAATGCGAATAAACTTGGCAGTAAACAAATTCATATTCCTTTAGTCTTACTGCATTCGCGAAATTCAAACGCGCTTTTTACTCACACAGGCCGAAAACAAAATACATTGAAATAAGATCAAAGTAAAGTTTTGATATTATTTTTTTCTCTTAAAGTTGCATTTAAGTAGGAGATGAGGAAAAAGAAACGCACATATTACATTGAAATCAAAATAATTAAAACTTGTCATTAAAACATAACAATATTGTTTGGATAGCTAGCGCCACGCGGGCTTGGGACTTGTTTAGCATGCACGACTCCAATCATGACATGCAGTTGTGAAAACAAGCGGATGCTCAACTCAAGATGACACGGGAACGGCGATATGTATAGTATGCATTCGGATAATTAGCCAGACAGTGATCAGAGAAGACGACACAGGACATGGGACTAAAGTCGGAAATCTTTCCTGGTACTTGCTATGTGCTGGTGTTTAAATATCAATTAGCACTAGCCTGTGCTAGGAGAGAAGAACCTGACGGACAACTACATCGAATATCCGTCGCTTTTCCAGGGACCTCTTAAGTGCTAATGATTTCTAACGATTAGCACTAGCCTGTGCTTGGAGAGGAATCGGAGAGAACCAGTTACGCAGCTCAAAGGCAACAGTCGTCATGTAAGTTAAGTCAATGAATACAATGTACGATACAGGTACACATTGAACACCACATTGCAGCTTTATATTTTACCACCGCACCCACTTTGAAAAAAATATATTCACGATTAGCATTGCACTTCGTTTACTTGCACTGATGGTTTACCTGAAAGTAAAATTTAAGAGGAACAAACTTTATATTAATGTTATGATTCCCACAGAAGTGGGCACAGAGAAATTGTCTATAGACTCATTAATTGTTCCTCTCCACGGATATCTTTAGTAAAAGGCGAAAGATATATTCGTGGGTTTGAAGAGAAACCAGAGTAACACTAATTTTGGAAAATAAATGACCCCTATCTCGGAAAAATGTAGTTACTCAATGGTACATTTGCTGCAACAAATTTGCAAAGTTTTCACTACTTACTCAGATCAAAACAAAAATTTTTGCTTAGATTCTTTGAAACGTAATTCTCCTGAAATTTATCATGGGAAATAAAGAAAAAAGTTTCAAAATTCATATAACAAACCCAAAATTGGTACTTGACATAGAAACATGTACAACGTTCAGTAGACGTTTGATCACAAAACGACGTACTGCGATTCATTACACGAATTTCAGTTCAATTCCAATGCAAATTAAAAATTTTGTCACTATCACTTTTAAAACATGTCTTTCACGACAAAAACAAGAACAAAATCTACTGTGTACAAACGCAGCGAAGAGGAAGAAGAAAAAGAATTCGTTCAAATAAACATATACTACATTCGCGACTGTCCAACACCAGCTCCACTAACTAGTACTTCGCGAATAAACAATGCGAATAAACTTGGCAGTAAACAAATTCATATTCCTTTAGTCTTACTGCATTCGCGAAATTCAAACGCGCTTTTTACTCACACAGGCCGAAAACAAAATACATTGAAATAAGGTTAACGTAAAGTTTTGATATTATTTTTTTCTCTTAAAGTTGCATTTAAGTAGGAGATGAGGAAAAAGAAACGCACATATTACATTGAAATCAAAATAATTAAAACTTGTCATTAAAACATAACAATATTGTTTGGATAGCTAGCGCCACGCGGGCTTGGGACTTGTTTAGCATGCACGACTCCAATCATGACATGCAGTTGTGAAAACAAGCGGATGCTCAACTCAAGATGACACGGGAACGGCGATATGTATAGTATGCATTCGGATAATTAGCCAGACAGTGATCAGAGAAGACGACACAGGACATGGGACTAAAGTCGGAAATCTTTCCTGGTACTTGCTATGTGCTGGTGTTTAAATATCAATTAGCACTAGCCTGTGCTAGGAGAGAAGAACCTGACGGACAACTACATCGAATATCCGTCGCTTTTCCAGGGACCTCTTAAGTGCTAATGATTTCTAACGATTAGCACTAGCCTGTGCTAGGAGAGGAATCGGAGAGAACCAGTTACGCAGCTCAAAGGCAACAGTCGTCATGTAAGTTAAGTCAATGAATACAATGTACGATACAGGTACACATTGAACACCACATTGCAGCTTTATATTTTACCACCGCACCCACTTTGAAAAAAATATATTCACGATTAGCATTGCACTTCGTTTACTTGCACTGATGGTTTACCTGAAAGTAAAATTTAAGAGGAACAAACTTTATATTAATGTTATGATTCCCACAGAAGTGGGCACAGAGAAATTGTCTATAGACTCATTAATTGTTCCTCTCCACGGATATCTTTAGTAAAAGGCGAAAGATATATTCGTGGGTTTGAAGAGAAACCAGAGTAACACTAATTTTGGAAAATAAATGACCCCTATCTCGGAAAAATGTAGTTACTCAATGGTACATTTGCGGCAACAAATTTGCAAAGTTTTCACTACTTACTCAGATCAAAACAAAAATTTTTGCTTAAATTCTTTGAAACGTAATTCTCCTGAAAGTTTCAAAATTCATATAACAAACCCAAAATTGGTACTTGACATAGAAACATGTACAACGTTCAGTAGACGTTTGATCACAAAACGACGTACTGCGATTCATTACACGAATTTCAGTTCAATTCCAATGCAAATTAAAAATTTTGTCACTATCACTTTTAAAACATGTCTTTCACGACAAAAACAAGAACAAAATCTACTGTGTACAAACGCAGCGAAGAGGAAGAAGAAAAAGAATTCGTTCAAATAAACATATACTACATTCGCGACTGTCCAACACCAGCTCCACTAACTAGTACTTCGCGAATAAACAATGCGAATAAACTTGGCAGTAAACAAATTCATATTCCTTTAGTCTTACTGCATTCGCGAAATTCAAACGCGCTTTTTACTCACACAGGCCGAAAACAAAATACATTGAAATAAGGTTAACGTAAAGTTTTGATATTATTTTTTTCTCTTAAAGTTGCATTTAAGTAGGAGATGAGGAAAAAGAAACGCACATATTACATTGAAATCAAAATAATTAAAACTTGTCATTAAAACATAACAATATTGTTTGGATAGCTAGCGCCACGCGGGCTTGGGACTTGTTTAGCATGCACGACTCCAATCATGACATGCAGTTGTGAAAACAAGCGGATGCTCAACTCAAGATGACACGGGAACGGCGATATGTATAGTATGCATTCGGATAATTAGCCAGACAGTGATCAGAGAAGACGACACAGGACATGGGACTAAAGTCGGAAATCTTTCCTGGTACTTGCTATGTGCTGGTGTTTAAATATCAATTAGCACTAGCCTGTGCTAGGAGAGAAGAACCTGACGGACAACTACATCGAATATCCGTCGCTTTTCCAGGGACCTCTTAAGTGCTAATGATTTCTAACGATTAGCACTAGCCTGTGCTAGGAGAGGAATCGGAGAGAACCAGTTACGCAGCTCAAAGGCAACAGTCGTCATGTAAGTTAAGTCAATGAATACAATGTACGATACAGGTACACATTGAACACCACATTGCAGCTTTATATTTTACCACCGCACCCACTTTGAAAAAAATATATTCACGATTAGCATTGCACTTCGTTTACTTGCACTGATGGTTTACCTGAAAGTAAAATTTAAGAGGAACAAACTTTATATTAATGTTATGATTCCCACAGAAGTGGGCACAGAGAAATTGTCTATAGACTCATTAATTGTTCCTCTCCACGGATATCTTTAGTAAAAGGCGAAAGATATATTCGTGGGTTTGAAGAGAAACCAGAGTAACACTAATTTTGGAAAATAAATGACCCCTATCTCGGAAAAATGTAGTTACTCAATGGTACATTTGCGGCAACAAATTTGCAAAGTTTTCACTACTTACTCAGATCAAAACAAAAATTTTTGCTTAAATTCTTTGAAACGTAATTCTCCTGAAAGTTTCAAAATTCATATAACAAACCCAAAATTGGTACTTGACATAGAAACATGTACAACGTTCAGTAGACGTTTGATCACAAAACGACGTACTGCGATTCATTACACGAATTTCAGTTCAATTCCAATGCAAATTAAAAATTTTGTCACTATCACTTTTAAAACATGTCTTTCACGACAAAAACAAGAACAAAATCTACTGTGTACAAACGCAGCGAAGAGGAAGAAGAAAAAGAATTCGTTCAAATAAACATATACTACATTCGCGACTGTCCAACACCAGCTCCACTAACTAGTACTTCGCGAATAAACAATGCGAATAAACTTGGCAGTAAACAAATTCATATTCCTTTAGTCTTACTGCATTCGCGAAATTCAAACGCGCTTTTTACTCACACAGGCCGAAAACAAAATACATTGAAATAAGATCAAAGTAAAGTTTTGATATTATTTTTTTCTCTTAAAGTTGCATTTAAGTAGGAGATGAGGAAAAAGAAACGCACATATTACATTGAAATCAAAATAATTAAAACTTGTCATTAAAACATAACAATATTGTTTGGATAGCTAGCGCCACGCGGGCTTGGGACTTGTTTAGCATGCACGACTCCAATCATGACATGCAGTTGTGAAAACAAGCGGATGCTCAACTCAAGATGACACGGGAACGGCGATATGTATAGTATGCATTCGGATAATTAGCCAGACAGTGATCAGAGAAGACGACACAGGACATGGGACTAAAGTCGGAAATCTTTCCTGGTACTTGCTATGTGCTGGTGTTTAAATATCAATTAGCACTAGCCTGTGCTAGGAGAGAAGAACCTGACGGACAACTACATCGAATATCCGTCGCTTTTCCAGGGACCTCTTAAGTGCTAATGATTTCTAACGATTAGCACTAGCCTGTGCTAGGAGAGGAATCGGAGAGAACCAGTTACGCAGCTCAAAGGCAACAGTCGTCATGTAAGTTAAGTCAATGAATACAATGTACGATACAGGTACACATTGAACACCACATTGCAGCTTTATATTTTACCACCGCACCCACTTTGAAAAAAATATATTCACGATTAGCATTGCACTTCGTTTACTTGCACTGATGGTTTACCTGAAAGTAAAATTTAAGAGGAACAAACTTTATATTATTGTTATGATTCCCACAGAAGTGGGCACAGAGAAATTGTCTATAGACTCATTAATTGTTCCTCTCCACGGATATCTTTAGTAAAAGGCGAAAGATATATTCGTGGGTTTGAAGAGAAACCAGAGTAACACTAATTTTGGAAAATAAATGACCCCTATCTCGGAAAAATGTAGTTACTCAATGGTACATTTGCGGCAACAAATTTGCAAAGTTTTCACTACTTACTCAGATCAAAACAAAAATTTTTGCTTAAATTCTTTGAAACGTAATTCTCCTGAAATTTATCATGGGAAATAAAGAAAAAAGTTTCAAAATTCACATAACAAACCCAAAATTGGTACTTGACATAGAAACATGTACAACGTTCAGTAGACGTTTGATCACAAAACGACGTACTGCGATTCATTACACGAATTTCAGTTCAATTCCAATGCAAATTAAAAATTTTGTCACTATCACTTTTAAAACATGTCTTTCACGACAAAAACAAGAACAAAATCTACTGTGTACAAACGCAGCGAAGAGGAAGAAGAAAAAGAATTCGTTCAAATAAACATATACTACATTCGCGACTGTCCAACACCAGCTCCACTAACTAGTACTTCGCGAATAAACAATGCGAATAAACTTGGCAGTAAACAAATTCATATTCCTTTAGTCTTACTGCATTCGCGAAATTCAAACGCGCTTTTTACTCACACAGGCCGATAACAAAATACATTGAAATAAGATTAAAGTAAAGTTTTGATATTATTTTTTTCTCTTAAAGTTGCATTTAAGTAGGAGATGAGGAAAAAGAAACGCACATATTACATTGAAATCAAAATAATTAAAACTTGTCATTAAAACATAACAATATTGTTTGGATAGCTAGCGCCACGCGGGCTTGGGACTTGTTTAGCATGCACGACTCCAATCATGACATGCAGTTGTGAAAACAAGCGGATGCTCAACTCAAGATGACACGGGAACGGCGATATGTATAGTATGCATTCGGATAATTAGCCAGACAGTGATCAGAGAAGACGACACAGGACATGGGACTAAAGTCGGAAATCTTTCCTGGTACTTGCTATGTGCTGGTGTTTAAATATCAATTAGCACTAGCCTGTGCTAGGAGAGAAGAACCTGACGGACAACTACATCGAATATCCGTCGCTTTTCCAGGGACCTCTTAAGTGCTAATGATTTCTAACGATTAGCACTAGCCTGTGCTTGGAGAGGAATCGGAGAGAACCAGTTACGCAGCTCAAAGGCAACAGTCGTCATGTAAGTTAAGTCAATGAATACAATGTACGATACAGGTACACATTGAACACCACATTGCAGCTTTATATTTTACCACCGCACCCACTTTGAAAAAAATATATTCGCGATTTGCATTGCACTTCGTTTACTTGCACTGATGGTTTACCTGAAAGTAAAATTTAAGAGGAACAAACTTTATATTATTGTTATGATTCCCACAGAAGTGGGCACAGAGAAATTGTCTATAGACTCATTAATTGTTCCTCTCCACGGATATCTTTAGTAAAAGGCGAAAGATATATTCGTGGGTTTGAAGAGAAACCAGAGTAACACTAATTTTGGAAAATAAATGACCCCTATCTCGGAAAAATGTAGTTACTCAATGGTACATTTGCGGCAACAAATTTGCAAAGTTTTCACTACTTACTCAGATCAAAACAAAAATTTTTGCTTAAATTCTTTGAAACGTAATTCTCCTGAAATTTATCATGGGAAATAAAGAAAAAAGTTTCAAAATTCACATAACAAACCCAAAATTGGTACTTGACATAGAAACATGTACAACGTTCAGTAGACGTTTGATCACAAAACGACGTACTGCGATTCATTACACGAATTTCAGTTCAATTCCAATGCAAATTAAAAATTTTGTCACTATCACTTTTAAAACATGTCTTTCACGACAAAAACAAGAACAAAATCTACTGTGTACAAACGCAGCGAAGAGGAAGAAGAAAAAGAATTCGTTCAAATAAACATATACTACATTCGCGACTGTCCAACACCAGCTCCACTAACTAGTACTTCGCGAATAAACAATGCGAATAAACTTGGCAGTAAACAAATTCATATTCCTTTAGTCTTACTGCATTCGCGAAATTCAAACGCGCTTTTTACTCACACAGGCCGAAAACAAAATACATTGAAATAAGATTAAAGTAAAGTTTTGATATTATTTTTTTCTCTTAAAGTTGCATTTAAGTAGGAGATGAGGAAAAAGAAACGCACATATTACATTGAAATCAAAATAATTAAAACTTGTCATTAAAACATAACAATATTGTTTGGATAGCTAGCGCCACGCGGGCTTGGGACTTGTTTAGCATGCACGACTCCAATCATGACATGCAGTTGTGAAAACAAGCGGATGCTCAACTCAAGATGACACGGGAACGGCGATATGTATAGTATGCATTCGGATAATTAGCCAGACAGTGATCAGAGAAGACGACACAGGACATGGGACTAAAGTCGGAAATCTTTCCTGGTACTTGTTATGTGCTGGTGTTTAAATATCAATTAGCACTAGCCTGTGCTAGGAGAGAAGAACCTGACGGACAACTACATCGAATATCCGTCGCTTTTCCAGGGACCTCTTAAGTGCTAATGATTTCTAACGATTAGCACTAGCCTGTGCTAGGAGAGGAATCGGAGAGAACCAGTTACGCAGCTCAAAGGCAACAGTCGTCATGTAAGTTAAGTCAATGAATACAATGTACGATACAGGTACACATTGAACACCACATTGCAGCTTTATATTTTACCACCGCACCCACTTTGAAAAAAATATATTCACGATTAGCATTGCACTTCGTTTACTTGCACTGATGGTTTACCTGAAAGTAAAATTTAAGAGGAACAAACTTTATATTATTGTTATGATTCCCACAGAAGTGGGCACAGAGAAATTGTCTATAGACTCATTATTTGTTCCTCTCCACGGATATCTTTAGTAAAAGGCGAAAGATATATTCGTGGGTTTGAAGAGAAACCAGAGTAACACTAATTTTGGAAAATAAATGACCCCTATCTCGGAAAAATGTAGTTACTCAATGGTACATTTGCGGCAACAAATTTGCAAAGTTTTCACTACTTACTCAGATCAAAACAAAAATTTTTGCTTAAATTCTTTGAAACGTAATTCTCCTGAAATTTATCATGGGAAATAAAGAAAAAAGTTTCAAAATTCACATAACAAACCCAAAATTGGTACTTGACATAGAAACATGTACAACGTTCAGTAGACGTTTGATCACAAAACGACGTACTGCGATTCATTACACGAATTTCAGTTCAATTCCAATGCAAATTAAAAATTTTGTCACTATCACTTTTAAAACATGTCTTTCACGACAAAAACAAGAACAAAATCTACTGTGTACAAACGCAGCGAAGAGGAAGAAGAAAAAGAATTCGTTCAAATAAACATATACTACATTCGCGACTGTCCAACACCAGCTCCACTAACTAGTACTTCGCGAATAAACAATGCGAATAAACTTGGCAGTAAACAAATTCATATTCCTTTAGTCTTACTGCATTCGCGAAATTCAAACGCGCTTTTTACTCACACAGGCCGAAAACAAAATACATTGAAATAAGATTAAAGTAAAGTTTTGATATTATTTTTTTCTCTTAAAGTTGCATTTAAGTAGGAGATGAGGAAAAAGAAACGCACATATTACATTGAAATCAAAATAATTAAAACTTGTCATTAAAACATAACAATATTGTTTGGATAGCTAGCGCCACGCGGGCTTGGGACTTGTTTAGCATGCACGACTCCAATCATGACATGCAGTTGTGAAAACAAGCGGATGCTCAACTCAAGATGACACGGGAACGGCGATATGTATAGTATGCATTCGGATAATTAGCCAGACAGTGATCAGAGAAGACGACACAGGACATGGGACTAAAGTCGGAAATCTTTCCTGGTACTTGTTATGTGCTGGTGTTTAAATATCAATTAGCACTAGCCTGTGCTAGGAGAGAAGAACCTGACGGACAACTACATCGAATATCCGTCGCTTTTCCAGGGACCTCTTAAGTGCTAATGATTTCTAACGATTAGCACTAGCCTGTGCTAGGAGAGGAATCGGAGAGAACCAGTTACGCAGCTCAAAGGCAACAGTCGTCATGTAAGTTAAGTCAATGAATACAATGTACGATACAGGTACACATTGAACACCACATTGCAGCTTTATATTTTACCACCGCACCCACTTTGAAAAAAATATATTCACGATTAGCATTGCACTTCGTTTACTTGCACTGATGGTTTACCTGAAAGTAAAATTTAAGAGGAACAAACTTTATATTATTGTTATGATTCCCACAGAAGTGGGCACAGAGAAATTGTCTATAGACTCATTATTTGTTCCTCTCCACGGATATCTTTAGTAAAAGGCGAAAGATATATTCGTGGGTTTGAAGAGAAACCAGAGTAACACTAATTTTGGAAAATAAATGACCCCTATCTCGGAAAAATGTAGTTACTCAATGGTACATTTGCGGCAACAAATTTGCAAAGTTTTCACTACTTACTCAGATCAAAACAAAAATTTTTGCTTAAATTCTTTGAAACGTAATTCTCCTGAAATTTATCATGGGAAATAAAGAAAAAAGTTTCAAAATTCACATAACAAACCCAAAATTGGTACTTGACATAGAAACATGTACAACGTTCAGTAGACGTTTGATCACAAAACGACGTACTGCGATTCATTACACGAATTTCAGTTCAATTCCAATGCAAATTAAAAATTTTGTCACTATCACTTTTAAAACATGTCTTTCACGACAAAAACAAGAACAAAATCTACTGTGTACAAACGCAGCGAAGAGGAAGAAGAAAAAGAATTCGTTCAAATAAACATATACTACATTCGCGACTGTCCAACACCAGCTCCACTAACTAGTACTTCGCGAATAAACAATGCGAATAAACTTGGCAGTAAACAAATTCATATTCCTTTAGTCTTACTGCATTCGCGAAATTCAAACGCGCTTTTTACTCACACAGGCCGAAAACAAAATACATTGAAATAAGATTAAAGTAAAGTTTTGATATTATTTTTTTCTCTTAAAGTTGCATTTAAGTAGGAGATGAGGAAAAAGAAACGCACATATTACATTGAAATCAAAATAATTAAAACTTGTCATTAAAACATAACAATATTGTTTGGATAGCTAGCGCCACGCGGGCTTGGGACTTGTTTAGCATGCACGACTCCAATCATGACATGCAGTTGTGAAAACAAGCGGATGCTCAACTCAAGATGACACGGGAACGGCGATATGTATAGTATGCATTCGGATAATTAGCCAGACAGTGATCAGAGAAGACGACACAGGACATGGGACTAAAGTCGGAAATCTTTCCTGGTACTTGCTATGTGCTGGTGTTTAAATATCAATTAGCACTAGCCTGTGCTAGGAGAGAAGAACCTGACGGACAACTACATCGAATATCCGTCGCTTTTCCAGGGACCTCTTAAGTGCTAATGATTTCTAACGATTAGCACTAGCCTGTGCTAGGAGAGGAATCGGAGAGAACCAGTTACGCAGCTCAAAGGCAACAGTCGTCATGTAAGTTAAGTCAATGAATACAATGTACGATACAGGTACACATTGAACACCACATTGCAGCTTTATATTTTACCACCGCACCCACTTTGAAAAAAATATATTCACGATTAGCATTGCACTTCGTTTACTTGCACTGATGGTTTACCTGAAAGTAAAATTTAAGAGGAACAAACTTTATATTATTGTTATGATTCCCACAGAAGTGGGCACAGAGAAATTGTCTATAGACTCATTATTTGTTCCTCTCCACGGATATCTTTAGTAAAAGGCGAAAGATATATTCGTGGGTTTGAAGAGAAACCAGAGTAACACTAATTTTGGAAAATAAATGACCCCTATCTCGGAAAAATGTAGTTACTCAATGGTACATTTGCGGCAACAAATTTGCAAAGTTTTCACTACTTACTCAGATCAAAACAAAAATTTTTGCTTAAATTCTTTGAAACGTAATTCTCCTGAAATTTATCATGGGAAATAAAGAAAAAAGTTTCAAAATTCACATAACAAACCCAAAATTGGTACTTGACATAGAAACATGTACAACGTTCAGTAGACGTTTGATCACACAAAACGACGTACTGCGATTCATTACACGAATTTCAGTTCAATTCCAATGCAAATTAAAAATTTTGTCACTATCACTTTTAAAACATGTCTTTCACGACAAAAACAAGAACAAAATCTACTGTGTACAAACGCAGCGAAGAGGAAGAAGAAAAAGAATTCGTTCAAATAAACATATACTACATTCGCGACTGTCCAACACCAGCTCCACTAACTAGTACTTCGCGAATAAACAATGCGAATAAACTTGGCAGTAAACAAATTCATATTCCTTTAGTCTTACTGCATTCGCGAAATTCAAACGCGCTTTTTACTCACACAGGCCGAAAACAAAATACATTGAAATAAGATTAAAGTAAAGTTTTGATATTATTTTTTTCTCTTAAAGTTGCATTTAAGTAGGAGATGAGGAAAAAGAAACGCACATATTACATTGAAATCAAAATAATTAAAACTTGTCATTAAAACATAACAATATTGTTTGGATAGCTAGCGCCACGCGGGCTTGGGACTTGTTTAGCATGCACGACTCCAATCATGACATGCAGTTGTGAAAACAAGCGGATGCTCAACTCAAGATGACACGGGAACGGCGATATGTATAGTATGCATTCGGATAATTAGCCAGACAGTGATCAGAGAAGACGACACAGGACATGGGACTAAAGTCGGAAATCTTTCCTGGTACTTGCTATGTGCTGGTGTTTAAATATCAATTAGCACTAGCCTGTGCTAGGAGAGAAGAACCTGACGGACAACTACATCGAATATCCGTCGCTTTTCCAGGGACCTCTTAAGTGCTAATGATTTCTAACGATTAGCACTAGCCTGTGCTAGGAGAGGAATCGGAGAGAACCAGTTACGCAGCTCAAAGGCAACAGTCGTCATGTAAGTTAAGTCAATGAATACAATGTACGATACAGGTACACATTGAACACCACATTGCAGCTTTATATTTTACCACCGCACCCACTTTGAAAAAAATATATTCACGATTAGCATTGCACTTCGTTTACTTGCACTGATGGTTTACCTGAAAGTAAAATTTAAGAGGAACAAACTTTATATTATTGTTATGATTCCCACAGAAGTGGGCACAGAGAAATTGTCTATAGACTCATTAATTGTTCCTCTCCACGGATATCTTTAGTAAAAGGCGAAAGATATATTCGTGGGTTTGAAGAGAAACCAGAGTAACACTAATTTTGGAAAATAAATGACCCCTATCTCGGAAAAATGTAGTTACTCAATGGTACATTTGCGGCAACAAATTTGCAAAGTTTTCACTACTTACTCAGATCAAAACAAAAATTTTTGCTTAAATTCTTTGAAACGTAATTCTCCTGAAATTTATCATGGGAAATAAAGAAAAAAGTTTCAAAATTCATATAACAAACCCAAAATTGGTACTTGACATAGAAACATGTACAACGTTCAGTAGACGTTTGATCACAAAACGACGTACTGCGATTCATTACACGAATTTCAGTTCAATTCCAATGCAAATTAAAAATTTTGTCACTATCACTTTTAAAACATGTCTTTCACGACAAAAACAAGAACAAAATCTACTGTGTACAAACGCAGCGAAGAGGAAGAAGAAAAAGAATTCGTTCAAATAAACATATACTACATTCGCGACTGTCCAACACCAGCTCCACTAACTAGTACTTCGCGAATAAACAATGCGAATAAACTTGGCAGTAAACAAATTCATATTCCTTTAGTCTTACTGCATTCGCGAAATTCAAACGCGCTTTTTACTCACACAGGCCAAAAACAAAATACATTGAAATAAGATTAAAGTAAAGTTTTGATATTATTTTTTTCTCTTAAAGTTGCATTTAAGTAGGAGATGAGGAAAAAGAAACGCACATATTACATTGAAATCAAAATAATTAAAACTTGTCATTAAAACATAACAATATTGTTTGGATAGCTAGCGCCACGCGGGCTTGGGACTTGTTTAGCATGCACGACTCCAATCATGACATGCAGTTGTGAAAACAAGCGGATGCTCAACTCAAGATGACACGGGAACGGCGATATGTATAGTATGCATTCGGATAATTAGCCAGACAGTGATCAGAGAAGACGACACAGGACATGGGACTAAAGTCGGAAATCTTTCCTGGTACTTGCTATGTGCTGGTGTTTAAATATCAATTAGCACTAGCCTGTGCTAGGAGAGAAGAACCTGACGGACAACTACATCGAATATCCGTCGCTTTTCCAGGGACCTCTTAAGTGCTAATGATTTCTAACGATTAGCACTAGCCTGTGCTAGGAGAGGAATCGGAGAGAACCAGTTACGCAGCTCAAAGGCAACAGTCGTCATGTAAGTTAAGTCAATGAATACAATGTACGATACAGGTACACATTGAACACCACATTGCAGCTTTATATTTTACCACCGCACCCACTTTGAAAAAAATATATTCACGATTAGCATTGCACTTCGTTTACTTGCACTGAAGGTTTACCTGAAAGTAAAATTTAAGAGGAACAAACTTTATATTATTGTTATGATTCCCACAGAAGTGGGCACAGAGAAATTGTCTATAGACTCATTATTTGTTCCTCTCCACGGATATCTTTAGTAAAAGGCGAAAGATATATTCGTGGGTTTGAAGAGAAACCAGAGTAACACTAATTTTGGAAAATAAATGACCCCTATCTCGGAAAAATGTAGTTACTCAATGGTACATTTGCGGCAACAAATTTGCAAAGTTTTCACTACTTACTCAGATCAAAACAAAAATTTTTGCTTAGATTCTTTGAAACGTAATTCTCCTGAAATTTATCATGGGAAATAAAGAAAAAAGTTTCAAAATTCATATAACAAACCCAAAATTGGTACTTGACATAGAAACATGTACAACGTTCAGTAGACGTTTGATCACAAAACGACGTACTGCGATTCATTACACGAATTTCAGTTCAATTCCAATGTAAATTAAAAATTTTGTCACTATCACTTTTAAAACATGTCTTTCACGACAAAAACAAGAACAAAATCTACTGTGTACAAACGCAGCGAAGAGGAAGAAGAAAAAGAATTCGTTCAAATAAACATATACTACATTCGCGACTGTCCAACACCAGCTCCACTAACTAGTACTTCGCGAATAAACAATGCGAATAAACTTGGCAGTAAACAAATTCATATTCCTTTAGTCTTACTGCATTCGCGAAATTCAAACGCGCTTTTTACTCACACAGGCCGAAAACAAAATACATTGAAATAAGATTAAAGTAAAGTTTTGATATTATTTTTTTCTCTTAAAGTTGCATTTAAGTAGGAGATGAGGAAAAAGAAACGCACATATTACATTGAAATCAAAATAATTAAAACTTGTCATTAAAACATAACAATATTGTTTGGATAGCTAGCGCCACGCGGGCTTGGGACTTGTTTAGCATGCACGACTCCAATCATGACATGCAGTTGTGAAAACAAGCGGATGCTCAACTCAAGATGACACGGGAACGGCGATATGTATAGTATGCATTCGGATAATTAGCCAGACAGTGATCAGAGAAGACGACACAGGACATGGGACTAAAGTCGGAAATCTTTCCTGGTACTTGCTATGTGCTGGTGTTTAAATATCAATTAGCACTAGCCTGTGCTAGGAGAGAAGAACCTGACGGACAACTACATCGAATATCCGTCGCTTTTCCAGGGACCTCTTAAGTGCTAATGATTTCTAACGATTAGCACTAGCCTGTGCTAGGAGAGGAATCGGAGAGAACCAGTTACGCAGCTCAAAGGCAACAGTCGTCATGTAAGTTAAGTCAATGAATACAATGTACGATACAGGTACACATTGAACACCACATTGCAGCTTTATATTTTACCACCGCACCCACTTTGAAAAAAATATATTCACGATTAGCATTGCACTTCGTTTACTTGCACTGATGGTTTACCTGAAAGTAAAATTTAAGAGGAACAAACTTTATATTATTGTTATGATTCCCACAGAAGTGGGCACAGAGAAATTGTCTATAGACTCATTAATTGTTCCTCTCCACGGATATCTTTAGTAAAAGGCGAAAGATATATTCGTGGGTTTGAAGAGAAACCAGAGTAACACTAATTTTGGAAAATAAATGACCCCTATCTCGGAAAAATGTAGTTACTCAATGGTACATTTGCGGCAACAAATTTGCAAAGTTTTCACTACTTACTCAGATTAAAACAAAAATTTTTGCTTAAATTCTTTGAAACGTAATTCTCCTGAAATTTATCATGGGAAATAAAGAAAAAAGTTTCAAAATTCACATAACAAACCCAAAATTGGTACTTGACATAGAAACATGTACAACGTTCAGTAGACGTTTGATCACAAAACGACGTACTGCGATTCATTACACGAATTTCAGTTCAATTCCAATGCAAATTAAAAATTTTGTCACTATCACTTTTAAAACATGTCTTTCACGACAAAAACAAGAACAAAATCTACTGTGTACAAACGCAGCGAAGAGGAAGAAGAAAAAGAATTCGTTCAAATAAACATATACTACATTCGCGACTGTCCAACACCAGCTCCACTAAATAGTACTTCGCGAATAAACAATGCGAATAAACTTGGCAGTAAACAAATTCATATTCCTTTAGTCTTACTGCATTCGCGAAATTCAAACGCGCTTTTTACTCACACAGGCCGAAAACAAAATACATTGAAATAAGATTAAAGTAAAGTTTTGATATTATTTTTTTCTCTTAAAGTTGCATTTAAGTAGGAGATGAGGAAAAAGAAACGCACATATTACATTGAAATCAAAATAATTAAAACTTGTCATTAAAACATAACAATATTGTTTGGATAGCTAGCGCCACGCGGGCTTGGGACTTGTTTAGCATGCACGACTCCAATCATGACATGCAGTTGTGAAAACAAGCGGATGCTCAACTCAAGATGACACGGGAACGGCGATATGTATAGTATGCATTCGGATAATTAGCCAGACAGTGATCATAGAAGACGACACAGGACATGGGACTAAAGTCGGAAATCTTTCCTGGTACTTGCTATGTGCTGGTGTTTAAATATCAATTAGCACTAGCCTGTGCTAGGAGAGAAGAACCTGACGGACAACTACATCGAATATCCGTCGCTTTTCCAGGGACCTCTTAAGTGCTAATGATTTCTAACGATTAGCACTAGCCTGTGCTTGGAGAGGAATCGGAGAGAACCAGTTACGCAGCTCAAAGGCAACAGTCGTCATGTAAGTTAAGTCAATGAATACAATGTACGATACAGGTACACATTGAACACCACATTGCAGCTTTATATTTTACCACCGCACCCACTTTGAAAAAAATATATTCACGATTAGCATTGCACTTCGTTTACTTGCACTGATGGTTTACCTGAAAGTAAAATTTAAGAGGAACAAACTTTATATTATTGTTATGATTCCCACAGAAGTGGGCACAGAGAAATTGTCTATAGACTCATTAATTGTTCCTCTCCACGGATATCTTTAGTAAAAGGCGAAAGATATATTCGTGGGTTTGAAGAGAAACCAGAGTAACACTAATTTTGGAAAATAAATGACCCCTATCTCGGAAAAATGTAGTTACTCAATGGTACATTTGCGGCAACAAATTTGCAAAGTTTTCACTACTTACTCAGATCAAAACAAAAATTTTTGCTTAGATTCTTTGAAACGTAATTCTCCTGAAATTTATCATGGGAAATAAAGAAAAAAGTTTCAAAATTCATATAACAAACCCAAAATTGGTACTTGACATAGAAACATGTACAACGTTCAGTAGACGTTTGATCACAAAACGACGTACTGCGATTCATTACACGAATTTCAGTTCAATTCCAATGCAAATTAAAAATTTTGTCACTATCACTTTTAAAACATGTCTTTCACGACAAAAACAAGAACAAAATCTACTGTGTACAAACGCAGCGAAGAGGAAGAAGAAAAAGAATTCGTTCAAATAAACATATACTACATTCGCGACTGTCCAACACCAGCTCCGCTAACTAGTACTTCGCGAATAAACAATGCGAATAAACTTTGCAGTAAACAAATTCATATTCCTTTAGTCTTACTGCATTCGCGAAATTCAAACGCGCTTTTTACTCACACAGGCCGAAAACAAAATACATTGAAATAAGATTAAAGTAAAGTTTTGATATTATTTTTTTCTCTTAAAGTTGCATTTAAGTAGGAGATGAGGAAAAAGAAACGCACATATTACATTGAAATCAAAATAATTAAAACTTGTCATTAAAACATAACAATATTGTTTGGATAGCTAGCGCCACGCGGGCTTGGGACTTGTTTAGCATGCACGACTCCAATCATGACATGCAGTTGTGAAAACAAGCGGATGCTCAACTCAAGATGACACGGGAACGGCGATATGTATAGTATGCATTCGGATAATTAGCCAGACAGTGATCATAGAAGACGACACAGGACATGGGACTAAAGTCGGAAATCTTTCCTGGTACTTGCTATGTGCTGGTGTTTAAATATCAATTAGCACTAGCCTGTGCTAGGAGAGAAGAACCTGACGGACAACTACATCGAATATCCGTCGCTTTTCCAGGGACCTCTTAAGTGCTAATGATTTCTAACGATTAGCACTAGCCTGTGCTTGGAGAGGAATCGGAGAGAACCAGTTACGCAGCTCAAAGGCAACAGTCGTCATGTAAGTTAAGTCAATGAATACAATGTACGATACAGGTACACATTGAACACCACATTGCAGCTTTATATTTTACCACCGCACCCACTTTGAAAAAAATATATTCACGATTAGCATTGCACTTCGTTTACTTGCACTGATGGTTTACCTGAAAGTAAAATTTAAGAGGAACAAACTTTATATTATTGTTATGATTCCCACAGAAGTGGGCACAGAGAAATTGTCTATAGACTCATTAATTGTTCCTCTCCACGGATATCTTTAGTAAAAGGCGAAAGATATATTCGTGGGTTTGAAGAGAAACCAGAGTAACACTAATTTTGGAAAATAAATGACCCCTATCTCGGAAAAATGTAGTTACTCAATGGTACATTTGCGGCAACAAATTTGCAAAGTTTTCACTACTTACTCAGATCAAAACAAAAATTTTTGCTTAGATTCTTTGAAACGTAATTCTCCTGAAATTTATCATGGGAAATAAAGAAAAAAGTTTCAAAATTCATATAACAAACCCAAAATTGGTACTTGACATAGAAACATGTACAACGTTCAGTAGACGTTTGATCACAAAACGACGTACTGCGATTCATTACACGAATTTCAGTTCAATTCCAATGCAAATTAAAAATTTTGTCACTATCACTTTTAAAACATGTCTTTCACGACAAAAACAAGAACAAAATCTACTGTGTACAAACGCAGCGAAGAGGAAGAAGAAAAAGAATTCGTTCAAATAAACATATACTACATTCGCGACTGTCCAACACCAGCTCCGCTAACTAGTACTTCGCGAATAAACAATGCGAATAAACTTTGCAGTAAACAAATTCATATTCCTTTAGTCTTACTGCATTCGCGAAATTCAAACGCGCTTTTTACTCACACAGGCCGAAAACAAAATACATTGAAATAAGATTAAAGTAAAGTTTTGATATTATTTTTTTCTCTTAAAGTTGCATTTAAGTAGGAGATGAGGAAAAAGAAACGCACATATTACATTGAAATCAAAATAATTAAAACTTGTCATTAAAACATAACAATATTGTTTGGATAGCTAGCGCCACGCGGGCTTGGGACTTGTTTAGCATGCACGACTCCAATCATGACATGCAGTTGTGAAAACAAGCGGATGCTCAACTCAAGATGACACGGGAACGGCGATATGTATAGTATGCATTCGGATAATTAGCCAGACAGTGATCAGAGAAGACGACACAGGACATGGGACTAAAGTCGGAAATCTTTCCTGGTACTTGCTATGTGCTGGTGTTTAAATATCAATTAGCACTAGCCTGTGCTAGGAGAGAAGAACCTGACGGACAACTACATCGAATATCCGTCGCTTTTCCAGGGACCTCTTAAGTGCTAATGATTTCTAACGATTAGCACTAGCCTGTGCTTGGAGAGGAATCGGAGAGAACCAGTTACGCAGCTCAAAGGCAACAGTCGTCATGTAAGTTAAGTCAATGAATACAATGTACGATACAGGTACACATTGAACACCACATTGCAGCTTTATATTTTACCACCGCACCCACTTTGAAAAAAATATATTCACGATTAGCATTGCACTTCGTTTACTTGCACTGATGGTTTACCTGAAAGTAAAATTTAAGAGGAACAAACTTTATATTATTGTTATGATTCCCACAGAAGTGGGCACAGAGAAATTGTCTATAGACTCATTATTTGTTCCTCTCCACGGATATCTTTAGTAAAAGGCGAAAGATATATTCGTGGGTTTGAAGAGAAACCAGAGTAACACTAATTTTGGAAAATAAACGACCCCTATCTCGGAAAAATGTAGTTACTCAATGGTACATTTGCGGCAACAAATTTGCAAAGTTTTCACTACTTACTCAGATCAAAACAAAAAGTTTTGCTTAGATTCTTTGAAACGTAATTCTCCTGAAATTTATCATGGGAAATAAAGAAAAAAGTTTCAAAATTCATATAACAAACCCAAAATTGGTACTTGACATAGAAACATGTACAACGTTCAGTAGACGTTTGATCACAAAACGACGTACTGCGATTCATTACACGAATTTCAGTTCAATTCCAATGCAAATTAAAAATTTTGTCACTATCACTTTTAAAACATGTCTTTCACGACAAAAACAAGAACAAAATCTACTGTGTACAAACGCAGCGAAGAGGAAGAAGAAAAAGAATTCGTTCAAATAAACATATACTACATTCGCGACTGTCCAACACCAGCTCCACTAACTAGTACTTCGCGAATAAACAATGCGAATAAACTTTGCAGTAAACAAATTCATATTCCTTTAGTCTTACTGCATTCGCGAAATTCAAACGCGCTTTTTACTCACACAGGCCGAAAACAAAATACATTGAAATAAGATTAAAGTAAAGTTTTGATATTATTTTTTTCTCTTAAAGTTGCATTTAAGTAGGAGACGAGGAAAAAGAAACGCACATATTACATTGAAATCAAAATAATTAAAACTTGTCATTAAAACATAACAATATTGTTTGGATAGCTAGCGCCACGCGGGCTTGGGACTTGTTTAGCATGCACGACTCCAATCATGACATGCAGTTGTGAAAACAAGCGGATGCTCAACTCAAGATGACACGGGAACGGCGATATGTATAGTATGCATTCGGATAATTAGCCAGACAGTGATCAGAGAAGACGACACAGGACATGGGACTAAAGTCGGAAATCTTTCCTGGTACTTGCTATGTGCTGGTGTTTAAATATCAATTAGCACTAGCCTGTGCTAGGAGAGAAGAACCTGACGGACAACTACATCGAATATCCGTCGCTTTTCCAGGGACCTCTTAAGTGCTAATGATTTCTAACGATTAGCACTAGCCTGTGCTTGGAGAGGAATCGGAGAGAACCAGTTACGCAGCTCAAAGGCAACAGTCGTCATGTAAGTTAAGTCAATGAATACAATGTACGATACAGGTACACATTGAACACCACATTGCAGCTTTATATTTTACCACCGCACCCACTTTGAAAAAAATATATTCACGATTAGCATTGCACTTCGTTTACTTGCACTGATGGTTTACCTGAAAGTAAAATTTAAGAGGAACAAACTTTATATTAATGTTATGATTCCCACAGAAGTGGGCACAGAGAAATTGTCTATAGACTCATTAATTGTTCCTCTCCACGGATATCTTTAGTAAAAGGCGAAAGATATATTCGTGGGTTTGAAGAGAAACCAGAGTAACACTACTTTTGGAAAATAAATGACCCCTATCTCGGAAAAATGTAGTTACTCAATGGTACATTTGCGGCAACAAATTTGCAAAGTTTTCACTACTTACTCAGATCAAAACAAAAATTTTTGCTTAAATTCTTTGAAACGTAATTCTCCTGAAAGTTTCAAAATTCATATAACAAACCCAAAATTGGTACTTGACATAGAAACATGTACAACGTTCAGTAGACGTTTGATCACAAAACGACGTACTGCGATTCATTACACGAATTTCAGTTCAATTCCAATGCAAATTAAAAATTTTGTCACTATCACTTTTAAAACATGTCTTTCACGACAAAAACAAGAACAAAATCTACTGTGTACAAACGCAGCGAAGAGGAAGAAGAAAAAGAATTCGTTCAAATAAACATATACTACATTCGCGACTGTCCAACACCAGCTCCGCTAACTAGTACTTCGCGAATAAACAATGCGAATAAACTTTGCAGTAAACAAATTCATATTCCTTTAGTCTTACTGCATTCGCGAAATTCAAACGCGCTTTTTACTCACACAGGCCGAAAACAAAATACATTGAAATAAGATTAAAGTAAAGTTTTGATATTATTTTTTTCTCTTAAAGTTGCATTTAAGTAGGAGATGAGGAAAAAGAAACGCACATATTACATTGAAATCAAAATAATTAAAACTTGTCATTAAAACATAACAATATTGTTTGGATAGCTAGCGCCACGCGGGCTTGGGACTTGTTTAGCATGCACGACTCCAATCATGACATGCAGTTGTGAAAACAAGCGGATGCTCAACTCAAGATGACACGGGAACGGCGATATGTATAGTATGCATTCGGATAATTAGCCAGACAGTGATCAGAGAAGACGACACAGGACATGGGACTAAAGTCGGAAATCTTTCCTGGTACTTGCTATGTGCTGGTGTTTAAATATCAATTAGCACTAGCCTGTGCTAGGAGAGAAGAACCTGACGGACAACTACATCGAATATCCGTCGCTTTTCCAGGGACCTCTTAAGTGCTAATGATTTCTAACGATTAGCACTAGCCTGTGCTTGGAGAGGAATCGGAGAGAACCAGTTACGCAGCTCAAAGGCAACAGTCGTCATGTAAGTTAAGTCAATGAATACAATGTACGATACAGGTACACATTGAACACCACATTGCAGCTTTATATTTTACCACCGCACCCACTTTGAAAAAAATATATTCACGATTAGCATTGCACTTCGTTTACTTGCACTGATGGTTTACCTGAAAGTAAAATTTAAGAGGAACAAACTTTATATTATTGTTATGATTCCCACAGAAGTGGGCACAGAGAAATTGTCTATAGACTCATTATTTGTTCCTCTCCACGGATATCTTTAGTAAAAGGCGAAAGATATATTCGTGGGTTTGAAGAGAAACCAGAGTAACACTAATTTTGGAAAATAAATGACCCCTATCTCGGAAAAATGTAGTTACTCAATGGTACATTTGCGGCAACAAATTTGCAAAGTTTTCACTACTTACTCAGATCAAAACAAAAAGTTTTGCTTAGATTCTTTGAAACGTAATTCTCCTGAAATTTATCATGGGAAATAAAGAAAAAAGTTTCAAAATTCATATAACAAACCCAAAATTGGTACTTGACATAGAAACATGTACAACGTTCAGTAGACGTTTGATCACAAAACGACGTACTGCGATTCATTACACGAATTTCAGTTCAATTCCAATGCAAATTAAAAATTTTGTCACTATCACTTTTAAAACATGTCTTTCACGACAAAAACAAGAACAAAATCTACTGTGTACAAACGCAGCGAAGAGGAAGAAGAAAAAGAATTCGTTCAAATAAACATATACTACATTCGCGACTGTCCAACACCAGCTCCACTAACTAGTACTTCGCGAATAAACAATGCGAATAAACTTTGCAGTAAACAAATTCATATTCCTTTAGTCTTACTGCATTCGCGAAATTCAAACGCGCTTTTTACTCACACAGGCCGAAAACAAAATACATTGAAATAAGATTAAAGTAAAGTTTTGATATTATTTTTTTCTCTTAAAGTTGCATTTAAGTAGGAGACGAGGAAAAAGAAACGCACATATTACATTGAAATCAAAATAATTAAAACTTGTCATTAAAACATAACAATATTGTTTGGATAGCTAGCGCCACGCGGGCTTGGGACTTGTTTAGCATGCACGACTCCAATCATGACATGCAGTTGTGAAAACAAGCGGATGCTCAACTCAAGATGACACGGGAACGGCGATATGTATAGTATGCATTCGGATAATTAGCCAGACAGTGATCAGAGAAGACGACACAGGACATGGGACTAAAGTCGGAAATCTTTCCTGGTACTTGCTATGTGCTGGTGTTTAAATATCAATTAGCACTAGCCTGTGCTAGGAGAGAAGAACCTGACGGACAACTACATCGAATATCCGTCGCTTTTCCAGGGACCTCTTAAGTGCTAATGATTTCTAACGATTAGCACTAGCCTGTGCTTGGAGAGGAATCGGAGAGAACCAGTTACGCAGCTCAAAGGCAACAGTCGTCATGTAAGTTAAGTCAATGAATACAATGTACGATACAGGTACACATTGAACACCACATTGCAGCTTTATATTTTACCACCGCACCCACTTTGAAAAAAATATATTCACGATTAGCATTGCACTTCGTTTACTTGCACTGATGGTTTACCTGAAAGTAAAATTTAAGAGGAACAAACTTTATATTAATGTTATGATTCCCACAGAAGTGGGCACAGAGAAATTGTCTATAGACTCATTAATTGTTCCTCTCCACGGATATCTTTAGTAAAAGGCGAAAGATATATTCGTGGGTTTGAAGAGAAACCAGAGTAACACTAATTTTGGAAAATAAATGACCCCTATCTCGGAAAAATGTAGTTACTCAATGGTACATTTGCGGCAACAAATTTGCAAAGTTTTCACTACTTACTCAGATCAAAACAAAAATTTTTGCTTAAATTCTTTGAAACGTAATTCTCCTGAAATTTATCATGGGAAATAAAGAAAAAAGTTTCAAAATTCACATAACAAACCCAAAATTGGTACTTGACATAGAAACATGTACAACGTTCAGTAGACGTTTGATCACACAAAACGACGTACTGCGATTCATTACACGAATTTCAGTTCAATTCCAATGCAAATTAAAAATTTTGTCACTATCACTTTTAAAACATGTCTTTCACGACAAAAACAAGAACAAAATCTACTGTGTACAAACGCAGCGAAGAGGAAGAAGAAAAAGAATTCGTTCAAATAAACATATACTACATTCGCGACTGTCCAACACCAGCTCCACTAACTAGTACTTCGCGAATAAACAATGCGAATAAACTTGGCAGTAAACAAATTCATATTCCTTTAGTCTTACTGCATTCGCGAAATTCAAACGCGCTTTTTACTCACACAGGCCAAAAACAAAATACATTGAAATAAGATTAAAGTAAAGTTTTGATATTATTTTTTTCTCTTAAAGTTGCATTTAAGTAGGAGATGAGGAAAAAGAAACGCACATATTACATTGAAATCAAAATAATTAAAACTTGTCATTAAAACATAACAAAATTGTTTGGATAGCTAGCGCCACGCGGGCTTGGGACTTGTTTAGCATGCACGACTCCAATCATGACATGCAGTTGTGAAAACAAGCGGATGCTCAACTCAAGATGACACGGGAACGGCGATATGTATAGTATGCATTCGGATAATTAGCCAGACAGTGATCATAGAAGACGACACAGGACATGGGACTAAAGTCGGAAATCTTTCCTGGTACTTGCTATGTGCTGGTGTTTAAATATCAATTAGCACTAGCCTGTGCTAGGAGAGAAGAACCTGACGGACAACTACATCGAATATCCGTCGCTTTTCCAGGGACCTCTTAAGTGCTAATGATTTCTAACGATTAGCACTAGCCTGTGCTTGGAGAGGAATCGGAGAGAACCAGTTACGCAGCTCAAAGGCAACAGTCGTCATGTAAGTTAAGTCAATGAATACAATGTACGATACAGGTACACATTGAACACCACATTGCAGCTTTATATTTTACCACCGCACCCACTTTGAAAAAAATATATTCACGATTAGCATTGCACTTCGTTTACTTGCACTGATGGTTTACCTGAAAGTAAAATTTAAGAGGAACAAACTTTATATTATTGTTATGATTCCCACAGAAGTGGGCACAGAGAAATTGTCTATAGACTCATTAATTGTTCCTCTCCACGGATATCTTTAGTAAAAGGCGAAAGATATATTCGTGGGTTTGAAGAGAAACCAGAGTAACACTAATTTTGGAAAATAAATGACCCCTATCTCGGAAAAATGTAGTTACTCAATGGTACATTTGCGGCAACAAATTTGCAAAGTTTTCACTACTTACTCAGATCAAAACAAAAATTTTTGCTTAGATTCTTTGAAACGTAATTCTCCTGAAATTTATCATGGGAAATAAAGAAAAAAGTTTCAAAATTCATATAACAAACCCAAAATTGGTACTTGACATAGAAACATGTACAACGTTCAGTAGACGTTTGATCACAAAACGACGTACTGCGATTCATTACACGAATTTCAGTTCAATTCCAATGCAAATTAAAAATTTTGTCACTATCACTTTTAAAACATGTCTTTCACGACAAAAACAAGAACAAAATCTACTGTGTACAAACGCAGCGAAGAGGAAGAAGAAAAAGAATTCGTTCAAATAAACATATACTACATTCGCGACTGTCCAACACCAGCTCCGCTAACTAGTACTTCGCGAATAAACAATGCGAATAAACTTTGCAGTAAACAAATTCATATTCCTTTAGTCTTACTGCATTCGCGAAATTCAAACGCGCTTTTTACTCACACAGGCCGAAAACAAAATACATTGAAATAAGATTAAAGTAAAGTTTTGATATTATTTTTTTCTCTTAAAGTTGCATTTAAGTAGGAGATGAGGAAAAAGAAACGCACATATTACATTGAAATCAAAATAATTAAAACTTGTCATTAAAACATAACAATATTGTTTGGATAGCTAGCGCCACGCGGGCTTGGGACTTGTTTAGCATGCACGACTCCAATCATGACATGCAGTTGTGAAAACAAGCGGATGCTCAACTCAAGATGACACGGGAACGGCGATATGTATAGTATGCATTCGGATAATTAGCCAGACAGTGATCAGAGAAGACGACACAGGACATGGGACTAAAGTCGGAAATCTTTCCTGGTACTTGCTATGTGCTGGTGTTTAAATATCAATTAGCACTAGCCTGTGCTAGGAGAGAAGAACCTGACGGACAACTACATCGAATATCCGTCGCTTTTCCAGGGACCTCTTAAGTGCTAATGATTTCTAACGATTAGCACTAGCCTGTGCTTGGAGAGGAATCGGAGAGAACCAGTTACGCAGCTCAAAGGCAACAGTCGTCATGTAAGTTAAGTCAATGAATACAATGTACGATACAGGTACACATTGAACACCACATTGCAGCTTTATATTTTACCACCGCACCCACTTTGAAAAAAATATATTCACGATTAGCATTGCACTTCGTTTACTTGCACTGATGGTTTACCTGAAAGTAAAATTTAAGAGGAACAAACTTTATATTATTGTTATGATTCCCACAGAAGTGGGCACAGAGAAATTGTCTATAGACTCATTATTTGTTCCTCTCCACGGATATCTTTAGTAAAAGGCGAAAGATATATTCGTGGGTTTGAAGAGAAACCAGAGTAACACTAATTTTGGAAAATAAATGACCCCTATCTCGGAAAAATGTAGTTACTCAATGGTACATTTGCGGCAACAAATTTGCAAAGTTTTCACTACTTACTCAGATCAAAACAAAAATTTTTGCTTAGATTCTTTGAAACGTAATTCTCCTGAAATTTATCATGGGAAATAAAGAAAAAAGTTTCAAAATTCATATAACAAACCCAAAATTGGTACTTGACATAGAAACATGTACAACGTTCAGTAGACAGACGTTTGATCACAAAACGACGTACTGCGATTCATTACACGAATTTCAGTTCAATTCCAATGCAAATTAAAAATTTTGTCACTATCACTTTTAAAACATGTCTTTCACGACAAAAACAAGAACAAAATCTACTGTGTACAAACGCAGCGAAGAGGAAGAAGAAAAAGAATTCGTTCAAATAAACATATACTACATTCGCGACTGTCCAACACCAGCTCCACTAACTAGTACTTCGCGAATAAACAATGCGAATAAACTTTGCAGTAAACAAATTCATATTCCTTTAGTCTTACTGCATTCGCGAAATTCAAACGCGCTTTTTACTCACACAGGCCGAAAACAAAATACATTGAAATAAGATTAAAGTAAAGTTTTGATATTATTTTTTTCTCTTAAAGTTGCATTTAAGTAGGAGACGAGGAAAAAGAAACGCACATATTACATTGAAATCAAAATAATTAAAACTTGTCATTAAAACATAACAATATTGTTTGGATAGCTAGCGCCACGCGGGCTTGGGACTTGTTTAGCATGCACGACTCCAATCATGACATGCAGTTGTGAAAACAAGCGGATGCTCAACTCAAGATGACACGGGAACGGCGATATGTATAGTATGCATTCGGATAATTAGCCAGACAGTGATCAGAGAAGACGACACAGGACATGGGACTAAAGTCGGAAATCTTTCCTGGTACTTGCTATGTGCTGGTGTTTAAATATCAATTAGCACTAGCCTGTGCTAGGAGAGAAGAACCTGACGGACAACTACATCGAATATCCGTCGCTTTTCCAGGGACCTCTTAAGTGCTAATGATTTCTAACGATTAGCACTAGCCTGTGCTTGGAGAGGAATCGGAGAGAACCAGTTACGCAGCTCAAAGGCAACAGTCGTCATGTAAGTTAAGTCAATGAATACAATGTACGATACAGGTACACATTGAACACCACATTGCAGCTTTATATTTTACCACCGCACCCACTTTGAAAAAAATATATTCACGATTAGCATTGCACTTCGTTTACTTGCACTGATGGTTTACCTGAAAGTAAAATTTAAGAGGAACAAACTTTATATTAATGTTATGATTCCCACAGAAGTGGGCACAGAGAAATTGTCTATAGACTCATTAATTGTTCCTCTCCACGGATATCTTTAGTAAAAGGCGAAAGATATATTCGTGGGTTTGAAGAGAAACCAGAGTAACACTAATTTTGGAAAATAAATGACCCCTATCTCGGAAAAATGTAGTTACTCAATGGTACATTTGCGGCAACAAATTTGCAAAGTTTTCACTACTTACTCAGATCAAAACAAAAATTTTTGCTTAAATTCTTTGAAACGTAATTCTCCTGAAATTTATCATGGGAAATAAAGAAAAAAGTTTCAAAATTCACATAACAAACCCAAAATTGGTACTTGACATAGAAACATGTACAACGTTCAGTAGACGTTTGATCACAAAACGACGTACTGCGATTCATTACACGAATTTCAGTTCAATTCCAATGCAAATTAAAAATTTTGTCACTATCACTTTTAAAACATGTCTTTCACGACAAAAACAAGAACAAAATCTACTGTGTACAAACGCAGCGAAGAGGAAGAAGAAAAAGAATTCGTTCAAATAAACATATACTACATTCGCGACTGTCCAACACCAGCTCCGCTAACTAGTACTTCGCGAATAAACAATGCGAATAAACTTGGCAGTAAACAAATTCATATTCCTTTAGTCTTACTGCATTCGCGAAATTCAAACGCGCTTTTTACTCACACAGGCCGAAAACAAAATACATTGAAATAAGATTAAAGTAAAGTTTTGATATTATTTTTTTCTCTTAAAGTTGCATTTAAGTAGGAGATGAGGAAAAAGAAACGCACATATTACATTGAAATCAAAATAATTAAAACTTGTCATTAAAACATAACAATATTGTTTGGATAGCTAGCGCCACGCGGGCTTGGGACTTGTTTAGCATGCACGACTCCAATCATGACATGCAGTTGTGAAAACAAGCGGATGCTCAACTCAAGATGACACGGGAACGGCGATATGTATAGTATGCATTCGGATAATTAGCCAGACAGTGATCAGAGAAGACGACACAGGACATGGGACTAAAGTCGGAAATCTTTCCTGGTACTTGCTATGTGCTGGTGTTTAAATATCAATTAGCACTAGCCTGTGCTAGGAGAGAAGAACCTGACGGACAACTACATCGAATATCCGTCGCTTTTCCAGGGACCTCTTAAGTGCTAATGATTTCTAACGATTAGCACTAGCCTGTGCTTGGAGAGGAATCGGAGAGAACCAGTTACGCAGCTCAAAGGCAACAGTCGTCATGTAAGTTAAGTCAATGAATACAATGTACGATACAGGTACACATTGAACACCACATTGCAGCTTTATATTTTACCACCGCACCCACTTTGAAAAAAATATATTCACGATTAGCATTGCACTTCGTTTACTTGCACTGATGGTTTACCTGAAAGTAAAATTTAAGAGGAACAAACTTTATATTAATGTTATGATTCCCACAGAAGTGGGCACAGAGAAATTGTCTATAGACTCATTATTTGTTCCTCTCCACGGATATCTTTAGTAAAAGGCGAAAGATATATTCGTGGGTTTGAAGAGAAACCAGAGTAACACTAATTTTGGAAAATAAATGACCCCTATCTCGGAAAAATGTAGTTACTCAATGGTACATTTGCGGCAACAAATTTGCAAAGTTTTCACTACTTACTCAGATCAAAACAAAAATTTTTGCTTAGATTCTTTGAAACGTAATTCTCCTGAAATTTATCATGGGAAATAAAGAAAAAAGTTTCAAAATTCATATAACAAACCCAAAATTGGTACTTGACATAGAAACATGTACAACGTTCAGTAGACGTTTGATCACAAAACGACGTACTGCGATTCATTACACGAATTTCAGTTCAATTCCAATGCAAATTAAAAATTTTGTCACTATCACTTTTAAAACATGTCTTTCACGACAAAAACAAGAACAAAATCTACTGTGTACAAACGCAGCGAAGAGGAAGAAGAAAAAGAATTCGTTCAAATAAACATATACTACATTCGCGACTGTCCAACACCAGCTCCACTAACTAGTACTTCGCGAATAAACAATGCGAATAAACTTGGCAGTAAACAAATTCATATTCCTTTAGTCTTACTGCATTCGCGAAATTCAAACGCGCTTTTTACTCACACAGGCCGAAAACAAAATACATTGAAATAAGATTAAAGTAAAGTTTTGATATTATTTTTTTCTCTTAAAGTTGCATTTAAGTAGGAGATGAGGAAAAAGAAACGCACATATTACATTGAAATCAAAATAATTAAAACTTGTCATTAAAACATAACAATATTGTTTGGATAGCTAGCGCCACGCGGGCTTGGGACTTGTTTAGCATGCACGACTCCAATCATGACATGCAGTTGTGAAAACAAGCGGATGCTCAACTCAAGATGACACGGGAACGGCGATATGTATAGTATGCATTCGGATAATTAGCCAGACAGTGATCAGAGAAGACGACACAGGACATGGGACTAAAGTCGGAAATCTTTCCTGGTACTTGCTATGTGCTGGTGTTTAAATATCAATTAGCACTAGCCTGTGCTAGGAGAGAAGAACCTGACGGACAACTACATCGAATATCCGTCGCTTTTCCAGGGACCTCTTAAGTGCTAATGATTTCTAACGATTAGCACTAGCCTGTGCTTGGAGAGGAATCGGAGAGAACCAGTTACGCAGCTCAAAGGCAACAGTCGTCATGTAAGTTAAGTCAATGAATACAATGTACGATACAGGTACACATTGAACACCACATTGCAGCTTTATATTTTACCACCGCACCCACTTTGAAAAAAATATATTCACGATTAGCATTGCACTTCGTTTACTTGCACTGATGGTTTACCTGAAAGTAAAATTTAAGAGGAACAAACTTTATATTATTGTTATGATTCCCACAGAAGTGGGCACAGAGAAATTGTCTATAGACTCATTAATTGTTCCTCTCCACGGATATCTTTAGTAAAAGGCGAAAGATATATTCGTGGGTTTGAAGAGAAACCAGAGTAACACTAATTTTGGAAAATAAATGACCCCTATCTCGGAAAAATGTAGTTACTCAATGGTACATTTGCGGCAACAAATTTGCAAAGTTTTCACTACTTACTCAGATCAAAACAAAAATTTTTGCTTAAATTCTTTGAAACGTAATTCTCCTGAAATTTATCATGGGAAATAAAGAAAAAAGTTTCAAAATTCATATAACAAACCCAAAATTGGTACTTGACATAGAAACATGTACAACGTTCAGTAGACGTTTGATCACAAAACGACGTACTGCGATTCATTACACGAATTTCAGTTCAATTCCAATGCAAATTAAAAATTTTGTCACTATCACTTTTAAAACATGTCTTTCACGACAAAAACAAGAACAAAATCTACTGTGTACAAACGCAGCGAAGAGGAAGAAGAAAAAGAATTCGTTCAAATAAACATATACTACATTCGCGACTGTCCAACACCAGCTCCACTAACTAGTACTTCGCGAATAAACAATGCGAATAAACTTGGCAGTAAACAAATTCATATTCCTTTAGTCTTACTGCATTCGCGAAATTCAAACGCGCTTTTTACTCACACAGGCCGAAAACAAAATACATTGAAATAAGATTAAAGTAAAGTTTTGATATTATTTTTTTCTCTTAAAGTTGCATTTAAGTAGGAGATGAGGAAAAAGAAACGCACATATTACATTGAAATCAAAATAATTAAAACTTGTCATTAAAACATAACAATATTGTTTGGATAGCTAGCGCCACGCGGGCTTGGGACTTGTTTAGCATGCACGACTCCAATCATGACATGCAGTTGTGAAAACAAGCGGATGCTCAACTCAAGATGACACGGGAACAGCGATATGTATAGTATGCATTCGGATAATTAGCCAGACAGTGATCAGAGAAGACGACACAGGACATGGGACTAAAGTCGGAAATCTTTCCTGGTACTTGCTATGTGCTGGTGTTTAAATATCAATTAGCACTAGCCTGTGCTAGGAGAGAAGAACCTGACGGACAACTACATCGAATATCCGTCGCTTTTCCAGGGACCTCTTAAGTGCTAATGATTTCTAACGATTAGCACTAGCCTGTGCTTGGAGAGGAATCGGAGAGAACCAGTTACGCAGCTCAAAGGCAACAGTCGTCATGTAAGTTAAGTCAATGAATACAATGTACGATACAGGTACACATTGAACACCACATTGCAGCTTTATATTTTACCACCGCACCCACTTTGAAAAAAATATATTCACGATTAGCATTGCACTTCGTTTACTTGCACTGATGGTTTACCTGAAAGTAAAATTTAAGAGGAACAAACTTTATATTAATGTTATGATTCCCACAGAAGTGGGCACAGAGAAATTGTCTATAGACTCATTAATTGTTCCTCTCCACGGATATCTTTAGTAAAAGGCGAAAGATATATTCGTGGGTTTGAAGAGAAACCAGAGTAACACTAATTTTGGAAAATAAATGACCCCTATCTCGGAAAAATGTAGTTACTCAATGGTACATTTGCGGCAACAAATTTGCAAAGTTTTCACTACTTACTCAGATCAAAACAAAAATTTTTGCTTAAATTCTTTGAAACGTAATTCTCCTGAAATTTATCATGGGAAATAAAGAAAAAAGTTTCAAAATTCACATAACAAACCCAAAATTGGTACTTGACATAGAAACATGTACAACGTTCAGTAGACGTTTGATCACAAAACGACGTACTGCGATTCATTACACGAATTTCAGTTCAATTCCAATGCAAATTAAAAATTTTGTCACTATCACTTTTAAAACATGTCTTTCACGACAAAAACAAGAACAAAATCTACTGTGTACAAACGCAGCGAAGAGGAAGAAGAAAAAGAATTCGTTCAAATAAACATATACTACATTCGCGACTGTCCAACACCAGCTCCGCTAACTAGTACTTCGCGAATAAACAATGCGAATAAACTTGGCAGTAAACAAATTCATATTCCTTTAGTCTTACTGCATTCGCGAAATTCAAACGCGCTTTTTACTCACACAGGCCGAAAACAAAATACATTGAAATAAGATTAAAGTAAAGTTTTGATATTATTTTTTTCTCTTAAAGTTGCATTTAAGTAGGAGATGAGGAAAAAGAAACGCACATATTACATTGAAATCAAAATAATTAAAACTTGTCATTAAAACATAACAATATTGTTTGGATAGCTAGCGCCACGCGGGCTTGGGACTTGTTTAGCATGCACGACTCCAATCATGACATGCAGTTGTGAAAACAAGCGGATGCTCAACTCAAGATGACACGGGAACGGCGATATGTATAGTATGCATTCGGATAATTAGCCAGACAGTGATCAGAGAAGACGACACAGGACATGGGACTAAAGTCGGAAATCTTTCCTGGTACTTGCTATGTGCTGGTGTTTAAATATCAATTAGCACTAGCCTGTGCTAGGAGAGAAGAACCTGACGGACAACTACATCGAATATCCGTCGCTTTTCCAGGGACCTCTTAAGTGCTAATGATTTCTAACGATTAGCACTAGCCTGTGCTTGGAGAGGAATCGGAGAGAACCAGTTACGCAGCTCAAAGGCAACAGTCGTCATGTAAGTTAAGTCAATGAATACAATGTACGATACAGGTACACATTGAACACCACATTGCAGCTTTATATTTTACCACCGCACCCACTTTGAAAAAAATATATTCACGATTAGCATTGCACTTCGTTTACTTGCACTGATGGTTTACCTGAAAGTAAAATTTAAGAGGAACAAACTTTATATTAATGTTATGATTCCCACAGAAGTGGGCACAGAGAAATTGTCTATAGACTCATTAATTGTTCCTCTCCACGGATATCTTTAGTAAAAGGCGAAAGATATATTCGTGGGTTTGAAGAGAAACCAGAGTAACACTAATTTTGGAAAATAAATGACCCCTATCTCGGAAAAATGTAGTTACTCAATGGTACATTTGCGGCAACAAATTTGCAAAGTTTTCACTACTTACTCAGATCAAAACAAAAATTTTTGCTTAAATTCTTTGAAACGTAATTCTCCTGAAATTTATCATGGGAAATAAAGAAAAAAGTTTCAAAATTCACATAACAAACCCAAAATTGGTACTTGACATAGAAACATGTACAACGTTCAGTAGACGTTTGATCACAAAACGACGTACTGCGATTCATTACACGAATTTCAGTTCAATTCCAATGCAAATTAAAAAATTTGTCACTATCACTTTTAAAACATGTCTTTCACGACAAAAACAAGAACAAAATCTACTGTGTACAAACGCAGCGAAGAGGAAGAAGAAAAAGAATTCGTTCAAATAAACATATACTACATTCGCGACTGTCCAACACCAGCTCCGCTAACTAGTACTTCGCGAATAAACAATGCGAATAAACTTTGCAGTAAACAAATTCATATTCCTTTAGTCTTACTGCATTCGCGAAATTCAAACGCGCTTTTTACTCACACAGGCCGAAAACAAAATACATTGAAATAAGATTAAAGTAAAGTTTTGATATTATTTTTTTCTCTTAAAGTTGCATTTAAGTAGGAGATGAGGAAAAAGAAACGCACATATTACATTGAAATCAAAATAATTAAAACTTGTCATTAAAACATAACAATATTGTTTGGATAGCTAGCGCCACGCGGGCTTGGGACTTGTTTAGCATGCACGACTCCAATCATGACATGCAGTTGTGAAAACAAGCGGATGCTCAACTCAAGATGACACGGGAACGGCGATATGTATAGTATGCATTCGGATAATTAGCCAGACAGTGATCAGAGAAGACGACACAGGACATGGGACTAAAGTCGGAAATCTTTCCTGGTACTTGCTATGTGCTGGTGTTTAAATATCAATTAGCACTAGCCTGTGCTAGGAGAGAAGAACCTGACGGACAACTACATCGAATATCCGTCGCTTTTCCAGGGACCTCTTAAGTGCTAATGATTTCTAACGATTAGCACTAGCCTGTGCTTGGAGAGGAATCGGAGAGAACCAGTTACGCAGCTCAAAGGCAACAGTCGTCATGTAAGTTAAGTCAATGAATACAATGTACGATACAGGTACACATTGAACACCACATTGCAGCTTTATATTTTACCACCGCACCCACTTTGAAAAAAATATATTCACGATTAGCATTGCACTTCGTTTACTTGCACTGATGGTTTACCTGAAAGTAAAATTTAAGAGGAACAAACTTTATATTAATGTTATGATTCCCACAGAAGTGGGCACAGAGAAATTGTCTATAGACTCATTAATTGTTCCTCTCCACGGATATCTTTAGTAAAAGGCGAAAGATATATTCGTGGGTTTGAAGAGAAACCAGAGTAACACTAATTTTGGAAAATAAATGACCCCTATCTCGGAAAAATGTAGTTACTCAATGGTACATTTGCGGCAACAAATTTGCAAAGTTTTCACTACTTACTCAGATCAAAACAAAAATTTTTGCTTAAATTCTTTGAAACGTAATTCTCCTGAAATTTATCATGGGAAATAAAGAAAAAAGTTTCAAAATTCACATAACAAACCCAAAATTGGTACTTGACATAGAAACATGTACAACGTTCAGTAGACGTTTGATCACAAAACGACGTACTGCGATTCATTACACGAATTTCAGTTCAATTCCAATGCAAATTAAAAAATTTGTCACTATCACTTTTAAAACATGTCTTTCACGACAAAAACAAGAACAAAATCTACTGTGTACAAACGCAGCGAAGAGGAAGAAGAAAAAGAATTCGTTCAAATAAACATATACTACATTCGCGACTGTCCAACACCAGCTCCGCTAACTAGTACTTCGCGAATAAACAATGCGAATAAACTTTGCAGTAAACAAATTCATATTCCTTTAGTCTTACTGCATTCGCGAAATTCAAACGCGCTTTTTACTCACACAGGCCGAAAACAAAATACATTGAAATAAGATTAAAGTAAAGTTTTGATATTATTTTTTTCTCTTAAAGTTGCATTTAAGTAGGAGATGAGGAAAAAGAAACGCACATATTACATTGAAATCAAAATAATTAAAACTTGTCATTAAAACATAACAATATTGTTTGGATAGCTAGCGCCACGCGGGCTTGGGACTTGTTTAGCATGCACGACTCCAATCATGACATGCAGTTGTGAAAACAAGCGGATGCTCAACTCAAGATGACACGGGAACGGCGATATGTATAGTATGCATTCGGATAATTAGCCAGACAGTGATCAGAGAAGACGACACAGGACATGGGACTAAAGTCGGAAATCTTTCCTGGTACTTGCTATGTGCTGGTGTTTAAATATCAATTAGCACTAGCCTGTGCTAGGAGAGAAGAACCTGACGGACAACTACATCGAATATCCGTCGCTTTTCCAGGGACCTCTTAAGTGCTAATGATTTCTAACGATTAGCACTAGCCTGTGCTTGGAGAGGAATCGGAGAGAACCAGTTACGCAGCTCAAAGGCAACAGTCGTCATGTAAGTTAAGTCAATGAATACAATGTACGATACAGGTACACATTGAACACCACATTGCAGCTTTATATTTTACCACCGCACCCACTTTGAAAAAAATATATTCACGATTAGCATTGCACTTCGTTTACTTGCACTGATGGTTTACCTGAAAGTAAAATTTAAGAGGAACAAACTTTATATTAATGTTATGATTCCCACAGAAGTGGGCACAGAGAAATTGTCTATAGACTCATTAATTGTTCCTCTCCACGGATATCTTTAGTAAAAGGCGAAAGATATATTCGTGGGTTTGAAGAGAAACCAGAGTAACACTAATTTTGGAAAATAAATGACCCCTATCTCGGAAAAATGTAGTTACTCAATGGTACATTTGCGGCAACAAATTTGCAAAGTTTTCACTACTTACTCAGATGAAAACAAAAATTTTTGCTTAAATTCTTTGAAAGGTAATTCTCCTGAAAGTTTCAAAATTCATATAACAAACCCAAAATTGGTACTTGACATAGAAACATGTACAACGTTCAGTAGACGTTTGATCACAAAACGACGTACTGCGATTCATTACACGAATTTCAGTTCAATTCCAATGCAAATTAAAAATTTTGTCACTATCACTTTTAAAACATGTCTTTCACGACAAAAACAAGAACAAAATCTACTGTGTACAAACGCAGCGAAGAGGAAGAAGAAAAAGAATTCGTTCAAATAAACATATACTACATTCGCGACTGTCCAACACCAGCTCCGCTAACTAGTACTTCGCGAATAAACAATGCGAATAAACTTTGCAGTAAACAAATTCATATTCCTTTAGTCTTACTGCATTCGCGAAATTCAAACGCGCTTTTTACTCACACAGGCCGAAAACAAAATACATTGAAATAAGATTAAAGTAAAGTTTTGATATTATTTTTTTCTCTTAAAGTTGCATTTAAGTAGGAGATGAGGAAAAAGAAACGCACATATTACATTGAAATCAAAATAATTAAAACTTGTCATTAAAACATAACAATATTGTTTGGATAGCTAGCGCCACGCGGGCTTGGGACTTGTTTAGCATGCACGACTCCAATCATGACATGCAGTTGTGAAAACAAGCGGATGCTCAACTCAAGATGACACGGGAACGGCGATATGTATAGTATGCATTCGGATAATTAGCCAGACAGTGATCAGAGAAGACGACACAGGACATGGGACTAAAGTCGGAAATCTTTCCTGGTACTTGCTATGTGCTGGTGTTTAAATATCAATTAGCACTAGCCTGTGCTAGGAGAGAAGAACCTGACGGACAACTACATCGAATATCCGTCGCTTTTCCAGGGACCTCTTAAGTGTTAATGATTTCTAACGATTAGCACTAGCCTGTGCTTGGAGAGGAATCGGAGAGAACCAGTTACGCAGCTCAAAGGCAACAGTCGTCATGTAAGTTAAGTCAATGAATACAATGTACGATACAGGTACACATTGAACACCACATTGCAGCTTTATATTTTACCACCGCACCCACTTTGAAAAAAATATATTCACGATTAGCATTGCACTTCGTTTACTTGCACTGATGGTTTACCTGAAAGTAAAATTTAAGAGGAACAAACTTTATATTATTGTTATGATTCCCACAGAAGTGGGCACAGAGAAATTGTCTATAGACTCATTAATTGTTCCTCTCCACGGATATCTTTAGTAAAAGGCGAAAGATATATTCGTGGGTTTGAAGAGAAACCAGAGTAACACTAATTTTGGAAAATAAATGACCCCTATCTCGGAAAAATGTAGTTACTCAATGGTACATTTGCGGCAACAAATTTGCAAAGTTTTCACTACTTACTCAGATCAAAACAAAAATTTTTGCTTAAATTCTTTGAAACGTAATTCTCCTGAAATTTATCATGGGAAATAAAGAAAAAAGTTTCAAAATTCACATAACAAACCCAAAATTGGTACTTGACATAGAAACATGTACAACGTTCAGTAGACGTTTGATCACAAAACGACGTACTGCGATTCATTACACGAATTTCAGTTCAATTCCAATGCAAATTAAAAATTTTGTCACTATCACTTTTAAAACATGTCTTTCACGACAAAAACAAGAACAAAATCTACTGTGTACAAACGCAGCGAAGAGGAAGAAGAAAAAGAATTCGTTCAAATAAACATATACTACATTCGCGACTGTCCAACACCAGCTCCACTAACTAGTACTTCGCGAATAAACAATGCGAATAAACTTGGCAGTAAACAAATTCATATTCCTTTAGTCTTACTGCATTCGCGAAATTCAAACGCGCTTTTTACTCACACAGGCCGAAAACAAAATACATTGAAATAAGATTAAAGTAAAGTTTTGATATTATTTTTTTCTCTTAAAGTTGCATTTAAGTAGGAGATGAGGAAAAAGAAACGCACATATTACATTGAAATCAAAATAATTAAAACTTGTCATTAAAACATAACAATATTGTTTGGATAGCTAGCGCCACGCGGGCTTGGGACTTGTTTAGCATGCACGACTCCAATCATGACATGCAGTTGTGAAAACAAGCGGATGCTCAACTCAAGATGACACGGGAACGGCGATATGTATAGTATGCATTCGGATAATTAGCCAGACAGTGATCAGAGAAGACGACACAGGACATGGGACTAAAGTCGGAAATCTTTCCTGGTACTTGTTATGTGCTGGTGTTTAAATATCAATTAGCACTAGCCTGTGCTAGGAGAGAAGAACCTGACGGACAACTACATCGAATATCCGTCGCTTTTCCAGGGACCTCTTAAGTGCTAATGATTTCTAACGATTAGCACTAGCCTGTGCTAGGAGAGGAATCGGAGAGAACCAGTTACGCAGCTCAAAGGCAACAGTCGTCATGTAAGTTAAGTCAATGAATACAATGTACGATACAGGTACACATTGAACACCACATTGCAGCTTTATATTTTACCACCGCACCCACTTTGAAAAAAATATATTCACGATTAGCATTGCACTTCGTTTACTTGCACTGATGGTTTACCTGAAAGTAAAATTTAAGAGGAACAAACTTTATATTATTGTTATGATTCCCACAGAAGTGGGCACAGAGAAATTGTCTATAGACTCATTAATTGTTCCTCTCCACGGATATCTTTAGTAAAAGGCGAAAGATATATTCGTGGGTTTGAAGAGAAACCAGAGTAACACTAATTTTGGAAAATAAATGACCCCTATCTCGGAAAAATGTAGTTACTCAATGGTACATTTGCGGCAACAAATTTGCAAAGTTTTCACTACTTACTCAGATCAAAACAAAAATTTTTGCTTAAATTCTTTGAAACGTAATTCTCCTGAAATTTATCATGGGAAATAAAGAAAAAAGTTTCAAAATTCACATAACAAACCCAAAATTGGTACTTGACATAGAAACATGTACAACGTTCAGTAGACGTTTGATCACAAAACGACGTACTGCGATTCATTACACGAATTTCAGTTCAATTCCAATGCAAATTAAAAATTTTGTCACTATCACTTTTAAAACATGTCTTTCACGACAAAAACAAGAACAAAATCTACTGTGTACAAACGCAGCGAAGAGGAAGAAGAAAAAGAATTCGTTCAAATAAACATATACTACATTCGCGACTGTCCAACACCAGCTCCACTAACTAGTACTTCGCGAATAAACAATGCGAATAAACTTGGCAGTAAACAAATTCATATTCCTTTAGTCTTACTGCATTCGCGAAATTCAAACGCGCTTTTTACTCACACAGGCCGAAAACAAAATACATTGAAATAAGATTAAAGTAAAGTTTTGATATTATTTTTTTCTCTTAAAGTTGCATTTAAGTAGGAGATGAGGAAAAAGAAACGCACATATTACATTGAAATCAAAATAATTAAAACTTGTCATTAAAACATAACAATATTGTTTGGATAGCTAGCGCCACGCGGGCTTGGGACTTGTTTAGCATGCACGACTCCAATCATGACATGCAGTTGTGAAAACAAGCGGATGCTCAACTCAAGATGACACGGGAACGGCGATATGTATAGTATGCATTCGGATAATTAGCCAGACAGTGATCAGAGAAGACGACACAGGACATGGGACTAAAGTCGGAAATCTTTCCTGGTACTTGCTATGTGCTGGTGTTTAAATATCAATTAGCACTAGCCTGTGCTAGGAGAGAAGAACCTGACGGACAACTACATCGAATATCCGTCGCTTTTCCAGGGACCTCTTAAGTGTTAATGATTTCTAACGATTAGCACTAGCCTGTGCTTGGAGAGGAATCGGAGAGAACCAGTTACGCAGCTCAAAGGCAACAGTCGTCATGTAAGTTAAGTCAATGAATACAATGTACGATACAGGTACACATTGAACACCACATTGCAGCTTTATATTTTACCACCGCACCCACTTTGAAAAAAATATATTCACGATTAGCATTGCACTTCGTTTACTTGCACTGATGGTTTACCTGAAAGTAAAATTTAAGAGGAACAAACTATATATTATTGTTATGATTCCCACAGAAGTGGGCACAGAGAAATTGTCTATAGACTCATTAATTGTTCCTCTCCACGGATATCTTTAGTAAAAGGCGAAAGATATATTCGTGGGTTTGAAGAGAAACCAGAGTAACACTAATTTTGGAAAATAAATGACCCCTATCTCGGAAAAATGTAGTTACTCAATGGTACATTTGCGGCAACAAATTTGCAAAGTTTTCACTACTTACTCAGATCAAAACAAAAATTTTTGCTTAAATTCTTTGAAACGTAATTCTCCTGAAATTTATCATGGGAAATAAAGAAAAAAGTTTCAAAATTCACATAACAAACCCAAAATTGGTACTTGACATAGAAACATGTACAACGTTCAGTAGACGTTTGATCACAAAACGACGTAACTGCGATTCATTACACGAATTTCAGTTCAATTCCAATGCAAATTAAAAATTTTGTCACTATCACTTTTAAAACATGTCTTTCACGACAAAAACAAGAACAAAATCTACTGTGTACAAACGCAGCGAAGAGGAAGAAGAAAAAGAATTCGTTCAAATAAACATATACTACATTCGCGACTGTCCAACACCAGCTCCACTAACTAGTACTTCGCGAATAAACAATGCGAATAAACTTGGCAGTAAACAAATTCATATTCCTTTAGTCTTACTGCATTCGCGAAATTCAAACGCGCTTTTTACTCACACAGGCCGAAAACAAAATACATTGAAATAAGATTAAAGTAAAGTTTTGATATTATTTTTTTCTCTTAAAGTTGCATTTAAGTAGGAGATGAGGAAAAAGAAACGCACATATTACATTGAAATCAAAATAATTAAAACTTGTCATTAAAACATAACAATATTGTTTGGATAGCTAGCGCCACGCGGGCTTGGGACTTGTTTAGCATGCACGACTCCAATCATGACATGCAGTTGTGAAAACAAGCGGATGCTCAACTCAAGATGACACGGGAACGGCGATATGTATAGTATGCATTCGGATAATTAGCCAGACAGTGATCAGAGAAGACGACACAGGACATGGGACTAAAGTCGGAAATCTTTCCTGGTACTTGCTATGTGCTGGTGTTTAAATATCAATTAGCACTAGCCTGTGCTAGGAGAGAAGAACCTGACGGACAACTACATCGAATATCCGTCGCTTTTCCAGGGACCTCTTAAGTGTTAATGATTTCTAACGATTAGCACTAGCCTGTGCTTGGAGAGGAATCGGAGAGAACCAGTTACGCAGCTCAAAGGCAACAGTCGTCATGTAAGTTAAGTCAATGAATACAATGTACGATACAGGTACACATTGAACACCACATTGCAGCTTTATATTTTACCACCGCACCCACTTTGAAAAAAATATATTCACGATTAGCATTGCACTTCGTTTACTTGCACTGATGGTTTACCTGAAAGTAAAATTTAAGAGGAACAAACTATATATTATTGTTATGATTCCCACAGAAGTGGGCACAGAGAAATTGTCTATAGACTCATTAATTGTTCCTCTCCACGGATATCTTTAGTAAAAGGCGAAAGATATATTCGTGGGTTTGAAGAGAAACCAGAGTAACACTAATTTTGGAAAATAAATGACCCCTATCTCGGAAAAATGTAGTTACTCAATGGTACATTTGCGGCAACAAATTTGCAAAGTTTTCACTACTTACTCAGATCAAAACAAAAATTTTTGCTTAAATTCTTTGAAACGTAATTCTCCTGAAATTTATCATGGGAAATAAAGAAAAAAGTTTCAAAATTCACATAACAAACCCAAAATTGGTACTTGACATAGAAACATGTACAACGTTCAGTAGACGTTTGATCACAAAACGACGTAACTGCGATTCATTACACGAATTTCAGTTCAATTCCAATGCAAATTAAAAATTTTGTCACTATCACTTTTAAAACATGTCTTTCACGACAAAAACAAGAACAAAATCTACTGTGTACAAACGCAGCGAAGAGGAAGAAGAAAAAGAATTCGTTCAAATAAACATATACTACATTCGCGACTGTCCAACACCAGCTCCACTAACTAGTACTTCGCGAATAAACAATGCGAATAAACTTGGCAGTAAACAAATTCATATTCCTTTAGTCTTACTGCATTCGCGAAATTCAAACGCGCTTTTTACTCACACAGGCCGAAAACAAAATACATTGAAATAAGATTAAAGTAAAGTTTTGATATTATTTTTTTCTCTTAAAGTTGCATTTAAGTAGGAGATGAGGAAAAAGAAACGCACATATTACATTGAAATCAAAATAATTAAAACTTGTCATTAAAACATAACAATATTGTTTGGATAGCTAGCGCCACGCGGGCTTGGGACTTGTTTAGCATGCACGACTCCAATCATGACATGCAGTTGTGAAAACAAGCGGATGCTCAACTCAAGATGACACGGGAACGGCGATATGTATAGTATGCATTCGGATAATTAGCCAGACAGTGATCAGAGAAGACGACACAGGACATGGGACTAAAGTCGGAAATCTTTCCTGGTACTTGCTATGTGCTGGTGTTTAAATATCAATTAGCACTAGCCTGTGCTAGGAGAGAAGAACCTGACGGACAACTACATCGAATATCCGTCGCTTTTCCAGGGACCTCTTAAGTGCTAATGATTTCTAACGATTAGCACTAGCCTGTGCTTGGAGAGGAATCGGAGAGAACCAGTTACGCAGCTCAAAGGCAACAGTCGTCATGTAAGTTAAGTCAATGAATACAATGTACGATACAGGTACACATTGAACACCACATTGCAGCTTTATATTTTACCACCGCACCCACTTTGAAAAAAATATATTCACGATTAGCATTGCACTTCGTTTACTTGCACTGATGGTTTACCTGAAAGTAAAATTTAAGAGGAACAAACTTTATATTAATGTTATGATTCCCACAGAAGTGGGCACAGAGAAATTGTCTATAGACTCATTAATTGTTCCTCTCCACGGATATCTTTAGTAAAAGGCGAAAGATATATTCGTGGGTTTGAAGAGAAACCAGAGTAACACTAATTTTGGAAAATAAATGACCCCTATCTCGGAAAAATGTAGTTACTCAATGGTACATTTGCGGCAACAAATTTGCAAAGTTTTCACTACTTACTCAGATCAAAACAAAAATTTTTGCTTAAATTCTTTGAAACGTAATTCTCCTGAAAGTTTCAAAATTCATATAACAAACCCAAAATTGGTACTTGACATAGAAACATGTACAACGTTCAGTAGACGTTTGATCACAAAACGACGTACTGCGATTCATTACACGAATTTCAGTTCAATTCCAATGCAAATTAAAAATTTTGTCACTATCACTTTTAAAACATGTCTTTCACGACAAAAACAAGAACAAAATCTACTGTGTACAAACGCAGCGAAGAGGAAGAAGAAAAAGAATTCGTTCAAATAAACATATACTACATTCGCGACTGTCCAACACCAGCTCCACTAACTAGTACTTCGCGAATAAACAATGCGAATAAACTTGGCAGTAAACAAATTCATATTCCTTTAGTCTTACTGCATTCGCGAAATTCAAACGCGCTTTTTACTCACACAGGCCGAAAACAAAATACATTGCAATAAGATTAAAGTAAAGTTTTGATATTATTTTTTTCTCTTAAAGTTGCATTTAAGTAGGAGATGAGGAAAAAGAAACGCACATATTACATTGAAATCAAAATAATTAAAACTTGTCATTAAAACATAACAATATTGTTTGGATAGCTAGCGCCACGCGGGCTTGGGACTTGTTTAGCATGCACGACTCCAATCATGACATGCAGTTGTGAAAACAAGCGGATGCTCAACTCAAGATGACACGGGAACGGCGATATGTATAGTATGCATTCGGATAATTAGCCAGACAGTGATCAGAGAAGACGACACAGGACATGGGACTAAAGTCGGAAATCTTTCCTGGTACTTGCTATGTGCTGGTGTTTAAATATCAATTAGCACTAGCCTGTGCTAGGAGAGAAGAACCTGACGGACAACTACATCGAATATCCGTCGCTTTTCCAGGGACCTCTTAAGTGCTAATGATTTCTAACGATTAGCACTAGCCTGTGCTAGGAGAGGAATCGGAGAGAACCAGTTACGCAGCTCAAAGGCAACAGTCGTCATGTAAGTTAAGTCAATGAATACAATGTACGATACAGGTACACATTGAACACCACATTGCAGCTTTATATTTTACCACCGCACCCACTTTGAAAAAAATATATTCACGATTAGCATTGCACTTCGTTTACTTGCACTGATGGTTTACCTGAAAGTAAAATTTAAGAGGAACAAACTTTATATTATTGTTATGATTCCCACAGAAGTGGGCACAGAGAAATTGTCTATAGACTCATTAATTGTTCCTCTCCACGGATATCTTTAGTAAAAGGCGAAAGATATATTCGTGGGTTTGAAGAGAAACCAGAGTAACACTAATTTTGGAAAATAAATGACCCCTATCTCGGAAAAATGTAGTTACTCAATGGTACATTTGCGGCAACAAATTTGCAAAGTTTTCACTACTTACTCAGATCAAAACAAAAATTTTTGCTTAAATTCTTTGAAACGTAATTCTCCTGAAATTTATCATGGGAAATAAAGAAAAAAGTTTCAAAATTCACATAACAAACCCAAAATTGGTACTTGACATAGAAACATGTACAACGTTCAGTAGACGTTTGATCACAAAACGACGTAACTGCGATTCATTACACGAATTTCAGTTCAATTCCAATGCAAATTAAAAATTTTGTCACTATCACTTTTAAAACATGTCTTTCACGACAAAAACAAGAACAAAATCTACTGTGTACAAACGCAGCGAAGAGGAAGAAGAAAAAGAATTCGTTCAAATAAACATATACTACATTCGCGACTGTCCAACACCAGCTCCACTAACTAGTACTTCGCGAATAAACAATGCGAATAAACTTGGCAGTAAACAAATTCATATTCCTTTAGTCTTACTGCATTCGCGAAATTCAAACGCGCTTTTTACTCACACAGGCCGAAAACAAAATACATTGAAATAAGATTAAAGTAAAGTTTTGATATTATTTTTTTCTCTTAAAGTTGCATTTAAGTAGGAGATGAGGAAAAAGAAACGCACATATTACATTGAAATCAAAATAATTAAAACTTGTCATTAAAACATAACAATATTGTTTGGATAGCTAGCGCCACGCGGGCTTGGGACTTGTTTAGCATGCACGACTCCAATCATGACATGCAGTTGTGAAAACAAGCGGATGCTCAACTCAAGATGACACGGGAACGGCGATATGTATAGTATGCATTCGGATAATTAGCCAGACAGTGATCAGAGAAGACGACACAGGACATGGGACTAAAGTCGGAAATCTTTCCTGGTACTTGCTATGTGCTGGTGTTTAAATATCAATTAGCACTAGCCTGTGCTAGGAGAGAAGAACCTGACGGACAACTACATCGAATATCCGTCGCTTTTCCAGGGACCTCTTAAGTGCTAATGATTTCTAACGATTAGCACTAGCCTGTGCTTGGAGAGGAATCGGAGAGAACCAGTTACGCAGCTCAAAGGCAACAGTCGTCATGTAAGTTAAGTCAATGAATACAATGTACGATACAGGTACACATTGAACACCACATTGCAGCTTTATATTTTACCACCGCACCCACTTTGAAAAAAATATATTCACGATTAGCATTGCACTTCGTTTACTTGCACTGATGGTTTACCTGAAAGTAAAATTTAAGAGGAACAAACTTTATATTAATGTTATGATTCCCACAGAAGTGGGCACAGAGAAATTGTCTATAGACTCATTAATTGTTCCTCTCCACGGATATCTTTAGTAAAAGGCGAAAGATATATTCGTGGGTTTGAAGAGAAACCAGAGTAACACTAATTTTGGAAAATAAATGACCCCTATCTCGGAAAAATGTAGTTACTCAATGGTACATTTGCGGCAACAAATTTGCAAAGTTTTCACTACTTACTCAGATCAAAACAAAAATTTTTGCTTAAATTCTTTGAAACGTAATTCTCCTGAAATTTATCATGGGAAATAAAGAAAAAAGTTTCAAAATTCACATAACAAACCCAAAATTGGTACTTGACATAGAAACATGTACAACGTTCAGTAGACGTTTGATCACAAAACGACGTACTGCGATTCATTACACGAATTTCAGTTCAATTCCAATGCAAATTAAAAATTTTGTCACTATCACTTTTAAAACATGTCTTTCACGACAAAAACAAGAACAAAATCTACTGTGTACAAACGCAGCGAAGAGGAAGAAGAAAAAGAATTCGTTCAAATAAACATATACTACATTCGCGACTGTCCAACACCAGCTCCGCTAACTAGTACTTCGCGAATAAACAATGCGAATAAACTTGGCAGTAAACAAATTCATATTCCTTTAGTCTTACTGCATTCGCGAAATTCAAACGCGCTTTTTACTCACACAGGCCGAAAACAAAATACATTGAAATAAGATTAAAGTAAAGTTTTGATATTATTTTTTTCTCTTAAAGTTGCATTTAAGTAGGAGATGAGGAAAAAGAAACGCACATATTACATTGAAATCAAAATAATTAAAACTTGTCATTAAAACATAACAATATTGTTTGGATAGCTAGCGCCACGCGGGCTTGGGACTTGTTTAGCATGCACGACTCCAATCATGACATGCAGTTGTGAAAACAAGCGGATGCTCAACTCAAGATGACACGGGAACGGCGATATGTATAGTATGCATTCGGATAATTAGCCAGACAGTGATCAGAGAAGACGACACAGGACATGGGACTAAAGTCGGAAATCTTTCCTGGTACTTGCTATGTGCTGGTGTTTAAATATCAATTAGCACTAGCCTGTGCTAGGAGAGAAGAACCTGACGGACAACTACATCGAATATCCGTCGCTTTTCCAGGGACCTCTTAAGTGTTAATGATTTCTAACGATTAGCACTAGCCTGTGCTTGGAGAGGAATCGGAGAGAACCAGTTACGCAGCTCAAAGGCAACAGTCGTCATGTAAGTTAAGTCAATGAATACAATGTACGATACAGGTACACATTGAACACCACATTGCAGCTTTATATTTTACCACCGCACCCACTTTGAAAAAAAATATATTCACGATTAGCATTGCACTTCGTTTACTTGCACTGATGGTTTACCTGAAAGTAAAATTTAAGAGGAACAAACTTTATATTATTGTTATGATTCCCACAGAAGTGGGCACAGAGAAATTGTCTATAGACTCATTAATTGTTCCTCTCCACGGATATCTTTAGTAAAAGGCGAAAGATATATTCGTGGGTTTGAAGAGAAACCAGAGTAACACTAATTTTGGAAAATAAATGACCCCTATCTCGGAAAAATGTAGTTACTCAATGGTACATTTGCGGCAACAAATTTGCAAAGTTTTCACTACTTACTCAGATCAAAACAAAAATTTTTGCTTAAATTCTTTGAAACGTAATTCTCCTGAAATTTATCATGGGAAATAAAGAAAAAAGTTTCAAAATTCACATAACAAACCCAAAATTGGTACTTGACATAGAAACATGTACAACGTTCAGTAGACGTTTGATCACAAAACGACGTACTGCGATTCATTACACGAATTTCAGTTCAATTCCAATGCAAATTAAAAATTTTGTCACTATCACTTTTAAAACATGTCTTTCACGACAAAAACAAGAACAAAATCTACTGTGTACAAACGCAGCGAAGAGGAAGAAGAAAAAGAATTCGTTCAAATAAACATATACTACATTCGCGACTGTCCAACACCAGCTCCACTAACTAGTACTTCGCGAATAAACAATGCGAATAAACTTGGCAGTAAACAAATTCATATTCCTTTAGTCTTACTGCATTCGCGAAATTCAAACGCGCTTTTTACTCACACAGGCCGAAAACAAAATACATTGAAATAAGATTAAAGTAAAGTTTTGATATTATTTTTTTCTCTTAAAGTTGCATTTAAGTAGGAGATGAGGAAAAAGAAACGCACATATTACATTGAAATCAAAATAATTAAAACTTGTCATTAAAACATAACAATATTGTTTGGATAGCTAGCGCCACGCGGGCTTGGGACTTGTTTAGCATGCACGACTCCAATCATGACATGCAGTTGTGAAAACAAGCGGATGCTCAACTCAAGATGACACGGGAACGGCGATATGTATAGTATGCATTCGGATAATTAGCCAGACAGTGATCAGAGAAGACGACACAGGACATGGGACTAAAGTCGGAAATCTTTCCTGGTACTTGCTATGTGCTGGTGTTTAAATATCAATTAGCACTAGCCTGTGCTAGGAGAGAAGAACCTGACGGACAACTACATCGAATATCCGTCGCTTTTCCAGGGACCTCTTAAGTGCTAATGATTTCTAACGATTAGCACTAGCCTGTGCTTGGAGAGGAATCGGAGAGAACCAGTTACGCAGCTCAAAGGCAACAGTCGTCATGTAAGTTAAGTCAATGAATACAATGTACGATACAGGTACACATTGAACACCACATTGCAGCTTTATATTTTACCACCGCACCCACTTTGAAAAAAATATATTCACGATTAGCATTGCACTTCGTTTACTTGCACTGATGGTTTACCTGAAAGTAAAATTTAAGAGGAACAAACTTTATATTATTGTTATGATTCCCACAGAAGTGGGCACAGAGAAATTGTCTATAGACTCATTAATTGTTCCTCTCCACGGATATCTTTAGTAAAAGGCGAAAGATATATTCGTGGGTTTGAAGAGAAACCAGAGTAACACTAATTTTGGAAAATAAATGACCCCTATCTCGGAAAAATGTAGTTACTCAATGGTACATTTGCGGCAACAAATTTGCAAAGTTTTCACTACTTACTCAGATGAAAACAAAAATTTTTGCTTAGATTCTTTGAAACGTAATTCTCCTGAAATTTATCATGGGAAATAAAGAAAAAAGTTTCAAAATTCATATAACAAACCCAAAATTGGTACTTGACATAGAAACATGTACAACGTTCAGTAGACGTTTGATCACAAAACGACGTACTGGGATTCATTACACGAATTTCAGTTCAATTCCAATGCAAATTAAAAATTTTGTCACTATCACTTTTAAAACATGTCTTTCACGACAAAAACAAGAACAAAATCTACTGTGTACAAACGCAGCGAAGAGGAAGAAGAAAAAGAATTCGTTCAAATAAACATATACTACATTCGCGACTGTCCAACACCAGCTCCGCTAACTAGTACTTCGCGAATAAACAATGCGAATAAACTTGGCAGTAAACAAATTCATATTCCTTTAGTCTTACTGCATTCGCGAAATTCAAACGCGCTTTTTACTCACACAGGCCGAAAACAAAATACATTGAAATAAGATTAAAGTAAAGTTTTGATATTATTTTTTTCTCTTAAAGTTGCATTTAAGTAGGAGATGAGGAAAAAGAAACGCACATATTACATTGAAATCAAAATAATTAAAACTTGTCATTAAAACATAACAATATTGTTTGGATAGCTAGCGCCACGCGGGCTTGGGACTTGTTTAGCATGCACGACTCCAATCATGACATGCAGTTGTGAAAACAAGCGGATGCTCAACTCAAGATGACACGGGAACGGCGATATGTATAGTATGCATTCGGATAATTAGCCAGACAGTGATCAGAGAAGACGACACAGGACATGGGACTAAAGTCGGAAATCTTTCCTGGTACTTGCTATGTGCTGGTGTTTAAATATCAATTAGCACTAGCCTGTGCTAGGAGAGAAGAACCTGACGGACAACTACATCGAATATCCGTCGCTTTTCCAGGGACCTCTTAAGTGCTAATGATTTCTAACGATTAGCACTAGCCTGTGCTTGGAGAGGAATCGGAGAGAACCAGTTACGCAGCTCAAAGGCAACAGTCGTCATGTAAGTTAAGTCAATGAATACAATGTACGATACAGGTACACATTGAACACCACATTGCAGCTTTATATTTTACCACCGCACCCACTTTGAAAAAAATATATTCACGATTAGCATTGCACTTCGTTTACTTGCACTGATGGTTTACCTGAAAGTAAAATTTAAGAGGAACAAACTTTATATTAATGTTATGATTCCCACAGAAGTGGGCACAGAGAAATTGTCTATAGACTCATTAATTGTTCCTCTCCACGGATATCTTTAGTAAAAGGCGAAAGATATATTCGTGGGTTTGAAGAGAAACCAGAGTAACACTAATTTTGGAAAATAAATGACCCCTATCTCGGAAAAATGTAGTTACTCAATGGTACATTTGCGGCAACAAATTTGCAAAGTTTTCACTACTTACTCAGATCAAAACAAAATTTTTTGCTTAAATTCTTTGAAACGTAATTCTCCTGAAATTTATCATGGGAAATAAAGAAAAAAGTTTCAAAATTCACATAACAAACCCAAAATTGGTACTTGACATAGAAACATGTACAACATTCAGTAGACGTTTGATCACAAAACGACGTACTGCGATTCATTACACGAATTTCAGTTCAATTCCAATGCAAATTAAAAATTTTGTCACTATCACTTTTAAAACATGTCTTTCACGACAAAAACAAGAACAAAATCTACTGTGTACAAACGCAGCGAAGAGGAAGAAGAAAAAGAATTCGTTCAAATAAACATATACTACATTCGCGACTGTCCAACACCAGCTCCACTAACTAGTACTTCGCGAATAAACAATGCGAATAAACTTGGCAGTAAACAAATTCATATTCCTTTAGTCTTACTGCATTCGCGAAATTCAAACGCGCTTTTTACTCACACAGGCCGAAAACAAAATACATTGAAATAAGATTAAAGTAAAGTTTTGATATTATTTTTTTCTCTTAAAGTTGCATTTAAGTAGGAGATGAGGAAAAAGAAACGCACATATTACATTGAAATCAAAATAATTAAAACTTGTCATTAAAACATAACAATATTGTTTGGATAGCTAGCGCCACGCGGGCTTGGGACTTGTTTAGCATGCACGACTCCAATCATGACATGCAGTTGTGAAAACAAGCGGATGCTCAACTCAAGATGACACGGGAACGGCGATATGTATAGTATGCATTCGGATAATTAGCCAGACAGTGATCAGAGAAGACGACACAGGACATGGGACTAAAGTCGGAAATCTTTCCTGGTACTTGCTATGTGCTGGTGTTTAAATATCAATTAGCACTAGCCTGTGCTAGGAGAGAAGAACCTGACGGACAACTACATCGAATATCCGTCGCTTTTCCAGGGACCTCTTAAGTGCTAATGATTTCTAACGATTAGCACTAGCCTGTGCTTGGAGAGGAATCGGAGAGAACCAGTTACGCAGCTCAAAGGCAACAGTCGTCATGTAAGTTAAGTCAATGAATACAATGTACGATACAGGTACACATTGAACACCACATTGCAGCTTTATATTTTACCACCGCACCCACTTTGAAAAAAATATATTCACGATTAGCATTGCACTTCGTTTACTTGCACTGATGGTTTACCTGAAAGTAAAATTTAAGAGGAACAAACTTTATATTAATGTTATGATTCCCACAGAAGTGGGCACAGAGAAATTGTCTATAGACTCATTAATTGTTCCTCTCCACGGATATCGTTAGTAAAAGGCGAAAGATATATTCGTGGGTTTGAAGAGAAACCAGAGTAACACTAATTTTGGAAAATAAATGACCCCTATCTCGGAAAAATGTAGTTACTCAATGGTACATTTGCGGCAACAAATTTGCAAAGTTTTCACTACTTACTCAGATCAAAACAAAAATTTTTGCTTAAATTCTTTGAAACGTAATTCTCCTGAAATTTATCATGGGAAATAAAGAAAAAAGTTTCAAAATTCACATAACAAACCCAAAATTGGTACTTGACATAGAAACATGTACAACGTTCAGTAGACGTTTGATCACAAAACGACGTACTGCGATTCATTACACGAATTTCAGTTCAATTCCAATGCAAATTAAAAATTTTGTCACTATCACTTTTAAAACATGTCTTTCACGACAAAAACAAGAACAAAATCTACTGTGTACAAACGCAGCGAAGAGGAAGAAGAAAAAGAATTCGTTCAAATAAACATATACTACATTCGCGACTGTCCAACACCAGCTCCACTAACTAGTACTTCGCGAATAAACAATGCGAATAAACTTGGCAGTAAACAAATTCATATTCCTTTAGTCTTACTGCATTCGCGAAATTCAAACGCGCTTTTTACTCACACAGGCCGAAAACAAAATACATTGAAATAAGATTAAAGTAAAGTTTTGATATTATTTTTTTCTCTTAAAGTTGCATTTAAGTAGGAGATGAGGAAAAAGAAACGCACATATTACATTGAAATCAAAATAATTAAAACTTGTCATTAAAACATAACAATATTGTTTGGATAGCTAGCGCCACGCGGGCTTGGGACTTGTTTAGCATGCACGACTCCAATCATGACATGCAGTTGTGAAAACAAGCGGATGCTCAACTCAAGATGACACGGGAACGGCGATATGTATAGTATGCATTCGGATAATTAGCCAGACAGTGATCAGAGAAGACGACACAGGACATGGGACTAAAGTCGGAAATCTTTCCTGGTACTTGCTATGTGCTGGTGTTTAAATATCAATTAGCACTAGCCTGTGCTAGGAGAGAAGAACCTGACGGACAACTACATCGAATATCCGTCGCTTTTCCAGGGACCTCTTAAGTGCTAATGATTTCTAACGATTAGCACTAGCCTGTGCTTGGAGAGGAATCGGAGAGAACCAGTTACGCAGCTCAAAGGCAACAGTCGTCATGTAAGTTAAGTCAATGAATACAATGTACGATACAGGTACACATTGAACACCACATTGCAGCTTTATATTTTACCACCGCACCCACTTTGAAAAAAATATATTCACGATTAGCATTGCACTTCGTTTACTTGCACTGATGGTTTACCTGAAAGTAAAATTTAAGAGGAACAAACTTTATATTAATGTTATGATTCCCACAGAAGTGGGCACAGAGAAATTGTCTATAGACTCATTAATTGTTCCTCTCCACGGATATCTTTAGTAAAAGGCGAAAGATATATTCGTGGGTTTGAAGAGAAACCAGAGTAACACTAATTTTGGAAAATAAATGACCCCTATCTCGGAAAAATGTAGTTACTCAATGGTACATTTGCGGCAACAAATTTGCAAAGTTTTCACTACTTACTCAGATCAAAACAAAAATTTTTGCTTAGATTCTTTGAAACGTAATTCTCCTGAAATTTATCATGGGAAATAAAGAAAAAAGTTTCAAAATTCATATAACAAACCCAAAATTGGTACTTGACATAGAAACATGTACAACGTTCAGTAGACGTTTGATCACAAAACGACGTACTGCGATTCATTACACGAATTTCAGTTCAATTCCAATGTAAATTAAAAATTTTGTCACTATCACTTTTAAAACATGTCTTTCACGACAAAAACAAGAACAAAATCTACTGTGTACAAACGCAGCGAAGAGGAAGAAGAAAAAGAATTCGTTCAAATAAACATATACTACATTCGCGACTGTCCAACACCAGCTCCACTAACTAGTACTTCGCGAATAAACAATGCGAATAAACTTGGCAGTAAACAAATTCATATTCCTTTAGTCTTACTGCATTCGCGAAATTCAAACGCGCTTTTTACTCACACAGGCCGAAAACAAAATACATTGAAATAAGATTAAAGTAAAGTTTTGATATTATTTTTTTCTCTTAAAGTTGCATTTAAGTAGGAGATGAGGAAAAAGAAACGCACATATTACATTGAAATCAAAATAATTAAAACTTGTCATTAAAACATAACAATATTGTTTGGATAGCTAGCGCCACGCGGGCTTGGGACTTGTTTAGCATGCACGACTCCAATCATGACATGCAGTTGTGAAAACAAGCGGATGCTCAACTCAAGATGACACGGGAACGGCGATATGTATAGTATGCATTCGGATAATTAGCCAGACAGTGATCAGAGAAGACGACACAGGACATGGGACTAAAGTCGGAAATCTTTCCTGGTACTTGCTATGTGCTGGTGTTTAAATATCAATTAGCACTAGCCTGTGCTAGGAGAGAAGAACCTGACGTACAACTACATCGAATATCCGTCGCTTTTCCAGGGACCTCTTAAGTGCTAATGATTTCTAACGATTAGCACTAGCCTGTGCTTGGAGAGGAATCGGAGAGAACCAGTTACGCAGCTCAAAGGCAACAGTCGTCATGTAAGTTAAGTCAATGAATACAATGTACGATACAGGTACACATTGAACACCACATTGCAGCTTTATATTTTACCACCGCACCCACTTTGAAAAAAATATATTCACGATTAGCATTGCACTTCGTTTACTTGCACTGATGGTTTACCTGAAAGTAAAATTTAAGAGGAACAAACTTTATATTAATGTTATGATTCCCACAGAAGTGGGCACAGAGAAATTGTCTATAAACTCATTAATTGTTCCTCTCCACGGATATCTTTAGTAAAAGGCGAAAGATATATTCGTGGGTTTGAAGAGAAACCAGAGTAACACTAATTTTGGAAAATAAATGACCCCTATCTCGGAAAAATGTAGTTACTCAATGGTACATTTGCGGCAACAAATTTGCAAAGTTTTCACTACTTACTCAGATCAAAACAAATATTTTTGCTTAAATTTTTTGAAACGTAATTCTCCTGAAATTTATCATGGGAAATAAAGAAAAAAGTTTCAAAATTCATATAAAAAACCCAAAATTGGTACTGGACATAGAAACATGTACAACGTTCAGTAGACGTTTGATCACAAAACGACGTACTGCGATTCATTACACGAATTTCATTTCAATTCCAATGCAAATTAAAAATTTTGTCACTATCACTTTTAAAACATGTCTTTCACGACAAAAACAAGAACAAAATCTACTGTGTACAAACGCAGCGAAGAGGAAGAAGAAAAAGAATTCGTTCAAATAAACATATACTACATTCGCGACTGTCCAACACCAACTCCACTAACTAGTACTTCGCGATTAAACAATGCGAATAAACTTGGCAGTAAACAAATTCATATTCCTTTAGTCTTACTGCATTCGCGAAATTCAAACGCGCTTTTTACTCACACAGGCCGAAAACAAAATACATTGAAAATAAGATTAAAGTAAAGTTTTGATATTATTTTTTTCTCTTAAAGTTGCATTGAAGTAGGAGATGAGGAAAAAGAAACGCACATATTACATTGAAATCAAAATAATTAAAACTTGTCATTAAAACATAACAATATTGTTTGGATAGCTAGCGCCACGCGGGCTTGGGACTTGTTTAGCATGCACGACTCCAATCATGACATGCAGTTGTGAAAACAAGCGGATGCTCAACTCAAGATGACACGGGAACGGCGATATGTATAGTATGCATTCGGATAATTAGCCAGACAGTGATCAGAGAAGACGACACAGGACATGGGACTAAAGTCGGAAATCTTTCCTGGTACTTGCTATGTGCTGGTGTTTAAATATCAATTAGCACTAGCCTGTGCTAGGAGAGAAGAACCTGACGGACAACTACATCGAATATCCGTCGCTTTTCCAGGGACCTCTTAAGTGCTAATGATTTCTAACGATTAGCACTAGCCTGTGCTTGGAGAGGAATCGGAGAGAACCAGTTACGCAGCTCAAAGGCAACAGTCGTCATGTAAGTTAAGTCAATGAATACAATGTACGATACAGGTACACATTGAACACCACACTGCAGCTTTATATTTTACCACCGTACCCACTTTGAAAAAAATATATTCGCGATTAGCATTGCACTTCGTTTACTTGCACTGATGGTTTACCTGAAAGTAAAATTTAAGAGGAACAAACTTTATATTATTGTTATGATTCCCACAGAAGTGGGCACAGAGAAATTGTCTATAGACTCATTAATTGTTCCTCTCCACGGATATCTTTAGTAAAAGGCGAAAGATATATTCGTGGGTTTGAAGAGAAACCAGAGTAACTCTAATTTTGGAAAATAAATGACCCCTATCTCGGAAAAATGTAGTTACTCAATGGTACATTTGCGGCAACAAATTTGCAAAGTCTTCACTACTTACTCAGATCAAAACAAAAATTTTTGCTTAAATTCTTTGAAACGTAATTCTCCTGAAATTTATCATGGGAAATAAAGAAAAAAGTTTCAAAATTCATATAACAAACCCAAAATTGGTACTGGACATAGAAACATGTACAACGTTCAGTAGACGTTTGATCACAAAACGACGTACTGCGATTCATTACACGAATTTCATTTCAATTCCAATGCAAATTAAAAATTTTGTCACTATCACTTTTAAAACATGTCTTTCACGACAAAAACAAGAACAAAATCTACTGTGTACAAACGCAGCGAAGAGGAAGAAGAAAAAGAATTCGTTCAAATAAACATATACTACATTCGCGACTGTCCAACACCAACTCCACTAACTAGTACTTCGCGATTAAACAATGCGAATAAACTTGGCAGTAAAGAAATTCATATTCCTTTAGTCTTACTGCATTCGCGAAATTCAAACGCGCTTTTTACTCACACAGGCCGAAAACAAAATACATTGAAAATAAGATTAAAGTAAAGTTTTGATATTATTTTTTTCTCTTAAAGTTGCATTTAAGTAGGAGATGAGGAAAAAGAAACGCACATATTACATTGAAATCAAAATAATTAAAACTTGTCATTAAAACATAACAATATTGTTTGGATAGCTAGCGCCACGCGGGCTTGGGACTTGTTTAGCATGCACGACTCCAATCATGACATGCAGTTGTGAAAACAAGCGGATGCTCAACTCAAGATGACACGGGAACGGCGATATGTATAGTATGCATTCGGATAATTAGCCAGACAGTGATCAGAGAAGACGACACAGGACATGGGACTAAAGTCGGAAATCTTTCCTGGTACTTGCTATGTGCTGGTGTTTAAATATCAATTAGCACTAGCCTGTGCTAGGAGAGAAGAACCTGACGGACAACTACATCGAATATCCGTCGCTTTTCCAGGGACCTCTTAAGTGCTAATGATTTCTAACGATTAGCACTAGCCTGTGCTTGGAGAGGAATCGGAGAGAACCAGTTACGCAGCTCAAAGGCAACAGTCGTCATGTAAGTTAAGTCAATGAATACAATGTACGATACAGGTACACATTGAACACCACACTGCAGCTTTATATTTTACCACCGTACCCACTTTGAAAAAAATATATTCGCGATTAGCATTGCACTTCGTTTACTTGCACTGATGGTTTACCTGAAAGTAAAATTTAAGAGGAACAAACTTTATATTATTGTTATGATTCCCACAGAAGTGGGCACAGAGAAATTGTCTATAGACTCATTAATTGTTCCTCTCCACGGATATCTTTAGTAAAAGGCGAAAGATATATTCGTAGGTTTGAAGAGAAACCAGAGTAACTCTAATTTTGGAAAATAAATGACCCCTATCTCGGAAAAATGTAGTTACCCAATGGTACATTTGCGGCAACAAATTTGCAAAGTTTTCACTACTTACTCAGATCAAAACAAAAATTTTTGCTTAAATTCTTTGAAACGTAATTCTCCTGAAATTTATCATGGGAAATAAAGAAAAAAGTTTCAAAATTCATATAACAAACCCAAAATTGGTACTGGACATAGAAACATGTACAACGTTCAGTAGACGTTTGATCACAAAACGACGTACTGCGATTCATTACACGAATTTCATTTCAATTCCAATGTAAATTAAAAATTTTGTCACTATCACTTTTAAAACATGTCTTTCACGACAAAAACAAGAACAAAATCTACTGTGTACAAACGCAGCGAAGAGGAAGAAGAAAAAGAATTCGTTCAAATAAACATATACTACATTCGCGACTGTCCAACACCAGCTCCACTAACTAGTACTTCGCGAATAAACAATGCGAATAAACTTTGCAGTAAACAAATTCATATTCCTTTAGTCTTACTGCATTCGCGAAATTCAAACGCGCTTTTTACTCACACAGGCCGAAAACAAAATACATTGAAATAAGATTAAAGTAAAGTTTTGATATTATTTTTTTCTCTTAAAGTTGCATTTAAGTAGGAGATGAGGAAAAAGAAACGCACATATTACATTGAAATCAAAATAATTAAAACTTGTCATTAAAACATAACAATATTGTTTGGATAGCTAGCGCCACGCGGGCTTGGGACTTGTTTAGCATGCACGACTCCAATCATGACATGCAGTTGTGAAAACAAGCGGATGCTCAACTCAAGATGACACGGGAACGGCGATATGTATAGTATGCATTCGGATAATTAGCCAGACAGTGATCAGAGAAGACGACACAGGACATGGGACTAAAGTCGGAAATCTTTCCTGGTACTTGCTATGTGCTGGTGTTTAAATATCAATTAGCACTAGCCTGTGCTAGGAGAGAAGAACCTGACGTACAACTACATCGAATATCCGTCGCTTTTCCAGGGACCTCTTAAGTGCTAATGATTTCTAACGATTAGCACTAGCCTGTGCTTGGAGAGGAATCGGAGAGAACCAGTTACGCAGCTCAAAGGCAACAGTCGTCATGTAAGTTAAGTCAATGAATACAATGTACGATACAGGTACACATTGAACACCACACTGCAGCTTTATATTTTACCACCGTACCCACTTTGAAAAAAATATATTCGCGATTAGCATTGCACTTCGTTTACTTGCACTGATGGTTTACCTGAAAGTAAAATTTAAGAGGAACAAACTTTATATTATTGTTATGATTCCCACAGAAGTGGGCACAGAGAAATTGTCTATAGACTCATTAATTGTTCCTCTCCACGGATATCTTTAGTAAAAGGCGAAAGATATATTCGTAGGTTTGAAGAGAAACCAGAGTAACTCTAATTTTGGAAAATAAATGACCCCTATCTCGGAAAAATGTAGTTACTCAATGGTACATTTGCGGCAACAAATTTGCAAAGTTTTCACTACTTACTCAGATCAAAACAAAAATTTTTGCTTAAATTCTTTGAAACGTAATTCTCCTGAAATTTATCATGGGAAATAAAGAAAAAAGTTTCAAAATTCATATAACAAACCCAAAATTGGTACTGGACATAGAAACATGTACAACGTTCAGTAGACGTTTGATCACAAAACGACGTACTGCGATTCATTACACGAATTTCATTTCAATTCCAATGTAAATTAAAAATTTTGTCACTATCACTTTTAAAACATGTCTTTCACGACAAAAACAAGAACAAAATCTACTGTGTACAAACGCAGCGAAGAGGAAGAAGAAAAAGAATTCGTTCAAATAAACATATACTACATTCGCGACTGTCCAACACCAGCTCCACTAACTAGTACTTCGCGAATAAACAATGCGAATAAACTTTGCAGTAAACAAATTCATATTCCTTTAGTCTTACTGCATTCGCGAAATTCAAACGCGCTTTTTACTCACACAGGCCGAAAACAAAATACATTGAAATAAGATTAAAGTAAAGTTTTGATATTATTTTTTTCTCTTAAAGTTGCATTTAAGTAGGAGATGAGGAAAAAGAAACGCACATATTACATTGAAATCAAAATAATTAAAACTTGTCATTAAAACATAACAATATTGTTTGGATAGCTAGCGCCACGCGGGCTTGGGACTTGTTTAGCATGCACGACTCCAATCATGACATGCAGTTGTGAAAACAAGCGGATGCTCAACTCAAGATGACACGGGAACGGCGATATGTATAGTATGCATTCGGATAATTAGCCAGACAGTGATCAGAGAAGACGACACAGGACATGGGACTAAAGTCGGAAATCTTTCCTGGTACTTGCTATGTGCTGGTGTTTAAATATCAATTAGCACTAGCCTGTGCTAGGAGAGAAGAACCTGACGTACAACTACATCGAATATCCGTCGCTTTTCCAGGGACCTCTTAAGTGCTAATGATTTCTAACGATTAGCACTAGCCTGTGCTTGGAGAGGAATCGGAGAGAACCAGTTACGCAGCTCAAAGGCAACAGTCGTCATGTAAGTTAAGTCAATGAATACAATGTACGATACAGGTACACATTGAACACCACATTGCAGCTTTATATTTTACCACCGCACCCACTTTGAAAAAAATATATTCACGATTAGCATTGCACTTCGTTTACTTGCACTGATGGTTTACCTGAAAGTAAAATTTAAGAGGAACAAACTTTATATTAATGTTATGATTCCCACAGAAGTGGGCACAGAGAAATTGTCTATAAACTCATTAATTGTTCCTCTCCACGGATATCTTTAGTAAAAGGCGAAAGATATATTCGTGGGTTTGAAGAGAAACCAGAGTAACACTAATTTTGGAAAATAAATGACCCCTATCTCGGAAAAATGTAGTTACTCAATGGTACATTTGCGGCAACAAATTTGCAAAGTTTTCACTACTTACTCAGATCAAAACAAATATTTTTGCTTAAATTTTTTGAAACGTAATTCTCCTGAAATTTATCATGGGAAATAAAGAAAAAAGTTTCAAAATTCATATAACAAACCCAAAATTGGTACTGGACATAGAAACATGTACAACGTTCAGTAGACGTTTGATCACAAAACGACGTACTGCGATTCATTCCACGAATTTCATTTCAATTCCAATGTAAATTAAAAATTTTGTCACTATCACTTTTAAAACATGTCTTTCACGACAAAAACAAGAACAAAATCTACTGTGTACAAACGCAGCGAAGAGGAAGAAGAAAAAGAATTCGTTCAAATAAACATATACTACATTCGCGACTGTCCAACACCAACTCCACTAACTAGTACTTCGCGAATAAACAATGCGAATAAACTTGGCAGTAAACAAATTCATATTCCTTTAGTCTTACTGCATTCGCGAAATTCAAACGCGCTTTTTACTCACACAGGCCGAAAACAAAATACATTGAAATAAGATTAAAGTAAAGTTTTGATATTATTTTTTTCTCTTAAAGTTGCATTTAAGTAGGAGATGAGGAAAAAGAAACGCACATATTACATTGAAATCAAAATAATTAAAACTTGTCATTAAAACATAACAATATTGTTTGGATAGCTAGCGCCACGCGGGCTTGGGACTTGTTTAGCATGCACGACTCCAATCATGACATGCAGTTGTGAAAACAAGCGGATGCTCAACTCAAGATGACACGGGAACGGCGATATGTATAGTATGCATTCGGATAATTAGCCAGACAGTGGTCAGAGAAGACGACACAGGACATGGGACTAAAGTCGGAAATCTTTCCTGGTACTTGCTATGTGCTGGTGTTTAAATATCAATTAGCACTAGCCTGTTCTGGGAGAGAAGAACCTGACGGACAACTACATCGAATATCCGTCGCTTTTCCAGGGACCTCTTAAGTGCTAATGATTTCTATCGATTAGCACTAGCCTGTGCTTGGAGAGGAATCGGAGAGAACCAGTTACGCAGCTCAAAGGCAACAGTCGTCATGTAAGTTAAGTCAATGAATACAATGTACGATACAGGTACACATTGAACACCACACTGCAGCTTTATATTTTACCACCGTACCCACTTTGCAAAAAATATATTCGCGATTAGCATTGCACTTCGTTTACTTGCACTGATGGTTTACCTGAAAGTAAAATTTAAGAGGAACAAACTTTATATTATTGTTATGATTCCCACAGAAGTGGGCACAGAGAAATTGTCTATAGACTCATTAATTGTTCCTCTCCACGGATATCTTTAGTAAAAGGCGAAAGATATATTCGTGGGTTTGAAGAGAAACCAGAGTAACACTAATTTTGGAAAATAAATGACCCCTATCTCGGAAAAATGTAGTTACTCAATGGTACATTTGCGGCAACAAATTTGCAAAGTTTTCACTACTTACTCAGATCAAAACAAAAATTTTTGCTTAAATTCTTTGAAACGTTATTCTCCTGAAATTTATCATGGGAAATAAAGAAAAAAGTTTCAAAATTCATATAACAAACCCAAAATTGGTACTTGACATAGAAACATGTACAACGTTCAGTAGACGTTTGATCACAAAACGACGTACTGCGATTCATTACACGAATTTCAGTTCAATTCCAATGCAAATTAAAAATTTTGTCACTATCACTTTTAAAACATGTCTTTCACGACAAAAACAAGAACAAAATCTACTGTGTACAAACGCAGCGAAGAGGAAGAAGAAAAAGAATTCGTTCAAATAAACATATACTACATTCGCGACTGTCCAACACCAGCTCCACTAACTAGTACTTCGCGAATAAACAATGCGAATAAACTTTGCAGTAAACACATTCATATTCCTTTAGTCTTACTGCATTCGCGAAATTCAAACGCGCTTTTTACTCACACAGGCCGAAAACAAAATACATTGAAATAAGATTAAAGTAAAGTTTTGATATTATTTTTTTCTCTTAAAGTTGCATTTAAGTAGGAGATGAGGAAAAAGAAACGCACATATTACATTGAAATCAAAATAATTAAAACTTGTCATTAAAACATAACAATATTGTTTGGATAGCTAGCGCCACGCGGGCTTGGGACTTGTTTAGCATGCACGATTCCAATCATGACATGCAGTTGTGAAAACAAGCGGATGCTCAACTCAAGATGACACGGGAACGGCGATATGTATAGTATGCATTCGGATAATTAGCCAGACAGTGATCAGAGAAGACGACACAGGACATGGGACTAAAGTCGGAAATCTTTCCTGGTACTTGCTATGTGCTGGTGTTTAAATATCAATTAGCACTAGCCTGTGCTAGGAGAGAAGAACCTGACGGACAACTACATCGAATATCCGTCGCTTTTCCAGGGACCTCTTAAGTGCTAATGATTTCTAACGATTAGCACTAGCCTGTGCTTGGAGAGGAATCGGAGAGAACCAGTTACGCAGCTCAAAGGCAACAGTCGTCATGTAAGTTAAGTCAATGAATACAATGTACGATACAGGTACACATTGAAAACCACATTGCAGCTTTATATTTTACCACCGCACCCACTTTGAAAAAAATATATTCACGATTAGCATTGCACTTCGTTTACTTGCACTGATGGTTTACCTGAAAGTAAAATTTAAGAGGAACAAACTTTATATTATTGTTATGATTCCCACAGAAGTGGGCACAGAGAAATTGTCTATAGACTCATTAATTGTTCCTCTCCACGGATATCTTTAGTAAAAGGCGAAAGATATATTCGTGGGTTTGAAGAGAAACCAGAGTAACACTAATTTTGGAAAATAAATGACCCCTATCTCGGAAAAATGTAGTTACTCAATGGTACATTTGCGGCAACAAATTTGCAAAGTTTTCACTACTTACTCAGATCAAAACAAAAATTTTTGCTTAAATTCTTTGAAACGTAATTCTCCTGAAATTTATCATGGGAAATAAAGAAAAAAGTTTCAAAATTCATATAACAAACCCAAAATTGGTACTTGACATAGAAACATGTACAACATTCAGTAGACGTTTGATCACAAAACGACGTACTGCGATTCATTACACGAATTTCAGTTCAATTCCAATGTAAATTAAAAATTTTGTCACTATCACTTTTAAAACATGTCTTTCACGACAAAAACAAGAACAAAATCTACTGTGTACAAACGCAGCGAAGAGGAAGAAGAAAAAGAATTCGTTCAAATAAACATATACTACATTCGCGACTGTCCAACACCAGCTCCACTAACTAGTACTTCGCGAATAAACAATGCGAATAAACTTTGCAGTAAACAAATTCATATTCCTTTAGTCTTACTGCATTCGCGAAATTCAAACGCGCTTTTTACTCACACAGGCCGAAAACAAAATACATTGAAATAAGATTAAAGTAAAGTTTTGATATTATTTTTTTCTCTTAAAGTTGCATTTAAGTAGGAGATGAGGAAAAAGAAACGCACATATTACATTGAAATCAAAATAATTAAAACTTGTCATTAAAACATAACAATATTGTTTGGATAGCTAGCGCCACGCGGGCTTGGGACTTGTTTAGCATGCACGACTCCAATCATGACATGCAGTTGTGAAAACAAGCGGATGCTCAACTCAAGATGACACGGGAACGGCGATATGTATAGTATGCATTCGGATAATTAGCCAGACAGTGATCAGAGAAGACGACACAGGACATGGGACTAAAGTCGGAAATCTTTCCTGGTACTTGCTATGTGCTGGTGTTTAAATATCAATTAGCACTAGCCTGTTCTGGGAGAGAAGAACCTGACGGACAACTACATCGAATATCCGTCGCTTTTCCAGGGACCTCTTAAGTGCTAATGATTTCTAACGATTAGCACTAGCCTGTGCTTGGAGAGGAATCGGAGAGAACCAGTTACGCAGCTCAAAGGCAACAGTCGTCATGTAAGTTAAGTCAATGAATACAATGTACGATACAGGTACACATTGAACACCACATTGCAGCTTTATATTTTACCACCGCACCCACTTTGAAAAAATATATTCACGATTAGCATTGCACTTCGTTTACTTGCACTGATGGTTTACCTGAAAGTAAAATTTAAGAGGAACAAACTTTATATTATTGTTATGATTCCCACAGAAGTGGGCACAGAGAAATTGTCTATAGACTCATTAATTGTTCCTCTCCACGGATATCTTTAGTAAAAGGCGAAAGATATATTCGTGGGTTTGAAGAGAAACCAGAGTAACACTAATTTTGGAAAATAAATGACCCCTATCTCGGAAAAATGTAGTTACTCAATGGTACATTTGCGGCAACAAATTTGCAAAGTTTTCACTACTTACTCAGATCAAAACAAAAATTTTTGCTTAAATTCTTTGAAACGTAATTCTCCTGAAATTTATCATGGGAAATAAAGAAAAAAGTTTCAAAATTCACTTAACAAACCCAAAATTGGTACTTGACATAGAAACATGTACAACGTTCAGTAGACGTTTGATCACAAAACGACGTACTGCGATTCATTACACGAATTTCAGTTCAATTCCAATGCAAATTAAAAATTTTGTCACTATCACCTTTAAAACATGTCTTTCACGACAAAAACAAGAACAAAATCTACTGTGTACAAACGCAGCGAAGAGGAAGAAGAAAAAGAATTCGTTCAAATAAACATATACTACATTCGCGACTGTCCAACACCAGCTCCACTAACTAGTACTTCGCGAATAAACAATGCGAATAAACTTTGCAGTAAACAAATTCATATTCCTTTAGTCTTACTGCATTCGCGAAATTCAAACGCGCTTTTTACTCACACAGGCCGAAAACAAAATACATTGAAATAAGATTAAAGTAAAGTTTTGATATTATTTTTTTCTCTTAAAGTTGCATTTAAGTAGGAGATGAGGAAAAAGAAACGCACATATTACATTGAAATCAAAATAATTAAAACTTGTCATTAAAACATAACAATATTGTTTGGATAGCTAGCGCCACGCGGGCTTGGGACTTGTTTAGCATGCACGACTCCAATCATGACATGCAGTTGTGAAAACAAGCGGATGCTCAACTCAAGATGACACGGGAACGGCGATATGTATAGTATGCATTCGGATAATTAGCCAGACAGTGATCAGAGAAGACGACACAGGACATGGGACTAAAGTCGGAAATCTTTCCTGGTACTTGCTATGTGCTGGTGTTTAAATATCAATTAGCACTAGCCTGTGCTAGGAGAGAAGAACCTGACGGACAACTACATCGAATATCCGTCGCTTTTCCAGGGACCTGTTAAGTGCTAATGATTTCTAACGATTAGCACTAGCCTGTGCTTGGAGAGGAATCGGAGAGAACCAGTTACGCAGCTCAAAGGCAACAGTCGTCATGTAAGTTAAGTCAATGAATACAATGTACGATACAGGTACACATTGAACACCACACTGCAGCTTTATATTTTACCACCGTACCCACTTTGAAAAAAATATATTCGCGATTAGCATTGCACTTCGTTTACTTGCACTGATGGTTTACCTGAAAGTAAAATTTAAGAGGAACAAACTTTATATTATTGTTATGATTCCCACAGAAGTGGGCACAGAGAAATTGTCTATAGACTCATTAATTGTTCCTCTCCACGGATATCTTTAGTAAAAGGCGAAAGATATATTCGTGGGTTTGAAGAGAAACCAGAGTAACACTAATTTTGGAAAATAAATGACCCCTATCTCGGAAAAATGTAGTTACTCAATGGTACATTTGCGGCAACAAATTTGCAAAGTTTTCACTACTTACTCAGATCAAAACAAAAATTTTTGCTTAAATTCTTTGAAACGTTATTCTCCTGAAATTTATCATGGGAAATAAAGAAAAAAGTTTCAAAATTCATATAACAAACCCAAAATTGGTACTTGACATAGAAACATGTACAACGTTCAGTAGACGTTTGATCACAAAACGACGTACTGCGATTCATTACACGAATTTCAGTTCAATTCCAATGTAAATTAAAAATTTTGTCACTATCACTTTTAAAACATGTCTTTCACGACAAAAACAAGAACAAAATCTACTGTGTACAAACGCAGCGAAGAGGAAGAAGAAAAAGAATTCGTTCAAATAAACATATACTACATTCGCGACTGTCCAACACCAGCTCCACTAACTAGTACTTCGCGAATAAACAATGCGAATAAACTTTGCAGTAAACAAATTCATATTCCTTTAGTCTTACTGCATTCGCGAAATTCAAACGCGCTTTTTACTCACACAGGCCGAAAACAAAATACATTAAAATAAGATTAAAGTAAAGTTTTGATATTATTTTTTTCTCTTAAAGTTGCATTTAAGTAGGAGATGAGGAAAAAGAAACGCACATATTACATTGAAATCAAAATAATTAAAACTTGTCATTAAAACATAACAATATTGTTTGGATAGCTAGCGCCACGCGGGCTTGGGACTTGTTTAGCATGCACGACTCCAATCATGACATGCAGTTGTGAAAACAAGCGGATGCTCAACTCAAGATGACACGGGAACGGCGATATGTATAGTATGCATTCGGATAATTAGCCAGACAGTGATCAGAGAAGACGACACAGGACATGGGACTAAAGTCGGAAATCTTTCCTGGTACTTGCTATGTGCTGGTGTTTAAATATCAATTAGCACTAGCCTGTGCTAGGAGAGAAGAACCTGACGTACAACTACATCGAATATCCGTCGCTTTTCCAGGGACCTCTTAAGTGCTAATGATTTCTAACGATTAGCACTAGCCTGTGCTTGGAGAGGAATCGGAGAGAACCAGTTACGCAGCTCAAAGGCAACAGTCGTCATGTAAGTTAAGTCAATGAATACAATGTACGATACAGGTACACATTGAACACCACATTGCAGCTTTATATTTTACCACCGCACCCACTTTGAAAAAAATATATTCACGATTAGCATTGCACTTCGTTTACTTGCACTGATGGTTTACCTGAAAGTAAAATTTAAGAGGAACAAACTTTATATTAATGTTATGATTCCCACAGAAGTGGGCACAGAGAAATTGTCTATAAACTCATTAATTGTTCCTCTCCACGGATATCTTTAGTAAAAGGCGAAAGATATATTCGTGGGTTTGAAGAGAAACCAGAGTAACACTAATTTTGGAAAATAAATGACCCCTATCTCGGAAAAATGTAGTTACTCAATGGTACATTTGCGGCAACAAATTTGCAAAGTTTTCACTACTTACTCAGATCAAAACAAATATTTTTGCTTAAATTTTTTGAAACGTAATTCTCCTGAAATTTATCATGGGAAATAAAGAAAAAAGTTTCAAAATTCATATAAAAAACCCAAAATTGGTACTGGACATAGAAACATGTACAACGTTCAGTAGACGTTTGATCACAAAACGACGTACTGCGATTCATTACACGAATTTCATTTCAATTCCAATGCAAATTAAAAATTTTGTCACTATCACTTTTAAAACATGTCTTTCACGACAAAAACAAGAACAAAATCTACTGTGTACAAACGCAGCGAAGAGGAAGAAGAAAAAGAATTCGTTCAAATAAACATATACTACATTCGCGACTGTCCAACACCAACTCCACTAACTAGTACTTCGCGATTAAACAATGCGAATAAACTTGGCAGTAAAGAAATTCATATTCCTTTAGTCTTACTGCATTCGCGAAATTCAAACGCGCTTTTTACTCACACAGGCCGAAAACAAAATACATTGAAAATAAGATTAAAGTAAAGTTTTGATATTATTTTTTTCTCTTAAAGTTGCATTTAAGTAGGAGATGAGGAAAAAGAAACGCACATATTACATTGAAATCAAAATAATTAAAACTTGTCATTAAAACATAACAATATTGTTTGGATAGCTAGCGCCACGCGGGCTTGGGACTTGTTTAGCATGCACGACTCCAATCATGACATGCAGTTGTGAAAACAAGCGGATGCTCAACTCAAGATGACACGGGAACGGCGATATGTATAGTATGCATTCGGATAATTAGCCAGACAGTGATCAGAGAAGACGACACAGGACATGGGACTAAAGTCGGAAATCTTTCCTGGTACTTGCTATGTGCTGGTGTTTAAATATCAATTAGCACTAGCCTGTGCTAGGAGAGAAGAACCTGACGGACAACTACATCGAATATCCGTCGCTTTTCCAGGGACCTGTTAAGTGCTAATGATTTCTAACGATTAGCACTAGCCTGTGCTTGGAGAGGAATCGGAGAGAACCAGTTACGCAGCTCAAAGGCAACAGTCGTCATGTAAGTTAAGTCAATGAATACAATGTACGATACAGGTACACATTGAACACCACACTGCAGCTTTATATTTTACCACCGTACCCACTTTGAAAAAATATATTCGCGATTAGCATTGCACTTCGTTTACTTGCACTGATGGTTTACCTGAAAGTAAAATTTAAGAGGAACAAACTTTATATTATTGTTATGATTCCCACAGAAGTGGGCACAGAGAAATTGTCTATAGACTCATTAATTGTTCCTCTCCACGGATATCTTTAGTAAAAGGCGAAAGATATATTCGTGGGTTTGAAGAGAAACCAAAGTAACTCTAATTTTGGAAAATAAATGACCCCTATCTCGGAAAAATGTAGTTACTCAATGGTACATTTGCGGCAACAAATTTGCAAAGTTTTCACTACTTACTCAGATCAAAACAAAAATTTTTGCTTAAATTCTTTGAAACGTAATTCTCCTGAAATTTATCATGGGAAATAAAGAAAAAAGTTTCAAAATTCATATAACAAACCCAAAATTGGTACTGGACATAGAAACATGTACAACGTTCAGTAGACGTTTGATCACAAAACGACGTACTGCGATTCATTACACGAATTTCAGTTCAATTCCAATGCAAATTAAAAATTTTGTCACTATCACTTTTAAAACATGTCTTTCACGACAAAAACAAGAACAAAATCTACTGTGTACAAACGCAGCGAAGAGGAAGAAGAAAAAGAATTCGTTCAAATAAACATATACTACATTCGCGACTGTCCAACACCAGCTCCACTAACTAGTACTTCGCGAATAAACAATGCGAATAAACTTTGCAGTAAACAAATTCATATTCCTTTAGTCTTACTGCATTCGCGAAATTCAAACGCGCTTTTTACTCACACAGGCCGAAAACAAAATACATTGAAATAAGATTAAAGTAAAGTTTTGATATTATTTTTTTCTCTTAAAGTTGCATTTAAGTAGGAGATGAGGAAAAAGAAACGCACATATTACATTGAAATCAAAATAATTAAAACTTGTCATTAAAACATAACAATATTGTTTGGATAGCTAGCGCCACGCGGGCTTGGGACTTGTTTAGCATGCACGACTCCAATCATGACATGCAGTTGTGAAAACAAGCGGATGCTCAACTCAAGATGACACGGGAACGGCGATATGTATAGTATGCATTCGGATAATTAGCCAGACAGTGATCAGAGAAGACGACACAGGACATGGGACTAAAGTCGGAAATCTTTCCTGGTACTTGCTATGTGCTGGTGTTTAAATATCAATTAGCACTAGCCTGTGCTAGGAGAGAAGAACCTGACGGACAACTACATCGAATATCCGTCGCTTTTCCAGGGACCTGTTAAGTGCTAATGATTTCTAACGATTAGCACTAGCCTGTGCTTGGAGAGGAATCGGAGAGAACCAGTTACGCAGCTCAAAGGCAACAGTCGTCATGTAAGTTAAGTCAATGAATACAATGTACGATACAGGTACACATTGAACACCACACTGCAGCTTTATATTTTACCACCGTACCCACTTTGAAAAAAATATATTCGCGATTAGCATTGCACTTCGTTTACTTGCACTGATGGTTTACCTGAAAGTAAAATTTAAGAGGAACAAACTTTATATTATTGTTATGATCCCCACAGAAGTGGGCACAGAGAAATTGTCTATAGACTCATTAATTGTTCCTCTCCACGGATATCTTTAGTAAAAGGCGAAAGATATATTCGTGGGTTTGAAGAGAAACCAGAGTAACACTAATTTTGGAAAATAAATGACCCCTATCTCGGAAAAATGTAGTTACTCAATGGTACATTTGCGGCAACAAATTTGCAAAGTTTTCACTACTTACTCAGATCAAAACAAAAATTTTTGCTTAAATTCTTTGAAACGTAATTCTCCTGAAATTTATCATGGGAAATAAAGAAAAAAGTTTCAAAATTCATATAACAAACCCAAAATTGGTACTTGACATAGAAACATGTACAACGTTCAGTAGACGTTTGATCACAAAACGACGTACTGCGATTCATTACACGAATTTCAGTTCAATTCCAATGCAAATTAAAAATTTTGTCACTATCACTTTTAAAACATGTCTTTCACGACAAAAACAAGAACAAAATCTACTGTGTACAAACGCAGCGAAGAGGAAGAAGAAAAAGAATTCGTTCAAATAAACATATACTACATTCGCGACTGTCCAACACCAGCTCCACTAACTAGTACTTCGCGAATAAACAATGCGAATAAACTTTGCAGTAAACAAATTCATATTCCTTTAGTCTTACTGCATTCGCGAAATTCAAACGCGCTTTTTACTCACACAGGCCGAAAACAAAATACATTGAAATAAGATTAAAGTAAAGTTTTGATATTATTTTTTTCTCTTAAAGTTGCATTTAAGTAGGAGATGAGGAAAAAGAAACGCACATATTACATTGAAATCAAAATAATTAAAACTTGTCATTAAAACATAACAATATTGTTTGGATAGCTAGCGCCACGCGGGCTTGGGACTTGTTTAGCATGCACGACTCCAATCATGACATGCAGTTGTGAAAACAAGCGGATGCTCAACTCAAGATGACACGGGAACGGCGATATGTATAGTATGCATTCGGATAATTAGCCAGACAGTGATCAGAGAAGACGACACAGGACATGGGACTAAAGTCGGAAATCTTTCCTGGTACTTGCTATGTGCTGGTGTTTAAATATCAATTAGCACTAGCCTGTGCTAGGAGAGAAGAACCTGACGGACAACTACATCGAATATCCGTCGCTTTTCCAGGGACCTGTTAAGTGCTAATGATTTCTAACGATTAGCACTAGCCTGTGCTTGGAGAGGAATCGGAGAGAACCAGTTACGCAGCTCAAAGGCAACAGTCGTCATGTAAGTTAAGTCAATGAATACAATGTACGATACAGGTACACATTGAACACCACATTGCAGCTTTATATTTTACCACCGCACCCACTTTGAAAAAAATATATTCACGATTAGCATTGCACTTCGTTTACTTGCACTGATGGTTTACCTGAAAGTAAAATTTAAGAGGAACAAACTTTATATTAATGTTATGATTCCCACAGAAGTGGGCACAGAGAAATTGTCTATAAACTCATTAATTGTTCCTCTCCACGGATATCTTTAGTAAAAGGCGAAAGATATATTCGTGGGTTTGAAGAGAAACCAGAGTAACACTAATTTTGGAAAATAAATGACCCCTATCTCGGAAAAATGTAGTTACTCAATGGTACATTTGCGGCAACAAATTTGCAAAGTTTTCACTACTTACTCAGATCAAAACAAATATTTTTGCTTAAATTTTTTGAAACGTAATTCTCCTGAAATTTATCATGGGAAATAAAGAAAAAAGTTTCAAAATTCATATAACAAACCCAAAATTGGTACTGGACATAGAAACATGTACAACGTTCAGTAGACGTTTGATCACAAAACGACGTACTGCGATTCATTACACGAATTTCATTTCAATTCCAATGCAAATTAAAAATTTTGTCACTATCACTTTTAAAACATGTCTTTCACGACAAAAACAAGAACAAAATCTACTGTGTACAAACGCAGCGAAGAGGAAGAAGAAAAAGAATTCGTTCAAATAAACATATACTACATTCGCGACTGTCCAACACCAACTCCACTAACTAGTACTTCGCGATTAAACAATGCGAATAAACTTGGCAGTAAAGAAATTCATATTCCTTTAGTCTTACTGCATTCGCGAAATTCAAACGCGCTTTTTACTCACACAGGCCGAAAACAAAATACATTGAAAATAAGATTAAAGTAAAGTTTTGATATTATTTTTTTCTCTTAAAGTTGCATTTAAGTAGGAGATGAGGAAAAAGAAACGCACATATTACATTGAAATCAAAATAATTAAAACATGTCATTAAAACATAACAATATTGTTTGGATAGCTAGCGCCACGCGGGCTTGGGACTTGTTTAGCATGCACGACTCCAATCATGACATGCAGTTGTGAAAACAAGCGGATGCTCAACTCAAGATGACACGGGAACGGCGATATGTATAGTATGCATTCGGATAATTAGCCAGACAGTGATCAGAGAAGACGACACAGGACATGGGACTAAAGTCGGAAATCTTTCCTGGTACTTGCTATGTGCTGGTGTTTAAATATCAATTAGCACTAGCCTGTGCTAGGAGAGAAGAACCTGACGGACAACTACATCGAATATCCGTCGCTTTTCCAGGGACCTCTTAAGTGCTAATGATTTCTAACGATTAGCACTAGCCTGTGCTTGGAGAGGAATCGGAGAGAACCAGTTACGCAGCTCAAAGGCAACAGTCGTCATGTAAGTTAAGTCAATGAATACAATGTACGATACAGGTACACATTGAACACCACACTGCAGCTTTATATTTTACCACCGCACCCACTTTGAAAAAAATATATTCGCGATTAGCATTGCACTTCGTTTACTTGCACTGATGGTTTACCTGAAAGTAAAATTTAAGAGGAACAAACTTTATATTATTGTTATGATCCCCACAGAAGTGGGCACAGAGAAATTGTCTATAGACTCATTAATTGTTCCTCTCCACGGATATCTTTAGTAAAAGGCGAAAGATATATTCGTGGGTTTGAAGAGAAACCAGAGTAACACTAATTTTGGAAAATAAATGACCCCTATCTCGGAAAAATGTAGTTACTCAATGGTACATTTGCGGCAACAAATTTGCAAAGTTTTCACTACTTACTCAGATCAAAACAAAAATTTTTGCTTAAATTCTTTGAAACGTAATTCTCCTGAAATTTATCATGGGAAATAAAGAAAAAAGTTTCAAAATTCATATAACAAACCCAAAATTGGTACTTGACATAGAAACATGTACAACGTTCAGTAGACGTTTGATCACAAAACGACGTACTGCGATTCATTACACGAATTTCAGTTCAATTCCAATGCAAATTAAAAATTTTGTCACTATCACTTTTAAAACATGTCTTTCACGACAAAAACAAGAACAAAATCTACTGTGTACAAACGCAGCGAAGAGGAAGAAGAAAAAGAATTCGTTCAAATAAACATATACTACATTCGCGACTGTCCAACACCAGCTCCACTAACTAGTACTTCGCGAATAAACAATGCGAATAAACTTTGCAGTAAACAAATTCATATTCCTTTAGTCTTACTGCATTCGCGAAATTCAAACGCGCTTTTTACTCACACAGGCCGAAAACAAAATACATTGAAATAAGATTAAAGTAAAGTTTTGATATTATTTTTTTCTCTTAAAGTTGCATTTAAGTAGGAGATGAGGAAAAAGAAACGCACATATTACATTGAAATCAAAATAATTAAAACTTGTCATTAAAACATAACAATATTGTTTGGATAGCTAGCGCCACGCGGGCTTGGGACTTGTTTAGCATGCACGACTCCAATCATGACATGCAGTTGTGAAAACAAGCGGATGCTCAACTCAAGATGACACGGGAACGGCGATATGTATAGTATGCATTCGGATAATTAGCCAGACAGTGATCAGAGAAGACGACACAGGACATGGGACTAAAGTCGGAAATCTTTCCTGGTACTTGCTATGTGCTGGTGTTTAAATATCAATTAGCACTAGCCTGTGCTAGGAGAGAAGAACCTGACGTACAACTACATCGAATATCCGTCGCTTTTCCAGGGACCTCTTAAGTGCTAATGATTTCTAACGATTAGCACTAGCCTGTGCTTGGAGAGGAATCGGAGAGAACCAGTTACGCAGCTCAAAGGCAACAGTCGTCATGTAAGTTAAGTCAATGAATACAATGTACGATACAGGTACACATTGAACACCACATTGCAGCTTTATATTTTACCACCGCACCCACTTTGAAAAAAATATATTCACGATTAGCATTGCACTTCGTTTACTTGCACTGATGGTTTACCTGAAAGTAAAATTTAAGAGGAACAAACTTTATATTAATGTTATGATTCCCACAGAAGTGGGCACAGAGAAATTGTCTATAAACTCATTAATTGTTCCTCTCCACGGATATCTTTAGTAAAAGGCGAAAGATATATTCGTGGGTTTGAAGAGAAACCAGAGTAACACTAATTTTGGAAAATAAATGACCCCTATCTCGGAAAAATGTAGTTACTCAATGGTACATTTGCGGCAACAAATTTGCAAAGTTTTCACTACTTACTCAGATCAAAACAAATATTTTTGCTTAAATTTTTTGAAACGTAATTCTCCTGAAATTTATCATGGGAAATAAAGAAAAAAGTTTCAAAATTCATATAACAAACCCAAAATTGGTACTGGACATAGAAACATGTACAACGTTCAGTAGACGTTTGATCACAAAACGACGTACTGCGATTCATTACACGAATTTCATTTCAATTCCAATGCAAATTAAAAATTTTGTCACTATCACTTTTAAAACATGTCTTTCACGACAAAAACAAGAACAAAATCTACTGTGTACAAACGCAGCGAAGAGGAAGAAGAAAAAGAATTCGTTCAAATAAACATATACTACATTCGCGACTGTCCAACACCAACTCCACTAACTAGTACTTCGCGATTAAACAATGCGAATAAACTTGGCAGTAAAGAAATTCATATTCCTTTAGTCTTACTGCATTCGCGAAATTCAAACGCGCTTTTTACTCACACAGGCCGAAAACAAAATACATTGAAAATAAGATTAAAGTAAAGTTTTGATATTATTTTTTTCTCTTAAAGTTGCATTTAAGTAGGAGATGAGGAAAAAGAAACGCACATATTACATTGAAATCAAAATAATTAAAACATGTCATTAAAACATAACAATATTGTTTGGATAGCTAGCGCCACGCGGGCTTGGGACTTGTTTAGCATGCACGACTCCAATCATGACATGCAGTTGTGAAAACAAGCGGATGCTCAACTCAAGATGACACGGGAACGGCGATATGTATAGTATGCATTCGGATAATTAGCCAGACAGTGATCAGAGAAGACGACACAGGACATGGGACTAAAGTCGGAAATCTTTCCTGGTACTTGCTATGTGCTGGTGTTTAAATATCAATTAGCACTAGCCTGTGCTAGGAGAGAAGAACCTGACGGACAACTACATCGAATATCCGTCGCTTTTCCAGGGACCTCTTAAGTGCTAATGATTTCTAACGATTAGCACTAGCCTGTGCTTGGAGAGGAATCGGAGAGAACCAGTTACGCAGCTCAAAGGCAACAGTCGTCATGTAAGTTAAGTCAATGAATACAATGTACGATACAGGTACACATTGAACACCACACTGCAGCTTTATATTTTACCACCGTACCCACTTTGAAAAAAATATATTCGCGATTAGCATTGCACTTCGTTTACTTGCACTGATGGTTTACCTGAAAGTAAAATTTAAGAGGAACAAACTTTATATTATTGTTATGATTCCCACAGAAGTGGGCACAGAGAAATTGTCTATAGACTCATTAATTGTTCCTCTCCACGGATATCTTTAGTAAAAGGCGAAAGATATATTCGTGGGTTTGAAGAGAAACCAGAGTAACTCTAATTTTGGAAAATAAATGACCCCTATCTCGGAAAAATGTAGTTACTCAATGGTACATTTGCGGCAACAAATTTGCAAAGTTTTCACTACTTACTCAGATCAAAACAAAAATTTTTGCTTAAATTCTTTGAAACGTAATTCTCCTGAAATTTATCATGGGAAATAAAGAAAAAAGTTTCAAAATTCATATAACAAACCCAAAATTGGTACTTGACATAGAAACATGTACAACGTTCAGTAGACGTTTGATCACAAAACGACGTACTGCGATTCATTACACGAATTTCATTTCAATTCCAATGTAAATTAAAAATTTTGTCACTATCACTTTTAAAACATGTCTTTCACGACAAAAACAAGAACAAAATCTACTGTGTACAAACGCAGCGAAGAGGAAGAAGAAAAAGAATTCGTTCAAATAAACATATACTACATTCGCGACTGTCCAACACCAGCTCCACTAACTAGTACTTCGCGAATAAACAATGCGAATAAACTTTGCAGTAAACAAATTCATATTCCTTTAGTCTTACTGCATTCGCGAAATTCAAACGCGCTTTTTACTCACACAGGCCGAAAACAAAATACATTGAAATAAGATTAAAGTAAAGTTTTGATATTATTTTTTTCTCTTAAAGTTGCATTTAAGTAGGAGATGAGGAAAAAGAAACGCACATATTACATTGAAATCAAAATAATTAAAACTTGTCATTAAAACATAACAATATTGTTTGGATAGCTAGCGCCACGCGGGCTTGGGACTTGTTTAGCATGCACGACTCCAATCATGACATGCAGTTGTGAAAACAAGCGGATGCTCAACTCAAGATGACACGGGAACGGCGATATGTATAGTATGCATTCGGATAATTAGCCAGACAGTGATCAGAGAAGACGACACAGGACATGGGACTAAAGTCGGAAATCTTTCCTGGTACTTGCTATGTGCTGGTGTTTAAATATCAATTAGCAATAGCCTGTGCTAGGAGAGAAGAACCTGACGTACAACTACATCGAATATCCGTCGCTTTTCCAGGGACCTCTTAAGTGCTAATGATTTCTAACGATTAGCACTAGCCTGTGCTTGGAGAGGAATCGGAGAGAACCAGTTACGCAGCTCAAAGGCAACAGTCGTCATGTAAGTTAAGTCAATGAATACAATGTACGATACAGGTACACATTGAACACCACATTGCAGCTTTATATTTTACCACCGCACCCACTTTGAAAAAAATATATTCACGATTAGCATTGCACTTCGTTTACTTGCACTGATGGTTTACCTGAAAGTAAAATTTAAGAGGAACAAACTTTATATTATTGTTATGATTCCCACAGAAGTGGGCACAGAGAAATTGTCTATAGACTCATTAATTGTTCCTCTCCACGGATATCTTTAGTAAAAGGCGAAAGATATATTCGTGGGTTTGAAGAGAAACCAGAGTAACACTAATTTTGGAAAATAAATGACCCCTATCTCGGAAAAATGTAGTTACTCAATGGTACATTTGCGGCAACACATTTGCAAAGTTTTCACTACTTACTCAGATCAAAACAAATATTTCTGCTTAAATTCTTTGAAACGTAATTCTCCTGAAATTTATCATGGGAAATAAAGAAAAAAGTTTCAAAATTCATATAACAAACCCAAAATTGGTACTGGACATAGAAACATGTACAACGTTCAGTAGACGTTTGATCACAAAACGACGTACTGCGATTCATTACACGAATTTCATTTCAATTCCAATGCAAATTAAAAATTTTGTCACTATCACTTTTAAAACATGTCTTTCACGACAAAAACAAGAACAAAATCTACTGTGTACAAACGCAGCGAAGAGGAAGAAGAAAAAGAATTCGTTCAAATAAACATATACTACATTCGCGACTGTCCAACACCAACTCCACTAACTAGTACTTCGCGAATAAACAATGCGAATAAACTTGGCAGTAAACAAATTCATATTCCTTTAGTCTTACTGCATTCGCGAAATTCAAACGCGCTTTTTACTCACACAGGCCGAAAACAAAATACATTGAAATAAGATTAAAGTAAAGTTTTGATATTATTTTTTCTCTTAAAGTTGCATTTAAGTAGGAGATGAGGAAAAAGAAACGCACATATTACATTGAAATCAAAATAATTAAAACATGTCATTAAAACATAACAATATTGTTTGGATAGCTAGCGCCACGCGGGCTTGGGACTTGTTTAGCATGCACGACTCCAATCATGACATGCAGTTGTGAAAACAAGCGGATGCTCAACTCAAGATGACACGGGAACGGCGATATGTATAGTATGCATTCGGATAATTAGCCAGACAGTGATCAGAGAAGACGACACAGGACATGGGACTAAAGTCGGAAATCTTTCCTGGTACTTGCTATGTGCTGGTGTTTAAATATCAATTAGCACTAGCCTGTGCTAGGAGAGAAGAACCTGACGGACAACTACATCGAATATCCGTCGCTTTTCCAGGGACCTCTTAAGTGCTAATGATTTCTAACGATTAGCACTAGCCTGTGCTTGGAGAGGAATCGGAGAGAACCAGTTACGCAGCTCAAAGGCAACAGTCGTCATGTAAGTTAAGTCAATGAATACAATGTACGATACAGGTACACATTGAACACCACACTGCAGCTTTATATTTTACCACCGTACCCACTTTGAAAAAAATATATTCGCGATTAGCATTGCACTTCGTTTACTTGCACTGATGGTTTACCTGAAAGTAAAATTTAAGAGGAACAAACTTTATATTATTGTTATGATTCCCACAGAAGTGGGCACAGAGAAATTGTCTATAGACTCATTAATTGTTCCTCTCCACGGATATCTTTAGTAAAAGGCGAAAGATATATTCGTGGGTTTGAAGAGAAACCAGAGTAACTCTAATTTTGGAAAATAAATGACCCCTATCTCGGAAAAATGTAGTTACTCAATGGTACATTTGCGGCAACAAATTTGCAAAGTTTTCACTACTTACTCAGATCAAAACAAAAATTTTTGCTTAAATTCTTTGAAACGTAATTCTCCTGAAATTTATCATGGGAAATAAAGAAAAAAGTTTCAAAATTCATATAACAAACCCAAAATTGGTACTTGACATAGAAACATGTACAACGTTCAGTAGACGTTTGATCACAAAACGACGTACTGCGATTCATTACACGAATTTCATTTCAATTCCAATGTAAATTAAAAATTTTGTCACTATCACTTTTAAAACATGTCTTTCACGACAAAAACAAGAACAAAATCTACTGTGTACAAACGCAGCGAAGAGGAAGAAGAAAAAGAATTCGTTCAAATAAACATATACTACATTCGCGACTGTCCAACACCAGCTCCACTAACTAGTACTTCGCGAATAAACAATGCGAATAAACTTTGCAGTAAACAAATTCATATTCCTTTAGTCTTACTGCATTCGCGAAATTCAAACGCGCTTTTTACTCACACAGGCCGAAAACAAAATACATTGAAATAAGATTAAAGTAAAGTTTTGATATTATTTTTTTCTCTTAAAGTTGCATTTAAGTAGGAGATGAGGAAAAAGAAACGCACATATTACATTGAAATCAAAATAATTAAAACTTGTCATTAAAACATAACAATATTGTTTGGATAGCTAGCGCCACGCGGGCTTGGGACTTGTTTAGCATGCACGACTCCAATCATGACATGCAGTTGTGAAAACAAGCGGATGCTCAACTCAAGATGACACGGGAACGGCGATATGTATAGTATGCATTCGGATAATTAGCCAGACAGTGATCAGAGAAGACGACACAGGACATGGGACTAAAGTCGGAAATCTTTCCTGGTACTTGCTATGTGCTGGTGTTTAAATATCAATTAGCACTAGCCTGTGCTAGGAGAGAAGAACCTGACGTACAACTACATCGAATATCCGTCGCTTTTCCAGGGACCTCTTAAGTGCTAATGATTTCTAACGATTAGCACTAGCCTGTGCTTGGAGAGGAATCGGAGAGAACCAGTTACGCAGCTCAAAGGCAACAGTCGTCATGTAAGTTAAGTCAATGAATACAATGTACGATACAGGTACACATTGAACACCACATTGCAGCTTTATATTTTACCACCGCACCCACTTTGAAAAAAATATATTCACGATTAGCATTGCACTTCGTTTACTTGCACTGATGGTTTACCTGAAAGTAAAATTTAAGAGGAACAAACTTTATATTATTGTTATGATTCCCACAGAAGTGGGCACAGAGAAATTGTCTATAGACTCATTAATTGTTCCTCTCCACGGATATCTTTAGTAAAAGGCGAAAGATATATTCGTGGGTTTGAAGAGAAACCAGAGTAACACTAATTTTGGAAAATAAATGACCCCTATCTCGGAAAAATGTAGTTACTCAATGGTACATTTGCGGCAACACATTTGCAAAGTTTTCACTACTTACTCAGATCAAAACAAATATTTCTGCTTAAATTCTTTGAAACGTAATTCTCCTGAAATTTATCATGGGAAATAAAGAAAAAAGTTTCAAAATTCATATAACAAACCCAAAATTGGTACTGGACATAGAAACATGTACAACGTTCAGTAGACGTTTGATCACAAAACGACGTACTGCGATTCATTACACGAATTTCATTTCAATTCCAATGCAAATTAAAAATTTTGTCACTATCACTTTTAAAACATGTCTTTCACGACAAAAACAAGAACAAAATCTACTGTGTACAAACGCAGCGAAGAGGAAGAAGAAAAAGAATTCGTTCAAATAAACATATACTACATTCGCGACTGTCCAACACCAACTCCACTAACTAGTACTTCGCGAATAAACAATGCGAATAAACTTGGCAGTAAACAAATTCATATTCCTTTAGTCTTACTGCATTCGCGAAATTCAAACGCGCTTTTTACTCACACAGGCCGAAAACAAAATACATTGAAATAAGATTAAAGTAAAGTTTTGATATTATCTTTTTCTCTTAAAGTTGCATTTAAGTAGGAGATGAGGAAAAAGAAACGCACATATTACATTGAAATCAAAATAATTAAAACTTGTCATTAAAACATAACAATATTGTTTGGATAGCTAGCGCCACGCGGGCTTGGGACTTGTTTAGCATGCACGACTCCAATCATGACATGCAGTTGTGAAAACAAGCGGATGCTCAACTCAAGATGACACGGGAACGGCGATATGTATAGTATGCATTCGGATAATTAGCCAGACAGTGATCAGAGAAGACGACACAGGACATGGGACTAAAGTCGGAAATCTTTCCTGGTACTTGCTATGTGCTGGTGTTTAAATATCAATTAGCACTAGCCTGTGCTAGGAGAGAAGAACCTGACGGACAACTACATCGAATATCCGTCGCTTTTCCAGAGACCTCTTAAGTGCTAATGATTTCTAACGATTAGCACTAGCCTGTGCTTGGAGAGGAATCGGAGAGAACCAGTTACGCAGCTCAAAGGCAACAGTCGTCATGTAAGTTAAGTCAATGAATACAATGTACGATACAGGTACACATTGAACACCACATTGCAGCTTTATATTTTACCACCGCACCCACTTTGAAAAAAATATATTCACGATTAGCATTGCACTTCGTTTACTTGCACTGATGGTTTACCTGAAAGTAAAATTTAAGAGGAACAAACTTTATATTAATGTTATGATTCCCACAGAAGTGGGCACAGAGAAATTGTCTATAGACTCATTAAATGTTCCTCTCCACGGATATCTTTAGTAAAAGGCGAAAGATATATTCGTGGGTTTGAAGAGAAACCAGAGTAACACTAATTTTGGAAAATAAATGACCCCTATCTCGGAAAAATGTAGTTACTCAATGGTACATTTGCGGCAACACATTTGCAAAGTTTTCACTACTTACTCAGATCAAAACAAAAATTTTTGCTTAAATTCTTTGAAACGTAATTCTCCTGAAATTTATCATGGGAAATAAAGAAAAAAGTTTCAAAATTCACATAACAAACCCAAAATTGGTACTTGACATAGAAACATGTACAACGTTCAGTAGACGTTTGATCACAAAACGACGTACTGCGATTCATTACACGAATTTCATTTCAATTCCAATGTAAATTAAAAATTTTGTCACTATCACTTTTAAAACATGTCTTTCACGACAAAAACAAGAACAAAATCTACTGTGTACAAACGCAGCGAAGAGGAAGAAGAAAAAGAATTCGTTCAAATAAACATATACTACATTCGCGACTGTCCAACACCAACTCCACTAACTAGTACTTCGCGAATAAACAATGCGAATAAACTTGGCAGTAAACAAATTCATATTCCTTTAGTCTTACTGCATTCGCGAAATTCAAACGCGCTTTTTACTCACACAGGCCGAAAACAAAATACATTGAAATAAGATTAAAGTAAAGTTTTGATATTATTTTTTTTCTCTTAAAGTTGCATTTAAGTAGGAGATGAGGAAAAAGAAACGCACATATTACATTGAAATCAAAATAATTAAAACTTGTCATTAAAACAACAATATTGTTTGGATAGCTAGCGCCACGCGGGCTTGGGACTTGTTTAGCATGCACGACTCCAATCATGACATGCAGTTGTGAAAACAAGCGGATGCTCAACTCAAGATGACACGGGAACGGCGATATGTATAGTATGCATTCGGATAATTAGCCAGACAGTGATCAGAGAAGACGACACAGGACATGGGACTAAAGTCGGAAATCTTTCCTGGTACTTGCTATGTGCTGGTGTTTAAATATCAATTAGCACTAGCCTGTGCTAGGAGAGAAGAACCTGACGGACAACTACATCGAATATCCGTCGCTTTTCCAGGGACCTCTTAAGTGCTAATGATTTCTAACGATTAGCACTAGCCTGTGCTTGGAGAGGAATCGGAGAGAACCAGTTACGCAGCTCAAAGGCAACAGTCGTCATGTAAGTTAAGTCAATGAATACAATGTACGATACAGGTACACATTGAACACCACACTGCAGCTTTATATTTGACCACCGTACCCACTTTGCAAAAAATATATTCGCGATTAGCATTGCACTTCGTTTACTTGCACTGATGGTTTACCTGAAAGTAAAATTTAAGAGGAACAAACTTTATATTATTGTTATGATTCCCACAGAAGTGGGCACAGAGAAATTGTCTATAGACTCATTAATTGTTCCTCTCCACGGATATCTTTAGTAAAAGGCGAAAGATATATTCGTGGGTTTGAAGAGAAACCAGAGTAACACTAATTTTGGAAAATAAATGACCCCTATCTCGGAAAAATGTAGTTACTCAATGGTACATTTGCGGCAACAAATTTGCAAAGTTTTCACTACTTACTCAGATCAAAACAAAAATTTTTGCTTAAATTCTTTGAAACGTAATTCTCCTGAAATTTATCATGGGAAATAAAGAAAAAAGTTTCAAAATTCATATAACAAACCCAAAATTGGTACTGGACATAGAAACATGTACAACGTTCAGTAGACGTTTGATCACAAAACGACGTACTGCGATTCATTACACGAATTTCAGTTCAATTCCAATGCAAATTAAAAATTTTGTCACTATCACTTTTAAAACATGTCTTTCACGACAAAAACAAGAACAAAATCTACTGTGTACAAACGCAGCGAAGAGGAAGAAGAAAAAGAATTCGTTCAAATAAACATATACTACATTCGCGACTGTCCAACACCAGCTCCACTAACTAGTACTTCGCGAATAAACAATGCGAATAAACTTTGCAGTAAACAAATTCATATTCCTTTAGTCTTACTGCATTCGCGAAATTCAAACGCGCTTTTTACTCACACAGGTCGAAAACAAAATACATTGAAATAAGATTAAAGTAAAGTTTTGATATTATTTTTTTCTCTTAAAGTTGCATTTAAGTAGGAGATGAGGAAAAAGAAACGCACATATTACATTGAAATCAAAATAATTAAAACTTGTCATTAAAACATAACAATATTGTTTGGATAGCTAGCGCCACGCGGGCTTGGGACTTGTTTAGCATGTACGACTCCAATCATGACATGCAGTTGTGAAAACAAGCGGATGCTCAACTCAAGATGACACGGGAACGGCGATATGTATAGTATGCATTCGGATAATTAGCCAGACAGTGATCAGAGAAGACGACACAGGACATGGGACTAAAGTCGGAAATCTTTCCTGGTACTTGCTATGTGCTGGTGTTTAAATATCAATTAGCACTAGCCTGTGCTAGGAGAGAAGAACCTGACGGACAACTACATCGAATATCCGTCGCTTTTCCAGGGACCTCTTAAGTGCTAATGATTTCTAACGATTAGCACTAGCCTGTGCTTGGAGAGGAATCGGAGAGAACCAGTTACGCAGCTCAAAGGCAACAGTCGTCATGTAAGTTAAGTCAATGAATACAATGTACGATACAGGTACACATTGAACACCACACTGCAGCTTTATATTTGACCACCGTACCCACTTTGCAAAAAATATATTCGCGATTAGCATTGCACTTCGTTTACTTGCACTGATGGTTTACCTGAAAGTAAAATTTAAGAGGAACAAACTTTATATTATTGTTATGATTCCCACAGAAGTGGGCACAGAGAAATTGTCTATAGACTCATTAATTGTTCCGCTCCACGGATATCTTTAGTAAAAGGCGAAAGATATATTCGTGGGTTTGAAGAGAAACCAGAGTAACACTAATTTTGGAAAATAAATGACCCCTATCTCGGAAAAATGTAGTTACTCAATGGTACATTTGCGGCAACAAATTTGCAAAGTTTTCACTACTTACTCAGATCAAAACAAAAATTTTTGCTTAAATTTTTTGAAACGTAATTCTCCTGAAATTTATCATGGGAAATAAAGAAAAAAGTTTCAAAATTCATATAACAAACCCAAAATTGGTACTTGACATAGAAACATGTACAACGTTCAGTAGACGTTTGATCACAAAACGACGTACTGCGATTCATTACACGAATTTCAGTTCAATTCCAATGTAAATTAAAAATTTTGTCACTATCACTTTTAAAACATGTCTTTCACGACAAAAACAAGAACAAAATCTACTGTGTACAAACGCAGCGAAGAGGAAGAAGAAAAAGAATTCGTTCAAATAAACATATACTACATTTGCGACTGTCGAACACCAGCTCCACTAACTAGTACTTCGCGAATAAACAATGCGAATAAACTTGGCAGTAAACAAATTCATATTCCTTTAGTCTTACTGCATTCGCGAAATTCAAACGCGCTTTTTACTCACACAGGCCGAAAACAAAATACATTGAAATAAGATTAAAGTAAAGTTTTGATATTATTTTTTTCTCTTAAAGTTGCATTTAAGTAGGAGATGAGGAAAAAGAAACGCACATATTACATTGAAATCAAAATAATTAAAACTTGTCATTAAAACATAACAATATTGTTTGGATAGCTAGCGCCACGCGGGCTTGGGACTTGTTTAGCATGCACGACTCCAATCATGACATGCAGTTGTGAAAACAAGCGGATGCTCAACTCAAGATGACACGGGAACGGCGATATGTATAGTATGCATTCGGATAATTAGCCAGACAGTGATCAGAGAAGACGACACAGGACATGGGACTAAAGTCGGAAATCTTTCCTGGTACTTGCTATGTGCTGGTGTTTAAATATCAATTAGCACTAGCCTGTGCTAGGAGAGAAGAACCTGACGGACAACTACATCGAATATCCGTCGCTTTTCCAGGGACCTCTTAAGTGCTAATGATTTCTATCGATTAGCACTAGCCTGTGCTTGGAGAGGAATCGGAGAGAACCAGTTACGCAGCTCAAAGGCAACAGTCGTCATGTAAGTTAAGTCAATGAATACAATGTACGATACAGGAACACATTGAACACCACATTGCAGCTTTATATTTTACCACCGCACCCACTTTGAAAAAAATATATTCACGATTAGCATTGCACTTCGTTTACTTGCACTGATGGTTTACCTGAAAGTAAAATTTAAGAGGAACAAACTTTATATTAATGTTATGATTCCCACAGAAGTGGGCACAGAGAAATTGTCTATAGACTCATTAATTGTTCCTCTCCACGGATATCTTTAGTAAAAGGCGAAAGATATATTCGTGGGTTTGAAGAGAAACCAGAGTAACACTAATTTTGGAAAATAAATGACCCCTATCTCGGAAAAATGTAGTTACTCAATGGTACATTTGCGGCAACACATTTGCAAAGTTTTCACTACTTACTCAGATCAAAACAAAAATTTTTGCTTAAATTCTTTGAAACGTAATTCTCCTGAAATTTATCATGGGAAATAAAGAAGAAAGTTTCAAAATTCATATAACAAACCCAAAATTGGTACTTGACATAGAAACATGTACAACGTTCAGTAGACGTTTGATCACAAAACGACGTACTGCGATTCATTACACGAATTTCAGTTCAATTCCAATGCAAATTAAAAATTTTGTCACTATCACTTTTAAAACATGTCTTTCACGACAAAAACAAGAACAAAATCTACTGTGTACAAACGCAGCGAAGAGGAAGAAGAAAAAGAATTCGTTCAAATAAACATATACTACATTCGCGACTGTCCAACACCAGCTCCACTAACTAGTACTTCGCGAATAAACAATGCGAATAAACTTGGCAGTAAACAAATTCATATTCCTTTAGTCTTACTGCATTCGCGAAATTCAAACGCGCTTTTTACTCACACAGGCCGAAAACAAAATACATTGAAATAAGATTAAAGTAAAGTTTTGATATTATTTTTTTCTCTTAAAGTTGCATTTAAGTAGGAGATGAGGAAAAAGAAACGCACATATTACATTGAAATCAAAATAATTAAAACTTGTCATTAAAACATAACAATATTGTTTGGATAGCTAGCGCCACGCGGGCTTGGGACTTGTTTAGCATGCACGACTCCAATCATGACATGCAGTTGTGAAAACAAGCGGATGCTCAACTCAAGATGACACGGGAACGGCGATATGTATAGTATGCATTCGGATAATTAGCCAGACAGTGATCAGAGAAGACGACACAGGACATGGGACTAAAGTCGGAAATCTTTCCTGGTACTTGCTATGTGCTGGTGTTTAAATATCAATTAGCACTAGCCTGTGCTAGGAGAGAAGAACCTGACGGACAACTACATCGAATATCCGTCGCTTTTCCAGGGACCTCTTAAGTGCTAATGATTTCTAACGATTAGCACTAGCCTGTGCTTGGAGAGGAATCGGAGAGAACCAGTTACGCAGCTCAAAGGCAACAGTCGTCATGTAAGTTAAGTCAATGAATACAATGTACGATACAGGTACACATTGAACACCACATTGCAGCTTTATATTTTACCACCGCACCCACTTTGAAAAAAATATATTCACGATTAGCATTGCACTTCGTTTACTTGCACTGATGGTTTACCTGAAAGTAAAATTTAAGAGGAACAAACTTTATATTAATGTTATGATTCCCACAGAAGTGGGCACAGAGAAATTGTCTATAGACTCATTAATTGTTCCTCTCCACGGATATCTTTAGTAAAAGGCGAAAGATATATTCGTGGGTTTGAAGAGAAACCAGAGTAACACTCATTTTGGAAAATTAATGACCCCTATCTCGGAAAAATGTAGTTACTCAATGGTACATTTGCGGCAACACATTTGCAAAGTTTTCACTACTTACTCAGATCAAAACAAAAATTTTTGCTTAAATTCTTTGAAACGTAATTCTCCTGAAATTTATCATGGGAAATAAAGAAAAAAGTTTCAAAATTCATATAACAAACCCAAAATTGGTACTTGACATAGAAACATGTACAACGTTCAGTAGACGTTTGATCACAAAACGACGTACTGCGATTCATTACACGAATTTCAGTTCAATTCCAATGCAAATTAAAAATTTTGTCACTATCACTTTTAAAACATGTCTTTCACGACAAAAACAAGAACAAAATCTACTGTGTACAAACGCAGCGAAGAGGAAGAAGAAAAAGAATTCGTTCAAATAAACATATACTACATTCGCGACTGTCCAACACCAGCTCCACTAACTAGTACTTCGCGAATAAACAATGCGAATAAACTTTGCAGTAAACAAATTCATATTCCTTTAGTCTTACTGCATTCGCGAAATTCAAACGCGCTTTTTACTCACACAGGCCGAAAACAAAATACATTGAAATAAGATTAAAGTAAAGTTTTGATATTATTTTTTTCTCTTAAAGTTGCATTTAAGTAGGAGATGAGGAAAAAGAAACGCACATATTACATTAAAATCAAAATAATTAAAACTTGTCATTAAAACATAACAATATTGTTTGGATAGCTAGCGCCACGCGGGCTTGGGACTTGTTTAGCATGCACGACTCCAATCATGACATGCAGTTGTGAAAACAAGCGGATGCTCAACTCAAGATGACACGGGAACGGCGATATGTATAGTATGCATTCGGATAATTAGCCAGACAGTGATCAGAGAAGACGACACAGGACATGGGACTAAAGTCGGAAATCTTTCCTGGTACTTGCTATGTGCTGGTGTTTAAATATCAATTAGCACTAGCCTGTGCTAGGAGAGAAGAACCTGACGGACAACTACATCGAATATCCGTCGCTTTTCCAGGGACCTCTTAAGTGCTAATGATTTCTAACGATTAGCACTAGCCTGTGCTTGGAGAGGAATCGGAGAGAACCAGTTACGCAGCTCAAAGGCAACAGTCGTCATGTAAGTTAAGTCAATGAATACAATGTACGATACAGGTACACATTGAACACCACATTGCAGCTTTATATTTTACCACCGCACCCACTTTGAAAAAAATATATTCACGATTAGCATTGCACTTCGTTTACTTGCACTGATGGTTTACCTGAAAGTAAAATTTAAGAGGAACAAACTTTATATTAATGTTATGATTCCCACAGAAGTGGGCACAGAGAAATTGTCTATAGACTCATTAATTGTTCCTCTCCACGGATATCTTTAGTAAAAGGCGAAAGATATATTCGTGGGTTTGAAGAGAAACCAGAGTAACACTCATTTTGGAAAATTAATGACCCCTATCTCGGAAAAATGTAGTTACTCAATGGTACATTTGCGGCAACACATTTGCAAAGTTTTCACTACTTACTCAGATCAAAACAAAAATTTTTGCTTAAATTCTTTGAAACGTAATTCTCCTGAAATTTATCATGGGAAATAAAGAAAAAAGTTTCAAAATTCATATAACAAACCCAAAATTGGTACTTGACATAGAAACATGTACAACGTTCAGTAGACGTTTGATCACAAAACGACGTACTGCGATTCATTACACGAATTTCAGTTCAATTCCAATGCAAATTAAAAATTTTGTCACTATCACTTTTAAAACATGTCTTTCACGACAAAAACAAGAACAAAATCTACTGTGTACAAACGCAGCGAAGAGGAAGAAGAAAAAGAATTCGTTCAAATAAACATATACTACATTCGCGACTGTCCAACACCAGCTCCACTAACTAGTACTTCGCGAATAAACAATGCGAATAAACTTGGCAGTAAACAAATTCATATTCCTTTAGTCTTACTGCATTCGCGAAATTCAAACGCGCTTTTTACTCACACAGGCCGAAAACAAAATACATTGAAATAAGATTAAAGTAAAGTTTTGATATTATTTTTTTCTCTTAAAGTTGCATTTAAGTAGGAGATGAGGAAAAAGAAACGCACATATTACATTGAAATCAAAATAATTAAAACTTGTCATTAAAACATAACAATATTGTTTGGATAGCTAGCGCCACGCGGGCTTGGGACTTGTTTAGCATGCACGACTCCAATCATGACATGCAGTTGTGAAAACAAGCGGATGCTCAACTCAAGATGACACGGGAACGGCGGTATGTATAGTATGCATTCGGATAATTAGCCAGACAGTGATCAGAGAAGACGACACAGGACATGGGACTAAAGTCGGAAATCTTTCCTGGTACTTGCTATGTGCTGGTGTTTAAATATCAATTAGCACTAGCCTGTGCTAGGAGAGAAGAACCTGACGGACAACTACATCGAATATCCGTCGCTTTTCCAGGGACCTCTTAAGTGCTAATGATTTCTAACGATTAGCACTAGCCTGTGCTTGGAGAGGAATCGGAGAGAACCAGTTACGCAGCTCAAAGGCAACAGTCGTCATGTAAGTTAAGTCAATGAATACAATGTACGATACAGGTACACATTGAACACCACATTGCAGCTTTATATTTTACCACCGCACCCACTTTGAAAAAAATATATTCACGATTAGCATTGCACTTCGTTTACTTGCACTGATGGTTTACCTGAAAGTAAAATTTAAGAGGAACAAACTTTATATTAATGTTATGATTCCCACAGAAGTGGGCACAGAGAAATTGTCTATAGACTCATTAATTGTTCCTCTCCACGGATATCTTTAGTAAAAGGCGAAAGATATATTCGTGGGTTTGAAGAGAAACCAGAGTAACACTAATTTTGGAAAATAAATGACCCCTATCTCGGAAAAATGTAGTTACTCAATGGTACATTTGCGGCAACACATTTGCAAAGTTTTCACTACTTACTCAGATCAAAACAAAAATTTTGCTTAAATTCTTTGAATCGTAATTCTCCTGAAATTTATCATGGGAAATAAAGAAGAAAGTTTCAAAATTCATATAACAAACCCAAAATTGGTACTTGACATAGAAACATGTACAACGTTCAGTAGACGTTTGATCACAAAACGACGTACTGCGATTCATTACACGAATTTCAGTTCAATTCCAATGCAAATTAAAAATTTTGTCACTATCACTTTTAAAACATGTCTTTCACGACAAAAACAAGAACAAAATCTACTGTGTACAAACGCAGCGAAGAGGAAGAAGAAAAAAAATTCGTTCAAATAAACATATACTACATTCGCGACTGTCCAACACCAGCTCCACTAACTAGTACTTCGCGAATAAACAATGCGAATAAACTTGGCAGTAAACAAATTCATATTCCTTTAGTCTTACTGCATTCGCGAAATTCAAACGCGCTTTTTACTCACACAGGCCGAAAACAAAATACATTGAAATAAGATTAAAGTAAAGTTTTGATATTATTTTTTTCTCTTAAAGTTGCATTTAAGTATGAGATGAGGAAAAAGAAACGCACATATTACATTGAAATCAAAATAATTAAAACTTGTCATTAAAACATAACAATATTGTTTGGATAGCTAGCGCCACGCGGGCTTGGGACTTGTTTAGCATGCACGACTCCAATCATGACATGCAGTTGTGAAAACAAGCGGATGCTCAACTCAAGATGACACGGGAACGGCGATATGTATAGTATGCATTCGGATAATTAGCCAGACAGTGATCAGAGAAGACGACACAGGACATGGGACTAAAGTCGGAAATCTTTCCTGGTACTTGCCATGTGCTGGTGTTTAAATATCAATTAGCACTAGCCTGTGCTAGGAGAGAAGAACCTGACGGACAACTACATCGAATATCCGTCGCTTTTCCAGGGACCTCTTAAGTGCTAATGATTTCTAACGATTAGCACTAGCCTGTGCTTGGAGAGGAATCGGAGAGAACCAGTTACGCAGCTCAAAGGCAACAGTCGTCATGTAAGTTAAGTCAATGAATACAATGTACGATACAGGTACACATTGAACACCACATTGCAGCTTTATATTTTACCACCGCACCCACTTTGAAAAAAATATATTCACGATTAGCATTGCACTTCGTTTACTTGCACTGATGGTTTACCTGAAAGTAAAATTTAAGAGGAACAAACTTTATATTAATGTTATGATTCCCACAGAAGTGGGCACAGAGAAATTGTCTATAGACTCATTAATTGTTCCTCTCCACGGATATCTTTAGTAAAAGGCGAAAGATATATTCGTGGGTTTGAAGAGAAACCAGAGTAACACTAATTTTGGAAAATAAATGACCCCTATCTCGGAAAAATGTAGTTACTCAATGGTACATTTGCGGCAACACATTTGCAAAGTTTTCACTACTTACTCAGATCAAAACAAAAATTTTGCTTAAATTCTTTGAAACGTAATTCTCCTGAAATTTATCATGGGAAATAAAGAAGAAAGTTTCAAAATTCATATAACAAACCCAAAATTGGTACTTGACATAGAAACATGTACAACGTTCAGTAGACGTTTGATCATAAAACGACGTACTGCGATTCATTACACGAATTTCAGTTCAATTCCAATGCAAATTAAAAATTTTGTCACTATCACTTTTAAAACATGTCTTTCACGACAAAAACAAGAACAAAATCTACTGTGTACAAACGCAGCGAAGAGGAAGAAGAAAAAGAATTCGTTCAAATAAACATATACTACATTCGCGACTGTCCAACACCAGCTCCACTAACTAGTACTTCGCGAATAAACAATGCGAATAAACTTTGCAGTAAACAAATTCATATTCCTTTAGTCTTACTGCATTCGCGAAATTCAAACGCGCTTTTTACTCACACAGGCCGAAAACAAAATACATTGAAATAAGATTAAGCAATTCGTTATAATAGACATGTACTACATTCGAGTGCCACGGCGTAAAAATATGATTGGTTTAGTAGTAACTAGGTTGAATATATACGTTTCAGTTGTTAAAAAAATTGATAAAGATGATTGAAGATGAGTTTTTGTTCGTGTTAGATGGTTGCAAGTCTGCCATCACTTATTGACAAACATCTTTTGACAATGACAAAATTTTTGTACTCGTGCACGTTTCTTGTCATGTGACCTTTTTACGACAAATATCGTACCTCACGATGATTGGCACCATATAAAGATGCATAAAATACGATATACATGTATATGATTATCAAGCGGAAGCCTTAACCCAAGTTGGTTGACGTTCTTCATTCAAATTGATACCCCAACCTTATCTGCATGCGTGTCAAACTGAATATGTAGATAGACAGACAGATAGATAATTCTATTTTTAAGCGCAGCTTTGCATATATAAAAATAATATCGTATTCATACATAGTCATGACACTAAATATATCTGTTTATTTTTACCAAGCAGCCTTTAGAGGCTTATTATGCAGTATCATTTGATTACAGTTGTAACATATAAATTTGAGGTCTTTTCTAACTTTCAATTTTGAGGCTAAAATTATTCATTCTGTCGATACATAAATGTGTTTTGTTCTTAATCGAATATAACTAGGAGTTTTGAAAAGTAGTCAAGATATGTAATGTAGGTTACAGACCACCTATTCAACCAATGAGCATTTGGAACGTAAGCAAAAATAGTCCTACGCAGAAATTACTCCTGTTCCTCATAGTGCTGTGAAAAAAGTTCTCATCTTATTTAAAAAACATTAAACAGTTTCTGAAAGGAAAAACATTTCTGTACATTTTATATGTGGATTTTGCTTCTTGTGATGTGCAGCCTAATCTCCATAATGGTTTCTAAATATACCCCTATCTTGTGACAACATTGCGATTTCCCATGCTATTAAAAGACCCTTCACTTCCGGTGACCAGTACTGCACTGCAAGTCTGCTAACCCCACATGCCATTCTGAGGATTGTGAGCTGACATATGTAGAATCATGCTGATATATAGTCCTCTGCAGGTTAAAGTTAAGGTAAAGTCCAGAGAAGCCATTGAATATTGTGAAATTAGCATAGAAGCCTATGGGAAGTGGAATTAGTGGTTTCTAGCCTTAAGCTGAAGCCATTGCAAAATGAAAAGTTTCTTGGAATAGCTTTAAACTACTTGAGATTTTGTAAACTTTGCCATGAGAGGAATACACTACAAAAATCCTTCAAAATATTCATTTTTTTAAGTTATAGTTCCAAATTATGGAAAATTGGTCTTTTTGGCTGATTTTTATGTCCTATCTTGTAAAAAATGTAGAAAATTTAGTAAAAATATCAAATATTAAACTTTGAGGGCTACATTTACCTCAATATGGTGGTAATCAGCACTTGAAATCAAGTTTCTTGTAGATTTGAGCAAAAATTTGGTTAGAAATGAGAAAAAAACTCACTTTCATTACTGTGGTTAAGGATATATAAGCATTTTCTTATGGCAACATGGAAAATCCATTTTTGAGTACTTTTTTTGCTTTAGGTGCCCTTTACTGGTCATGTTGTAATGTGAAAACACTGTATTTACAAATTTAAAGCCAAATATATCACCTTTTGTGAAAATTTAAAGATTTAGGGTTTTTGACATGTGATCAAGAAAAAGAGGGAGGCATGTCAGACATAAATTTTAAAAAAATAGACCAATTTTTCGGAAAATGATTACTTTTAAAGGCTATCTCTTTATTAATATTGTTAAAAAACAAGTCATGATTGATTTGTTTTATTTGAAAAGTCAGAAAAAGTTCTTTGCAAATATTTAATGCATTTAAGTATGGTAGAATATTATCACTTTTTTGCTTGCGCAACTTGGTTACCCTATATTTAAAAATCAAATATTTAAAAAAGTGCTTGTCACATTTCACTGAAACTTTGCAAATGCATTCAGTATGTGTATAGGAAAATACTTGTATAGTTACTTATTTTTTCTAAGACAGAAAGTGACTCTTTAGGTTACAGACCACCAATTCAACCAATGAGCATTTGGAACGTAAGCAAAAATAGTCCTACGCAGAAATTACTCCTGTTCCTCATAGTGCTGTGAAAAAAGTTCTCATCTTATTTAAAAAAATTAAACAGTTTCTGAAAGGAAAAACATTTCTGTACATTTTATAAGTGCATTTTGCTTCTTGTGATGTGAAGCCTAATCTCCATAACGGTTTCTAAAGATACCCCTATCTTGTGAAAACACTGGGATTTCCCATGCTATTTATAGACCCTTCACTTCCGGTGACCAGTACTGCACTGCAAGTCTGCTAACCCCATATGCCATTCTGAGGATTGTGAGCTGACATTTGTAGAATCATGCTGATATATAGTCCTCTGCAGGTTAAAGTTAAGGTAAAGTCCAGAGAAGCCATTGAATATTGTGAAATTAGCATAGAAGCCTATGGGAAGTGGAATTAGTGGTTTCTAGCCTATATCACCATAAGGAAAAGTTGAAAATAAGAGTTATCTTTCTTTGCCTTAAATAGAAGTTTGACTGTTCGAATAAGATAAAGTGTAAATTAAACTTGAACAAAATTTGAAAAAGAATAAATAATAAATGAGGTTATTCACTTGATTTAGGAATAATATATCAAGGATCTTGATCAAGGATATCATTGATATGCAAGCATGCACTCTATAGATGAACATATAGTACTCATAATTAAAAAAAATATACGCGAGTTTAAAGTTCACCAAATTCTAATGCATGCAAATGTGCGTCAAGTTTGATTACGATAGAAGTGAAATGAAAGAGTATCATGATATTATCTGTAGACAATCATGTTTTTGTTCTATCAAGACTATAGTAGTATTTTGATGAGTTAATTACTCTTAGTACTTTTTCACCAAAAGGAAAAGTTGAAAATCGGAGTTATCTTTCTTGCATTAAATAAGATTTGATTGAGATAATGTAAATAAACTTGAGACAAGTTTGAAGGAATAAATTCAGTAAAAAAAAAAAACTCCCATTGCTTCCAATGCAAACCCATATTTTAAGTGATGCCCCATGTGAATAAACCTTTAGAAATCAAGCAATTTTATGTATCACTCTTTAAGGTTTATAAGCCAAGTTGTCTTTCGCAACTTTCAAAACATAGGGTCATTTCCATGGCTTGTTCATAGAATGTGAAAATGTGCTAAATTTTGACCCTAGCCCCCACCACTGTTTAAGGTGCTGTGAAAATACAATGAACAGCAATATAAGGAACTGACATATTCTGAAGTGGAAAAATGAAATATCTCAAATTATATTAAATTGAAAAAATATTATTAAATCCCATGGACACTGGTCTTCTCTTCACGACAGATTGTCCTAAATAATTACTATATTCACTTAATTTGAGAATAATATTTACACTTGAATGTGTCACTTTATACATTATAATTCAAACAAAAATAAAATTAAGATAAATTAAATTCTGCACCTGGAAATATGGTTTGGAGTAAAATTAAATAATTCTTCAGCTAAGAACACAATGTTTAGTGGAATGGTACAGTGACAAAATGTACAATTACATGTTATGAAACAATAATGTTGTAGATTTATAGATATTAGGACTGTTTATACAAGACTGGATCGTTTGTTAAAAGCTGAGATAAGGTAGTTTGCTACATCACAGGCTACATCTGGCGATGTTAACAGTATTTCAAACAGTTCATCCATGTCACGTTCATCTGAATTAATGTTAAGTATTGATCATTACATGTTTCTCCCTGCGGTAGGTTGACCATAGCAAAAAGAAAGTGCATTTCATCCTCAACTTCTCCATTTGAACAGGTCTTACAGAGTCTTTCTTGTCGGGGTTTACTGCGACATCTTCCTGTCTCTACTTCTATTGGGAAAGTTTCAAGATTTTATTTAGAAAAGCTCAGGCACAGTGTGCAACATGAGCAAACAAACGTTACAACATATCAAACATACAAAGACAAAGACAAAGTGACATATATATATGGAAGAAAAGTATTAAGTTTTGAGATGGTAGAGCGTTGTTTTAATGACATATTTTGCTATATTGTTTTGTTCCTGGGAAAAGTCATCTTTTAGCTTAATGTATATATATCCTAAGTTTTGGCATTGCAGCAACGTCAGTTTTCCATTTCAGTGAAAATATTCTTAGGAGTTTTTCCTTTACAATATTTAGAAAGACTTTTTCACTTATGCCAAGAGTGCTTTCCACATAGTGTTCTGACAAGTCACATTCAAATTCAGTTAAAGTGCCCCAACAGGTACGGAAAAACGGCCAAACATTTTAAACACAGAAAACAATTCAATTTTTTAAAATTTCAGAAACAAAGTTTCAATTGCAAGAAAACGCATTAGATAGCTCTTGATAAGTTGATTTATGTCCTGTACGAAATTTTGAACATGCCCTGTGTATTTTGGTAGTGAATTACGTTACTTCTGGACACCCATGTTGAATAAAAAAAGTTTCATTATACAATTATTCAAAACTGCGCTTCAAATGATATCATTCGATGGATAAATAATAAATTCACAACACGAAACAAGTTCAGAAATTGTTATCTTTTGTTTTTAGATACTATATGTTTTATAACATTTAGTCATAAAATAATAAAACAAAATGAAATTGAAAACAAGTTTCCTTTATTATTCTTTGGAAACATAATTAGCAAATACGAAGGCCAATTTAGCAACCTATTTCCATTAATACATCTTTAAGGTGACACATAGAAAACAATTGTGCATTTAAATCCAATTGGAATGTTTATAATTAGCTTAACGTGAATGACCGACTTTGTAACGTAATTCACTTATAATAGTGTAATATATAATCCATGGCCTTCTCATGCTTTAATAGGAACACATAACACAAAATTGGAAGGTCAAACACGAAAAACAACTACACAATGTTTTGGGTAGTAATATTTAAACAAATCATATCTGTTAAGTTTGTTATTTTTATATACGCCACATGAAGAAATATAGAAGTCTTTCGTGGCATGTAAGGAAATGATAATGGTACAATTGGTTTGATCAATTGTTTAACATATTATAACAAATATTTCTGGTATACTTTCAATGCATAAGATATTTGATCAACGAGTAATCTTCTAGCAGAAATAATTATAATTTCAAAATTAAAATGTAACGTAATTCACAGAAACAACTTTTAGCTGATATTGTAATATTGTAACTAAGATAATACATACAAAGTAACAAAAGTAAATGAGCAACTCGGACTCCAATAAATACTGGGAGCATGGACCATGTGTTCCGGTAGGGTAAGCGGCCTCTTTTATTCTAGAAACATCCGCCGAGCTGCTCATAAAATGTCAATTCCAGGGTAGACGAAAGAGGAAGGGAAAACTATAATACGTTGAACAAATCAGTTTTCATGGTGCAGATGGGTACACTGTAACGATCCATGAGTGCATGATGACGGCTGTAAAACTTCTATAGTGATGACTTCAATTTTGTAGCAACATAACCCTGTTCCAGAAGCCTAACTGTAAGAAGTCAGGTGCGATACAAAGTCTACGTAGTTACGGCAAGCTCTGGCATAACGTATGGATGTGAAAACTCCATACGCAGGTGCTGAAGGGATGTTGCCACAGATGAATGGAAAGTTGACAATTCTGAATGAAAAGTCATCACGTTTGTCGTAAAGTTTGGTCAATAGTTTTCATTTACAATCGATCTCTACGTGTAGGTCAAGATATGAGGCTGACTTTACAGTGTCTGTGGTATCCTTTATCTCAAGTTCTTTGGGGTAGATGTATCAAATCCCCGAAACTAGGATTGTTTAAAGATAATACGTCTTCTATTAAGCTGAGAAATTAAAATTGATCGTTCATATATGCTTAAAGGTGCATTATCAAGTACTTAAATGATGCTTTATTTCAATATATATTCCTTGTTTTCAAGTGATCTAAATAATCAAAAACAAAAAAATAATTTATCTATATGAGTTCAGCTTATATATCGTTTTTGTGCTTACTTAAATTATTGCAATGATTTAATCATTTTTGAATGGCTTTTGCTTTTTGAAAGGTATTTCTATCTTTGTTTAGCATTAATTTAATGTTTCTCACGACAAGTTGTCATGTAAAAACATTTTCTGTAATCAAAATAGAGTTTATGAACAGGTGAATTATGTTACAATGTTGTGAATTACATTACACCGTAATATATACCAATGCTTGGTTTATATATCATACATAGCAATATTCTATTGTCATAACATCTTACCAATAATGTATTCTCCGTTTCTAAGTTAAATTAAACTGAAAATTAATAATATCTAAATAATTCCACTTAACAGAAATTAAGGACACCTACGACTAAAGGGAATGTTTACATCAGGAACGCCTTTACAATTGTTCCCGCGTCACAACTTCCTATCTAAAGATGCCCATATGATAGGCGATGTCACTGATAATGTTTATGGTTAATTTGTTCAGGGAACAGTGTTTTTTATCCGTTTAAAAGAAATTACCGTAGAGTAATTTACTGTAACGTAATTCATGGACTTGTACTTTACCAAGGATTTGAAAAATATGTAGCATCTAAAAAATCTCGTTAAGAGTCATTTATGACTGACATTAGTGTGTGTATAATTAAGAATATGGAAAGTTTGCTACTACCATTAACAGATGCAAGAGACACCGTAACGTAATTCACAATAAATTGCACATTTGGAAAAACAGATAAAAATCATGTATTTTTCAATAAAAGTATTATCCTTTACGTGTGAATCATTCATTTTCTCATTGTTTATTTTATGGTATTTTTTCCTCATATAGTCTTACCTTATGTGTCAGTTACATTTTTATTACAGCTCCGGGAAAATTGTAACGTAATTCACTGTGTTTCATGGGATATCCGTATTTTGTGGAAAAAATTTAAATCGTTTACGATGTAAAAATAACTGTTAAAATTGTGTTTTCTAGCCCCCCTTTTTCCCTATAAAACTTATTGGGCGTTCTTCATTTGGAGTATTTTATATTTTTCTATGTATTTTTTAGGTGAACCTTAATTTGTGACATAGGGTTTTTGTCGATTGAGTCTTAGATATTTGTCGTTTTTTGTTGACTGAACCGGATCAGTGCCCCGTAAAATATGTTTTTACAATCTGGCATAACCCTAATAGTTCTATATCAGGAAAAACTTTTTGTCTTTGTTTTTTTGTGGCGATTCTGTTTGTCCCATGAAAAGATCTTTTTCTGAATTTTACTCTCAGGCATTTTGATAAATCTCAGCCATAATCGTACCGTGTTCAATTGACGTCTGAGTTTCGTATCCAACCAGCCAGTTTCTCCAGAAAGATATGGAAGTGGTGCCCTTTTACCAACTCCTAGAAAAGTTCTTATTGCCCTAAATTGTATTTTGTCGTAAAAACCATAGCTTTTGTACCCCCATACTATGAAGAGATCCTCTTTCGAAGCATTTCTGAAATAGTTTCAATATAAGTTCCTTTATTCTTTCACATTTCAAGATTTCATACAGAAAATTATCTATTGGTGTAGCTTGGTTAGGTATTGTTGATTTAAGAACTCTATTAAGTTCCTCTATACTTATTTATGTGTTAAATACTGAATCAGCTTGATCAACAGTTAGATTTTGTCTCATGTTATCATCAGTCTCTGTTGTCCATTTGATCCTCCCACTTTTAGGAGCTTACGAGTATTTTCCATGAAAGCATCATTAGCTTCGTTTAGTTGTGTTTTGTCTTTGAATAATTCTGAGAAGTCATCTTTCCAGTGGCTCATTATAGTTTCATGTTCATATGAAGTTATTCCGTTCTCCAATTTTACAAAGTCTATTGCTTGCTTTTCAGTTTTTGGGCCCAATTAATCTATTTCCTCCCAGAATTTCTTGGGATTTTCTGTTTTAAGTTGTGTAATGTAGTCTCTATGATCTTTTCTACTTGACGTACCCTTCTATCAAACTGTTTGCTTTTCTCATCGAATCTTTGTTACTGCCCTTTCACTGTAAAAATAGAGATTAATTTTTCTTTACATTTTGCCATAATTCTGTAAGCTCATTGTTCCACCAGTGTTTCTTGTTGCGTCTACTGTTTTTTTCTGATTGATTTGTTGGTTCTTACTTTATATTTACTTCTATAAAGTTTTGAGCAAGAGCAGGGAGTGAAACCCATATTCACACATGAAACTAGAAGGAGTGATTATCTACGCAATTTCTATTTTTGCAAGGCTCGACATTGTGTCCCTCAACATTCTTCTGCCCCGTGCAGGTCCGGGTGTTAAAAGAATAGGTCTGCAGCAGCGCTAAGCTTGTCGTATAAGGCGACTAAATAGTGCTCAGAACCCTAGCCGGGGGCTAGGGCGCTCTGCTCACAGAGCAACTGGGATGTGTGCCCCAGGTGGTGGAATGGGGTTCCCCTGGCTTCTTACATGCTGGGGTTGTCAGGCTATAATACGGAAAACCTGACCGCAAACCATAGTGGTGCACCGTGTTGGGAAAGATGCCACGTTCCTCGCACGTTAAAGAACCCTACTGTGGTATTCTCCCGGAGTAGGAACCATAGAGCTCCGCCACAAGAGGCTAAATTGCCCGACCCTACCCACCTCTCCCTATTTCCAGTGGCAATCAAAATTTGTCGACCCCATTGTCCTTGTGTCCCATTCCTTTTCATTTCATCGTCTGAATATAGCTGAAATATTGCTGCTCGGACGTTAAACCCCAACAAACAAACAAAAAAAATCAACATTCTTCTTAATACTACAATGTACATTCGATGAGCTAAAAGTCTTCAACCAATTCTGATGCATCGATTAACATGAAAAATACGATTTTTTATTGAAAAAAGGTTTGGTAAAGCCTATTTCCTCAAATCAGGATTTAAACTAACATTTTTGTCAAATTTAGAAGAAAGAAAAGATCGTCTCAAAAACCTTGACTTGGGAGGATATAAGCATCTTGACCAGGAGCTTTGAAACACAGCAGTTGTGAAGATGGTTTTGTACAGTTGCCTTGAGTTGCATGGTCTACATATGTATATACACGTATATAAACGATATTCACTGTTTATTAGCACATGCTATACATGTATTGTTGTGTCGTAGATGTTACAAAGAAAATTCCGCATCTGTGTCCCTGCTGATCTTTCTTTTTCACTGGTTTACACATCAATGGTTTTCATTCACAGAACAAAATCTTCAAAATATGATTACAAGGAATAGGGGGAGTATAAAAATGGACAAATTGATACCTATTTTAAAGTAGCATTTGTTTTTGCTAAGTATTCTGTCAGCTTGAAGGAACTATTTTCAAATAACCTTTTCAATTCGATCATCGTGAGAGCAGTGGACATTTTAGCGCCGCCACCATGTAACTTTTTTTAGCGTCTTTCCCGATATTTAGTGCCGTTACCTGTCTGATTTTTACCTTTATACTATTGATCTTGTACCATAGGTCTTATAATCTACCCATACATGTACATGCATGATGAAAAAAGTCATCCGGACGTCTATCTTATCAAAGACAAAATAATACCAGCTACATAAAGCTGAGAATCATCCATCTCCCTGCTCCATAATCGAATAATCAATAATCAAAAATAAACATTTTACATATTATATATGATTGAAAATAAATAATAAAACTTTATATATATATTGTATACTGTATTTACGGGTGCTAAAAAGTTAAATGCATATTTCACATGGTGCTAAAAAGGGTAAACAATCTGGCGCTAAATGTCCACTTCGTCGGCGCTATAATGTTATTACAGTATGGTGATAGGTATAAAAGGAACATTTATTGTTCTCTTATTTATGACAGGAAGTGTATATTAAATTAACATATTAAAATCCTTGTTTATGGGATAATTTGTATATATTTCATTAAGATGTAGAGCAAAGAGGCCATCATTGTTTAACTTAATTGTATGTTAAAGGCAATAACACAATACCGTATCCCAACAAAGTCATTATATTCTTGTCGAGAAGACGTTTACACTCTAAAAGAGAATTTTCAGTAAAAATAACGTGTTGTGACTCGTCTCTTTTGACCTTATTTCAGTGGTCGTGTCGCTATGGTAACATCCAAACGTCAATCAGTTGAACAGAAGTTGAACAACCGTGACATGTTTTATTGCAATGATGGAACCAAAGTTGACCCCAGCGAAACAAGAGAAAAAATGTGAATGTCACGAATGATGACTAAAATATACTCATTAATATATAGCTCACCTAGCCAAAAGCCATGTGAGCTGTTGCCATCATTTGGCGTCCGTCGTCGTTACAAATTTTCAAAACTCTTCACCTTTGACACTACTTGACCAATCGGAACCAAACTACAGTCTGAAATTCAGACAATACACAGAACACTTAATATGTCTATACACCCTGATTCCAGTAAGTTTGAGGGTGTCTGGTATTATGTGTCTGGTGAATGGATTAGTATTGGGGAAGACCACAGCTGGTAAAAGATACTGTTGGACAACATCAAAAAGAGACCCTAAAAATAAACTAGAACTTGAATAGACACTTCATTTCTTGAATGTAAGTGAATGCTATCTTGTATGTTACATGTATCTTCCAAACACTCTCTAAGTGTTGTTTTTTTTTCTTTTCTGTATCTTCCCTTTACATGATTTCCATATTTATTACAACTTTGATAAGACTAGATAGTAAAAAAAGTCTATTGCATTAACATTTAAATGGATTTTTTTGTTTATGAAAAAAATACCATTTTTTATATAAATCTTGTAGTTTTTAAGTAATTGTTTGGTTTTTCTTTCTTTTTCTTTAAATGACGAACTTGTTTCTTCCAAAAGCCCGACTTAACCAAAGGGAAAGAGTAATCAAGGGAACCAAGGTTATAGCCGTCAATTTACCGTTTTATGGTTTCAGATGAACACGAGATTGTTCCAATTTAGTTATTAAGACATCGTTTTGCATAAAAGATTCTTCTGTATTATTATGCAGTAAATGAAATTTTGTACTTAACCAAATTACATACACTTAATTTTTTACATGAATGACATAATACATGTATAGCAAAAATTGTTAAGAATAATATTCAATGTAAGACATATAGTTTAGTAGGTAGATCTTCGGATAATTTTTAACTAAAGTAGTAGAAAATTTACAGGGTGCAAACGCTGACCATTGAAGCAAAGAAGAATATATTTTCATTACGTAAGAAAACAATATTAGACCTGGATATAGAACTGCTAATATATTCAGTTTCAGTTTATCTTTGGCCAAATGTGGCTGTGGTTATTCAACGTTTAATTACAGGCGCGGATCCCAGGACTGGCGTGCCGGGCGTACTCCCCCGCCAAATCGGTAAGGAAAAAAAATTCACCACAAGTTTCACCCCATAATATTTTTGCTTGGCTTTGCATGGTATTTAATTCAATTAACGCCCCCCCCAACTAAACTGAAATCCTGGATCCGCCCCTCAATTAATATTAGATTACGATTCCTTAGTAAAAAATATATACAAGTATACCAGATATCAAAAAGAATACAGAAATTCTGGTGAATATTGTTTTTGTCATGTAATGAGCAAATATTCAATGAATTCCTGAATATGAAAATGAGAACTACTAATATTTCTTTCAGTATTAATACATACGAGACAAAGCAAGAAAAGAGGGATATCATGTGTACTGGTAATGAAATTTTAATTTTAGAAAAAAAATTTCAACTAAACCCAACAGACGAGAGTATGACGAAATTAGAGGAAAAAAGAAACGAGCAGGTAGATTATTGATGACATTGTCTTAGATCTAAATCTCAGAACGTGTAGAAATGCTCGAAGTACTTTTGTACATTAGAAAAAAATTGTTGTCGTAATCAGTCTCTAAGCTCTTTGATGAGCATATTTGTACTGCTTCGGATATATGAAGTGCGCAGACATATACAACAAAGAACATAAAATAACCAAAATAATATGTACAAAGTAACAAAAGTAAATGAACAACTCGGACTTCACTTAAAACTCCTCTGCTTTCTAGAAACACCCGCTGAGTTGCTCATAAAAAGTCGTCTTGAACAAACATTGAACAAATCAGTCTTCATGGTGCATATGGATACACCGTAACAACCCACGAGTTCATAATGACGACCATAAGGGTGCACTATACAGTTACATTACGGCGCACTGTTTCGCACACCAAGTTATCCCGGTCAAATTTTGCAAAACTTAAAATTAAAAGTTGAAATTTGATGGATATATTGTTTAAAAGTAGTTAAGCATTTAAACATAGACAGATGTAATATATGTAATGGTAAACAGGTGTAATTTAAAGAATGGTATCCGGAACGTTTCCGTCCCCTGCCGTATTAGGTTCTCTCTTCAGCATCAGATGGCTGACTTTCAAAATACCTTATCTCGCACGAACCTTTGGAACTAAAATTGTGAGAGAATGAATCGAAAAGGGTTTTATCATTTTTACCCTTTTTCCAACTACTCCATGCATTCTTTCATCTTGGGGTAGTGTCTAAGTGCCTGATATTTTATAGTACATAGTAATTGGCTGTTATTTTTGGAAAGGCACCCCTGATTTGTACTAAAACTCAGTAATATTTTTTTCACTATGTTACCATGGCTACTGGACTTTATAACAATAATCACTAAATTACTTATGACTTGAACCTCCACACACCAAGAATTTCAAAAATATGTACTTTTGTATGACAAAACACTAGAAATTTCTGTGCGGACTGCCTCAAAACAGCTTTATTTCAACAAAATTGATACCAAATATTCAGAAATGACCTAACTGTATTGTACTACCTGAAGATATATACTGTAATATAGAGAGAAAAGTGAGACGCTTATTCCTTCCGGTTTCTTTATGATTGTACTTCTCTATCTTCGTTTTGTTTACTATGTACTTGTTCAGTGACTTTACAAGTCTATGCCTTCTAATCATTTTTCATTTTCATAAACATGAGTAGTTAAATGTCGCTTCAGGATTTTTTGTATGTTGTCTACCAGCATGTGTATGGATGTCTTAACTTAGTACTGATGAACGTGTCCGGCTGAAGCCCATCCGCATGCACATAGTATAATTTATGGTTAGTGCTTTTTCGTTTAAAATAAGTTGTATATTAGTCTCAATCTATCAAGTCTGTTTGGAGTTTAGTACAACCTTTAGGATTTTTTAAAATTTACAAAATTATTGAAAGACAGCAAACTTTGGTATTATTTTGGAAGTGGGATGGGCTTTCGAACTCAAATAACATATAAATCGTCTCAGAATGTGACGACTCTATTCGCTACACTGCTCCATCGGATCAAATTGATACAGGGAAGATATGTAAACGTATAGAAAGGTCTGAAAAATTCCCAACGATGGTAGAACTGTCGAATTTGCTATGCAAATTTTTGGTCGTTCCCTCCGCGGGACTCGAACTTGTACCGCTGTGACATCTATGGCAACACCGCCTGCACAAAGTCCAGCGCCCTAGACCACTCGGCCAGCTAGGCTATAGTGTAGCGAATAGAGTCGTCACATTCTGAGACGTTGTATAATATTGATTTGTTGTGACATGTATCATTAATTTGATCCTCTATCCTACATAATAATATCTAAATGAACTGTCCCGTACTATCATACATCATGTACTAAGTTACAGCCCTAGATTAATTCTACGAGGAGGAATGACCCGGCCAGCGAAAGCTATATTTTATATAGCCTAGCTGGCCGAGTGGTCTAAGGCGCTGGACTTTGTGCAGGCGGTGTTGCCATAGATGTCACAGCGGTACAAGTTCGAGTCCCGCGGAGGGAACGACAAAAAATTTGCATAGCAAATTCGACAGTTCTACCATCGTTGGGAATTTTTCAGACCTTTCTATATATACATGCGGAACGAGTGGCAAGAAAATTATTTCCTCGTAATGAATACTAAAAGTTGGACTGACTTGTAGCATGTATAACCCAGAATCAGATATAATTGTGAAGGAATCCATCCATATGAAACCCCTGTAAGAAAAATCAGCTAAGCACAAAATCCCGAGTTTGACCTTGAAATCAAAGTTCAAAACCAAAGGTCACCAGCCATGTACCACCATGCCTTATACCAAAATGCATATACAAAGACAAAAAAAACTGTCATCCCCTACACGAAACTATAAATTTGAACCTGAGGTCAAAGTTCACCAACAATCCTTTTGCACTGATCTACCGTAAGCTAAATACCATACTCTACATTTTAAGACAAAAAGAATACAGCCTGGACTCGATTTGTAAAGGACAAACAAACTGATCACTATAGGGCGTCCGCCACTTTTTGTTGCGAGACCCTAATAAGAAAATCATCAATTCAGTGTCAATGTGTTTATCCTAAACAGATGGTAAAAAGTTTTTCTCTATCTATTGCATAAGAACGATGAAATCTGGGACTGTTTGTAAGTAGGTCTATTCATATGTCCATGATACATTCACTCCTTGCATTTCTTTCTTGTAGATCTCATCAAACTGTTCATTCTGAGCAACTGTGAACCATGTCTTCCAGTCACCAATCTGGCCTGTAAGATAAACACAGATCGTGAATATTTTGCTTTGTACAATTATGTTAACATTCGATGTTGGCCCGAGTAAGACTAAGTATCAATCCTTCTTCTCATGTTATGAGCTAATTTCATCCACACAAATAATCGCATCCTTCACTACGTCTCTCTACGCTAGCTTACGATCTCAGATACCCAGGCTGTCCAAATTTTCATAAATCACGAGCACTACTCAATACGAATCCCTAAAAGCTCTTTCCAGTAAATTGTACGTAAAATGTACATAAAGGGTGGAGTAAAGTAGGAGTATGGGTGACAAAAAGTGGAGTAATGTAGGAGTACAGGTGAGAAAGTACGGGGTAAAGTAAGAGTATGGGTGCAAAAGGGTGGGGTAAAGCATGAGTATGGGTGAGAAAGGGTGGGGTAAAGTAGAAGTATGGTTGAGAAAGGGTGGGGTAAAGTAGGAGTACGTGTGAGAAACGGTGGGGTGAAGTAGGAGTATGGATGAGAAAAGGTGGGGTAAAGTAGAAGTATGGATGCTTAAAGGGGGAGTAAAGTACGATTATGGGTGAGAAAGGGTGGGGTAAAGTAGAAGTATAGATGAGAAAGGGTGGATAAAGTAGAAGTATGGGTTAGAATTTGTGGGGTTAAGTAGGGGTATAGGTGAGAAAGGGTGGAGTAAAGTAGGAGTATGGGTGAGAAAGGGTGGGGTAAAGTAGAAGTATGGATGCTAAAAGGTGGGGTACAGTATGAGTATGTGTCCAAAAGGGCGGGGTAAAGTAGAAGTACAGGTAATAAAGTGTGGGGTTAAGTAGAAATATGGATGAGATAATATTTCAACACAGGAGATTGGTAATAGGCTTATTTTTACTTTTTTCGTTTCCTTTCGTTACGGGTTTTGTTGTATTATCTTTAGGGCTGATCTCTTAAATCTTCACTTTACTGCCACTGAAATTCATGTGCGAATGACTAAATGTAGCTTGTCATTTTATTTATATTCTATGAAATTTATGCTAAGAAACAACTTACAAATAGTTTCAAAACAACGAAAGGATCATCCTATGAAGTGTAAAATTGAGTACAGATTCTAGAATGAATGTGTCAGAATAGACGGACCACTGAACGGGATTGGAAGGTCCCTTAGGAATCATCTATAACAATAAACTCACCTTTTCTAAATAAGGTGGATTCAAAATTCTTTGCATATTCAGCTGTACCATCTAACTTGTGGGTTTTCAATTTGCTAAAGCTGCATTTGTCAGCTATTTCACTTACAAAGTCGTCATTGTAAGGCACGTCTAGAAACTTGGCTAGTTTTGCAATTTCTTTCTCTGGCGTCTGAAACAAAAAATGAATTAAAGAGATAGTTATTTGCTAAGTACAAGTGTGTGGTTTGCAGTGGAAAAATTTCTTTATTTCATGTACGTGTAAATACATTAGTACATGAAAATGCATTTTATTCAAATAAATACATATACATGTTGCAAACAGGGGAGATAAAGACATTATGAAAAAAGACTGATCAAACAAAAAATGACTCGCGTTTGCAGGAATGGGTTCAAAAGGAATGAACCATCCGTACGTTCATTACAGCTGGAAAAAATACACGAAACTTCATTATTGCTAATTGTACCCCAAAAACAAAGACATGTAATCTAAACAAATTTGCTTACATCTCAATAACCTTTAACCCGTTCTAGGGTTGAGCTAAGTGAATATCATAAGAGAACATTATAAAAAAAAACTGTTGAAAACATTATATGGTTATGTTGTGCTTACAAGTTTCAGATCTTCAAAGAACACCATGGTAACAAAGTCTGGATAGTTTTCTACGGCTGCAATCATTTCTCTTGTCCAGTTAAACCAGCCAGTCATGAATTGATCTGTATTGTAATAAAATCTTATTACATTGATATTAAACATGATACAGAGAATCTACCGACCAACTGAATTTTATTTTATGGATATAGTTATATTCAAACAAAGGGAGGTAACTCGAATTACCTAAAGTTGTTTATTTAAAAGCAATCACATTGTACAACATGTTTTTAAAATACAACGCATTTGAAACAAAATGTTTCGTTATTTTAAAACTAATGTTTTTTCGTAAATCCCTAAACTAGGATAGGGGAAAATAAACTTGTAGAGAACTGTACCCATTTGCGTATTGTTTTGATCAAGCCTTGAAAAGGCTTATGACCTTAAGACCATTCAACCTCTCCAGGAGCTCGAGGTACCTAGTGCTAAAAATTAGATTTTTCATGCCTTTTAGAACCATTTCGTCCCAATACTGTTCCCATGAGTAATTTTCAGGCGTGCCAACCATCTTCTTGAAGAAGTTGTACTGAGATACATGCCGATCCTTTGGATTCCTATTTACAATGATTACTTTAGCCTTCTTCTTCAGGTGAGCTGATGGTAGGAATTGGAATGGTAGATGAGTGTGAAGAATGCGTCTCCTTGTCTCATTCTCTAGGATATTTAAATCGTTCATGGTATCGACGTGGATATCATCTAATGCAAGGTTTCTACTGTTGTATGCTGTAGTTTGGTCCACCAGCATGTTGACAATCTCATGAGCCCAGTGAGTACCTAAAATTACTCTAATGTTATACTAATGTATATAGTCCATAGGTCATCATGCCAGAGGCAGGGACGGATCCAGGATTTTATGATGGGGACGCGTAATTACGAGAATCAATATGACATATTAAATGAATGATAAATGGCCATATTCAATTTAATATTTAGCACATTACGATAGTTCTTTGTTTTTTTAAATGCGGGGGGGGGGGGGTACTGCAATTACGCCCTTACCTGGACCCGCCCTGTGAGGAGCGAGAACTCAAATCCCGAGAAAATTTTCAACAGTTTAGTGTATAAAATATGAAATCTTCAACTGTATTTAAAAGGGAGATCAAATCAAAGTAATGATATTCTCTTTAATGCTTTATGGCACCCAGGACTCATTAGCTTTGTAATACAAATTTATCTAAATTAAAGCTGTCTCAGACTGGTGTAACAAATTCAGTCTACTTAGGTGTTCATTCCATTCAAGTGATGCATGCATTTTTTTTTAATATTGTAGTTTAAATAACACGCGTTGATACGATTTAGTAAGGAAGAAGCGTTTCACAGTTGTGTCGCTCAAATTTTTGTCGGATGTTCTGCTGCGGCAATGATACACGTATACACATACAAGAAAATGTACGAACTTTTACAAAATATTGCCCACTATTTTGTCTTATAACAAGAGGCTTCCACGTTATCCTGTCCCTAGCAGCTACCGACATTAGTCAAAGGCTACCGCTCAAAGCATACCCTGCTTTTATAAAGTGTATACTTCAGAAAAAGTGAACAACTAGACCACGACAAACAGACCTATAATTCTTTCGTTAGTACGGGAAGGCAATCAATTGAATGCTCGATAGAACAAAACTTAGTGTGTTTTCATTACGAACACTTTGCCATCGTGGAAAATTTAGTCACAGGGAGGGTACCTATTCATTTCATTTAAAATCGGATCACTGGACTAATATAATTTATGCAAATTTCCGCAGCTTTTTTGAAAACCAATAACCTTAGCCAATAACTAGCATCATTCAGATTTACCCACACAGTAAATTAAAATTTTGAAAGTCCTTTCAAAATAGTGAACTTATGCCTGTATATAGCGCTCAATTTAATACCTATTAACCCGACATATCATTATCAGGCCACTATCGGTCAAGTACATGATGTTCTATAATCAAGGTACCTGAAAGGTTGAATTATTTACAAGTTAAACGTTCACCTTACTTATCTTACCAGAGTCAAGGACAGTGGTGCACGATGACAGATAATGAATTTATAACATACTGGACGATCCATCAACGAATAGAATGGAAAAGTTCACGTTTTTACGTTTTTCGACAACTCGTTCACAGGGAGAAAGTGGTTATTGTATGCAATGGCGCGTTGCGTTCGCAACACCTTTGATTCAATTCAAAATATTTGTTTTAATCAGATAAATTTCAAGCAATGGTCACAAAAGCTAGTGCCTTGATAAATTTTCTTCTAAGTCCATAGGTCCTTCAATTCCAGCTTATCATCATTTGCCTGGGTCGTCTTCGGACATTGATCACAATTCTGTAAACTCAGTCTTTAATAGTCGTAGACAGACACTGACAGGTACCATGTGGACTTTTAATACTTTACACATATATCTCGTAGTCTTTACATTAAAAAATAGACTATTAAAGAACTTTTTCCACCGATTGCAGTAAAACACATGCAATAATTCGCTACGTATTCCAGTGACTGAAAGTACCTGATTTCTGTACTGTAACAAGGAAAATATCATCTTCTCTTGACTTGAAATCTTTTAATTCATCGAAATATTGCTGCGCATCTTCTCTCCAGCGGGGCCAGGGGAACAGAGTCCATTGTTTAAATGGGATGGGTGGATATGAAGGGACTTGGTTCGCTTTGTCAGGCCATACCCGCCTTTAACAAAAATTAGAATTAGTATGCATGCACCTAAAAGAAAAAAGAAAATGAAAGAAACAGATTAGTCAACATTTAACACACTATTTACAACACAAGCTACATAAGGTTAATATGGTGCTACCATTCGATTTTTATTAGAAAAGAAAGGATCAAACTTGAGTTTTAAGTGACATTGAACATGTTTGCTTTTTCTTTTGTATTTCTTGTTTCTTTTTTTGCCATTACTAATGCAACCTTACTGTTTTTTTTTTCAATTTCTTGCTCTTTCCTGTCGTGCAGCACTAAGAATTAGACATAGTTACACCTATTGTGTCCAGATTTCATTTTCTAAATTTTCTTCTACAGTACACAGGCAAAAATGCCGAACATGCGCACGTGAGTGCATGTGTGGCATTTTTACACTAGTACAGAATCTGTTCCAGTATTTCTAATTCAAATTTGACCCTATCTCCTCATTGGAATCGAATTGCCTTTTCATTACACAATGTATACGATATAGAATAAATACATTTACAAGCATATAATTAAGGAATAAAGTGGGCATTAAAAAGTACTTTTAACCAGTTGCGTAAAATATGCATATATACAATTATCCGTTGAATACGAAACGGAAAGAGCCAAGAAAATCAATAACTGGACAAATACAGGCTAACAGGCTACAGACAGTCAGTCCAAAACAGAACCAACACAAAAAGAATTAAATTTGTCTTGTTAGACCATTCTCGATACGAATTTCTCACTCAGTGATTTCTATTATACATATTTTTGAACAAAACATCTGTAACTTGGAAATTCTAGCAGTATTTGTTCACTGCGATATCAAAGTTTCTATCTTGTACAACTGGCTAAAAATCGTGTCACTTTTTAATATCGGTCCCATATTACGTCTTAGACAAGTCGTATTGGGCCTCGGTATTGTCTCCACACAATACAGCTAGTCCTGACACAAAACGACTGTCTTTGGACATAATAATGGGCCAATATGAAAACAAAAACATTCCATGACTTTATAGTATTATACACAAATAATACATTTCACACTGCGTGAATATGACACACATATAACGAGAATAGATACATGTATGTATATGTCAAAGAGACAACAACCCCATCTTGATGAAAATGTCAGTCCATATGTATATTCCTTTACAAATGTATTATTGTGTAAGAACACTATCGGTATACACGTGAAAAAAAATATAAACGTGTAGGAAAATACATAACTGAATATACAATGTACGCACAATTAACCAACCATACTACAAGGAGTACTCACATTTTATTCAAATATTAAGTATAGAAATTAAAACAAATATTTGTAAGAATGAGACAAAATGGAAAAGAAATGAAACATGCATGTCAAATACCCGAAAATTAATTAAGTTAATCCCACTTCTGACGCTTCGGTATTTTTTGACGATATTATCTGTCCTTAAAATGTTTATTCGCAGTGCAAATTACAATTATATTATAACTTATTTTTTAATGACTTGGAAAACTGTGTCCATATTTCTTGATTTTGATAGTAAAAACAGCCAAATTACACCCAATAAAGCGGTGGAGTATTTTATACTACGTTTCGCCCAATGCCCGATTCTTACAGAGACTGACACATAGAAGCCACGATAAAGCACACAATACACCGTACAACCTTTCCCAAGCGTTAAGGTTCCTCTTAAGTCGTAACTTATAGGACGATTTTGCCGAAATGTTTCCATTCGTAGTTTTTATTTTGCCTGAATTGTAGTTCTGAAACTTTGAGTATCGCATGAGGTGACGGATGAATGACAGCGGTATATGCCATGACACAGGGGTATGAATGTGTGTATTGTAAGTAAAGGTAGAAATTATCATATAGAGGCTAACATGGTTAAAGGTAAACGAAATTACAAGTAGGTATTATTTTACAGTAAAACATATTAAATTTATTAGACAATAATATACATATACCTTTCTTAGGTCAGCGAAAATAAATATATAAAACACAACAACACACGAACTTTGTACCGAATACGATTGTAGATACGCGTGGTTCGACAGTAGCGGATGAAAAATAGTCGGAAAAGTGGGACGGCACCGATTGGCATAAGAGGGGCTGCTCTAGTGGTTTCCAGTTTTTACATTAACCAACTCATATTTTCAAACGCTTTTATGCGAAAAGCTGGCATTTTTACCATTATAAATGCTATAATTATTCAGTTCAGTGGGTCAGACTTTAAATGGAAAATACAGAATAATGAACATCTAGCACTTAGACTTAATGACTTAGTAAGTTGCATTTCCTGAAAGGAGCTTTACAGAGGCATTCAACCTTGAAGAACAAGTCTTACAATTTCTTTGGTGAACATTTTGGTTTAAATCTATTCATACAAAAGCCCTGGTTAAAATTCTTTTCTATAAAAAGTCGGTCATGGTCACGAAATTCAAGAATTACAAGAAATTAAACAATGGATTTTTTCTCATCTAAAATCTATTCCCATATTTCAATTGTTCTGATTGGTTAATATAACAATCAACCCATAACTACTTTATAAACGTCCTGAGTCAACTGTAGAAATCAGGAATTATACAATCAATAATTGCAATAAGTATAAAACCATACAATAATCAGGCATGACTTTCTAATATTTGAAGGGTCAGAGCCTGCACTGGTGTATTCAGGGTAAGGTCTGGGGAATGGAACCTTCCCCTCCCATTTGATTAGAATCTGTTGACAATTTCATACAAAATTCATGCAAACATTAACAAATAACCTCGGACCCCCATTTCAAAATCTCAGGATCCACCCTGGCCTGCATGCAGCTGCTGTACACAAAATTGTCCATAGCGTTTCAGCATTCGTGGTTTCAAAAGGTAGTCACAAGACGATCACAGTTCCTTTAGAGATAATGAATTCGGCGTGCTCAAGTAATGATCATGTACCATATTCGCCCGACCCTTACATCGAGAGATATTTAAATCTACATGTTTCGTCACCAGGGAAACTAAAGTAATGGTGGTGATCATCTTCTTACCGCGTGCTCTAAAAGATAAATGAACTGATCTTTCACATTGTATGAATTTCTTAATCTGTAACAAATATGACAGTATTTAAAATCCAAGCCATGTTAAATTCAGGTGCCGGAAATGAATCGCAGGTTACAACCTATTGGATTCATTAAGAATATATGATGGAAAGGGGACGTGTTAAATTAATATTACAAAAGTCTATAAATATTTAGGTCTATCAATTACAAAGCAGATGTCAAACTGCACGACAGCATTTTTAAATATAAACTTATATTACGTACATTACACAATACATGTAAACTGCAAATCAAACAATCAATTTTAAGTCAAAACCCTACTATAAATGTTTTCACTCCTAAGTTCTAGTCCAAAACCCCACACTCTACAACTCCCTCCATAAAATAAACTATACCAACTACGACGACCTTTTAAACAAAGTAAGACTTTATTTTACAAATAATTATGTAGGTTAATATGAATAGGCCTCGAAAATGACACTTGTTCGAATTCTGGGACGTGTGGAAAATTACATTGCGGAAGTGGATGAAGATAAAATGATATGAATGTGACGAAACAGTTTTAAATGATGGTAATAATACCTCAAGGTAGACAGAAATGACTTTAAAAGAGACAAATTAGAACTACAAATGATACATGTATACTGTCATCGCTATATAAGGGAGACGAGTTATGCGGAAAAGGTATCATTTGCCTGTCCGAAACTTTTTAAATTATTGCATGAAAGTGAAGGACATGCATCTTTAAATTTAAAGAGAATGAAATAATCGTAATAGAACACTACATGTGCTACACATGTATTAGTAAAATTTTCGATTACATTTCTGTGCAGTAGACCTTAGTCAGGATTTCTTGTTTTATTCCCATAGTACAAAATGCATTTTTTTTGTTCTTGAGCAATTAGCGACCTCTACTTGCGAAATATACTTGGTTTGTTTTTATCTTTGTGCATTTATTTATATATTAATATATAGGTTTGTTTGTTGGGGTTTAACGTCCGAGTAGCAATACTTCAGCTATATTCAGACGATGAACATGAAATTGATGATAAAATGAACATGAAATGATAATGAAATGAAAAAGGGATGGGACACAAGGACAATGGGGTCGACAAATTTTGATTGCCACTGGAAATAGGGAGAGGTGGGTAGGGTCGGGCAATTTAGCCTCCTGTGGCGGAGCCGTATGGTTCCTACTCGGAGAGAATACCACAGTAGGGTTCTTTAACGTGCAAGGAACGTTGTATCTTTTCCAACACGGTGCACCACTAAGGTTTGCGGTCGGGTTTTCCGTATTATAGCCAGACAACCCCAGCATGTAACACACCAGGGGTACCCCATTCCACCACCTAGGGCACACATCCCAGTTGCTCTGTGGGCAGAGCGCCCTGGCCCCCGGCTAGGGTTCTGAGCACTATGTAGTCGCTTTTTACGACAAGCTTAGCGCTGCTGCAGACCTATTCTTTTAACACCAGGACCTGCACGGGGATTAAAAACTATATATAGGTAAAACAAACCAAGTATAAATAAAAAGCAAAAATAAAAACTAAATAAATAGAAAAAAAAAGAATAAATGGTTATGACCATCCGTGTTGCGAAACGTAATCGAAAATTTTATCTACAAGGATTACTATATGAGTAAGTTTCCTTACGCTTCCATTGCAACTCTGCTAAGTCTCCCTCGTGTCCAAAGCGACCAACACAATGTAGTCAGACGTCTGTAGTTTCGTATGCGAATGAATAATGATCACCAATTGTTAGAACTCTTACCTGTTAAAATTACTATTTCCATTGGCGCCATTTGTGGCACCGTTTGTCCCGTTCATACCGTTTTTGGAGTCCTCTTGGATCTGCAATGGAAATGAGTTGACAATATCACAACTACCTATTGTAAAATAGCCTCTTGTTTGGCTGAACTCGAACTTTTTTAACCTATGCGACTAGTACATGTTTTGAACGCTTGTCGTTTTGTTTTGATGTTACTTGTCAAAATATAGCAGCTATTGATGTAATATTTTAAACAGTTTGGACAAAAATAAAAAATGGCGGTTAGAGGGGACTAAGTCCTAATAACATTTATCAGTACGAGTTTAACCTTTGATCTTAGTACGGAGAGCTTGTAATCAAAAATAAAACATTCAAATTTGCGATACTGTAGCTGTCACGTAGTCTCAATAATTAGTTTAAACATATTTATTCAAGTAAATAAGCACAAGCAAATAGTGTATACACATTTACATACAAACTCATGGTAGGATTCGGAAAGAAGCTAGTTAGCTTATACAAAGTTACGTGTCCTTTAGAGTAAATTGCAAGAATATTCTTATAAATAAGATGCATGTGGAATCATTTTCATAATCGACTAGTAAATAAGACAAACGAATAGAAAAACAAAAATGGAATTACAAAATTAGTGTAGAGATGCAGTACATGGAAGTCAAGCATTTATAAACCTTTTACTTTTGATAATAAACTTCTGAACTTTAAGAAAAACTTCTACATTTTGTTCAGCATTTAGAATATTTGAGCCATACAATACATTTACAGTAATATGTCCATCAAGTGCCATAGAAAATATGATTTCATTTCGTAATAAAGTATATTTGGCACCAAAGAGCAAAAAATGGGGGAAAAATGGTTACGACTGAACAGATGTTCGTTGAGAGAAGCACTATTCATTCGCAGTCCGGCATGTAATATTTGCCCTAGTCGTGTACCAATAAAGTAAAGATTCGGGCATTTTATCAAATGTTCCTTAATCTTATTTCTAAAAATGTTGGTGGAACTAGAACTCCTGGTATTCTGAGGAAGTTTGTTCCACAGTTTAACTGTTGCTGGCAGAAAGTATTCAAAATAGAAGTAAGTTCTCGTGCAAATTTCTAAATATTTTGTGATTGTCTAGTATAATGTCCATGCAAGGAATCAACCGAGTTTGGATATAATGATTGCAAATACTCTGGATTTTCCTTGTTGATAATCTTATATAATAATACGAGTCTATGTTTTTCCCATCCCGTTTCCTTATAAAATTTATTGATAGATGTTACTTTGGTCCCTCCCGTCACAATTCGTAATAATAATTATTTTTAACACCACATCCGTACGCAGTCGGGAAGATAATGGCCATAAGATTCAGGAGATACTTCTGGGACGTTGCAGGTACTTGATCACAATTAATTCCCCATGACTTTTCGTTGTATATAGTTCTTTTTTTTTTAGTGTGTCTCTTCCTGATACTTTTTCTTTGCTGTCATAAACTTTAATGCTTAGTATTTACTACAGACATGTACAGCATGGATAAAATTTACAAGGGATTTTTTTCATTCGGTAATTTTATGTAGAAGTTGTGATTTGGTCCGATGGAAGAAGGTCAAAATTTAGGACATTTGGCAGTGATCACTTTTCATGTCTATGGGGTCTCCGAAGCAAAGTAGCTAAAAATAAAATATGTTGGTCAATTTTTCTGGCACTCTTGTAGGAATCTGCTTTTATACATGTTTCCAATTTGGTAAAGTTTCACTGAGTTTGAAGCTGTGGACTTTTTTCTATATGTCAAGATAGGTCTGTTGAAATTCACTACGAAATTTATTGTGTCCTCGTACCTTGCAGAGGTAGTAAGACGCAAAATAGCTCCAATAGAAGTTGCTCAAAAACGAGTTTACTTACGGATTCAGCTGCTAATAATTACCACAGAGAGTTATATTTTCACATTTACTGATCCGGTAAGACAATTTCTTTCCTAAATTTGGTATAAATGTCAGAATCTGGGTGAAAAGTTTTTCAAGACAACAAAGGAATCACAAATACAGAGAACAATAGATTGGTATAGTAACGGCATAGTGTCGGCATAGTAAAGGTAAACAATGGCTTCTGAAAACAGCAATACGCAAATAAAAGATGATAAAAATCAACCTAAAGATCTTACATCAAATGAAATGTTCAAGCAAATTATGACAAAACTCTCTTCTCTTGATAACAGATGCAGAAGATCGAAAATGAAGTCAACAAAATAGGAGAAATAAAACAAAAGTATCAGCAGTTATTCAGTGCGCAGATCATACAGAACGTGAAATAACAGATGTCAAAACAAACAATAAAATGCTAGAAAACAATCTGGAAAAACTCGGCGAAGTTTTTGATACGGTAGTGGACCAATGCTCAGCCAATAACGGAAATATACGGCAAATTATCCAGAAAGTTGACAACTTAGAGTCAATGTCCAACAATGTTAAATGCGAGTGTGAGAATAGATTGGTAGAATTACAAGAAAGTATTACCGATTTAAGATGCAGAAGCATGAAGAATAACCTTATTTTCTCTGGTATAAGGTACAACCCAAAATGAGAACTGCGAAGCCCTTCTACACTGATTTCCTTTACAGAGAACTCAATATACCTTACAGAGTATCGCTTGGCCATTGTAATGCAGTTATATGCATATACAAGTAAATTTCTATATATTAGTTGATATTTCTTAAAATTTTAATTATTTCAATTTCCCTTATTTTTTCGTTTTTATTTTTCAATAATTTTCATCTGATTTTTATAAGTTCAGTTTAAGGATAAAATTAGGACAAGAAAAGAAGAATTATTTTGTATAAGGTTACATATTATTATTCAATTCCAATTTAGATTTTAATTTATTTTTCACTTAGGAAAAGACATGTTTGCAAGTGTCCAAACAACGAATATAGATAAAAGTTATACAGTTTGTAAGATTATGTCACACACTTGAAATTATCTTTGAGAAAAAAATGTCTTTCTTTGTTCAAAACATAATCCGGACGGTTTATACCCACTTGTCCTACATTTGTAAAAAACATACATCCCACTTGTCCTGCAAAATTATTGTGACTAATTAGATAATTATGTTCTTATAAAGTGTTGGTAGTGTTATAGTCTTTTCCATTAATTGGCAATAAATCTGTATCTAAAGTACAACAAAAAAGGCAAAATGATATTCAATAATTAAAAAAAAAATGTATTAACCAATGTACAAAAAAAAATAATGTATAATAATTTATCTTTTTTATTTAAAAAACTTACTATATATATCAAAATAAAAAAAAATATTACATAAATAAATGTTATAAGATATTACATATATATGATCAAAAGTTCTAAAAAATATAAATAAATTAAAAGAAAATGTTGCTAACTTATTTACTTAATCATCATAACTTATTGAATCTTATAATCATCATAATTAAGCACATCTTCAAGTAAGTTGTCATTATAATGAGCTTGGTATATCACTTGAGCTTAATTCTCTTAAGTTGGGTAATAGTTGAAAATTATTTTAATATTCTAAATGAGCTTGGCCTTTCTCATTCATATTAGTAAGTAATGTTCAAATGATTATCTTATTAGCATGGCTTTGAATACTGTTCAGTATATGTATATAAGCATAGAGAAAATAGGAAAATTCATCAGTCAAAATGGCTAATGCTCAGTTAAACGTTGTTATATTTATGTACGAAATAAAATATTGAGATATATTTTGCGTAATTTTTTGGAACCTACATGTTTACAAAGAAAAAAAATAGCATTATAATGGGAACTCCATACAAAACGTAAACCAAAATGCAAAATATATAAATGAAAGTTTTTGACTTTTATTTATATATTTTACAGACTTTACCTTTCGAATGTGGCTATCTTTTCATACAATTTAAAACAGACTATAGATAGCTCCCTTTGATCTTTTGTTGTGATAAACAAGCAATTAACAGGTAATTAATAACTACGTACCTCCCACTTGTCCTACAAATTTTCACCTGTATTTTACCTGTAATTAACAAATGCAAGACAAGTGGGATGACACCATCCCGACACTGGTCAGACAATAGACCACTTTAACAATCAAGTTTATCGCTTTCGGCTCATAAGCAGGATTAATGCCTAAAAACATAAATTTAAGTAATTGACAGCGAATTAGGGTGGTACCCGAAAAGGGGGGCCTAAACCTGATTGGTCAACTAATTCAGGAAATCGATCCAGCAGTCACCCCTCCCAAATATCGGAAAAAGAAGTTTGCGTCACTTTGACTGCTGAGTTTGAAGAAGAAACATCATAATACATATTTTAACCTGAATTATATTTTGACCAACAGGATTGTTAAAATGTCTATTTGTTATATTTTATAGTCCTTGAGAATATGCATACATTGTATGCTCGTGATGATAAAGTTCTTCATTCGCATTATTAATATTTTTTTTATATTTTATTTTTGTGTTCAAAATAAGTTTTATCTATTTTGAACTTAGAACGATTTAAATCCACAGACCGATTTAAATCCACATAATGAGAATTTGCGTATGCGTAGAATATTTTTCATTTTAGAAAGCCGATTGATATGGAATATGAAATTAGTGGCAATAAGAACGATTGATAATAAATGAATGAGTTAGAAAAATAAGTGGAATAAATGTCATGATATCAATAGTACATACGTTAATAAAATACCAGGTTAAATATGCTTTAATAATCCGGAAACAATTTATAGTCAAGTCCGTATTTGATCTTGTAATTAAAATGACAATAGAAAACAACAAAAATATGTACACGCAAGTTTTCGCTTTTTTGATCTAGAAAGTTATTTATTTCTTTACAAATGATGCATTTTATAATTGAAGTTGTGCCGCTTGGAAAGGTAAATAATAAGTAAGTTGTTTAAGCTATTTTTATAGGGTGTATAGGTTTTATTTTGGTCAAATCCAAGTTTGTATAAATTCTATTTTTAGCTGACCTGCACCGGTACATGTTCTATCCATGTGATTGAAGATTTGCTATTTTCCCCAGTCAATTATAATAACTTCATTTTATTTCATAGGTAAAGTTCTTTTTAGAAAAGAGGTTTTAATAATGTGAATTATCTCCCTTGTTTGTGGAATAAACTTGAGTGAATTATATAAGTCGATTACTGCCTAGGTTTACTTTTATTTGATATGATTATTATTGAATCGAATATTTGTGTTGTATATTATTTGTGACTTTGACTGCTGGGTTTGAAGAAGAAACATCGTAATAAATATTTTAACCAGAATTATTATATTTTGACCAACAGCCTTACCCTAGATACAGAGTTTATATATTTTCGGAGAGACACATACACTAACGGCATAACACTATATACACAGGTATGGGAAACCAGGATTAAATGGAGCAAGGGCGATTGCCGCTAGGTTTATTTATACGAGAGAACTTGAACATGTGCTGAACAATGCTACAAATCTTAGGGGCAAACCGTACGGAATTAGTGAACAGTTCCCTGTTGAAATAGAACGCAAGAGGAAAGAGTTATATCCCATAATGTAAGCGGCAAATTGAGATGGTAAAACTGCAAAAGTTGTTAGAGATAAGCTATTCATTAATGGACGACTGCGTTCCTCAGATGAGAGAGACGGTGCGAATACACAGTACAGAAATGCGTTCATCAATGAACACGAGATTTCCACCTTCACCACCACAATCTTACAAATGTAATCAAGCCTATTCAAGTGATAGCCAGGGCCAAGCTGAGGAATTGAATTCAACCCAGCATTAGAACGTGTCGAGAATTCACCAAACACGATTAAATGCCAATACCATACCTTTAACTAAATCACTAACGTTTTATGTATAAACTGCTGTGGACTAAAAAGCAAAATTGACACACCTGAATTTATAGAATTGGTTAATGAGAATGATGTATGTCGCTTTGTTGAATCAAAAACTGATGATCTTGAGGAAATATCAATTCTAGGTTACAAATTTGAAATGAAAAATAGAAAAAAAGGTTAGTAAAGTTAGATCAAGGGGCTTATGTATAGCATATCATGAAAATTTAAAAAAATACATTGAAACAATCCACACTGATAGTAAATTTATATTATGGTGTAAAATTTCAAATTTAATCTGCAAAAATGAAGAAATTTTATTAGGAGTTGTTTATATCCCACCGGAATATACATCTTACTCTTCTGCAGACGCAGCAAGTGAGATTGAAAATGAATAATGAATACATGAGGTTAGGCGAAAAATTTGACAAGGTGTTACTTTTGGGGAATTTTAATGCAAGAACTGCAGAAGAAAAGGACTTATATCTTCAACGAAAATGAAAGTACTGAGTTAACAGATTTTATAAACGTAAATGATATTTATTTCTTGGAAATGGCAAATTTTCCACAAAAAAGAAATAACAAAGATAAAATGAAAAACAGATTCGGTAATCAGTTGCTAGACTTCTACAAAGGTAATAATTTATTTATAATAAGCAGCAGATCAAAAAGCGACAAAGAAGGCAAACTAAGTTGTCGCAACGCAAGTGTGGTTGATTATTGTATATGTAACTCAGGATTTCTAAAATACTTATCAGATTTTCGAGTAATGGATTTCTCATGTTTATACTCAGATGTCCATTCCCCTCTAATTGTAACTATTCATGGAGCTGATCCAGCAGCGAACAATACAAATTCAAGTTTTGGGATAACACAGCGTGAGAAAATAAATAAATGGAATAAAGACAAAGCACAAGAGTATAAGACTAATATAGAGTGAATAATTTAATTTCTGAAATAAATAATACTAACCCAGAAAATTTGACACAAAATATCCTAAATTCAATACTCGAAAAGATAGGAAATATCTATCTGAACAGCGCAAAGAAAACTTTCGGAACAAAACTTCCTTGAGAAAATCACAAAAAATCTTCTCGTGCTAATGCTACTAGCAAGACTCATAAACCATGGTACGATATAGAATGTGAAAACAAACAATATATATTTAGAAAACTTATATAATAGGAATAGGAATAGGAATAAATATAAATCTGCTTTTCATAATAATCTTGCAAAAACAGCCGAAAAGGACTATAAAAAGACATTAAAGAAAGCACAAACTAGGTATCAAAGAGAGCTCAAGGAGAAAATGAAAACACTAAGAACGCATGATACTAAAGCATACTGGAAAATACTTAACAAAGGTATGTCTAATAAGCAACCGGAAATAGACTTCCAAACTTTAGTAGATTTCTTTAAAAATCTTAATAACACAGAAAATAACGAAACAGGAAATTTTGATACAGCTAATAATGTAAATCTGGAAGTAAAGGATACATTGAATAGTCCAATTACAGCAGATGAAATCTTAAAATGCACCAGAAATTTAAAGAATGATAAAGCTTGCTCAAATGAGCAAATTATTAATGAATATATCAAATCAACAATAGATAGTTTTATTGTTTTATATGAAAAGCTTTTTAACTTAGATTTAAATCAGGAAAAATTCCTGATACATGGCTGGAAGGAATCATAATACCATTCTACAAGAATAAAAGAGATAAATCTAATCCCAATTAGTTGTCTTGGTAAATTATTCACATCTATCTTAAAGTAGGCTAAATAAGTTCTATGAAGAAACTCAAATGATAAAAGAAAATCAATGCGGCTTCCGCAAAGGATATTCAACTGTTGATTGTACTTTTATAATACATTCTTTTTTTGAAATACTGAAATTTAAGAGAAAGAAATTGTTCGTTGATTTTGAAAAAGCGTTCGACACAGTGCGCTGAAATGTTTGTGGTATAAAATGACACTGAGTAATGTTACTGGTTATATATATAATATAGTATATAATGTGTATCAAAACATTAAAACATGTAAATCATATAATGGAGCTATTTCCGACTTCTTTCCTCGTGAAAATGGAGTCAGACAAGGCGAGAACTTGTTAACCTTTTTATTTTCATTGTTTCTAAATGATTTAGATTTTTTATGTCAAGAAAATATTACTGGTCTTAGTAGTATAAGTGCGGAGTTTGAGAATAGGCTAAATACTTATCTAAACCTTTTTATCATTCTATATGCAGATGACCCAGTCATTATGGCGGAATCAGCCCATGATTTGCAATCAGCGCTGAACAAGTTTTATGACTATTGTAATACATGGCAGCTTAAGGTGAATGTACAGAAAACGAAAATAGTATTTTTTTCTAAGGGAAGATTACAACGTAACATACATTCTTTTTTATATAACAATACAGAGGTTGAAACAGTAAAAGAATTCAATTACTGAGGAACATATCTGTCGAGAACAGGAAGTTTTAGGTCTGGCAAAATGTATATTGTACAAAAATCAACAAATGCCATGTACAACGTCTTGAGAAAAGGAAGGAAACAAAATTTGTCAATTGAATGTCAATTAGATCTTTTCAATAAATTAGTAAAACCAATTTTATTGTACTGATGTGAGGTCTGGGGTTTTGAAAATAATGATTTATTAGAAAGGGTTCAGTTAAAATGTTGTAAATTACTTCTAGGTTTAAAACAAACAACACCTACTTCAGTCATATATAGCGAACTAGGTTTGTATCCATTGAATATAGACATTAAAGTTAGAATGATATCATACTGGGCAAAAATACTTAAGGGAAAACAGAATAAATTATGTTATGATGTATATAAATTATTACTTAATATGAGAGTCGAAAATAAGGAAATATCCCAGTGGATGAATCAATTGTAAAATATTCTCAACGAATGTGGCCTTAAGTACAGTTGGATAAATCAAGTATTCCCTTCCGAAGAATGGATAAAACTGACTGTCAGAACTATATTGCAAGATCAATATAAACAGACTTGGCATTCAAACATTTAAAATTGCCCGAGAACTATAAATTATCGCATCTTTAAAACTAATCACGCCTTTGAAAATTATTTTAATACTCTGTAAGAAAAAGACTTGTTGGTTTTTAGTAAGTTTAGAATGATAAATCATAAGCTCCCAATTGAATGCTGTCGGTGGAAAAATATACCAAGAGAAAGCAGAATTTGTACTTTATGCAATGAAAATGCAATAGGGGATGAGTATCATTATATAATGGAATGTAAATATTTTGCAGCAAAAAGGAGAGAATACATTGACAGAAGATTTTTCAATAACTGTAATACATTGAAGTTTAAAGAATTAATGGATGTGAGAAAAAAATCAAAGTTAAAAAAAACTTTGCTCTTTTATCAGAATTGTCAACAAAAAGGTGAATTCTCTGGACTAACATAGCCATACATATCTTCTCAATGTATTGTCTGGTTACTTAATTGTATAATTGTACTTTTATCTGTTTTCTTTTATTGTTCTTGACTGTTCTTTGTTTATGTGTTGCTTACCTCTGTCATACAATTTTATATGTAATGACTGTATACCATTGTTTCAACAATGGTTTATCAGAATAAAGTATACATAAAAGTCAGAAGGTAAGTAACTGGAGGAGAGGTAACGAAACCTGTTTTTCATATTTTTACAGTTAGATAACAGTTTTGAACCATTTTTTAATTGTTAAGTTTTCATGTTTAACTGTAATTATTTTTTAAGTATTATTAACCTTTTTAGTGGTGTATAAGCAAAGCATGGCATTTACAAAATTGTACGAACATTTGTACCATGTACAGTGTACTTGTGTGTGTCGAGCGTAATCACATAATACAATAGGACTGGACAACCTAACGCCATCAATACAAATACTTTCACCGGATATGTTACATGTATCACACAGCACGAGTTACGAACACATATTTTGTAGCGCAACCATAAAATAGAAGATAAGGTAGCGTAATTATATCAATATATTGCAAATAAGCATCGATATTGATTTTACCATATTGCAGAACGATTTACCACAGGAGCTTGCTCCCAACCCGACAAGTTTCTATATACTAGTCGCTGCATATAGTAGCCCACGTTGATTCTCGGCAACCGTTTCACGTGAGAATTTTCTGGTAATCTAATATTTAATTATCTTATAATCTCTACTTTGTAAATCATTTATATAAGATAATTTAGACAATAATTCACCAGACTTTTCTTAATAATGACAACTAAAAAGGGGTAAGAAATTCTATTTGAAGTGAAGCTTCTATGTGAAACCATTGATATATAATATACATCGATACATCTATGGTGAAATATTTCAAAATAATATGTCCTCTTGAACTTCATTTAATCGTGAAAAATGGAAACAGAAATCAATTACATAATAAAAAAAAACCAACAAACATTTAAACAAGCCAAAAAAATACAACACTGAACAAAAAAAACAAAATTGGGAAAATGGGAAGACAAAAAATATTTTATACGACGAAAGAAAAAAAGAACTAGGTTACAATATACTAAGTTATTAATTTACAATATCATAACATACCTTTTGTTTTTTCTTCTCAATTGTATCATCGGCTCCATTTTGTAATTGACGCTTGGAAGGGCTGGTAGCCATGGTGAGATTTCCTGGATAAATTCTCTTAATGATCAAATCTATTGCACAGATATCGCAAAAAAATGATTAGCTCCTAACAGCGTCTATTATCGATATTAAAAATACACAGACAGCTTATCCACACACTTTTTTCTAAGCTTTGAAAAGCACGTGTGAATACGACTCAGTGGAAATATACTGAACCGGTTACTTGAACTTGTACACAATACTGGACATACTTGTACACAATACTGGACATCGATTGGTCATTAAAAAGCAATAGGAATATCCCGGGGGGATATGTGTGTGTTTCTATACTTAAATATTTAAATGAAACAGCGCATTACCAACCATGTTAGTCCGAAATTGGTTTTGAGGCTATTTTTGGCGAACATGCTTTCTAAGCATTGTAGGTCGTTTTAAAGACTTAAGTAAGCGAAAAAATACTAGTGTATATGTGTGTCATTGCATGTTAACAGTGTGTTTTATTTGTGTAAATTTAATTTTGTTAATATTTTTTGGCTACATATAAATCTGTCTGCCCATCTGTCCGTCTGTCCGTCACGCAAAATGTTCGCGCTTAATTAAGCTGCACGTCAGTATATATGGAATGAAAAGACCATAGTTTACATGTAAAGGTTTCGTTATTGTTTTTTGTTTTTCATATTTCTCACCAGCAAGTGTACCGACTTGGGTATTAGTGCATTTCTTGACTTATTCTAGGTAATTTGGCAGTCAATTTAATATACGGGCAGGAAATTTCATTAATGAGGCTTGTTTTCCAGTAATATAGCCATTAAGTCACTTCTGTGTTCAAGATAGGGCGTCCTAGTTTCACCGACACCGGGTATTCTTAGAGTATATGGCCTAACGACCTAAATAGTTACTTTGACAAAAATATCGTTGCCAGTTCATAGATGTAACTCGAAAGAGCTACAATGTATCTTGTAGGATAGAAAAAATCTTTACATTGATAAAAATATAGCATTTGTTTTTGAGGACACAAACGTGAACCAAAACCCAGTCTTAGAAAAAAAATATTATGCCATGTGTTGTTGTAGCATTTTATGTGTCTTTTCAACTTTGTATTTAGATGATTGACAAAACTGATGCCAAGCGGTTTGTATACGAGTACTTTGCGTTGGAATTTCTTAGAATAGAACGCTGTCACGTTCAAGCACAATAGCTATCATGCAACTACGATATTCCCAGTACCGTGTTTGAATCGAGTCCGAACCTACAGCAGTGTACATCAACACTCTACCAAGAATGAGGTCCACAGATAAAGAAAAGAATCTAGATAACCTACAAACAAAATTATTCTGTACCAAGTTAAGGAGAAGCACACATCTGTGTACATCCATTACGCCCTCCCTTTTAATTGCGCTTGCAATATTTATAGTCATAACAGTAAAGATAGATTGAATTCTCTTTATTATTAAGAATAAAAGAAAAGAGAAAAGGGGGTACTTTGACTTTTTTCGTATAAAAAGTAATGTGTAAGTCCGTTGGGTGCGAATATTTCAATTACGTCATTGGCAGATCCTAGGTTGACATTGCTGCTACCGTAGCGTACTTCTAGAAGTCTGCGGAAAAGAATTCTAAATAAAATAGTGGACTCGAGTAGACGACACACTCAACTAAGGAACAACAGTTTTTTTTCGCAGAAAGTACTTTTTATCGAGAAACAATCGAGTAGCGACAGACAAATATCGATTCTTGTAACTGGAGACAAGTTCTATATATATTTACAAACGAAATGATGAAATCTCTCAAGTTAAAGTTATCTTTCCATATGGCTCACATCCATAAAGTGCTTCAGAGTAACAAAGTCGTTTTTATTAATTTGGAACAAACGATCGTGTTTATTGTGGTATGGAAACCAAGATGTATAATTGACGCTGCCGTCGAGCGGAGATAGTTTAACCATTCTTTCTATTGTCTTAAATGGTGTACATGATGTATAAAGACAAACCAACATGAAGAGCTGATTTGGCGCATTCAATTATTTCTTTATATAAGTAAATTGGTGTTGAAACCCTTTGTTGGCCGAATTGTAGTATCTTACTTTTCATCGGTGAGAAGTTAAATCCCCATAGATGACTGTAATTTTATCATATCTACGTAATGTTACATTAAGAAATAATCTGTCATGTGGTACACACTAAATAACATGCGTAGCAGGTTATTTTCAAGAGTGCAACACAGGCATTGAGGTTATTAAATAGACCAAAAAAAGAGAAAAAAAACAAAAAACAAAGACTAAAAATAAAAAAAAACAAAACAAAACAAAACAAAAACTATAAACACAAAAAAAAACTCAAGTTATTCCTTATAACTTTAATTTTAGTATCAAAATTCAACGACTAAACCATTGAAAAAGGTTGATGACGTCACAGTCATATACACAATTCGGTCTATGAGATTATGTACAATTTTTTTTATTCAATCAGAAAATGTGTTACTTCTGAAAAAATGGTACAATATAAAACACATGGCTTCTGAGGATTTTGTATTGAGGTGGTCTTTTTTATTACAAATATTATTGCTTCGATGTAATATGGATTTTAAATTTTATTCAACTGCCTTTTTGCTATCGAATATATCATCTAAAAAAATAAAATAAAAAAAGCAAATAAATAAATGAATAATAAATAAGTTACATCTATAGCACGATCTAAAAACGAAAAATACAGTTGTCAACATGCGAATATGCTACATGTACAACAATACAGAGATAATAGACCCTTTTGTGCTAACGATAAGGTAGTCAATGAGCATGCGTAGAGCATACTCCATAAACACTTCCGCGAGGAAAATTCTTTTGTTCTACCCAAGCCCTACCGCGCGGAAGTGTATATTGAGCATGCCCACCAACTTACCACTAAAGGGTCTATTGTGACAATCATGTTAAAATTATAAAACATAGCATTTCGAAAAGCCCGATGTTTACAAAGACGAAGGTTAAAGGGTTAAAATTAAAAGTCTTGCCTAATAATTACACAGGTGCGGTATGAAAGGTGAAAAAATGTGGGTGATATTGATCGGATAAAATGACCTTTAACTAGGACATTTTCTTCTCGTGAAGGAAATGTACAAGTCGTATTTAAAATCAGTCCAGGTGAAACACTTACAACAAATGAATGTACCGCTTGAACTGGTTTTCAAAGAAGCAAACGTCATCTATTAAATTATCCCATCGTTGGTACTTTCCGTAAAACATGTTTCTTTTAAGCTCAATCCACATTTAATCAGATTATTTTCATAAAATTATAAGAAAAGTGGTCCGAGTCTTCTTTTTAATTCATTTAAACTAATTTTATCTACATTTAAGAATATAATTAAATGACTTTTGCGTTCGTTTTTTTTTCGTAACTGCAGTTAGTCGGAATGTTGTTAACGACAATTGTATACTAACTCCCGTCACACTCTCAAGCGAGGGAAATAAACGTGAAAAGATACGAGTCAAGTACAACAGTTATAGATAGTAAATGGAGGACGGTGATAATCAAGAACCACTAATTAGTAGCTTTTGTTACTTTTTCAACAAATGCAACTAATTTGCAACCTTTACAAACAAAGCAAAGGTGTCTTCAAAACTATCCCCATTTGCCAATTACAGGATTTCACCAATTGTGATAAACAGTAAGTTAGAAATTGCAAATGGTAACACCTTATTATGTAAGTGAAAACATTTTATCAAGTTTCCTCAAAGGCTCAGACGGATACCTCCTAGATACATTTAATGCACATAGTTGCTCTTTTTCCAAGGTGGCGTATATTGTACCGGAAATTTATTGCACCAGAACTAGGTTAAACCATGATTATTCCCGAATTGCTATCTTTATTTTATGAGTATGTCACCGGGCGGTCTACATGCGTTGTAGTTGGTAGTAGATTTGAATATTAATACATTTTTAGCCGAATCGTATTAGGCTAGCTGATACCAAGCGGTATAGGATGATATCTTTGGTGGCGACGACATTATAATGTTCTTTCGTTAACAACTACATGTAAATAGGCTGGGAAACTAACACAAAACAATATTTTACTAATATAATTGAAGTAAATCATGTTTTTGTTTATAAAAAATGATTTGAAAAACGAAGCATCTTCCTCGACCAGGGGAGCTAGCGTATAAAACAAAAGGTGTCTTGAAAGAATATTGAAATCAAAAGGCGACGAGTACTAAACCTACTGTGAATGTAAGATGTGTAAGTTTCAGATTATAATCCTCCCCGAGCTAATTTCCATCTCATCTCGATTTCGCATACAGATGAAGTACCGCTTAATCATTGTCATGATAAGCAAACATGTACAGTGCGTTGTAAAACAGTTCATGAAACAACAACATTTGATCGTATTCAAAATCTATATTTTATCACTAAAATCAATAAGACTTACAAATGAACATTTAATAACAAATAATGATATTTTCATAGTTTAAATGGGGAAAGGGGAATAACTCTGATATGTTAAACGTTATTAACATCAGTGAACAAAGTCTTGTTGAATGAATGGGTTAAACTTAATTTATCTAATTTCTTGAACTTAGCCTTTTTCCTCAAATACATTTGTAAAAAACGGGAACGAAATTGTTGGCTCATCGAGCAGTACAACACAAAGTTTATGGCATTGTTTACCAATGCTATAAAATCCATTAAGTCACCTAACGGCGTATATACAGTATTATAAAAGTCTTTAACAGTGGCACTTAAGAATATCAAAATTCCCTGCGGGAATTCTGTAAGCAAAAACAAAATTAGCACAACAAGAAGCATACGGGTTGTTTTAGTCTGTCGAATTTCCCGTTTCGTACCTAGCCCATGTGCAGACAATCGGTGGCGCCGATGTTTTCCTTTTATGGCTAAATTGTAAAGAAGAGACCCACCAAATATTACCATTAGCACACAAGGAATTATTTTGGCAACTGTGGAATAAACGAGAACATTTACTAACACTATTGTGTCCGTCTCATTTGTTGCAAGTTTCAGGTCCTTCAAAACATAAAGTGTCTTGTTGTTCGGCATTTCGACCGCCTCTATCTTGTTTGTCAGATAGTTCGGAATCAGAAATACAGCTGACAAAATATAAACAGTAATTATCACAGTTTTAGCCTGTTTCATATTCCGTCGTTTAACAATAGGACCCGAGGCAGTAGTACGAAGTTGTAGAAAGCGGAACACGGCAATAGCAACTCCTAGCCAAATAGATATTGTATGGGTTGTAGCGGCAAGATTGACTAAAATTAACATGTAGGCAGTCCAGCCTTTCGTAAATTTTTCTGGCTCCTGTGACATAGGATCATAAACACAGTAAAAGTGGACTGCAAAAGGTATATACGGCACCATTGTAAGAATATCTGAAACGGCAAGCCAGGTCAGCATCATATTGGTTGGACTGCGCATGTCGTTCCGTGATAAAATAGTTATATTGAATATGTTCGTGCAAACCCCGAACGTACATACAATGAGACTTGCGTATCCATGGATACCAGTAAACCATGTTGCAAACTGGAACAAAATAGAGCTATGGTCGTCTGTCGAATTCATACTTTATTCTTTGTTCTGTTTATCCATGGCAATAAGATAGTGACCTGAAATGAAAATGAAATGAATCTCATAATTATACTAGTATCACGGTACACTTTATACTACACATGTAAAATCAAATGAGAGTTACAATACAAAAATACATCGATCTCACAGGTATTAAAAGATACGAGCACACACACACACACACACACACACATGTGTGTGTTAAAAAAACGTGACATTAAGATGCATATGAACGTTACTTTCGTTTTCCTGTGGATATGAAAAGTGGATTAACTAAATACGAACTGAAAGTTGTTTGACATTACAGTATCTGAATCCTTTACTTAAATGAAACCAGTAATTCGACACACGTTACGTTAATCTCCAAAGGATGGTAGATATAAGAGTTTGTAATTATACCCCTCTAATACAAGACTACTGATGTATTTTGAAAGAGCCAAGTTTACTTATTTGGATATCAGATCCAAATAAAGAAAACGGCACCTTCATTCAAGATACATACAGATGACACTTACATTGAAGATACATTCAGAAAACAAAATATTTTCTAAATCATGATTGAAGTGTTACATCTTGACTGTAAAGTTCAAGAGTAAAATTTGACTAAAGTCTGAATTTCGTAGACGATACTGACAAAACATTGACAATGTATTCATGGAATTTACCTCTAAGGAGAGTACATGTACGTGGATATATTCTTAAAAACAATCTAAACGCCAATTCAGATCTTCGGTCAACGAAGTTAAAAACCAGTCTAGCGGTCAGTCAGTATAGTAGTACACGTGTAACAACACCTCAAAAGAAAGATCTCAGAGTTGGAAAAAATGAAACCTTATTAGAGCAACACGTGTAACTAAACACGTGTGATGGTATGTCTGAGACCCAATTAAATCCTCGAAGCTTGGAAGCAATAGGACTGTGCTTATAAAAAGACATGGAATAGGACCCAATAACAACGGACCTCATGGTATAATATATGATTTCAATTAGCTACGAGACAAAGCAGTAGACATTCCAATATTAAAACAACGTTTGCACTTCTGGGAGAGGTAAAATTCTAATAATAAGTCGCTAAATACGGCGTAGAATGACAATAACATTACACGTTAATTCGTATTATACTGCGTCACACATCAGAGTGAATTTGTGTTTATTGCAAACAATCTGTCGCGATTTATAAAGTACGAAAGCGTTTTTTACTGACATCCTTTTTGTCCATTTATTGGCTTTGTTTTGGAGTTATATTGCGTTTTTGTGTGATTTTTGTCTCGATTAGAAAGACGAATGTATATTTATAAATAATTAATACAGAGCACTTTCCAATGTATACACTTTCAACAACTCTTATTTAATCCTAAACTATATCTAGAAAGCTGTACGTTTTTGTTTTCTTTTCAGGAAACATCAAGTGATAAATTACTGCACGTTGATAGCCATTCTAGCCTTTTAAAATGGCACTTCTTACCTTACACGTGCATACAACATACACTCATAAAACTCGCACCCTCTTTAAATAAAAAAAAGTATAGGATAGAAGGGTCTGATAAAGAGAACCATTAATAAAGTCAAACTCCTAACTACAAAATTACTGAAAATAAGTCTACTGAAAAATACACATGTAACCTGAATTACAAAAATATCTCCCTTCCAAAACTTCCGCATGGACATTGGGAACTTGATACTGCGCGCTCACACACGAGCTGAATGCATATGACAGGATATAGTTAATGTATCTATCTTTACAGTGAAATCGTAATTTTCAAATCTTTAGCCGGTAAAAAATCCCCAATACGCATGTGTGACATGTTTTGATATCGTCTTTGATACATACTGTTATTTTTCTATTACAAAAAATAAGATTACGTATGAAAGAGTAATCAAGGGAACCAAGGTTATAGGAGATGATAAAACTTAAAAATGTCAGACATGCGCAGTAGGGCTGCTCATGTGTTCAATAAAATAATGAAAATCACGAATTTAATGCAAAAAATAGTAAAAAGCTATATATTCTGTCCCTAATGGCCTGTGCTCGCATTTGTTAAAAATTTTGACTAAGTCAGCACGCTTTCAGGGTCGAGTATAATATATTTAATAAATTAGATTATCTTTATCAACATTTGTGAAAATCATGCAATTATTTAAAAATAATAATAAAATGAAATTCATTATCACGCAAAATGATGTTACAGTAGCTAACAGACAAACAAGCATGAGGAATGATGTTCAACGTATATCATTTGCACTTCCGGAAGAAGTAAAAGCACTAATTATCTCCCTTAACAAAAATAAATAAATGTCAATCAGATACCTCATTTTCTTTAGATTATTCAGTGTTATGTGATTTAGTGCAGAATACTTTGTATTGCAGTCGGCACATTTCCCGTCTGGGGCATTCTAAGGAAGTTGGACCATCAATAGCCATATTGTTTCTAAATGGTCATGTACAAGGCCTTTTACGTCTCTTTTTCTATTGCTATATGGATAAGAAGAGTGGGTAGTCGAGACACTTTCACAAGTGGACAGAAATAGAAAATCCGATTAGTCAGCTTTTGTCCATTAATTGTTCTATTCATAATCAGACAGACTAATGTGTCTTTTTGTATTGTATCAATTGTTGGTTAAATAGGTGAAATATATCTTCTAATAAAATGTGAAAATCTAGCTTAAATGATATATTTTTCACATGTTCCGATGAACAATAAAAGGAGTAGACACTGATTTTTTATCAAAAACAAAACAAAACAAAAACAAAACAAAACAAAACAAAACAAAACAAAAAAAAAAACCAAAAAAAAAACAAAAAAAAAAAAAAAAAACAAACAAAATAACAAAAAAAAAAAAAAAAAGGAAAATTTGAGTACAAGTTTTACTCGCTGGTCCGGATTTAGACAGAACTCTGACGACATGGTTCGGTAGTAAAGTATTGCCGCAAGGGTGACACGATGTTCCATCAAGACTGAGATGATTTGAATAAACGACGCTGCAAATGTGACAAAGAGTTCCGTCAAAACTGGGGTGAATAAACGACGCTGGTTCTGTTAAATGAACCTGACTAGATATTCATATTACTTCCTTATATTTCAGTATGATGTCTAATTGTTCACATATTTGCCTATCATAACCTTCAATTCAGAATCACGCATACCATCTGACAAAAAAGATGTCTGATAGTTTATGCATTAAAGATCCGACAAATTACCGTATCCCGGACATGCCATGATTAGCCAAAATAAAACGCGTTGTTGAACACTCTAGATGTTATTATTTAAAAAAAGATTATTCCGGGAAAAAGATATGGTAACACTGACAAATAATTAAAGTTTTGCTTTTTGGAATAATAAAAAGTTAGCAACGTCTGCGCTGCAACTTGAAACAAAGAATATTGAAAACAAACGGTGTTTTCTGATGTACTTCCCGTATCAGCGTGTGTCAGACAACAGAGTTATCAATGTTTGTTTCCTCTTTAATTCCTACTACCAATATATAATTAACTGTCAAGGTCATGATTATTTTGTATTGGCTCCGTGACCGATTCATCATCTTCATACTTCCACTGGGGCTTTTTATTATATTGCAGTTTTTTGCTATCTATAAAATTTTCTATGAATATTTAAGCAACAATTAATATAATAACACAATGATTGATGAGCGAGATTAGCCAACATTACTGCGCAGCAACGGAAGTCGTTCCGTGTAATCTCCAAGCGACATTTACTACATGCGGATTAAGATTTTTGTCTTGATTTCATGTTAAATGAGTTTCAATCAAATTCAAATTTGCCAGAGTTAGATAATGCCTTTGTCATTTATTTTTATTTTCTATGGTACTCAAAGAAACTGCGCGGGGCATGATTATTCATTTAGATTTCATTTTGATACGAGCAGAACGACTAGTAAACACGATATGAAACTAGGAGAATCAATAAAATTCTAATTTAGAGATTGCAAGTTTTATTAAAGTTGAAATTAATTGGGTATGTAGGGATTTTTCATTTACTTTTGTTTCAATTATAGAGTTATAACATGTCATTATGACATAATTACAGTTCTAAAAGCGTGCTAAATGTTTGAACTTAATTTTTATAAAGAGGCGTTCATTCGATGTGGCGATATGTTAAGGCACACATCTTGTATTTGGAACATTGTGGTTCGCAACAGTACGTGGTCTAAACTAACCAAACCGCCCTTCCAATATTTTTTGGTTTAACAAAGAATGAAACCTGTCCATAACGAACTTGAATAATCTGAAAACCTGTCTAATCCAGTTATTTTTTTTATTAAGGTCCCTTTGTATCAAGTTAAATGTATTTCAAATTTTGGTAAAACGAACACCTGTCTAATCCAAACCAGTCTTAAAGTCCTAGTGCTGTTCCAGTTCTACAGGTTTAACTTTATATTGTGTGAGATGTCAGAAGTCAATATCAGAGGTTGCAATATGACTAGTAAAACCAAGATGAAACTTTTTTATGATAGGAGTAAGTTTGTCACATTAGATCATTTTCTGCACGATGCAATAATTTTACATGCTTATTTTAAGGATGGGAGACCTTATGAAATGTAGACAACTGCGCTAAAGCACTTAACTCGCTTTGTATCCCATTATTCTGAAAAAAAAGATTGTAAGATACTAGTAGCAATTAGGAACGAAAGTGAGTGTCACTTCATCAAGCTCAATATTACATGTTACAGTACTGCCTACATCCCCCCTAAAGTAACAAAACATTTTTGAGTTGTAGGAAATTACAACGGACAGGCTGTGTCCTTACCATAATGCAGTCAAAATATAATCCTTTCTTAAATTAGAAAATTTGCAAAATCGGAAGAAAAAACAAAAGAATAATACACAAAAAGGACCATTTGTGTATGCCTTGGGTGTATCGTTATATGTATGTAGGGAATTTTTTTCTAATGCATGCACTTCAGAATTTACAAATGTCGCGTACATATTAACAATGCTTGAAATTGGCAGTATTTCATTACCCTGTGTAAATCTGGATACCTTAAGCTAGCATAGTCTATCTTACGGCGCCGTGACTAGGTAAATGAGCCACAAAATTTTAAATTTAAAGTTGTCGGTTTGTGCCCAGTAGGCATGCCAATGAAGTCTAGTATATCTCCTAACAATTCAGAAACATTTCTGATAGATACCAATGTTGACATTGAAACAATCCTTTATATCAAAAGTAGTACTTCTAATTCCCTTGGGACAAATGGTAAATAAGTCAGCGCTTGCCGATTACATGTTCGTGAAATGTCAATCCTCATACGACAAAACTCAACATGAAGATAGTAAATTAAATAAGTTTAGCCTACACGAAAGCTGAGTAAAGGACAATACATTTGTAACTTTATTTTAATCAAAAGTAACTTTGATTGAAGTCAGGGAGTCTTCAAGATGGAAAATAATCATCAGCTTAAAATAAAAATACAAAGTAAATAATAAAATAATGATTAATATAACAAAACATGTAAGAACCGAAAAATACAGAGATAATGAAATCACAGTGCCTCCCTCAAACTACGACTAAAGTCACGAGTAAGGTACATCAGAAGAGGAACAGTATTACCCGCGTTTTTTTTTCATGTTACTTTGTTTTAATTTTCGATTGACTTCACATACATTTGAAAATAACGTAAATATACCAAACTTTACCTTAGATAACTGAAGATGTTTTTGATCACTGGTTTAAGTGCATTATCCATTTGTGGTCTTGTTAAAATACATCATTAGAAAGATTTTTAGTATACATGTATAAATAAAGCTTATTAACAATGAATATAGGACACTCAACTTTTATTGTCGGTATCTTACTTATAGTTCCCCAAATGGATAAACATTCCTTATTGTGTTTATTATAAACAAAGTCTACAAAATCATCATTACAAACATATTCTTGATTGATGAAAACCATGTTCCAATAATTTATTATTTGATTTTTTGTTATGTGACGACTCGATTCGCTACACTGCTCCATCGGATCAAAGTGATACAGGGAAGATAATGTAAGTATAGAAGGGTCAAACTTGCGAAGCCAATCTGGTCGTTCTTTCAGTGGGACTCGAACTCGTATCGCAGTGACATCTATGTCAACACCGCCTGCACGAAGTTCAAAGCCCTAGACCACTCGGCCGGCTAGGCTATAAAATATAGCTTTCGCTGGAGGGTCATTCCTCCTCGTAGGATTAATCTGGGATTGTAACTTAAAATAACCTCAAAATTTGATGAATTAACACTATGTTAAAGGATAGTAGGCTATCATTTTAGTTTTTGTTTTTAATTTTAAAGATGGGTTGCTTGTAAAATATTTATATATCACATGAAATGTTTAAGTATTGTATCGAACATCAAGTATTTGACTACTTTAATCGATTATTTTATTTAAAATGTATCGTCACTGCATAAAAATTTCTTCATTTTATTGTAGTATCATAAAAGGTTTATTTAAACATTGTATATAAAAACCCTTCACGGAAAACAAACACTCGAAGTATCATTTCAAATCTGTGAGGTAAAATAAATGGTATATTCGTTATATCTTATTATAAAAACCTAAAACAGAATAATGTTTTAACTAATGCAGAATATGATAACATTTGAAACACTTACTGTAATTTACCCCTCTACAGTTACCAAATGATTCTACCGTGAAGTATGCTCAGGTTTTATACCTCCTTTTAAATTTACGACTTGTTTCTTAAAAGGTCTCATGTTTGTACCTTATCCCACTTATAAACTAAATGTGTAAATGTTCCATTGGTAAAGTCACATCAAAATACATGTAGAAAACGTACAGCTTTTCAATAGATATATCGACACCAAACTTATTAAGAGAGTTTAAACAAAGTGATCAATATTTTTTAAACCCCACATACAATGGACACTAGCATTGTAAACTTTGTGAAAAAAAAACCCGTTGTTTTAACACCCGCATACATAGAGAAGATAAAGGTTAAGATAGGAACTGTACGTTTTATTATAGAGACATGGTAGTATACCATTAGTATTTGTCAAAAAAGCAGTTTGAAATGATACTATCAACATATGACACAAGATAACCAACTAACTATTGGACTTCTTGATAAGTGCGAGGTCTCCAGGTTCCTAGGACACTTACCGTGCCGGTGCACCCGGTCCATGCACCCAGTTTTTAGTGGAGTCCGAGTTGCTCATATACTTTTGTTACGTTGAATGTATTAGTTACTTTATATTCTTTGTTGTGTTTGTTTGTTTTCCATGTCTGGTCTTTGTCCCTGGGTTATATTCTTTTGATTTCCACTAGAATCTTGGTTCCCTTGATTACTCTTTCACGTGATATTGTTTATGTTAAACGTTTTGGTTACGTAATTTTCGTTGTATCAAATTAAATATTTCAAGAAAACAACTGACGCTAACACTTTAAAATGTCAGCGTACTATAATTATATGCAACGAGAATGGATATGGTGAATATATCAAAAATACAACACCTCTGGGATGAAAAATGTCAGCTCTAGACTACACATGGGTCTTCAATGACGACAAAGAATCGAAACCCTCACACCACAGGGCAGTCTGCAGCTGGTCTCTAAACAACATTATACACAGGTACAGCGGGCAAATGATATATACAGGCAAAATTATTTCACGTGATTTTCACACGATTTCACCCGAAATGAGCAAATAATCATTGTGACAGAGTTCACTTGAAATTCGTGAGAATCGAGCCTTCATGTGAAATTCACACGACTTGTTCGCATGCAATTCATGTTTTAATCACGTTAATTTCATGTGAAGTTCACATGAATTTGGCGTGAAGCTCGATTAACATGAAATTCACGTGAAAAATATCTGCCTGTGCATATAGTATAATTTCTTCTGAAGTCGTACCTTGATAAACATTTATTCAAAGGATAGCTACACTATTGGTAATGTGTATAGTGATCAAATGAGGACTTCAATTATTTATATAACCTAAATGCATATTCGTTTAAAGCTTCTGAATGAATACATGGATGGAGTAATTACATATAGATGCATTACTGGACGGATTACATAACTCAGAGGTACTTCTTGCGGAAAATATACAGCAGATCAGTGTTATATGTCACACACAGGCGTGGGTTCATAGGAGCATACCTGGCTTACGCACACCCTTTAAATAAAAGAAATGCATGAAATGTTTCATGTTTAATAATCCAACCCCTAAACAGTTTGATTAAATCCCTTTCCTGTAAATCCTTATTCACCATTGACACATATGAATTTTTATAATACGCTTAAAAAATAACGATATTTCAAAAATATTTTGAAAAGTTATTATATTTCGACGTTTCATATTTCTTGAACTAACTTTAGGTATGGATTTTATAACAACGTACACTAAAATAATGGTAATTGTTTGAATGTAAAGATCTAGTGCATTAAAGTTATAACTTGTTAGGCGTTCTTTTTCTTGTTAAACAATATAATTGTATCAATAAATAGAAAATAATCAAGTTCAAAACAAAATGACATGTAAAAAATATTGATTAACAGAAAATTGTTTATTCTTTAACGATGTCGAACGAGAGGCTATTTAGTTAAACAATGAATCAAAAAATAAGAAAGACTGAAGCGATGTCGTAAGAATTAAATTCAATTAGCAAGAAAAGAACAAAGCAGACCGAGAAAGAAAACAACTATCATATACAGAAACTGAAAATTTGAAAAAAAAGAAAAGAAATGAAAACATGGACAACCAGTAGACACGTGCTAGATGCAGCAAAATATATAATGTCTGACACTTGATTGATACCATTGTTTTCGATATTGCTTTCGGACTGTGTTTACAAGGTTTCGGAGCTCCGCGTCAGGTTCCAAAATTATGCTGTACTGCATTATCTTTGAATAATGCCAATACGTTCAAAATTTCAAACGCACACTTTTTTCCAAGTCTTTTGTGAAATTTTAGGTCATGAAATGCTTAAAACTACATATAGTTGATTGTAAAAGTAGCTTTAAAACTAAGAAAGTGGTAGGAAGAAATCTGTCTTTTGAAGTATATTTGCTATCGCGGCAGATAACAACAGATGTTATATAGTTTATCATTTCAAAAAAAAAAAAAAATCGTTAATGTGTTTTTCAATTTCCACAAACTCTCTTATTGCACCTTGACCGAAATTTTAAGACAGAAAAGTGCCAACGACCATAAAATAACATTATAAAAGGTCAGAAAAGTTAGAATAGTCGTTAGTGAATGAGAATGTTCCAATTAACTTTTAAACAAGAAAACGATTCAATTAAAAACTGTTCATTGCTCTCTCGGGCACATGCCTTCTGCTTTTGTATGACTTTCCATTAGATGAATTCGATTAAAATACAATGAGCTGTTTGTTCGAATTGCATTGAATTACATGCGTGTTTTGAAACGGGTTAGTAGAAATGGATCTTTGTTATGTGAGCATTTCCTGGCACATCTATTTTATTGTCATAAAATTCAGACAGGATGTGATTCATGCATGTAAAAAAAAAACTGCCAACTTTGTTCTTATTAGGGAAGAGTAACAAACCACATAACCTTTATTAGTTTGTCAATCGATTGTTTTCATATTGCAATAAACTCATAAAATTAGTTATTTAAGAGTTATCGTTCATACTTAAGTTGATTTTAGTGTAAATCTGTATACAAAAAGAACTGTAGTTATGTAGAACGAGGATAAGTAAAACGAGCCTGCTTGCAAATGAAATAAAGAAGGAAGAGTAATGTGGTATGGATACGATATAAAACACAGATGAAGATTGAGCGCTCTAATAGTCATAAAATTGGTTTTAGGAATTAATGATATGAACGGAGCTTCAGCGACGTCCTACATATATAGAATGTTATAGGACGCTTATCCTACCGGTGCACCTTGTCCATGCTCTCAATTTTTAATGGAGTCTTAGTTGTTCATTTGCTTTTCTTACTTTGTATGTATGATTTTAGTTATTTTATGTTCTTTGTTGTGTATGTCTGTTTTCCATGTCTGGTCTTTGTCCCTTGATTAAATTGTTTTGATTACCGCTATAAAATTGGTTCCCTTGATTACTCTTAGACCAGAACTACGAATGGCTAAAAAACATTCAGACTTAAGTGACAAAATTTGTCGACACGCAAGTAGACAATCGCGCAAGTGTGGATGCGCTGTTTTGTCTTTTAATACTACATTGAGATCCGTCCACCATAGACATGATCTAAAATCATTAATAATATAATAAGAAAAAATGTAGGTTAACGAATGCAGACAACTGTGGAACCTATTGAAATCAATAAGGATCAATGCAAATAAGAGAAGTGTTTCCAATCCTTACAATTTGATGGACGTCAAAGAATGTCTCTGAAATACTTTGATCGACGAATTCATGAAATATATTATAAATTAGGTTGATTGCACTAATTATTGCTAATCATCTCTTTATCAGTGTTAAAACAATAGTTCAAAGAAAAAGTTTTCCGTGATCTCGCTGCTACAGTATATTTTCCATATTTTCAGTAGCTGTTGCCGGTAGAAACAAAATCCATTTGAACAAAATTTACATAAATTTACTCTATGTATTCAAATAGAGAATTATTATGTTACTTTGATAATACAACGCTTCTTTATTCATTTATTCGTTCACATAAGTAATTGTTGCCTGTCTTTTTCATTTTTAGATTTTTTTAACCATTTTAATTTTTTTCTTTAATGTTGTCTTCATTGTCTTGATTGAGACAATGACGTCTACTTTCATGTCTTCTAAACATTCAGTTCTACCTGTCTTTTTAATAAAAAAACAATTAACTCAGGTTTCAGATGTATACATCGATATGATCGAAGCTTGTGTCATTCCGTAATCAAATGAATACATCAAATAATTAAGTAATTACAATAGTTAAGAGAAAAATGTGTTTTCGGCATTGGAAAAAATCTAGGATCTTACATAATTCGGTAAGTTACAATACTGTAGAAGCCTTGAATTACGGCAATTCTTCCCAACAAAAAAAAAAAAAAAAAAAAAAAAAAGATGCACTGAGATGAACTCAGGTTACACATTTATATATTGATAACGGAGAGAGCCTATGTGATTGAAACTTGTGTCATTCCGTACTCAAATGAATATTTCAGCATTGTGAATTTAATCTAATAATAACAATAATTTTGAGAGAAAAGGTGTTTTCAGCATCGTAAATATTATTGATTACTAGGATCTTACGTAACTCGGAAAGCTATGGTGCGAATGTGACTTGTTTTACAGCGATTCTTCCAAATAAGTTCTGAGACATGCATGACCTACAGACATTTCTCGACATTTAAAGTATATGGTATAATACACCATCGAAAATTAACTTACCAAATTAAAAACTAAAATAGCAAACATGTGCTCCAGTCACATGAGAAATAGCATCAAAAGAAGCCGCTGCGAGCTTAACACCTATGGAATGTACAGAATTTTTTACTTAGTTTCTGGTGATATATCCGGTCGGGGCTTGTTTTACCCGGTATCACTTTAAAAATTCCAAAACGTGTCTTGGATTGTATGTTTGTAAAATCTGCCAAATAAACTTGATTTATTTTCAAATGTTTGCCATTAACAGACAAGAAATTTAGAGCTTTGAACTTTTCAAGTAGTTGTTGTTCAATATCTTTAAATGGAGACAGCCAATTCTGTCTGAACTGTTCCTTTTACAAATAGATTCCTTATCAATAAAAAAATGGCGTAATCTGATATTGCTGATACATGTACTTACTTTTTGTTTATTACTTATAGTATTACCATGTATAAAACGTCAATATTTGACCAATTGTCCAAATAATCGTATTTGGTGAGTTGTTTTTTGTAGTTCTTTATGCGTGTTATAACCAGTAATACCTTTGGATTCCATCTTTGATGCTCTGAATGCTTAACGTGACAGATAGTCACCATGTATGATGTTGTGCCTTTTAAAACTTGAAATAGCAAAACGCTCATCGGTCTTATGAAATAAACATTTCGTTCGTTGTCAACTAATATAAAAAAAATTCTTCAGACGTCTTTGATATTTGTATGTTTTTTTTTAAAATATGAAACTTATCTCGCATACCATCTCGACCCGGATAAAATCACCAATAAACAATGATTGATGTCTACGAACAAGAGCGGAATTCATGAATAAACACTCGCATAAATGTATTCATTACCAGGAACTGTCTTTTGCAATTCTATATTCAAACAGAAATTTAAATCTTCTTTGCAAAATAAATGCATCTGACACAAATACATCGAAAGAAATATTGCATATTTCAGGAAGTGTATGGAATGTTCGAAACTACAAAAAAATTATGACATCTTAGTTTTCAATGAATCAGGTTTGACTTTTAACAATACGGACACATACATTACGTTTGTAAAGAAGTTGAAACTTGTTTAAGGATGTTTCATAAAAATCTTGGTAAAACCTGATGTTTCAAAAATACAGTATAAAGATACCGCTTTCATGTCAAATGATATTAATTTATATGAAAAATATTTTATTTCACCATCTAGAATATAATGTATATACACGTGCGTTTTTGGTAACGCCCGTAGTATGTCTTGACCGAGTGTCTTGTTAAAGATACCCAGTACAAAACAACTTAAAGGTACCTTGATAGGATACAAAAATAAATAAATAAATGGAATAATATAAATTAAGACGTTAGAACTTTATTTGGGCGCATGGATTAGAATGAATTATCCTCATTAAGAGTATGTTTTTATGAAAACTGAACAATTTTATACTGAACATTTTCATTGGGGTTTTCGATTGTTGAAGTGGAACGTTCATTGGGGTTACCGACTTCTGCAGTCGAACGTTCATTGTGTTTTTGGATTGATTAAGCTGAACGTTCATTGTAGTTTTCGATCGTTGAAGTGGAACGTTCATTTGGATTTTCGATTTTTGAAGTTGAGCGTTGCAAAGACTGACAGGTTGATTCCGAATGTTAATGTGCTATCGCATAAGTAACTTCCACAAAAAGGCATATCAGTCAAAGAAGACATTTAATTTTGTCTTCTAATCTTATCAGTCATCATATTCTTTTTCCAAGTGTTGTGTTCTTGACGACGTGACGACGAAATATCCACTCATTGGTATGACCCATCCGGGGATGACATGCCACTTTCTTTCGCACTTGATGGAAGCTCTATTCTAATAGACCGTAGATATGCCCTTACAATGTCTTTTTTTAGTTTTAGGTTTGGAACAGTTACATGGTAGCAGGCTATTATTTAGGAAATGATATTTACGTTTTAAATTATCAATGAAAAAAAGAACTTCCGCCGGATATTGTATTGCAGTAGCAGGTGTTTGTAAAATTGAATTAAATGTGCTTATGGCATGTGGCAGTTACATGTTGTATTAAATGTAAATGCTAAGAGTATAGTATTCTTGTGAAAATGGTTTCATATAACGAATAATTGATTATAGAAATTAAACGAAATCCCAGATGCATTGGTAAACTTACCATAATAAATTGATTTCAAACATATAGACAACGCTTTACAACTCTTCTTTATTGCATGAAAATCGAACAAATAATTGATATTTTCAAATGTCATGTATCCTATATATAAAATATGTACCTAATATATGTATAAATTATACAATGATGTTATATTTTAGCCTTTAGATTGATCAATCAGCTACTAGATAGCGCTACCCTGTGTCTGAATATGTCTATTAAAGTGCAGTGTATAGTGATTTTTCTGTTATCCATTTTTGTTTTGTTGTATACTTTAGTAACTTATAAAACTTATAAAACTTATAAAAATATCTATTTCATAACACCAATGCATCCTTTTTGAACGTTAAATGTTAGTTTTTGATTTACTGCAATGGTTAAAGATAAATATATTAAATAGAAAGTATTGAAATTCAATGAGAGAGGGAGAAAACTCTTTCATTTCATGCAGAGTTTTCTCAGGAAAGTGTAAACTCATTTTCTGAGCGATAAGTTATCGATTTTAAAAACCTTTGTACTGTGGGACATTTATATGATATAAACATTATATTGGAACAAAAAAACTGTCGTTGAGTGCGACAAAATTTACTACGTGTCATCCATGTCATATAAACTGCCTGATTTCTAAATTGGCAGTCTCTTAAAGTCTTCACGAAAGTCATTCAAATATGAACAATTACTATAGTACAAATATTCCCAATTCACGAATCGTGCAGCCTATGACACCGAGTAGATTCACAGTTCCCAGCAAGTCCTTATCAGTTCAAAAACAATTGTGTGAGTACAAAGCAGAAATACTCAGATTAAATACAAAAAGAAAATCGTTGAGGTGTTAAAACTGAATTAACACACGACTATTTAAGTACAGAGTCATAAAAAAATTCCTTTTCTGTCTATGTCTAAAGAGATATATGGTAAAAAAACAACACCACCGAGCAAATCCTGTCATTTCATACTACATCTGCTTATGTATTTTTGTGTTACACTATAACGTCCTTTTTCAGATCTATACATCTATAAAATAAAATCGTGAATCAACCAAATGAAGAATGACAACTCTTGCAATGTGCCAATTTCATATACAACTTATAACTTTTATTGTACGATCGAATGACAGACTAAACCTGGCTATGTGATCTGTAACTGTTTCTTATTGAGAAATAAAATTGAACTTGGTAAAATATTGATATAGATGAATGACCTCTTGTCTTATGCTATAACGAATTCTAGTTATGATATTTTCTTCTCTAATACCATACATATTTTAGCTGTGAGTAACAATATAAATGTGTTGAAAGACAACGATAATCTGAGGAACATGGTAGACGGATGTAGCTGTAAAAAGTCTAAATATTTGTGATTTCCTTTACAAAATAAATGAAATAATTTAACCAAATTAATAATGGTAATGGTGTGATCTTAGAACGCAGAAAACAGCATGCAAAAGATTGATTAACGTGTAACTCAACATAATTTTCGTATGCACGATACATTAACTGCAAGTTTTTTTGAGAAGCCAGCAGAATTCGAAAATAAGAAACATGCATATCAAAAATCCAATCTGACAATATAACTTCACTCTATGTAACAAGACCATCGTCTAATATCGATACTACTGGATTTGCTCAGAACAAAATAAAAAAACAATGTTAGAAAAGACCATCGTTTAATATCGATACTACTGGATTTGCTCAGAACAAAACAAAAAACAATGTTAGAAAAATGATTTTTTTGACAGAGTTATCTGCCCTTGAAATGTTCATTTTCTATGCATTTCAAGAAAATTGTATTTCAGTTCATTTCAATGATATGGGAAATATCGTTCTTTTCAATTTTTCTGATGGTGCAAATAGTCAAATTAAAATTTCAAAATGGTGACTTTTTTCATTCCATGTTTCACCCATGCATTGATTCAAAACACATTCTACACGGATGTTAATTATAGTCTAATAAAGCCAAATATAAATGAGTTTAAAATTTTCAGCATGAAATTGATCACTTTTTACTAAAACCATTTATTATCAATGTTCCTATGAATAGTACAAGTTTTATACAGTAAAACGTGTTGATTCTCCCTTTGAAACATTATGAAAACAAAATTGTCTACTAATGCACACATACCTGGAAGAACATTAAAATGATTGTATTCACCTATTCTCTACTATATAAGTGACAAATTAAAAGCATGAAAAAAACTAGTAGTACATTAACCCTTTAGGCATCTAAGGAAAGAGTAATCAAGGGAACCAAGGTTATAGCGGTAATCAAAAGAATGAAATCCAGGGACGAAGGCCAGACATGGAAAACAGACATACACAACAAAGAACATAAAGTAACAAAATCATACATTCAATGTAACAAAAGCAAATGAGGAACTCGGACTCCACTAAAAACAGGAAACATGGACCAGGTGCACCGGTAGGGTAAGCGTCCTCTGCTTTTCTAGAAACACCCGCCGAGTTGCTCATAAAAAGTCAAGTCCGGGGTAGACAAATGAGGAAAGGAAGACTATAACCCGTTGAATAAATAAGTTTCCATGGTGCAGATGGATACACCATAACGATCCACGAGTTCATGATGGCGACCATAAAACTTCTGTAGTGATGACTTCAATTTTGTAGCAACATAACACTGTTCCAGAAGTCTACTTGTTAGAAGTCTAGCGCGATAATAAAAATCTGCGTAGTTTCGGCAAGCTCTGGCATAACGATATGAACACTCCATACGCAGGTGCTGAAGGGATGTTGCCACAGATGAAAGCAAAGTTGACAATTCTGAATGAAAAGTCCTCACGTTTGTCGTAAAGTTTGGTCAATAGTTTTCCCTTACCATCGATTTCTTATAGTAGGTCAAGATATGAGGCTGACCTTACAGTGTCTGTAGTATCCTTTATCTCAAGTTCGTTGGGGTAGATGCGATGTATCAAATCCCCGAACTTAGGATTGTTTACATATAATACGTCATCAATATAGCGGAAACTGAGATTTAAAGATCTAGCTAAACGATATTCTCTCTTTTGGATTAGATTAGCTATAAACTCAGCCACATAAGGAATAGGTCAGCAAGTAGATGAGCACAATTTGTTCCCATTGGAATGCCGACCGTTTGATGAAAAACACGCCCGCCACACTGGGCAAATATGTTGTCGATTAAAAATTCCAGCATTTTGTAAACACCTTCCTCTGTATATTTAGAAGATGATTTGGAATTATTTCTCACAAAGTATGTGGAATCTCTACCAAGAACTATATATTTGTATCTAGGTGTACCATCTTTTTTGGAAAAACAACGATGTATAATGTTTTTAGTTGGGATTTTAACTGAGTATGGGGAATAGAAGTATACAGTGTTGAAAAAACATAGGTCTTAATGCTATTATATTCAGATAATAGTCTTGAAATGATTGTCTCCAAAGACCTTTCAAATTTTTCATGATCCACATTGAATTAATACCACTACGGGAGTAACAAGATTGTGGTAGGACTGCCGGCCCTTTTTGACAGTTGTGAGTATAAAAGTTAAAATGACCCACCGAAGCATGACTGTAAACTGGTAACAAAAATAAGTAAGTGTTAAGCTTTTTACCAACCTTCTACAGTTGTTTCTTTATAATTCATTTCTTGTTTGAAAGATTGATTCAAGTGAAAAAGTGTAATAAAACAATAAACATAAGTGAAAGGAATTATTTAGAATATAAATAAAACTTTTCACAGATATTTCTTTCATTTCATTCAGCTTTACCAAAAGGAACAATCAATAAGTTAAATGATTTTTTTTTCAAAATGGACATTGACTTAAATGAACTATAGGTCCAAAGATACCGTTTTTATAGTCAATTACAAATCAAAATGCTATATTATAGTGTAACTATACTATATTTGTATTCAGATCAGTATTTGGAGAAAACAATACATATATCTTCCACTTCAAAGAACCAAACCAAGAACGACAACTCAGGCGAAGTAAGAAATTAGTATACACTCTATTCATCTTAATCTTTTATCTCAAAAGTGTAATAACCTTATGGCAAACTGAGAGTGGTTATGTGGAAATAAATATAAATTTGGAGTGTTGCATGCAAGAATCACATCCTTTCTTAATTTTATAAAATGTAATCAAGGGATCCAAGACAGGAAAACAGACAAACAGAAGAAAGAACATAAATTAACTAAAATAACACATACAAAGTAACAAAAGTAAATGAGCAACTCGGACTCCACTAAAAACTGGGAGCATGAAACAGGTGCACCAGTACGGTAAGCGTCCTCTGCCTTTTTTAGAAACATCCGCCTAGTTGCTCATAAAAAGTCAAGTCCCGGGTAGACGAAAGAGGAAAGGAACTCTAAGTAAAGTTGTCTACATGTCTACCATTTGATGCTTTGCATCGCCATCAAACATCGTTCACACGATTGTAATAACATAACACAACAGTGCGTAAAATTGCCAGACATTAAATTTAACGAGTAATATGATCCTACGTTAGTTGCTTGTATGAATAAAATAATCTACGAATACAATACAATGAATGAAACAAACGATTTAAAAAAAAATATTTGTAGATTTGATGCGTCACTATGATAATCTGTTTATCATGTTTACCAAGTAAAAGTTAAATCAATACGGTTCTGGGAGAATTAAACAAAAATAAAATGACAGCTTAATGGTTTGAATTCTGTCTTTAAAACGAAATTAATAAATTTATTAAAGGCTATTGATTTTATCAAAATCTTGTCATATTTAATGTAATAATGGTATTCTTTAATGTAACATCTTTAGAACGACTTTTATTGATGTATCATACATATATACGAATATATTAATCCATATATAATAAAGTAGAATGCTTATAGTCATCCATATATATAAACGTCTAAATATGTTTAACATCACCAGAAGATGGTAAAATTTAAATTGAATATTTCGGATAACAGATATCCTTCCTCAGCATAAAACTCATAAAACTATATGAGCATAAAACTCACAAAGTTCAAGATCAAAACAGATTCAGAAGCTGAATAGCGTGCGCTGTGGGTGATTGTACCTTTATCAAAGGCTCAAATAAGCAACTGATGAGGAGCCTGAATGAAAATAACAAAGAGGGTCTTTTTATCAAAGTTACAATTAACTGTGGAAAACAATTTAAAAAAATAAAAAGTCAAAATATAGTAGTACGGCGTATTGATGTATAGCAAGTAGTGCTGTACCAGCCTTAGATCCAAGACCTTAAAACGTATTATTTTTTTATTCTATATTTTTAAGTCTTTCTTCTAAAATCATTTTTTAAATCGTTTTTTTTAATGCAATTTCAAGCACTGGTGTCCAGGCTTTAATATGTACATTGTCCTGGTAATGGAACATAAACTCTATTTTACTGTCTGTTTCGAGTTTAGTTTTTAATCGATTAGCTCAAACCTACCGAACATGATCTTTTTTTTCAAACAGTGACTCAGTAAAATCATTATATAAATATTAACTAATGTAGTAGTCTCTATAAATATAAGGCGGAAAGTGACACTTGCATGTCAAAAACCCACATAATTCAATTTGATTTCTAGTTCAGAAACAGTTACAGATCAAACAACTAGTTCTACTTTGTTAGTTAGATGTTGCACTTTAAAAATAAATAGTTTAGAGATTGTAACAAAATAGGAAGTTTGCAAGACTTTTCATTTCTGATTTGTTGTTGATCTAAGAGTGATATGAATGAAATGGTTACACCACAATACGATATGTATGTAGCAAAGTACTAATTACATGTAAGATATGGCGTACGTAGACCGATTGTCTAAATTGTATAAGGCGTCCCTAATGTCTTATTGATTAGTTTCTTACATAACTGCATACTATGTAATGGTTTGTACGACATAAGAAACATGTTGGTTCATTTATTAATTATAGCACAAAAAATGTTCATTTCTGACCATCGAAATGGTATAATTATTTCTTTGTAATTTTTTATACCGATATGGATGTGAAAAAAGGTATAAAACTGAATTGACAAATGATGTTCAGTTGTTCAAAACGATGAATACTAAATGTCTGAAAGATTGTACAGTTTAACGGAACAATAACCTACAGTTCACTTAATAACCTACTTTATTATTTGTTTTTCTTAATTTTTCAGAACAATAATCAATATATTCCGAAAGACAATTTACAACAACTTTTAAAAACGTATAAACCTGACAAATTTAGAATGATCTTGATAGCAGCAGAATTGCAGAGAAGTCCTACATTTACAACGGTTAAACTGATATGATAAGACATAACTACAAGATGGCGATAAAAATGGAATATTCTGCCAATGCATTGTGACAGCGGAAAAGGTGAGGGGTACAATGAGTTTTTGCCAACATACTCCTCTGATATCATGACTCCACAACAGATTATGTACAAATTGGATGAAGAATCGATCTCCGAGACTACTTGGGAATATAAACATATGTTTCGTCGGGAACGTTCAAGTTTCACCTGTCTAACACGATTGTTTTGAAATTATAACAAAAGCTTCATAGCACTTTGTATTATATAAAAAGATATTTACTTTATACAGCAAATCCTGTCTCAACCGAACATATATCGGATTTTATTCGTTTTAGACATTTGTTTGGTGTACAAAGGTTCAAAATACATTTAAACTGGTTCCAAGAGACTTTAAAAATATCTGGTTTAGGCAGATTTACTGTATTAATGGTTTAATATAAGTTTATATTATACCACCTACTTGATACCCAAATAAATTGAGAATATAACCACACGTGTAAACATAAGTCTAATTTAAATAATATACAGTGCCATACACACATTTAAAATCACGGAAAAGCCGACAACAATATGCTAAAGGATAAATCAGAGGGAAACTTGACAATTAATTTAGGAGGAAATGGAATCAAAGCATGTAAATAAATAGTAAAGACAACTTTCCAGGAAACCGAAAACCAAAACAAATTAAAACTTTACATAATCTGTTTCATTGATGAAGTGAGACAGTCTTATTTGCAAAAAACTTAATTCTAAGGAATTTTTAGCACCTGATATTTAATTCTTCATTATTAAGCCTAGGACAAATTCCTCTAGGTATTTTATTGTAGCAGCAGGTGTTTGTGATATAGAAATAATCATGCTTATGTCTTGTGACTACTAAATTTTGTATTAAGAATTAAAATTCCGACACGGCCTCAAGTAGAGTTTATTCAAGATATAGACAAACTCACCGACCGAAGGATCGTTTTGGTCTACATGAGCTTAATGTTTAAGTTTGAGTAGTCCTTTCTGTATTTAGATCTGTATTTGTTTTTGAGAAAATAATACATTCATCTCCAACTAAAACGAACCAAAGATCAAGAACGATTATTCTTGCAGAGACCAATTCCATACACAATCTATATAATTATTTTTTATCTCAGACTTGAAACAAGCGAAAGACAAATTAGGCCTGATTATGTTGTCAGTTACTGTTTATGATTTCAAAATACAAGTATATTCAGTGGGTTTTCGTTTCGACACGCCCGAATTGCATCCTGTGTGATTTTCATATGGACTATACTCCAAGTCACCTCAGATTGTTTGCGGTTTTTTGCGTTTATTTTTGTAATTACTCGACGGTTCCTTTCAAAAACTTGCCATTTCATTCATGTCGTTCTGTACTACGATTCCCTTACAATTATTTTTCGTTCTTACCTCCGAGATTGAAAAAATTCAAAATTTATTTTTCCTACGAGAATTTTGCATTGAATGTATTGTTTATCCGCCATCTTGTTTCTATGGACATTTTTAAATGTTCCCTATTATCTCACAATTGAAGAGCTGAAATAACATGATTTCCCGCCATATTTCTGGTTCCCTGCTAATGTATTACTTTATGTGGTAAGACTCTTCTTAAGTACCAGTTGTAGCATTTTCATTCGGAACTTATGGTTTTGTCTTTTACTAAAGGTAAAGAGCAGAAATATGGCGGGAAATCATGGTATTTCAGCTCTTCAATTGTGAGATAATAGGGAACATTTAAAAATGTCCATAGAAACAAGATGGCGGATAAACAATACATTCAATGCAAAATTCTCGTAGGAAAAATAAATTTTGAATTTTTTCAATCTCGGAGGTAAGAACGAAAAATAATTGTAAGGGAATCGTAGTACAGAACGACATGAATAAAATGGCAAGTTTTTGAAAGGAACCGTCGAGTAATTACAAAAATAAACGCAAAAAACCGCAAACAATCTGAGGTGACGTGGACTATAGTACTTAAATGAAAATGCTAAAGTATAGTATTCATATAAAAATGGTATCATAAAACGTAAAATTGATTACAGAAATTAAAGGAAATCCATGAAGTATTTCAAAACTTACTAAACTTAATTGATTTCAAACATATACAGAACGTTTTACAACTCTTCTTTCTCGCAAAACATACGAACAATTCATTGATATTTTCAAATGGCATGTCACGTATTTTATATATTAAATGACCTAATACGTGTATATATTGTATACATTATACAATTATATCATACCATTAACCTTAGATGGATCAATCATCACTTTTGTGTTACCTAAAGCTTATATCTGAAAATACCGATTGAAATGCTATACATAGTGATATTTCATAGCTTGGTAATCCCCTTATCGAATCATTAAAAAAGTATTTTGTCTGGTTATATATTTTGATAACTTGAAGTCTAGCGAAAGTCATGCAAATAGTTGGGTACAAATGTTTAAATACAAGCCCACAGCGATCATGAATCGTGCATCTGTCAAACCCAAGTAGCATAAAAGAGTAATCAAGGGAACCAGGGTTATAGCGGTAATCAAAAGAATGTAATCCAGGGACAAAGACCAGACATGGAAAACAGACATACACAACAAAGAATATAAAGTAACTAAAATCATACATACAAAGTAACAAAAGCAAATGAACAACTCGGACCCCACTAAAAACTGGGAGCATGGACAAGGTGCACCGGTAGGGTAAGCGTCTTCTGCTTAGCAAGCCCTTACCACTTCCTGAACTAACATTCTCAACATGTACATAAACCTTACTTCACAAAACAATAATATGAGTACAAATACTCAAATAAAAGAAATGTGCTGTCTCGGTAAAATTGAATAACCAAACGATTTGCTATTTAAGTACCAATTTATGTGAAATTCCAGCACTGTCAATGGCTCATATGATGCATGGAGCAGAAAAAAACACCGAACAAACGATGTTTTTCAGACTTCATTAGCATATTTGTTTTATACGTGAGGTGGTACATTCTGTTTTCAGATCTATATTGTAATCGCGAATCAACCAAATCAAGAAAGATAATTCTTGCAAGGTGCCAATTTCACATACATAATCTATACACCATTAATTACAAAAGTACCACATCCGATCTATAAATAAAGACTGATATTAGGTCTGTACCTGATTCTGAAGGAGCTATAACAGTAAACTTGGTGACATTTCGACATACTTGTCCTGTGTGGTGGACATGGTTTTCAACAAACGATCGGCATTCCAATGGGAACAAATTGTGATCATCTACTTGCTGACCTATTCCGTTCCATTTATGTGGCTGAGTTTATAGCTTATCTAATCCGAAAGACAGAATATCGTTTAGCTAGATCCTTTAAGCTCAGTTTCCGCTATATAGATGACGTATTATCTTTAAACAATCCTAAGTTCGGGGATTTGGTACATAGTATCTACATAGAAGAACTTGATAATAAGGATACTACAGACACTGTAAAGTCAGCCTCATATTTTGACCTACACTAGCTTCTAGAACAGGGTTATGTTGCTACAAGATTGAAGTCATCACTACAGAAGTTTTATGGTCGTCATCATGAACTCGTGTATCGCTATGGTGTATCCATCAGCACCATGAAAACCGATTTATTCAAAGGAACATGGTTTTCCTTTCTTCGTTTGTCTACCCCGGACTTTTTATGAGCAACTCGGTGGGTGTTTCTAGAAAAGCAGAGGACGCTTACCCTACCGGTGCACTTGGTCCATGCTTCCAGTTTTGAGTGGAGTCCGAGTTCCTCATTTGCTTTTGTTACTTTGTATGTATGATTTTAGTTACTTTGTGTTCTTTGTTGTGTATGTCTGTTTTCCATGTCTGGTCTTTGTCCCTGGATTACTTTCTTTTGATTACCGCTATAACCTTGGTTCCCTTGATTACTCTTAGAAATCGATGGTAAGAGAAAACTGTTGAACAAACTTTACGACAAACGTGATGACTTTTCTTTCAGAATTGTCAACTTTCTTTTCATCTGTGGCAACATCCCTTCAGTACCTGCGTATGGAGTATTCATGTCACAACTCAAACGCTATGCCAGAGCTTGCCGAAACTACGCAGACTTTTTGTATCGCGCTAGACTTCTAACAAGTAGGCTTCTGGTGCAGGGTTATGTTGCTACAAAATTGAAGTCATCACTACAGAAGTTTTGAAGCCGCCATCATGAATTCGTGGATCATTATGGTGTATCCATCTGCCATGAAAACTGATTTGTTCAACGCCATGAAAACTGATTTGTCCATCTACGCCATGAAAACTGCTTTGTTCAACGGGTCATAGTTTTCCTTTCCTCTTTCGACTACCGGGACATTACTTTTTATGAACAACTCGGCGGGTGTTTCTAGAAAAGCAGAGGATGCTTACCCTACCGGTGCACCTAGTCTATGCTCCCAGTTTTTATTGGAGTCCGAGTTGCTCAGTTGCTTTTGTTACTTTGTATGTATGTTTTTAGTTACATTATGTTCTTTGTTGTGTATGTCTGTTTTCCAGTTCTGGTCTTTGTCCATGGATTACTTTCTTTTGATTACTGCAGAAACCTTGGTTACCTCGGTTACTCTTTGACATGCATAAATAGCACCATGTCCTTATGTAGAGTGACTGCTACTTCAAATAGTTTAAATCTATTTATATTCTACTATATTCTATGAGGTACAGCATGAATTTTTTTAAAGATAAAAACATTCTTAATAAGATGTTAGACGGATGTAGTTTTAACAAATCTAAATATGTTTTTTCCCTTTTATTCACAATCAACAAAATAAAATAAGTTATTAAACTAAATTAATAAATAAATGTTTGGATCATGCAATATGTTAATGTATATAGTATGCAAAAGATTGATTAAGATTTGTCAGTGCTTTAAATCCTCCTTATTTTTGTCAGGTATGCACGCTACATTGATATCTTAATCACACAAATGTCTTACTAACCACTTTTAATGTTTTCATTACATTTTAAAAACGTAATTGTCACAGTTTCACGGTGAATCCCAGGACATATCCACATTTTACCATTATGCTTACTCACAAAATGGAGGGAAATTACTTACACATGTAAACGATGATTATATACTTTTAAAGAATATTATAGATATGATTTTAAAAGAACACATACATGTACTCATCTTATCTTGACTTCTCTCGATAAACATACACATCGATTATGCACTTACAATGCATAGATCTAGGTCATGTGTGTTTTAGTAATACATAGTCACGTGAACCAGAAGTAGTAAGACCTAAATGGTTTCTCAAAGGGCATGTCAACAATGCAAAAGTTATTTTATACGAATATTGATTTAGTCTAATACAGTCTAACATAAAGGAGTTTAAAATTTTCAGTATTGAGTTGATCACCTTTCACTAAATATATACTTACATGTGCGAAATGTAAAACATAACAATCCTTTTCGTATCAATATTACAAGTTTTTATACTGTAAAACGAGTTGAATTGTCTTTTTATAGACATTTTCTCACAGTTATGAAAAACAACTTGTCTACAAAAGTGATGCACACATACAAGGAAGAAAAATCATTGTATTCATTTATTCACTATTGAAGTATCTAAGTTTTGCATGTAGAGGACGTATTTTAATCTAACTAAGGCTTAGTTAAGATAAAAGTGTAGACTGAAAAGTAAGAAAAAAAAAATAGTTTGGAGACTGGATGTAGTACACCACTACAATTGGAGTACATGTAGTCCGCGGACGAGTAAGAGAAATCAAGGGAATCAAAATTCTAGAGGAAATCAAAGCAGGGACAAAGACCAGACATGAAAAACAGACACACACACAACAACGAACATAAAATAAAAAAAAATATTACATATAACGGAACAAAAGTAAATGAGCAACTCAGACTCCACTAAAAACTGGGAGCGTGGAACAGGTGCACCGATAGGGTAAGCGTCCTCTGCTTTTCTAAATACACCCGCGAGTTGCTCATAAAAAGTCCCGGGTATACGAAAAAGGAAACGATAACTATGACAATTTGATCAAACCAGCTTTCATGGTGCAGATGGATACACGGTAATGATCCAAGAGTTCTTGATGACGGCTATAAAACTTCTGCAGTGATGACTTCATTTTTGTACAAAAATAAACCTGTTTCTGAAGCCTAATTGGAAGATGTCTAACGCGATACAAAAAACGTCTGCGTAGTTACAGCAAGCGGTGGCATAACAAATGAGCTGTGAAATGAAAACTTCATATGCAGGTGCTTAAGGGATGTTACAACAGATAAAAGAAAAGTTGACAATCGGAATGAAAAGTGATCGCGTTGAACGATAATACATCATTTATAGCGGAAACTGAGATTAAAGGATCTAGCTAAACGATGTTCCTTCTTTTGGATCAGATCAACTGTAAAGTCAGCTGCACAAGAGTGAAGGTATAGGTCAACGAGTACAGGAACACAATTTGTTCCCAATGGAATGCCGACCGTTGGTTGAAAAATACAAAACAAAACATTAAAAGTACACTGTTCTGTTTTCATCAAAGAATACGGCACACACTTGACTCCAAAGTTTTGCAAGTAAATCTAGTGCATTTTAAGAGGATCTCCACGAAAAAATCAGGCAGATCCTATGATATGGTTGACACACTGTATATTGTATCCAACTGAATTTTTTGTTTCAATGGAATGTTTATATCATAAGTATGTCAAATAGTAAAAAGATTTTTTTCAAAGCGACAATGGAAGGTTTGATTTTTACGGTCCCTTTCAAAACAAGAACTTTTTGCCCAACAATAAAGAGTTATCTCCCTTTTTCCAATGAATGTCAATTCTTTATCCGTTGGAATTAGAGAAAAACCAACATTCCAGTCTGAAAGGGATACATTTGTGATATGAAATGGATGAAAACTTTAAAAAAAATTGTCATATGTAACTCACTCTCTGGGTTTTTGCATGGACAACCTCTTAAGCATTTAGTTTTATCTAGATCCACTCTTTTTTCTACTTCTGAACCAGAGCACTAAATTAAATGCAAACATATGTAAAATTTCGATAATGTCTGATCTTTATAAAGATTGCTACTAAAGTACAGATATGTCTACCATTTAGTGCTTTGCTTTGTCATGCAACATCGTTCACACGATTATAATTTCATAATTCAAAAGTGCACAAGAATGCCAGACATCAAATCTAACCTAGCTCTATGTTCCTACGTTAGTTGCTTGCATGAATGAAATAATTTACGAGTACAATAGAAGAAAAAAACCAAACGATTATTTTAAAAGTATTTGTAGATTTGCCGCGTCATGTGTGATAATATGTTTACCAAGCTTTTGCATAGAACAAGGTAAATCAATACTATTACTCTTTATCAAAATCTTGTATCCAAAATTCAATGAAATAATTATCTAATTCAATGTACAACTTTACAGGCAGAAACCTACCCGAGTTAAGTTATCTCCCATTTCATTGTGATTTTCGTCTGCCGGGAAGGAAATGGCTCCAATAGGTCGTTGTTGGTTCTGACACGGAAAATGGTCGGATGTAAACGACATTCACTTGTTGATGATATTTATGACTGGCGGAAAGTGTTTTCTAAATGTATGGTGAACAGGAAACGACAAGTGTAGATCGTGCCGTTTGCTTAACAGATTTGTAGAACGATGATGTTTTTGGACGGATATGTTGTGAAAAATTCTTATATTGGTGGTAAACTGTGGTGCCCTGACGATATTTCTTGGATTAAAATTGGATTATGCGTTTTAATTTCATGGTAAGTATTTCTAGTTTCCTAGGAAATAAAAATTATTTTCCTCCGAAGTCGAATAGAAGTAATCCCCTTAAACTTAAAAATTTACCGTTGAAGACACAACACACGTTCATTGTTAAAACTAAGAGGGTCAAAGGTTGTTATGTAGAACGTACATGTACTGTCATGTAGCTTCATTCTCGATTTCAATCATCGTACGGCAATCGTATCGATCTTAAAATCATTCACGATTAGAGTAGAATATAATAATAGCTAATGCACTATTCTTATATACTCATAAGATGACAAGTTACGATTTTACCATTTTTTTGGAATAGGTTCTTTATTATGCTAAGACCAGATCAACTATAAAGTCAGCTGCACAAGAGTGAAGGTATAGGTCAGCGAGTACAGGAACAAAATTTGTTCCCAATGGAATGCCGACCGTTGGTTGAAAAATACAAAACAAAACATCAAAAGTACACTGTTCTGTTTTCATCAAAGAATACGGCACACACTTGTCTCCAAAGTTTTGCAAGTAAATCTAGTGCATTTTATGAGGATCTCCATGAAAGAATCAGGCAGATCCTATGATATGGTCGACACACTGTAAATTTTATCCAACTGAATTTTTTGTTTCAATGGAATGTTTATATCATAAGTATGTCAAATAGTAAAAAGATTTTTTTTTCAAAGTGACAATGGAAGGTTTGATTTTTACGGTCCCTTTCAAAACAAGAACATTTTGCCCAAAAATAAAGAGTTGTCTCCCTTTTTTTAATGAATGTCAATGCTTTCCATGTGTTTTACCGTTGAAGACACAACATACGTTCATTGTTAAAACAAAAAGGGTCAAAGGTTGTTATGTAGAATGTACCTGTACTGTCATGTAGCTTCATTCTTGATTTCAATCATCGTAGGGCAATCATATCGATTTTAAAATCATTCAAGATTAGAGTAGAATATAATAATAGCTAATGCACGATTCTTATATACTCATAAGATGACAAGTTATGATTTTGCCATTTTTGGAATAGGTTCGCTATTATGCTAAGACGCTATTTATATTATGTTTTCCGTAATAGGATTTTTGTATCTGTTTTCTCGGTAGCATTTATATGTAGCTATACTTGTGCATGTTTGTATTTATGACATATATATATCTATAGTAACTGTTAACCATTTTATCTCAATATACATACATGTATATTATTGTTATAAATACAGTCCCTATTGCTATATAATGCAGATGTTATTTTACAGGGAAAGTACTGATAAGTGTGATAGAACAGCTTATGTCGGATTGGATCAACATGTGTTTGTTTATACCTAGATGAACAGCAATAGAAGGAACACATTTATCAAATATGTGAAGAAGTCAAGAACTGTTTGGAACAAAAATGTTTTAAAAACGAAATAAATTCAATATTTATTTATCACACTGTTACTTTTTTTATTCCCGCTATTCCTGGTTTAGTTACTATTAACAAAGCGAAAAGAGTTGTATCAAACTTGAATGTTGTGTAATATGATAATACTTGTCTATATTGTTGAGGGGTCTACCTATACGGTCGTGTCAAACTGCAATCCGGGAAGCCTTACATTCCGTGTTGAATTAGAATTAATTAATATCAGGTTGCATCATATTCTTGCAAAAAGGATGAAACTTAAAGAAATTTTGATTGTGGATAATCGTATTATATTATTTATACATGTACATAGATAGATTCAATAATTTTGATGAGAAAGGGGCGTGAGATGCATGCTTTCAGCTTTACGAAAAGATTCATGTCTACTCTAGATTAGGTTGATATTAATAAAAATTTTAAAACAGGGTAAGAAAAGGTTTGTATTAATTTTAGGTTTTGCCGCGTAGTTCTCTGACCAACCAAAATTATGTTGCCATCTGGATAATTCTCGGTGCCGCATTCTGTACAATTTGTGCACATGTGTAGTGTAATTGCCTTTTCTATTGAAAACAAATCGGCATAGTCTTAAATTTTGTAAACCATAGAATAAGAGACGTGGATACAAAATCTAATCATTAACTCACAGACTAAGTGCTGTTTAACTGACCATTCAACATATTTCAACAGAATCACGATAAAACACACTTTTACTTAGTTTGCATATTTTGACTGAGAGAAAAATCTGCGAACGGAAATGTTTTGAATAAAAGCTATATTCAACACTACTACAGACACCTCAAAAACAAGAACTAATCAAAATTTCAGACCTTCGCGATTTTACTCTTAGTAAATAGAGTGAAAAGCGTACTCAAATAATATTTGAGTAAATGTCACTGAATAGATGTATAATTGTATTGAACCACTTTTGGTACTAAACCATGCCACTTTTCCGATATACGCGTACATGTAACCTTGAACTTAATTGTTGACAAGCTTATTGACGGGGTTTTACAGGTAAATTAAGGTAGACGTATGTCATGTGTACATCGGCAAGCCTTCGATGTCCCGACTTACTTAAACAAATTTCTATGATTATTACAGCTAGAAAAAATCCCAAATTTGGCATGTTGGAAGATACACGTTTGACGTTTTTTCCTGAATTTTTTTTGGTGATCAAATACAAAGCGTGATCCAATTTTGATTACATATACCCCACTCAAAATCATTTCAATTAAAGATCGAGGCTTTATCTTAGTATTATTTGATACAACTTTTGTTGATAATTTAATGTTTAATAATGATATTCATAATCTAAATTGAAAATAATAATTACTTTTTTGTCTTTAAGATAATTAGCAACGGCAATAAACAACATGATTCACTTTACCGCCTAGACTAAACGAGAGCGCGACTTCTATTGTTCTCGTCGCGGTAGGTTTCTACCTGTTTAGAGCATCTCTCACCATTTTAATAGAACACAATGTGACAGACACGGTAGGATAATGATCGTTTATGATACAGTAGAACGCTTACCGTATATTCCGCAGATTCTATATATTTTTACAACAGTTCTAACATCGTTGGGAATTTTCAGACCCTTATATATATAGAAAGGTCTGAAAATTCCCAACGATGTTAGAACTGTCAAATTTGCGAAGCAAATTTTTGGTCGTTCCCTCCGCGGGACTCGAACTCGTACCGCTGTGACATCTATGGCAACACCGCCTGCACTAAGTCCAGTGCCCTAGACCACTCGGCCAGCTAGGCTATATATAAAATATAGCTTTCGCTGGCCGGGTCATTCCTCCTCGTAGGATTAATCTAGGACTGTAACTTAGTACACGATGTATGGTAGTACGGGACAGTTCATCTAGGTGTTATTATGTAGGATAGAGGATCAAATTAATAGTGCAATATATATATTTATTTCAAATCGTGCCTATTGAATACAATTTCTAACATTGGTATCCTACGCTTTGATATGTAGATTATCATGGTCGTGATATTTTACAGTCTGTATCTCCCTTAGTAATAAGAAATGCATTTCAAAAGATCTGATCTGTTCATGAGTTTCTCTGAACTAAAATATCTGGACAATAAAGTTATCACCTTAATGATGAGTTAATTATGAAGTCTTTGCGTAACTTTTTGTAAGAAAAACTCAAAACACTGCATTTGGAATATCATTGGTTGTTTCAACTTATTTTAATTGGTTAACTCTGACTAACTTACCATATTCTTTGTCAAACAGTGAATCGATGATCATCATGAAAACATGAATTTAAGTCCTTATACATAACAGGAGGAAGGTGAAAATTGTATGCCAAAAAACCCATACTATTCACTTTGGTTTCTAGTTCAGAAACAGTAGTCGTTTTTCATTTTTTTTGTTGATTCAGGAGAGATATGTCTGAACGGTGTTCTCATAAAAAATATATATATGTAGAAAAAGACTAAAATTAAAAAAAACCCATCCTCAATATACCATAAAATGAAAGTTTTCCTCATACAAGTCCTGTAACAGCTCTGACATTAACAATGTCAAAATTGTATATGGAGTACCTTCAGTCTTATTGGTAAGTGCTGACTATACATGGTTTGTACGACTTATGATGTCATTTGATCCATTCTTTAATTGATTAAAGCACACAATCTGCACCCGATTACCATCATGAATGTATACTTCATCGTTATTTTTTCTTACTGGTAGCGTTGTGAAAATGTATCAAATGAAAACTACAACTGATGTTCCACTTTATTATCAATCGGATGAAATTGTCTTAAAAGAGAAACATATGCTATTCAATGGAACAATTACTTAAAAGTTTCACCATTAAGCATAAAAAATAAAAAAAAAATAAAAAAAAAAAAAAAAATAAAAAAAATAAAAAAAAAAAAAAAAAAAAAAACATGATACTAATATCTTAGTATATATATCGTAATATTCTAAAGCTTAAACCTGTGTAATCATGTAAAAGTCGGATATAGCTCAGGTTGAGAATAAGCTCGAAAGCTGCTAAATGGTGACGAAGTCCTACGATTCTCCACAATTCCAAAGTAAAATCTGATATAGTAAAACAAAATGTCTACAAGATTGTGATAGGGTGTATCTTGCTACTTTATATCGATTACCGAGGGATACCATGAGATTTTGTCAAACATACTCTATTGATGTCATGACGTCACAACGGAACATGTAAAACGTCGGATAAAGATTAGATTCGACCAAGAATTATATCAAAGGCTTCATACCATTATGTATTACAAAAGTTTTCAATGAGTCTGTCGAAACCTAACCTCTTTCTGATTTGTTAGATTATATTAAAACAGTTGTTCGGTGTATCTTGGTTCAAATACATGTTAACTGAAAGAGCCTTTAAACAAATGGTTTATTTGTATTGACTGGTTGATTGATTGTTGGGATTTAACGCCCGATCAGCAATATTTCAGCTATATTCAGGCGACAGGACTGGTTAAGAGGGGGTTTTACTATATTTATTATAAAAACTACCTAAGACGTATACTCAGACGTGTAAACATTAGCTTTACCTAAGACTACATACAATGCCATACACAGATTTAAAATCACGGAAACGCCAACAGCAATAAGCTAAGGAATACATCAGCGAGAAGCTTGACATTTAATTCAAGAGGAAATGGAAACAAATCATGTGAATAAACAATAAAGACAATTTTCCAGGGAAGAAAAAAAAACATAATGAATTAAAACTTTACATAATCTGTTTCAAAGATGAATTGAGTCAGTCTATTTTTCAAAGCAAACTTACATAAAATTGAGGATTTTTGAGCCCTTGAATTTTAATGCTGTTATTTTTTGTGAACTAATCCTCTTTCTTGTCTAAACAGCCAATAATTCTTCGTATAAAATGATAAAACAATTTTCTTTCTTTCTATCTTAAAAATAACAACAACAATATAAAGGTAAAACTAATAAAACACATTTTAAATACTGTGAAAGATTCTGTACTAATATGAAATAACTGGTAATAGCTATTAAAACTTAAATTAAAACCAAACTATTCAAGATTTAAAACTTACAAATACACAAAGAATGGTAACTCCCTGATAAATTATTTAATATCCTCAATCACTGTGTCCATTGAATACAACGTCAAATCTCTGGTTCTATTTTTGTCCTATCTGAACGGAGAATACATTTAATACGTCAATAGAAAAAGTTTAATCCATCCATAGCGGTGTTCGGTGTCAGCGTTTGTAATCAATTCATTACCTATGACTCGAATAAGAAAAAATCTAATTATTCCAAAAGCCACGTGTAAACCGATAAAATTGGATCATCGACGAACAATTCATCGTTAATTGTCACTTGGCATTTGTGACTTTAGTTTCTAGGTTTTGATGCCTTTAATTAAAGTTACGTGAGGACAGACTGGACTTAAATCATGGGGGACTTACTTTTGTATTCGATATTAGATATTAATGCTGTAAATATCATTTCTCTCAGGCAAATAATATATGATTGCTTGGTGTACTTTATATTTGTTCCAGCTTGTCATAAATAAAGGGTATTAACAAGAAACTGATAGGCAAACTCCTAACAAAAGTCAGAATTAACAGTCAGTCCATATAACAAATTGCGATCTGTAGGCACAGGCAGAAAGTTTGGAAAAAAAACAAGGTCTTGACTTGGTAAAACTTATTTCAGGTTCTGAATTATTTTTTGAGGGAACAGATAAGTAATTGTTAACATTCTGTAATAAAGTTAATATCTACCCACAGACACATTAGACTATTGAACTATTGAACCATACCATTTGTTCGTTCGGTTCGTATAAATGTTGGGGGTTCATGGACATGGCTTTGAATTTAATCATGTAAATTGTAATTTCACTACTTATGTTACGAAAAGCACAAAAACAGGTTTCTGAAGGACTGTTTTACACCCACAGTATTTCAAGCCCTATTTACATATTTAAATTCTATGTATATACTTTATTTAAAAATCAACAAAACTATTCATTAAAATGTAACAGTATGTACAATTCAATTTTAATCGGACTTTTATCTCTGTAATTCAAACCAATCCATCAATTATTAACAAATCTGTTATCTTAAAAGAATGCATCCCTAGAGTCGCATGCAGCTTCATAAAAATCTCATTCCCTGACGTTCGATTTCAAACTTCAGGGATACCATATGAAAATAACAAATCAGCTTAACTTTGAAATGTCGGTTCAAGAGTTTTTTTATAATGTGTATTTCCCAGACCGACTTAAACCATGGGTTTAAGTGAATTACTTCATGTGTTTACTTAATTAAATTACTTGATCTAAATTTAACCATTCATGGCGTCATTGTCATTAAATATGTATGACGTGTTCGATACGTTCCATGATATTTAATGTTACTTTAAACATGTTATAGTACTTTTTTTTATGGTCAACGAGGTTGGTTGCTTAAAAGTGTGTAAAAACTGCGCGGTTATCCTAAATAAACGTCTTAACATGTTAGGTAAACATTCATTGTACGAAGAAAGTTGGATTACAATACGATTAAGTGTCACATACCACATGTCACATGTATTTAAAGCAGGTACCCATCAATTACCAGCAACAGAGTCTTTAGCGTCTGAATTTTTTTCGCGATTATTGACCGTGTCGCGATAAACAACCTTGATGATATTTATCAATAGCAAAAAAAATAAAACATTTTAAGATCCCGGATGGTATTCACTCACCAAGTTTTCAGATTGGTCTTGCTTCGACCTATATCAGTTTTACCTATCCTATTGACCAACATTTGCTGTATTGCTAATTTTTAAATGTCTATAACACTGAGGCTTCATTCCATGTATTGCACATGTTAGAACATCTCGATGATGGCTTTCTATTTTGACAGTGTTGGCTGTGAGTACTTCCTCGTATGTCTACCCCGAACTTGACATTTTATAAGCAACTCGGCGGGTGTTTCCAGAAAAGCAGAGGAGGAAGCTTACCCTACCGGTGCACCTGGTCCATGCTCCCAGTTTTTTATTGGAGTCCGAGTTGATCATTTGCTTTTGTTACATTGTATGGATGATTTTAGTTACTTTATAGTCTTTATTTTGATTACCGCTATAACCTAGGTTCCCTTGATTACTCTTTTATGTTTACTTTCTACAACAAAATAACATCGAAATTAGCAGACATCTCATTTTTGCAAACCCATTGTCATATACGCCAACTATAAAGAGAGTCTGTGGAAGACCAAGGCAGTGGGTAGCACATGTTGATTCCAAAATCATTTGAGATCGCATACTTGTGCTTTCTTAAAAATGAATGTTATTTTATAACTTATTAAAATGGTAAGACTGAAATAAATAACTTAAAAATAACTCTTCATATTGAGTTTAACAACACACTTGAACAGAGAGTTGGTTGAACGAAATTAACCCTGTATTGGCCTTAAAATATGATCTGCCAAGGACGGTTTCTTAATATTTACCATAAATACCAAAGGTAAATTTGGCTACTTTCAATAGGCTCGTTACCACAGAAATCATAAATGCAGACATTTTATTATATTCTTTGAATAGTTTGACATTTTCATGGCAATAATATACAGCCAGTTTTATATTTAGTCACAACTTCATGTTCTAATAAAGGTCTGCAATTTTTTCAAAACAAAACGTCTTTTAATAAATTTACCAAAATGTTCATTCTACAGCCAGTGCAAGTGTACTCAGAAATGACTTCACAACAGACCCTTGAGATAAAAGATAAGCCCAACACCTGATCCAAACATTGTGTATTTATCAATAGAATTGCAAATCGTCTTGTTTGTCTTTTATATAAAAAGATAACGTATGTAAAGAAGGATGAACCGAAAAAATGACACATCATGCCAACTCATAAAATATATAAGAAACGTTGGAATATAGTTCAACTGTAACAATTATCATACAAATCATGTTATTTTTTTATGAGGATTCAGGTGCAGAAACAAAACAAAACAAAAATTCCTTTATGAAATTCAACACCTAGAATCTATTTGAACAGCACACACACACACACACACACACACACACACACACACACACACACACACACACACACACACACACACACACACACACATATTTGAAATGAAGATGCAATGCAACGAAAATAACTGTAATACATTTGTATTAAAAACATTGAAGCATTGGATAAAACGACATCTTCTTGCTGTGAAAACAGCCATTTGAAGATTTATTATCAAATTTGGAATATAGTAAGACTTGCTAATATACTACATGATAATTAATTGAAATCCAGACCCTATAGAAACAGACAAATTTGAACCTTTTTGGGACAAGGAATGCAATTGTTAAATCTATATAGGTACACTTAGTCACTGAAAAGGTGTGCACTGTAAACTAACAAAATCTATGATACATACAAAACACCATGACCAAAGAAGGAAAAATAACACATCATGTAAAAAAGAAAGTAGAAAATGTTGTCTTCAACACCCAATTTAACATGGTTTTGAGAAATTACTTCCGTTTTTTATTAGGTACCCATTCAACCTTTAATTTAAAGTACACCTTTTATGTCATTGATGTAAATGTTCGCCTGACTACACAATGCACTTAGTTACCGTTGGATAAGGAACGCATCACAATAAAGGGAAAAATGCATTCCATGAAGTGTTGCCTGCAAGTATTATTCCGTGTATAATAATTCCAGTATCAATGACAACATATTGATAATTGTGCTGAGACATACGTTTTCTTTTCTGAATTATCTTTAGAACCGTTGGATACTGAACAATGTATTCTAGTATTTTTAAAAAGGTTTAGTTCATCTAAATTCTAAAAAGATAAAAGGAATAATTGTAATATCCTTTCACAGTTGCACCTGGATTCTGTAGAGTATATAGTGATAATAAAAAAAAATGATATTCCCAATTTTTCTTTGACATGTCAACCACAAAAAAGTACCATTCTGTGTAAGAATAAAGCAATGGGTGGCACATCATATTTCTCAATCTGGTCTTTTTTTCCTCAAATATATTCAATACATGTAGAAAACAACTGAAAAAAGTTATTTAAATATATTCTGAAGCATCTGTGACGTAGATATTTTTGACTGATTATATAAGGAAAAAGTGCGGGAAAATTTTTCCGCCATTTTCCATAGCGCATTTCAACTAAATTTGAAATCTTAAAAAGGCTAATTTTTGCAAACACTTAGATGGTTATTTCTGAAGGTTATAGGTTATAAATACTTGGTTAATGCGATAAAATCTCTGCGTTTTTTTTTTCTTCATTCGCTACACTTTAAACACATTTTGCCTGATCTTAGACTGAGAAGAACTTAAGAGTTGAAACAATAAATGTGATGAGTGCCGCTGGTTGGAAAGACATGCTTACCCTACCAGTTGTTGTACATATTGCAAGTGTTATATTTTTTGTGTCTTGATTTCTTTATCTGTAGTTTTTATATATATAATTTATTTGTATTCTCTTTGCTATATCGTGTATGTAGATCATGTATGTGGATAGTGTTTGTTTCCTGATTTCATGTTTAGGCCATGAACCTTGATTGAGAGTTTAGATATTTGACACCTTATACTTTCCCCGATATTTAAATGTTATGTCGTGCGTTCCGAGCATTTTGAATTTAAGCTGCTTTATACATGATTTTTCATCGTGGAAAAAGTCAAATTAATTTCCAATTGAAAATACATTTAATAGTTTCTTTAAACGTGACATATTTACTGATACCTTCATTCGTATTTCTCTTATAGAAACACAATATCACATTTCATTACCACTGTTACGTCATATTAATTAAATACGCATGATGCATTTGATTGAATTCATTAAAGATATTATATCTGGAGGCATGTAACTGCACTTTAATAGTGTAATCGCATACATCAAAACTCTAAATGGAATTCCGTCCCTGAAATACCATTCGTCATTATTAGTGTAGGGGGAATGATGAATAAGGGATATGGTTGTATTCCGAATGTCAATAAAGATACATCCCATTTGAACATCTATCATCTTTTAACCAAAAAATAAGATCATTATTCCTATTTAGTTACAGAAATATGATAAACAAAATAGCTCATTGATGAAAATATGAAAGATCCTTTGAACCTTGAAGTGTTTAAAAACCCACTGAATAGAAAGGGTTACTCTGTAAATGAAAGATAAACCCTAAACAAAGGTGGGTAATTCAATTGAAGAGTGCTCGTTTTTATTTATTATCAAGTATCGAAAATGAAATTACAGTATAAAAGTATCTTATCTGTTAATTTCTTTTATAAAGTCAATGTATATGTAGACATAACTTCATATTGATGTTCTAGTGTACCATTTCTTTCTTCTCAAGCCTCCTCTCTCCCTGAAAGGCAGAAGTTACTTATCCGAATCACTGAGGCTAGATTATGCCTGGATTAAAACCTAGACATTTATCGTCGATCTGTTATTTCATTTCAATGAAAATTAAATGAGTTTCAACCTTCGATCGACGGCCGGCTGTTTACTTTTTAGCCAATTCTAATAGGCCTACATTAGATCTTGTGTGGATGGAAATGCACTAGATAGACAATAATTAAGAGTCGATTTAGATCTACAATATGACTAAGGGGTAATTTCATGTTATTACAAAAAAATATCATACTTTGGTATAAATATGGCAAATCTGCAATAAAAATAATTTCCGGAAAAAAATATAACTTGCTATCATTTCAAATGGCAATGTCAAACACAAGCATGGAGATCACCGGAGTCATTAAAACGTCATAATTTGAAAAATAACGAGACAGTTATTGTATTTCAGTTTAATTTTTCTTTCACAAATAGACGAAGTCGATTAAACCACAAAATACATATTTCCTCTGACCTTATCTTTCTTTTTTTACGTCACTGAAAATAATTTATATTAAAAATACATCAGTTGTCAACAAACCGAAAGCTAGGAAACACTTGCTAACAGCCCTGATAAGTCTCCAGGGAAAGGACGGAATACTGTGACATATTAAGTAGAATAGCAATCATTAATTCTGCAAAACATCACGTTTTTTCCCGTCGATATTACTTGCATGAATGCATGTTTCTAGTTAAGTGCATATGCTACATTTCCTATATTAAAAACTACCTTGCTTTGCTTATGTGTTGGTTTGCATATGACATTTACCCTATATGAACTTTATTTTGTTCTGTTTTTGGGCTTTATGTGAGGTTGATGGTAGTGGTTTATATACGTGGAATTTTACCGTCCTTAAACCCTTATCTGATTGGCTTATCATATAAATAAACTGGTCATACATTTAACTGCTGTTATCTAGTAACCGAAGCCGTAGAAGTGAAGTCGCCTTTAATTTTCTTCATTTTACATGCATTTAAAAAAAATCTATACGTAGACATAAGTGGTTTTACCCCAATGTTCTATTTTAGACATTGCAGTCATTAAAATATCAAATAAAAAACCTTTTGTTCAGGTAACGTCAAGGAACATTCATGCCAACTTTCACTAAAATCTGTCTAGTAGTTTCAGATGAGTTGTAAGAAAAAAAATCTTACTTACGACGACGGACGGCAGTAGCTCACATGGTCCTCTGGTAATCTTCGTACTTGTTATTTAAATTTTGAAGCATGTCTGTCGAATTAAAGTAGTTCAGAACTACGTTTTGCACAAATACATCGTAAAACAGATGAATCGACAAGTATAATTGTAATGACATCGCAAAGTTGAGACAAGTTGAATTATTACATGTAACATATTATATAGCATATTGGGTATGTACACAGACCCAGACCCGTTCCGCGCTTCTATTTGACGGTTTAATGACTGATGACTGAATGATCGCTAGCGGATCGAAGGCCACTGACTAAATGATCACTGGCGAGTCGATAACCGATGACCGGTGACTGATCTGATCGCAGTTTTGTTTTGTAAAATGATGAATGATCTGTTCATGTAAAATTTAAATTTCCATTGAAACGAATCCAATATAATACGATATCAAATAATTTAAGATATTAAATCCTCATATTTTATTTGGTTAAAGAGTAATCAAGGGAACTAGAATTCCAGAGGAAATCAAAAGAATATAACACAGGGACAAAAATCAGACACAGAAAGGAAAACAGACACACATAACAAAGAACATTAAATAACAACATCAACAAAAATGAACAAATACGTACAAAGCAGCAAAAGTAAATGGGCTACTCGGACTCCACTAAATTAGAAGCATGCACTGTAAGGTAAACATCCTCTGCTTTTCTACAAGCACCTGCTGAGCTGCTCATAAAAAAAAGTCAAGTCAAGGGTAGACGAAAGAAAAAGGGATAACTGTGACACGTTGAACAAAACGTTTATTATGGTGCATATGGATACACCGTAACGATTCACGTACCATAAAAACTTCAGTAGTAATGACTTGTAGCAATATAACCCTTTTCCAGAAGCCTAATTGTTATAAGTCTAGCCCGGTACAAAAAGTTTGCGTAGTTACAGCAAGCTCTGGCATACCGTACGAGTTGTGATATGAAAACTCCATACGCAGATGCTGTAAGGATGTTGCTTCAAATGAAAAATAAAAAAAATGAGAGGACGAAATGAAAAAGTCATCGCGGATGTCGTATAGTTTGGTCATGTTTTTTCCTTTACCATTAATCTCTACGTTTAGGTCAAGATATCAGGCTAATCTTACAGTGTCTGTAGTATCCTTTACATTAAGTTCTTTGTATTTTATTAATTAAACATAAAACAAATATAAAGTAATTGATTGATGTTTAAATATATTGCATTTAGTAAATATGTGTCAAAATTGAAAAACAAACAACGAAATCCCTAAAATAGATTTACCGCTTTATGGTCAAATAATGCGATCACCGGTTTAACGGACCAGTTTGACGGATCGATGACTTATCAGAAACTGATCGGTGATAGATGACTGGTCTCATTTATAGTTGTACAGATAAGTTCAGGTACTGAACTGTAATTCAACGGATTACTATATTTGGATTGCACTGACCACTAACTGACGTGGGCATTGTTACTCACAGAACAGTGTCTTGGGAAAGGAAGGAGTCAAATCTAATGCATTAGTAAGTCATTTTCAATTTTCAAAAACTACCAATAAGGTTTCCTAAGTAGCCGATGGCAGATTTTAAAATTAAGAGGCAGCAGGACGTTATGACAATGGGTAGCACTCAAATAATTTAAACATTTACTCCGCAATTCAAGATTAGCCCTACATATCAAGTTTACCTATCTTCACGCATGTACAAAATATTTTAGAAATGAAGAAGCTTTAATAAGAAAATAGTCAATTCTCGAATCTGAAATGACTTCACTAATGATTCAATCTTTTCACGAACTTCTTTTGATAAAACAGTGATATCTAACAGATAAAGTATTGACACTCAGATAGCAATATCATACATTTTGATTCTTTGACGATCAACACTATTATGTTATCTGTCAAAGGAATAAAAACTGAGATAATTGATTAGTGAAGGCATGAACCAATGAATGACGTTTAGTTTTTAGGAGAAACTCGGCATAAAACAGGACATGAACTTTTTTATCTAGTAGTTTTATTGTATTAAAGCAAAAGATAATTTGATAAAAGGTCGTACATTGAGCAAATACAGCATCAGACATAACACTGCATGCCTTAAAACTGATTAATCAGTACGTGTGGAGATAAAATGTGTACGTTATTCGATATAAGACATGTAGTTATAAATACAACTGTGGGTAATACTGTTTGATGTTTTAATGAGTACATATAAATTATACCCCTGTTGAAAACAGTCTATCTAAATATTCTATCAATATTTATGAAAGTAGTTTTTTTTATCAAAGTAGCAACATTGTCTATTTGGCTCTGAATCCTTTATGATAGATAAAGATTATGGATTAAATAAAACTGTGTTTGCAAAAACGATTACTACATCGTTATCATCATAAGCATTATTGAATATTAAAGATAATGTCACAGTGGTTGGCTGTCAATTTCTTATTTCTAAAAAGTTATAAAAAATTGGTTCATATCTAGAGTTACTGTGGTAGTTGACCAGGACAGAAAAAAACAATGCAAAAATGTTTAAAGGGTACATTGAAGAATATAACACCGTATTCTATTTAATAATTAGACACTAATAGATACTTAAAATATCCGCGTTGTAAATAATTGTTCGGAACGAACAAGTCATAACTAAATCTGATTCTGGCCCGTGTAGTATATTGTGTGTTAATACCTTCGAAAAGGACAAATAATGAAGCACGAATATGATGCTTTACATGAAACAGAAAACACTCGAAATTTGCTTGCAATGAAAATTCTTATGGAAGTTATTTTGCAATGAAAATTTGTTTCTTTAATTTGCAAAAGATGATTTTTTTTAATCCTGATAAAAAAGTGTAATAATACTATAACATAATGAGCATGTATAATGTGATATACTTTACAAACACTGATTTATTAAAGCTGTAAAAAACTTTGTAAACTAAAGTGCAACGCTCAATATTCATATTTATCTGTGTTATCAAAACCGCGAATAACAAAAAACAGTCTGATACATCATATACAATGATGAAGAGATATTAGATACCATAACTATACATGTGATAATAAAACATCAGCCGGCAGAAAGGCACTATTCATTATAAACAATTGGAAACAAGAAGCCATGTTAAGATGAACTGTTTTAAAAGTGCACTATTTTACAAGTTGTTTCCTCATGTTCAATTTGTCAATTACTTTATTATCTTGCCTTATTTCGAATCGTAATATTTCAAGATTTAATCAGCTCTTTCAGTTCAAATCCCACATGAAATCATATACAAATCATAACCTTACATGATAATCAATGTACCTAGATAAATAAGGTATGTTAGATTAAATTTGTTTAAAGTGTGTACTGTAGTAGTACAGCTACTGTAGTGTCCAATATCATCGTATTCTAGCAAAAGAATGAGATAAACACAAGTGAAAAAAATATTGAGAAAATGAAATCATTTAATGATAAAAATACAACAGCAACTGTTGTATAGTACTTTTTTGGGTACCAATGTCATTGTATACTTTGACAAGTAATTGAAATATTTTCATTAAAGCACAACAATACACAAAAAGGTTGAAAATTGAAATGATTCGTCCTTATATTTTTTACAGTTTGTACATATTTTAATAAAGCAAGTGTTTGTCAATGACGTCGAAATATAATTACATTTTATACAAGTTTTTGGTTTAAAGTGATATGATCGTTGATCGTTAATATTAATTGGGCATAATCATTTCTGAAATTAGTAAAGAAAATCGAATCAGCTATCGACATATTATGAGAAACAGTATAAAAAATTGTTCAAAAAATCTTTTCAAACAAAGAGAGGAAAATGGACTCGTAGAATTAAAAAAAAACACGTTATATATCGGCGTAAAGACAGAAAATGTCAATGATTTAGATAGTTGAAATCCAAGTACCTGACTTGAACGTGAAAACAGGAAAAAAGACGATCTACATGTACATACACGATATATATAACCCCCCAAAAGAAAAACATAAAAACTGTAGAGAAGTAAAACGAGACGTAACACACAACACTAAAGCACTAGCAGTGTCAGTATTGGAGTTCATGGTTTAAAATACCGTCATTTATTACTATATTCATATCTGATATAGAGAAATTGTTTTAAACATTACTTTGTTGGTTTAGGAATATTTTCAACAGTGTTAAACACACTTATAGATTAAGTTCATACCACAATTCATCAAAAGTGTTATTACTCTAAAAAATCAATGTAATTTTTTCCCCATTTTATCACATATGTATCTATAAACGATCGTCATTTTTCAAAATCTTTTTTTTAAATTATACATAATGGAAAGGACGTAATTTTATTTTGCACTTTTCAATTACATGTTTTCAGATTACATCGCTGAATCAAATATTGCCACATCAATACTGCTTCGTCCTGATAATGCCTTTAATCACTCAAGTGTAATAAATCGAACTTTATAAAAACCGTTAAGATTTACTTTCTCAGCAACATAAAATATTTTACTGTCTTATCAAAACATTTTTTCTTATTAATTTGATTTGTAAGATAACAGAGCAGGTTCTAAATCTTATCGGTATAAATTGCATTGTTCTCAATATATCTTTTCGGTTGCACTTAGTGCATAGAAATGCAGACATTAAACAACGATATATGATAAAAAAACGGAGTTCTTATAAACAAAGCTTTTACGTTAAATGATGAGGAACCGTTTGCTGTTTTCAGAAATAGTAATCAAGGAAATCAGGATACGAGCGGTAATCAAAAAAGTATTTTGTATCAATTAAATTAATGTCGTACCTACAGACAAAACCCAAAGCAACATTGTTTTTGTCTGTTAAACGTGTTACATCAAATGTTTATTATCAGAGGTAGGCATAGAAATTAATAGCAGTAATAAGACCTATATTACTACTAGACTCTCCAATGAAGAAAATAGCGGAAAACCATAAATATCTTCAATACTCTTTTGGTCTCTCTACTAAAGGCGATGATTGTGATCTACCGGCTATGTACTGGATTTCTTAACTTCACAAGAATCCAAAAGAAGAAACATCGTTTAGGTAGATCCTTTGATCTCAGTTTCTGCTATTATCGTTAAACAATCCTAGTTTCGGGAATTTTATACATCACATCTACCCCAAAGAACTTGAAATAATTAATATAACAGACAATGTGAAGTCAGCCTTTCATAACACAACTTACACGTTAATCCAGGGCTTGACCTAAGTACGCAAATTTTTTTTATCGCGCTAGACTTCTTACAATTAGACTTCTAGAACAGGGTTATGTTGCTACAAGATGAAAGTCATCAGTACAGAATGTTTATGGTCGTCATCATGAACTCGTGAATCGTTATGGTGTAATCATCTTCACCATAAAAACTGATTTGTGCAACATGTCATTTTTTTCATTTGCTCTCTAAAAAAAGTAAAAATATCCGTGCATATCTGAAAAAAAACGTCAGTGCATATGTGAATAAAGAATTAAATAAATAAATAACAACGTCAATACGGAGCACAGTATAAACATGAGAAGAAATAGCATCAAATCTTAGCATTGTGTGTATATTTGTCGTTAGTGTTTGGTATACCAGGCCTCAGATTATAATTCTCATACAGGTTTATTAAATCGATTATGTAAGACAATTACATATGCTCAACCTTTAGTTTTGTATTTACCTGTATGTATTGAAAACCACTAGACATGCAAGAGTAATCAAGGGAACCAAGGTTATAGCGGTAATCAAAAGAATGTAATCCAGGGACAAAGACCAGACATGGAAAACAGACATACACAACAAAGAACATGAAGTAACTAAAATCATACATACAAAGTAACAAAAGCAAATGAGCAACTCGGAATCCACTAAAAACTGGGAGCATGGACCAGGTGCACCAGTAGGGTAAGCGTCCTATGCTTTTCTAGAAACACCCGCCGATTTCCTCATAAAAAGTCAAGTCCTGGGTAGACAAACGAGGAAAGGAAAACTATGGCCCGTTGAATAAATCAGTTGTCATGGTGCTGATGGATACACCATAACGATCCACGAGTTCATGATGACGACCATAAAACTTCTGTAGTGATGACTTCAATCTTGTAACAACATAACCCTGTTCCAGAAGCCTATTTGTTAGAGTTCTAGCGCGATACAAAAAGTCTGCGTAGTTACAGCAAGCTCTGGCATAACGTATGAGTTGTGATATGAACACTCCATACACAGGAGCCGAAGTGATCTTGCCACAGATGAAAGGAAAGTTGACAATTCTGAATGAAAAGTCATCACGTTTGTCGTAAAGTTTGGTCAATAGTTTTCCTTTACTATCGATTTATAAGTGTAGGTCAAGATATGAGGCTGACTTCACAGTGTCTGCAGTATCTTTTATCTCAAGTTCTTTTGGGTAGATGCGATGTATCAAATCCCCGAAATTAGGATTGTTTAAAGATATCACGTCATCTATATAACGGAAACTGAGATTGAAGGATCTAGCCAAACAATATTCTTTCTTTCTGATCAGATCAGCTATAAAGTCAGTCTCATAAGAGTGAAGGAATAGGCCAGCTAGTAAAGGAGCACAATTTGTTCCCATTGGAATGCCGACCGTTTGTTGAAAAACACGTCCACCACACTGGACAAATATGTTGTCGATTAAAAATTCCAGCATTTTGTAAACATCTTCCTCTGTATATTTGGAAGATGATTTGAAATTATTTCTTACAAAGTATGAGGAATCTCTACCAAGAACTATATATTTGTATCTAGGTGTACCATCTTTTTTGGAAAAACAATGTTTTTAGTCGGGATTTTAACTGAGTATGGGGAATAGAAGTATACAGTGTAGAAAAATCATAGGTTTTAATGCTATTATATTCAGATAATAGTCTTGAACTGATTGTCTCCAACAGATCTTTTGAATTTTTCATGATCCACATTGAATTAATACCACTACGGGAGTAACACGTGTTGTGGTAGGACTGTAGACCCTCTTTGACAGTTGTGAGTATAGAAGTTAAAAGTTTTGAAAAAGAGGTTTGGTGGCACATTTTGCAGATCCAGCTAAGAAACGTTGTTTGTATGTATTCTTGTGAAGTTTAGGAATCCAGTACATAGACGGTAAATCACAATCATCGTCCTTGGTGGAGAGACCAAAAGAGGATAGCACAGATTTATGGTTTTCCACAATCTCTTCTTTGGAAAGAGTGGTAGCAGTGTATGTCTTATCACTGCTATTATTTTCTACGTCTACCTCTGATAATAAACATTAGATATAAAACGTTTTGCAGACAAAAAAATGTTGTATTGGGCTTTGTCTGCTGGTACGACAACATATTTGTCATGTATAGTAGACAATGTTTTTGCTATATCGGGGTCTTTGAAAACTGATGTAGCCTTGGCACTCATTGACCTACTTAAAACTTTCATTCGTTTCAAAATTAAAGACCTCACGGCCTTCAACCACTCTGACAGAGAATCAATGTCTTCTTGTTCTCGTTTTATCCATTTTCTTCCATAGTCCTCGACGGCATCCATAAGAACTTTAAAGTTATAATTCCAATTTATAAAGCGTGGTTCACGTTACTTGGGACCTTTAGAAAGGATATTACGCAAAGATTCGTTTTCGATAATGGTTAAATCTCCCATAACGACGTGACCAGAAGGACCATATTTGAATGGAGAGGTTTTGCAAGAACAGTCAGGTGGTTTAGCCTTGAAGTCCTCAATCTCGAGGTTCTGCAATAGCCTTTTATAATTGAAAATTTTGGATGCGATGGATGAAGTATAGGAATATGAAATAATTGGTATGGATTTGTCTTTGAAATATGGGGGAATTTTGTTGGTAACGTTTTTGTGATGGAGGATGTTAGCCAAATTAATTGCGTCTATACCTTTGTTGACAAAGGGTAGTGGAAGAAATGATCGTTTTTCTTCATCTTGACTTTTCAAACAAACTGGTTTAAAGAGTCTGTGGAAACCAATATCCAAAATGATGGCAACAAGTCTGTATGATGATGAGGTTGAGTCAGAAACAGGAATGTCAAGACTTGTTTTGTAAAGGGAGTGTAGTAGAGTGAGAGGTATAGAATAAAGTTTGGTTCTAATGTGATGAAGTCCAAAAGGTTTTTGTATGAAAGGAAGGAGACCATCCATGGAGACATCATGTAACTTAGGTGACGTATAGTGGCGATGGCAATGAGTCCTTTCCCGTCTTGGGTTTTTGTCAAATAAATTCATCACATTTATATTATTGATATATTGGCTTGAAAGGTTTCCTTTACTAGGTGAGAAATGTCCAAAATCTAAGTATCAACGAATTGAGACAAAAAAATAAAGTTTCTCGTCCAAGGAGAAAACATGGAAATATGGGGAGAAATGAAGGGTATCTGTGGACTTTATGACGAAAAATGTTATTATATTTAGACCGGCTCAAAGTATTACGTATATGATTTAATACAGTAATGCAAACGTCTTATATTTGTCACTATCGTACTGGACAAAGAAAAAAAAATAGTGTTCAAGAAATAGATTTTTTCAATCTATAGAACTAAATTTATTTTTAAATCACGAAAATTGATACCTGCAACTACATGCATGTTTACTCGACATAATGTGAGAAAATTAGCAACCGTGAATATTGATAACATTACATTACAGTAAAAAAAATCAATTGCTGTTTTATTTGAACATATCGTTTATATGTCTAGAACAAATAACTGATGAAGTAAAAAGTGAATAAAAAGTTAACAAAAAGTTGCTGAGACTTTCACTTTTCGAATAAAGAAATAATTTATATGAAGTGTTTATTTTACATGAGAAACGCAAATGAAAATTTAATATTTGCATATAAAAATGTTAAGAGAAAAAAACATGAATTCCGGCAGCCACTGAATGATTTCCTATGAAGAGATTTTTACCGCAAGTATGGACAGAAAACCATTATAGAACATGTTGTTTAAAATTTTTTGTTTTAAAACAAACAAATAAATCCAAATATGTATTCCAGTGATTCCTTACATACATTTAATATCGCATGATATTTCCAAAATAAGACAATTACTTACCACTATTTGCCGTCGATTTTAACAATCGCTTTACAGAGCCAACGCTTAGTGGAAACAAATATTTGTCAATGTTCAGATGAAATCACTGCTTTGTTTAAACTAATCTGGTATAACGTATATTTTAATTAGTCTAGCAAAAGTCCATGCACTGCAGTGAACAATTTGTCACGAATATTCTCCAGCAACTGAGAACATTTTACGTAATCAGCTCTAAAGCAAGAATTATGGTATATCGAGTCAGGCAGGCCGAATGTCCTGTACACATATGTGGTAGCGACGGCAAAGTGGATAGGTAGTAATGTATCTTTAATCTGTGCACGCCTGGTCTAAATCTTTGATGTCATCGAACTACTGTTAGATCAATATGATACGGTTAGATTCTGGAAATAGATGACATTGTGTAATCTAATTTCATGAGATTGTAAACTTGGTGACAAATGTATAGGTAACGAATGTCGACAATCGGTGTAATCAATTTTGTGACAACTTCATAGGTCTTGAGTAGCAATATTGCAATGTCGAAGATTGGACTTGATTATTCATGTTCGTTAATTAGAAGGAAATGACAGTAATATCTAAATGCTCGAAAGACAATATTGCGAATAGTTCTGATGAATTTAATTTTATGACAAAAATCTGAAGTAAATTCGTTGACGTCAATACTAGAACCAATTTACTGAATTGCATCATTTGTGTTATTATTCAGGTCATCAAGTCATTGGTACCAAAATATGGACCCTGGTCATATAAAAATTCCCCAGCCAGCTCCTTACTTCAATGATTAGGAACATTTGGACATGGATTTTGAAATTCGTGGATCCCCATCTTTTACGTTATCATTACACCTAATCAAAATCTTCACAGTGAAAAGTATATTAATTGATATTAATTTTTGCTGCTGTCATAAGATATTTAGGGAGTAAACAAGGTCACAAAGGTTATAGCGGTAATCAAAAGAATGTAATCCAGGGACAAAGACCAGACATGGAAAACAGACATACACAACAAAAAAACATAAAGTAACTAAAATCATACATACAAAGTAACAAAAGCAAATGAGCAACTCGGAATCCACTAAAAACTGGGAGCATGGACAAGGTGCACAAGTAGGGTATGCGTCCCCTGCTTTTCTAGAAACACCCGCCGAGTTGATCATAAAAAGTCCAAACATGTATTCATACGGTGAGGTATAAACTAAATTGGATAGGATCGTAAACCTTATTACAGGTATTCATGGTTATTATTATTATGCTGAAAACCCTTTCTGGGATTCCTTTTCTATATGTAAAAAACAAAAAAATGAAACTAAAAAAGCCGTTGTCAATGTGAACATCATCTACGTTGTAATATACGTTACAATAATATTATAATTAATTAAAAGAGTAATCAAGGGAAAAAAAGATTGCAGCAAAAATGTTATACAGGGACAAAGACCAAGTGCTGAAGGGATGTTGCCACAGATGAAAGGAAAGTTGACAATTTTGAATGAAAAGTCATTACGTTTGTCGTAATGTTTGGTCAATAGTTTTCCTTTACCATCGATGTATAAGTGTAGGTCAAGATATGAGGCTGACTTCACAGTGTCTGTAGTATCCTTTATCTCAATTTCTTTGTGGTAGATGCGATGTATTAAATCCCCAAAATTAAGATTGTTTAAAGATAATACGTCATCTATATAGCGGAAACTGAGAAAGAAATAGGTCAGCAAGTAGAGGAGCACAATATGTTCACACTGGAATGCCGACCCTTTGTTAAAAAACGCGTCCACCACAATGGACAATATGTTGTCGATTAGAAATTCCAGCATTTTGTAAACATCTACTTCTGTATATTTCGAAGATGATTTGGAATTATTTCTTACAAAGTATGAGGAATCTCTTCCAAGAACTATATATTTGTATCTATGTGTATCATCTTTTTTTGGAAAAAACAACAACATATTTGTCATGTATAGTAGACAATGTTTCTGAAAACTGATGTAGCATTGGCACTCATTGACCTACTTCGTACATCATCTTTTTTGAAGACATTCCTAAATGAAACTTAATACGGAAAAGGAGAGAAGCTAAGTGAAATATTTTATTCATATTCATGTACTTTGCATATTATTCAAAACTACAAGACGATGCCCTGTCCAATATTAAGCGTTAATAAAAAGTGCGGATATACATATACTGACGACAAAAAAATAAAATAAAATAAATAAACAATATTATTTAAACCACCAAACCACAGAAAAAAAAGAAAGACATTTCTGAATCAATTGATTAAAACTATATCCATTTATGATAAATTGATCCAGGCATTCAATAAGATTTTTAGGTTTAAATTTTGTAATGTACTAATCGTTTAAAAAGTCGTTGACTAAGCAAAACAAGTAGATAACCAATCCTCAATTAATTCATTGTTTTTGATCAAAAACTCGTTTTAAAAAAATGTATGTTTGAATGCACACGTAGAACTGTTATATACACGTTCAAAATGTCAAAGATTAGAAATGAAATTGTTTAAACAAACAATCATATAAGTATTGCAAAAATTGGCAAGTTGTAAATACAAAGCCATGTGCTGTACACGTTCATGTGACAAACATAAAATAAACTATATACCCCGACATTTCAAGTGAGGTATGACGATGCAGCAAATTGAAGAACCTTTTTATGCTTTGTCTGTTGTAACTTCAATTTGTTGAAATCAGTGAATGCTTCAAACTGTGTTTTCTGTTTTAATCATGATAGTCCGTACTTTTAAACAATATTCCTTTCTAAGTTAAGAAAATTAGCTCCACGTATCTTGTAAGAAACACTTCAATTCTCAAAGAAGTGCCCACTTTATCTCATTGACAAGATTAAAGATTCAGTTGTGTGAACATAAGTTTTGTATTATAGATATATTATACATTAATATTACAGGAACATTAAAAACGAATTAAAATGACATTTACGTAACAGTATCATAGAAACAGTTGGATCATAAATGTAATTTAATTGTCGTTTAACACAATAAAGTAGAAACATATTTACTTTTAGGAAATGTGCTAGCTTAAGATAATACATTAGAATGAACCTATTGCCAATTTGTCTTTATATAATTAGTCCATTACAAATTTATTTTTAAATGGCAACCTCCATTGAATAATATATTTTCTGATCCTAACCTATTATCTCTGTTGCTAGCGGAAACTTTACATATTAGGAACTTAGAATATTTGATTTAAGTGGATTCTTATATAACTGAATTTAAAAATTATGACATGCAACTATCATGCCCATCATCACCATCTTCAATTGTGTAGTACATATTAAGAAATTGTATAAGGTATGATTTGAATCTCATATCTCTTATCATAAAATGCTTTTTTTTATATCACAAAAATACTTGAAATGCATAAATTGTGTTGGTGTAGTCATTATTGCAGACTTGCAACTGTTAGATATATGTTTTGCTTATTATTTACTTGAGTGTTAATATAAACTATATTTGTAATTATGAAAATACAGACATTGCATCAAAAATGAAATCTAAACATTAAGAACATTATGCGAGGGTTGAAACAATACACTGCTATGAAAACAACTTGAATAAAAATTAAAACAAAATGAAAAGGCAGTAGTAGAAGCAACAAAATGATGGATAAGTCCGTTTATCAAATGGCAATATCAAGGCAAAAACCGCAATGGTCCTTACTTGGTGCAGGTATTTCCAATGGATTAAGCTTCACGCAGCGGGAGACGTTCGTTTTCTCTCATTTTTTCGCTGAAGACAGGCCTTCCGAAATTCTCGGACGTTATTCAAATCACATGCCGTTTAACAATCGGGTAACGTCGCGTAAAATCAATCACTTTTTCCCGACTTTGCAAGATTCATGCATTTTCTGAGAGGGCTGATGGCAGCGTCTAAAGTGAATTTTGAACGTCAGACGCTGTTTCAGAGCTGGCCGACGGATATGTTGGGTGAACCAAGTTTTATTGCGCTTCCCTTATGGTCAATGGCTTGGTAAATTGCAAGGTATAGTAGAGTAGAATAAAACCACTTTCCATCTCAATGTCGTTTTTAAAATTTCTATCAATTTTGAAAACGTGGACAATGGAGAAGTAATAAGGAGACACTACTAAAGAACAACAATCGTTGCACTAAGATTTACATTTAATAAATCAAAATTCCGGACTCTTTCAAAAATCATTGAAGACTAGCATTGTCTTTTGACTATCATAAGATATGTAATAGTCCCAAAACTACCACTAAACTCCTAGTCCATAGGTATAAATGGAATCCAGGACCTGTCTGCACCTTTATATATTATGACCCATCTTTTAGGTTAAAGAGACTTGTATCGAATTGATATGATTTGATGATCGCTCTTTGATGCCCATTGGAATACATTTCAATCATCACAGGACTAAACAATTTTCTAGGTCTAATCGATCATGTTGTTAAAACATGGCAGTACTTAGATTAATCCTTTTGTACAATGATGAACTATTTGTTCGCAAAAAAAAACTGGGTTGTGACGTGGGCGGACATTGAAACTTACTGATCTAGTTAAGGTAGATTACGCACATGTAACATTTAAAGGTGCTTAATTCTCATTAACATGTATTAGTTGAAAGGCTCCATGTCTTTTATCTGGTGTTTATATTTTTTTACACCTTGAAACCTCTATATTGATACATCTGTTCGTCCGAAGTGTGACATCGTGATTTACTGAAGAATTATGGAATCATATCAATTTTGTAAACTAGCAAACACATCTTTTACTTGTAATTACCACTTCGAAAAGACCACTACATGCTAAAAGATTTTATTCCTGTCAATCTTTGATGAAACACACAAACGGTTGAAACAGAAAAATGCAAAGGATTTTAATAATAAATTGGTTACTTATTTCAATATGAACTTTTAACTTTTATTGCATGCGAGTCAAGATATTCATTTTAAACATGACTGTTACAAATTAACAATGACAAAAATGACACTCATGTCACATCTATAGAAGCAATTCGTACATCATTGCTATAAATTATGATTTCAAATCTTTTTTTGAAGACATTCTTAAAAGACATTTGATAATGAATGGCTGTATGATGTCATCCAAACAATTTTCACATTATTATTCAATATTCACACGTTGAGGCCATACGATGGGTGTACAAAAATTGAAAAGAAAAAAAAACTATTGAATTATGAACAGTAACATGTTTAATGAAGTCTTTAAGATGTAGTTCAAATATATACCATTCAATTCTTTGTATTATTTTTAAGCGTTTTATGTGTTCGTGTTTCACTCAATCTGAAGGTAAAAATCGAACTCAACACAAAAAATATCTATTTTGTATTTAATACTGTTATTGATATTATATCATCTATCATTAATGACTAACAGCAAACCTTAATTGGTTTTGACGTCCAATTTACCGTAAATGACAACCTGACGTCATGATTCACGTGCGAGAATGTGATTTATGTTCGACTGCTTTTTAATTTACAAAGTTCACATTAACTTAATCAAAGAAAAGTTTCACGAATTTATGTGATATTATTCATGGCCGAAATATTTTGTCTCAATTTATCTATTTTAGACAGGCAAATATAAGCATGTTTATGTGCTTTAACAATCCAACAACCATATAGTATGACACGAATTTAATTTTTAAATGGAAAATTGTTTTCAGGAACCTTGACCATACTTGGCCGTGAACTTATCGATATGGATATAAATGAATATAGCAAATACTTTACTTTAATACATTTTACATCACATGTATAAAATCATAGACGACAGAAAATATGTCATCCAACTTATGGGTTATCATTTCATTTATTGACAAGCTTATATATGTTTGCTTTTTACTCGCTTTAAATGTCAATAACAATGTTGTCTGCGATCGTTTAATATTGAAACTGACTCATGTTGCTTTTTCGAACGACATGTAATGCTGTCGTTCCATTTGGCTTGTTTTCATATACTTTCACGCGAATCCATTGTTATATCAATCCTTACATTTGAATAGAAGACTGATATAAATCAGAGAATATTTTCTATACCAAGTATGTCTGGACATAAAATGTGAACTGTCCAATGGAAAAACACTATCAAACAATTGGATTTACAGTAAAATCAGCCTAAATTTAATTAAACAATTCAAACAAACCCCCAAAAATCAATAAAAAGAAACCAAAACCAAATAAACACATAAATAAAAGCAAGCAAACTTTCCTCCCAATCTCAATCCTCTATATGAAATTACATCCCAACAACCACACATCCCATCCTAACATATCTTTGTCTACTGTACAAAGTCAAAGCTATTTGATGTCTAATTTTAACAGTTTCTTTAATTTCTCTTCAAATTATGAAATTACAAATCAAATTTCGAGCTTATTAATATTTCTAAATTAAATTCTGACTGATTCTGAAGATGACTGAGAAAAAGTATTCTGAGTAAACTTTTATGAAGGGTAAGGTACGATAAGGCCCATATTTGGGCCCTGCATAACTGGAATTAACACATTTGATATGAAGATTTTATTTGTAATTTAGAATGTTAAATGTATGATTTAGCATATTCAACCACAATTATAAACATCATCTGTTAAGATTGAAAGTATGATATCTTAAAGTTGAACATCTGCATTTTTTTTATCAAATATGCCAAAACTAAGCACTTATTGGAACATTTTGCATTTTTTTTTGCTTCCAACAATTTGATCTAGAATAATTGTTAATGATTAATAAATGAAAATTTGATATGAGTCCAAATCAGTCAAGTTATCCCTTGATACACGTTGGAGGAGATCTTGGAAAATAACAAAATAAGCATTGAAAATTGGCATTATTTGCAATTTTATGGTTTTCGGTAGATTGTAGAATTCCATAAAAACTAACAATTGTTCAAAGGGGCACATTATCATAATACAAAAAGTTAATCAAAAGTGATTTAATGAATCTTCTTTGAAAAACTACAGTTTGATATGACACACTAATAGTATACAATGAAATACCAAACACGGTCGACTGAATGGGAAATACACATTTTCAATGCCATGTCTGGACGATTGCGGTGGTTTTCCAACTTGTTTGTCCTGTTTTTGTCCTGATATTACCATTTGTTATACATACCTTCCTGTTTCTATTCTGTGGCTATTTCTTTTGACTACTGCATATATATGATCAATTTGTTAATGTTGGTATAACCTTTTATTTACATAATTACTTGGTAGTACTGATCTTATGTGAACGAAAAACAGGTCTAAAAGGTAACAAATTTGAATAAACTCAGGATCAAACATATATTAATTTGTCTTACCTTAAACGCTTTTCTGTTGTTATTGAAAAATAGCCACACCAGGAATATAACAAATATTTTATCTCACAATCATTCCGCAAGGAGAAAACAAATAAACGAATATGACAAATGCAAAAATTATCTATTGGCAAATTAAGAGGTTCTTACGCATTCAGATCCACGAATCATTAAAATAACTTGAAATTAATATAGATAACACAGTTCATTTTTTTTGGTCAACAATATTATATTTCCTATGGCACGAAGCGAGGGTTAAACCAGATTTTTCAATTAATCAATTGTCTTTCAGACGTATCTTTCAAGGGGTATTTTTTCAGAAATATTTGCAATTAATTATTTTTGGATCGATGTAGACAGCTTTCAGGCTAAACATCATGCAGGAGGTAAATCACAAATCATCTCTTTGTGCTACAAGATTGAAGTCATCACTACAGAAGTTTTATGATCGTCATCATGAACTCGTGGATCGTTATGGTGTATCCATCAGCACCATGAAAACTGATTTATTCAACGGGTCATAGTTTTCCTTTCCTCGTTTGTCTACCTCGGACTTAACTTTTTATGAGCAACTCGGCGGGTGTTTCTAGAAAAGCAGAGGACGCGTACCCTACCGGTGCACCTGGTCCATGCTCCCAGTTTTTAGTGGAGTCCGAGTTGCTCATTTACTTTTGTTATTTTGTATGTATGATTTTAGTTACTTTATGTTCTTTGTGTATGTCTGTTTTCCATGTCTGGTCTTTGTCCCTGGAATACATTCTTTTCATTACCGCTATAATTTTGGTTCCCTTGATTACCCTTTCTAAATTGAAAAAAAGAAATAACGAAAATTCTCAGAAAAAATACACAAATTTAGCAAAGAGGGCATAAGCAAGAACGTAACTTACCCGAAACGACACAAACGTCACTATTTCACATTGTTTACGTCGAGACATTCTTTGTGACATCATAATAATAACAGCGCTCTTCTTTCATTTAATTGTGTTGACATTACTTTCTTCTAAACATATATTTTCTAGTATCATTTTGAAACGAGGTAAAATCTGAATTTCTTCAGTTAAATCCCTTTAAACCGATTCATGAATAATCCGAGAACTTGTATTTAAAATATGTATTTTCTATAATTATTTAAAGTCCGGTATATCCAGGTTTTTACACTGAAACCTGTCTAAACCTAATCCTAAATAATCCAAAAGCTTATCTAAACCAGACGCCTGTGAAAATTGCTTGAAATCAATTTATTGTATAATGAACCTATTTTTTTAAAACAAATTTTTAAGTAAAAAATGGTGTTCAGACATAATTCACTGTAAAACGACTTTTGATGTTTCAGAAAATAGATGTTCCGTTATTCGAATCGAATAATATTTAAAACAAAAATCAATTAGTGACATTAGTGGTCAAGTACAATCATTCTGATATTTTGTAAAATTTGATTAATTTATTTCAAATATGTGTAAATGATCATTTATTTTCGATTTAATTACAGCGAAGTTTATGTTACTAAAACTTGTTTGGGTGTGGTCTCGGTATAAAAAAGTCTTAGACTCTGGTGCATTTAGTATACAGAACAGAACAGGTAATTGTGAAGTTATGATAGCTATAGATATAATAATACGCCAGTTTTTTATCATGACTAATATATCTTTACTTTGATATCAATCGGATAAATCCTAGACGTTCATGTCTATCGAATGACGATTCGTTTGCTGTTATTAAGCAATTACAAGCCGTCAATCAGTGAGAGATTCATAACATTTTAAGTAATAAAGTTTTCATTAATATTGTTCAACAGTTTATCTTGTCACGATGGAGATAAACTGTTTTCCCGGATGTGAAATTCGTTTTTTTTTTATCTGTAAACGACAACCAACATCGCAAATTAAATCGCTAATTTTAAATTTCATATATCAAGCACAAATGAAATAGAGCTGACATTTGAAAAAAAATATTTCAGGCATCTTATTGGGTATGTTCTAAACCACATGCTGATATGTACAAGTCTACAACTGACGTCACCCCATTCATGTTACATAATGGCAATCAAATTATTATATAGAAAATGTATGAATTTTCCATCAACGCTTTTGATCAATGACATTTTTGATAAAACAAGTGTTTCATATCTATTAATTGTTTTAAATTGTGGTAACAAATCAGCAAATTGTGCGTGTAATAACGAAAACAGAGCAGAATTAAAATAAAAATAGGTTTAGCTAATACCTATCCTGTATAAAATATTAAGTGAATATCCCCAAGAACAAAATAAAATAAATAAACCCTGAATACTTTACATATGTACTTGCATACTGGATTTAAACAATTAATAAAAATCCATTCATTCAATTATTTCCTAAAGCATAAATTGAATATTAAATGCTTAAATACTGCTAACAAATTTACAAAAAATGCCTTGCAGATAAAACTAAGAGTAATCAAAGGGAAAAAAGATTCTTACGGAAATCAAATGAACGCAATCATGTGACAAAGACCAGACAGGAATAACAGACACAACAATACAAACACAAAAAAGCCACAATGCCTACACAAAAAACTGACGTAAATGAGAAAGTAGGACTCCACTAAAAACTGAAAGCGTGGACGAGATGTACCGGTAGGGTAAGCGTCCTCTGCTTTTCCAGAAAAACCGCCAAATTGGTCATTAAAAGTCTTGTCCACGGTAGACGAAAGAGACGAGGAAAGGAAAACCATGACACAATTAACAAGTCAGTTTTCATGGCGCTGATAGATACACGATAACGATCCACGAGTTCATGATGACGGCCATAAAACTTCTGCAATTATGACCCCAGTATTATAGCAACATAACCCTGCTCCTTGTTCCAGACAACGCCTATTGCAAGTAGTCTACTGCGATACAAAAAGTCTGCGTCGTTACGGCAAGCTCTGGCATAACGACTCCATACGCAGGTGCTGAAGGGAAGTTGCCACGGATGAAAGGAAAATTGACAATACGGAATAACCGCGTTAGTCGTAGAGTTTGATCAATAGTTTTCCTTTACCATTGATCGCAAAGTGTAAGTCAATATATGATATCATGCTTTTCTGTAGTTACTGTAAAAACGTACTAATTTTCGCTATTTTCACGAGGACAATAACTGCGAAAAATTGATTTTGACACTATATAAAGCTTATCATTTCTTAAGACCTAAAATGTTGATATCCGGGAATATGTTCACGTGACAGAATCTGCAAAAACAGCAACGGCAAACATTTATACATTTACAAAACGCTTTTTGTATATTTCCAGGAGAAAAAAAACAAAAACAAAACAAACAAACAGAAGACTATGGACATTTAAAATTATTTAATCACTATTTCCCTATGTGCATGGTTCTTTTGTTAGCTTCCTTTCTTCTCATTTTATTGAAAATTTTAAACAGTGTACCACTTAAACATAGTCGACGGTATAAATAGAAATACAAATCTACTTTAATAATTTTGTTACTTTAAAGAACAGAAGACAGTTGCTAATAACACAATAATTACTTATGCAGTAATATAATGAATAATTCAGAAAATTGTAATAACGTCGACACCAGTCAAGCTTTTTTCTTACGTAATAATGCTACTTCACACTTTGTCTGATCTATATGTCTTTACAAAGGAAACCAACAACGAAATAAATTTTATCTTATTTTCGTAAGCAGACAGTTTATAATACAGATGCCATACTTAGCTTTGCTTGCTATATTAATTATGAGTGCAAGGCTATTGTGAACCAAAAAAAAATCATTAATATCTTTCATCGTTAGCAAAACATTCTTTACAACTTTGTCTGTAATGTTTTTGGTCTTGATAAATAGTTTTTTTGTTATCCTTGTGCCGAACAAATTGGTGAACTATTTATTGGTCAACAGATATGTATTATAGGTGAAGAGGGAAAATGAAATTATGAAATTATGGCATTGGCATTTTAACGAAAATCATGAGAAATAAATATAGTCTAAAACAACACGGAAGCTTCTTAACAGAAGAACGATTCAAATACATCTAATTCAAAGTTCATGACCAAAACGGTATAGAAACAGAGACAATCGACATACAGACAGGACAGTGAACATCATTATGAAATACTATCACGTATAAAGATAAAATAGGACGTCACGCGAAAATAGTAAATCACTTGCACTATGAAATCCCTCGAAAAAACCGCGGGTATACACCAGAAAACAACAGGACGGTTAAGCCCGTCCTGCATCGCTAGCCAAAATGATAAAAGTTTATAAAAATGTTGATTGTACTTGAATGTTCAAGTTTTTGTAAAATGCTTTTCTTCATTACGATATGAAGAACATTTTGCTTTGAACATTTTTTGAACTTTACATTGTCTGTTTGATAGTATCTGTTTTATCTGCCGTCTTTGTGTCAAGTTTTATGAATCATTATCACTGGCTTACGTGTATGTAGATTAATTTTCATACGATTATTACCTGAATGTATCTAGTAAATTATGTAATAGACTTAACGAGTATTTTATGCTAGTTGACTTTATATGAATGGAATTTGTTGTTTAAATCATATAAAGGATTGGGATTATATCATGTGAAGTTTGATTCATGCTAAATCAAAATGAATGCTTAGCGTTTTTGCCTATATATGAAAACGTTCAGTTTCCTTTTCAATGTCTTTTCTTCACCTTTCTCATTTGGTAGTGTTTCATTTGTTATCAACTGACAAAAATATAGAAAAGAAAATGGAAAGATAACTAAAGAGGCATATGAAATTTTTTATAACAAAAACAAAATGTAGTATATAAAGAGACAATTTGAAACTCTTACAATCATACAGGTAATATTTTAGTTGCAACGCATCTTTAATATCGACACAATTGCCCGGTTCAATCTCGAACAGTGTGTGCTTGTTCCATTGTAAAAATGATTTTGCATTCAAGTTTAAGTGACAATTACCAAATGGGGCTTACAAATTAATAACAAAAAAAAAAGAAACTTGGGTTTTTCTCTCAATCGTATAAAGCTAAGATGTAACATATGCATAGCACAATACAGACAAACTTCAAAAGAATTTAAAATAAAGGTTTCTTCCAAAATAATAAGTACTGATTGTTTTTTGTAAATTGTTCTTTGTTCTGACTTACCAATTATGACGCAATATCATGCACATATTTTAATCGCCACTGGTATATTCACGCCGCAATGGAAGAGGGCGGTTTAGAAAACCTAGATTTGACCCAGCATTTCTTTAGAAATGCCTGTACTAAGTCAGGACCATTGCAATACCAGCTGTTCTGTTGGTGTGTCATCTATTTTGTCAGATTTATTTTTGACTTGACTTGATTATGGATCGGATTAGTGTTCAGTAATTTTGTTGTTACCCTTATAAACCAGCGCATGAACTGAATCAAAAATAAATGTAAATATATTACTCATTAATTCATTGATTTATCATAGTTGTTATATGGAAATAATATCACAAATACAATTTAAACTAAATCATCTATACAGACAGATTGATGCCCAACACATTTGCTCGCGTATACAGGCATTCGGAAAAGTTACATATATTGCTTACCTTTGCTATTTTGAGACAGTAGTACTTTAACATAGCCAATAATACACTGTGAAAGTCCTTTATACTATAAATCAATGAAAGGTACTAACAAAAAAATATGAATTATAATATTTGTGTGGGAGCTTAATCTAACATGTGTTACCATCTTAAACATAGCGTTAAGTTAAGCAAGAGTTATGACTAAGTATGTCATATGTTGCAATGTATTCTATATATTGTCTTAATTTGAAAAGATACAAAGATTGTACACAGTGTTGTTTATTTGCTTTATAATTAAAATATCCTGCGGTCGTTAAATTCATTTACACGTGTTTCAGATCCTGATGCACGTAACGATAAAAGCTATCTTCAGTCATTAATTATTATCAGAGCAACAAATATATGTTGATTCGAATAAATGTATCTCCCGGCATATAGAATCCAATTTGTTGTTAAACCTTTTTAAACAAACTATTCTGAAGGAAAAGTTCGTTTTTTTTATTACATTAATAGCGAGCAAACACTGATACAATAACAATGTTGAATGTAAATGGTCTTGGTAAAAAAAATTTGAAAGAAGAAAATAAATTGAAAGTTCAAATGCAAGTGAAATCAAATGACCATATTGCACAGATATTAAAAAGGACGGACAAAAGACATGAAAATAGTCATACAACTAAAAACAAAATGAACACACATTTACCCACTAAAACCTACAGCAAAAATCACACTAAAACCCGTGTATATGAAGTTCACTGAAAGATTGAGCTTTAAACAGGGAGCCGGTAAGAACTTTTTTCATTTTTAATCAGAATAACATATAATGTTAGGGATGTATAGAAGACCTTCGAATTATAAATCGCTAAACGTTTTATCTTAATCCAAGTTGTTCCGTAATATTTTAAATAATGATTTTTTAATTGCAAACATAATTAATCAATATGATTATGATATATATATCTTGAGGGGAAAATATGTGACCTTAAGCTTGCACCCCCTCACTTTTTGTTATTCTCTTCATCCACCACTTTCAGTTAAAATAGCGTTGAAACCACTAAAGTACAATCGAAGGTTTGGTTTCAATTTCAATCTTATGAATTATGTTACGATATAAATAGCAAACGGCTAGACATTTTCTCAAAAGAAACATAACATGTCATGTACAATTCTAAGTTACATAAGAAGCCACATGAAAACTGACTTGTTCACTAATTCAAATTTATATAACATACTGTATAACTTCCTTATCTCAGTGTTGGTTACACGATATTTTATGAAATATTTAAAAAGATGATGAGTAATTGCTCCAAAGCAATACCTTTACCCCCACATAGTGACATGTAAAAGAACGGAGGTAGCCGAGACTCATTCGTCAAACTATTAATAGATATACAAAACATGTATAAAGAAATTCATTTTGAAACGAAACAAATAATGTTATGTTTTTGTTTGATTCAGTGACGTCAAAATATGTACATTGAGCCTTAAAACATGTTTAAGAAAATATCAATTTGACAACTTAATTAATTCAAAATAAACTTAACCATGCAGGAAGTGAATACTCTCTTGCCTGTAAAGAAAATTTCCGTAAAATATTTGAACTGATAACCACAAATGCAATAAATAATACAATTTACAAAACTATTACGGTAAATAAAATTTCAATAAATAAAATATTGACACCAACAAATTACCAAAAAAGCAACTATCAAGACGAAAGACTACAAGGCAAGGCATGTAAAAAGGTATTTTTATGTAAATAACGAAGTTATAGAACTTCTAGTCATAAATCTGGAAAGGAAACATCAAATATGACATGACCGGACAAAACTGAGAATAAACCGAAAAAAAATGGAAGTAAGCACTACATTTACTTGGTACAGACATGAAAAATGAAATTATGGATTAACCAGGAAACAAGACGATCTGCATGCACAATGTTGAGAACCGGAAAGAAAAGATTATATTGAAAAACTGAAGATCAGGAGAAAAAGACCTTACACAAAACATAAGGCACTAGTAAAACATTAGTCAACTGTAATCAATGTCTTCCTATGTATTTCATGCTAATGCTGCTGAGACATAGTAATGGGAAAGTTATGTTTGAAATGTCAGAAGACAGGACAGAATATATCCTAAAAAAAAATTCTAAGAAAAAAGATTAAAATCGTATCAAAAAGGTTGCAGACTATTTGAAAAATGAATATCATTTGTAACACTAACATTTGAAATAGAAAACATTGACATTTGTTCATCCATACCTAAAATTATTCAAAAGATTTATGAATAATATAATTTGTTTAACATAATAAAAAAGAACAGTAAATTTCATTATATTATTAACAAGTAATTAACAATAGCCTACAGGAAAGAAACAACTTTTTATCTTTTATGGGGTTAAGGGTCAAATAAATCTTTTTTGACCACTTGCCCTTCCTTGATGTTCATTGCTTTATCTTCTGCTTATACTTTGACCTTAGCTTCCATAATAATTAGTCTGACTTATTTTTTTATTACAACTAATGTGGTGATTTAACACGAGGAAAATTAAATTTCTTGATTCTTAAAGACGGCTTTAGTCCTCTGGTTTTGTTTATAATACTAGTACCTATATATATTCCCTCCGCGGGACTCGAACTCGTACCGCTGTGACATCTATGGCAAACCGCCTGCACTAAGCCAATTTGACAGTTATATATATAGCATAGCTGGCCGAGTGGTCTAGGGCGCTGGACTTAGTGCAGGCGGTGTTGCCATAGATGTCACAGCGGTACGATCTCGAGTCCCGCGGAGGGAACGACCAAAAATTTGCTTCGCAAATTTGACAGTTCTAACATCGTTGGGAATTTTTCAGACCCTTGTAGATGTTGCACAGAAAAACTACAAGGTAGTCAATTCGTAATAACGCTTGTACGAACTCTAAACCCTCAATTTATATGTTTTATCACATTGATGAATGTTAGAATTGGACAATTCTATAGTGAACGTTGAGTTCTGACCTCGATTGCCTTTTTTTACGCTTAAAATAAGAATAATCTTTTCCGCTATACTGCGAGGCAATGTCCCCTGCAGAAAGAAGAACTATAAACAAAAGCTAAAAAATGATCTATCTATATAAAACCACACACCAAATTTAAACTCAATCCATCAATTGGCAGTCGAGATAATTGCGTCGGAATTCGGACCGACAGACGGTGGGACAATGTGATTTCAATATAACTCTCACTCACTGGATGGAGAGTAATTGTTTAAAGTTTACATTAATATAATATAGTAAAAGTTTGCTGTAATTAAAGTTTAATATATTCTTACCCAATGCAACAACTACAACCAAGGCAAGGCTCAGATCGACCATTTTGTTTGAATGAATGTTCTTTAGAGAGTAACAACAAGAGGAGTCACACCCTTGCTTTTATACATGACTTTTCATGACCAAAAGTCTGTTCCATCGGACAGGTTAACTTTCCATTTATACTATTGATTTTTTAAATGTAGTATCTTTGACATTCAGAGCAAACTATTATTGGTAAACACATGGAATAAGATGACATAATGTCAAAAACAAGATGTGTTTTAAATCCCTGTTGATAGAACGTATTTAGAACAATAAACGCTCAATTGCATGACATTGAAAATAAAGCAAATATTCTAATCTTTATTTTCCTCCTGTGACAGACAAAGCATTATTTGACATTTAAATAAAATTTTCAATTTAATATAACATTTTTTCAATTGAGTATTCCTAATGCAAATAATTAATAATTCATTATTCCCTGTGTTTATGTCCTAAATATAATATTTTGAAAATAAAAGACATTTTAATTCGAACAAAAAATAGTCAAATTGCGCGAGACAGGAACGATGAGATATTTTATTCTTTGGTGCAATTATAATAGGTGGAGGAGGAAAAACAAAAGATTTCATACGAATAATTTGAACGTACCAGTTGATGTTCCTAGATTACATTCCTAGAACATTCTCCAAGGATTAAACTGCATTTATAATAGAAGAGATGTTAAAAAGAGAACCATAAAATGGAAAAATGCAAAGATTTTTTTCTCGTGTATGAAGATGCTGACATGCAAAATACTAATAATACTTTCACATTATTTTGCTTTCATAACTTTTACTTAGTAAAGTTTAGATTTGCAACCTACTTACTTAAAATTATTAAATGTATAAAATCGTTCATTGCAAATATCAGTTCAGTATTATAAAAAAAAACTAATTAACAGATACTGACAATATGCTATGCAAAGAAAGACGTAACATCAGCAAGTTGATAGAACATGTTTGAAGAAGAAAGGCAGGGCCGTATCCAGACACTTTGAAAAGGAGGGGTGCCAGCCGAGGTTCCTCAGAAAAAAGGGGATGCTAGGATATTATTTGCCTTTTTGTCAATTTTACACATGAAAATGACAAATTGTTCAATAAAGAGGGTGTGCCAACCTTCTGCATCCCCTCTGGTCCGCAACTAAAAGTTGATCACAAAGACCGTTATAATCCTACCGATTATTTAAAACTTTCGAACAGTACTAACAAACAAACGGATGAACTACTTATAAATACTTTTGGTATTTAGTTGCGATCGATACATGTTATTTTTGGTCTAAACATCTTCATGTATTAAACAGATGGACTGATGCCATTTCGTTTTCACATATTTAGGACTAAAGAAAATTTTTTCCAGATATTTTTTTTTTGCAATAACTAACCGTTTTTAAGAAATAAAATTAAAGAAATGTTTTTTTTATTTATATCACAAAGTATGAATGGTAAGACGATATTTGACGTATTAATGTAACTCCAAGTCTTTATTTTAATATGAACGCGATAGGAATAGATGAATCATAGTGTGAATCCGTTTCTTCAAACAATACATCATTTGATTGAGGCTTTATATAGGTATGACAAATCATGACATTTGATTTCAATTGAGCGACTTCTTATATGACGATTTTTATAAGATATATTATTTTCCTCTGCAACTTCTTTTTATATTTACACTCCTTGTTATTTTGACAGGTTTTGTCATAACTTGGGATTCGCATACAGACACAAGACTATATGGATTCCGAGAATTCTAAGATTTTTTCTATTGTACATTTATATACATATTTTATAACAATCTTCTCAAATGTCAACCTTAACGTAATTGACAATTTGAATATTGCCCTGTCCGACTATTATATACAAGAATTCAAACACAAAACGGATCCAAACAGAGTTGAAGCATACCGGCCATTTATGATCTCATTTAATATCCTTTTTTTTATTTATTTCAATTTCTCTTCGAAATGAGATACAATTTTGGCACAAAAATTGACACGGGTTTAACAATGACTATTGCAACGACATTGAATCATTTCAATAATTATTTCTAATACGAACTATCTTTAAAAATGTTCATCAGGATCAAACACAAGTTAATATAACCAATCTGTATCAGACGCAAAAACATCATATAAAGTGAAAACAACGAATGCACAAAAACTGCTTTAAATTAGTACTAGACTCGTATATAGCAATAAATAATATACTCACTTGTTAGATGTTGACAAAAATCGAACCTTCTAAACACACATGATTTGTGAATAAATTTTAATTTCCTCAATAATTAAGTTTGATTTATAAATGAATTATTTATTTACTTTGATCTTTGTAGCTAATATTTAAGACGGAAGTGTTTGTCTATGTCATAAAGAATTAAAGGATTATTTTTTGTATAATCAGGATGTTGTGAAACCGATGCAGAGTAAATTAATTTACCAACTTAATAAATACTATACTTACGTCAAATTTTAATTCATTGTTTTCATCGTATTGTAGGTTTCTTATAATTGTTTAATGTCAATATTTTTTTCCGTTCAGTTTGTTTTTCACGACTTATTACTGTGTGTCATGAATAAAATGTCATGTTTGAAATATTGTTCTGCTACCGTTAAAAAAGGAAAAGAAATGGTGAAACGCAAAAAGTGCATCACCATATACCCTTTATAAAAAGGTAAATACTTCCAGAGATCAACACAAGTTCGTCCATAAGAGTAAGCACACCTTTAAGTAAGGTCTTAAAACAGCAAGGTAATACAATCCATAGTAACAGAATGATATTATGTTATTATGTACAAATATGAATTATTTGCACTGTATTCTAAGTAAGTATTTACAGACATAACACGTTATCAAATAAAAATAAGAACGTTCTGTGTCTATCGGATAATAAACATATTGGAAAATTATAAGGGTTTGTTTGTCTTCTGGTAGTGACGTAATTTTCAAAAATATAACGTCCTCCGAAACTTTTATTTTTTAACGTTGACAAATAACATTGAAATCATGGTTACAGTTGCATGTAGTCTAGAACAACAATTTCAAATTGAGAAGTCAAGGCTTGTGGACAAACAACATAAGTGAATAAAATTCAACTGCGTCAACAAATTATCACCATAGAGCATGCGTCATTTATCAATAATTAGAAAAAGCCGTTAATATTAAGCGTTATGTCATCAAGGAGAACACCCAGGATTGTTAAAAGTTTTTGGTCGGTACCCAAGTTATTTGCCCTACACATTTGTATTTTAGGTCGGCTGTGGGGTTTGCTCCATGATCATCGTAAACCGTGAATACTTGTACAAGAACGTCACGCTAAAGAAACGTTCTTGTGTCTTTTAATAATGATTTGTATCTGTGCAAAACTTGTTGATACACTGAGTAAAATGGTTTTATCTTGCCCTTTAAAGAAGCTAGATTAAAATGTTTCCATAAGTAGTTCTGGTAAGACGCTTATACAGGATAATGCACTCGAGATATTTTGAGTGATAGAAAGAGTAATCAAGGGAACCAAAGTTATAGCGGTAATCAAAAGAATGTAATCCAGGAACAAAGACCAGACATGGAAAACAGACATTCACAAAAAAAGAACATAAAGTAACTAAAATCATACATACAAAGTAACAAAAGTAAATGAGCAACTCGGACTCCACTAAAAACTGGGAGCATGGACCAGGTGCACCGGTAGGGTAAGCGTCCTCTGCTTTTCTAGAAACACCCGCCGAGTTGCTCATAAAAAGTCAAGTCCGGGGTAGACAAACGAGAAAAGGAAAACTATGACCTGTTGAATAAATCAGTTTTCATGGTGTGGTAAAATGTCATCACTATTTTTTACTAATCTAATAAGTAACAGCGGAGATTGAAGAAAAAATAGAAACTGTCCGTTCACTTTGTCCTCATACGTCTAATGCAATCCGATTACAGCTTATTTAATATTATGATATACTAAGTAATCATATCATTGAATAAAGTGTATCAGAAGTAGGTTAGTGTGATGCACTTTTCCCACCTAATAGTCTCAATTAACCAACAGTAATGATACGTTTTAGAAATTGTTTTCCGTTTCATTTTTTTAACTACTTTCTGAAATCAAAGCACAACTTGTATCTTTTTTTTAATCTTTTTCTATCTTTTAGGCATGTTTCGACATCTTTCATTTCTATTGCGTGCATGTAATTAATACTTGTGTATAATTATAATCACCGATACCCTTAGATATTTGCCAGTGAGCTCACAAATATCAGATTAAAAAGAAGCATGTGATCTGACTTGCCAATAGAAAGCTTGGAAATTATTGTTGTTCCAATTGGTGAAATATTATTACTTTAACTTCATACATTTGCATAAGTGTGACAGGGAAATCAATGAGAACAGGGTAAGAACGGTCATCGAAAGAACATAATCCTAGTATAACGACTAGACAGGGAAGTAGACATACAAACATAAGAAAAGAACATGCAATAACCAAAATAAAAAGTCAAGAGGAAAAGAAGCAAATGAGCAACCCATACTCCACTACAGCATAGACCAGGTGCACCGGTAGGGAAAACTTCTTCCAGAACAAATCCTGCCCTATCATTAAAGATTTTTATAAAGACTTTATATTTGAACATTTTCACTCTATGCTAATTCCTAATTTACATTTTTGCAGAGTTCAGCCTCATGAGACTTAACAGTAGTTCTTATTATGAATAGTTTCTTTGCAAGAGACAATCAGTCCGCCCCATATAATATTTCATTTCAAATGAATGGGATAAATCAAATTCATTTAAATATCTTTTGTTTAACTCTTTTTTTCGGAGGAGATAGATTCATTAAAACGATTAATTTTTCTTCCATTTTGAACAATATTTTACAACGGGTGGATACTAATAATGTATAATTTAGTTTAGTTTACCAATGATTGAATCCTCGACAAATTTCAATTAAAACAGATTTTAGTTTGTCGACAGATCAGCATCGCATGCCATTTACCAACTGAAAAAAAGTCACTTATGTCTATTTTGTTCAGTCAGAGCTCTGTATAATAGAAGCTTTAATAGTGATACGAATGTTATCAATGGCGGCTAAATCGCCCAGCAAAGTTTCAAGTACAAGGTTTATTCAACGGGCTTTGACAAACCAAAAATGTTAACTTGATATGAAAATCTTTTGGGCGAATAAATCCAATAAGTCTCGTGTCAAGAGTGATTGGTAAGAAAATTAGAAATATTTCCAGATCGGTCATCTTGACCTTGATTGTCTGAACAAATCTAATTATCTCCCTTACCTACGATTTGTGGGCATGTTAATGAGTTATTTTAGGATATTTGCAAGGCGGGATAATTTGTTTGTCGTCTCCTTCGTCAATTAGGTACATTATATGAAAAATATGATGAAACAGGTGCGTGGTAGAATCTGAAAGTTATGATATTAGTTTGGTTTGGAGAAATCAAATAAAAAAGAACTGTCTACTTGGAAAAGGAACTCAATACCTGGAATAAGCGAAACGCAGATTTGATTCTTTTTTTGTTTGCACACTTTATAACTTTTACTTTACTATGGAAAACAAAGAGTTTTAGTGGCTATATAAAAAAAATTCTAAATTGAAACTTTTTAATCCAGAACAGTTTTAGCAAATAGTAATCTTATCCCTCTCACCATAGTAAGTATTTGTATCAAGGATAAATAAAACAAGAACATGTGCTGTTTTAAATATCAAATTGGAATTTTGTGAATAAACAAAAGTCATTATGTGACGCATAAAAGATAGACCAGCAAATTTAAAGAACGTCAAAGATATTTAAAGGTTTGATGAAAATCTGATTATTTAAGAATTTTTAATTATTCTACTAGAGGCTGTTGTTGTCCGAGCAGCAATATTTCAGCTATATTCAGACAATGAACATGAAATGGATGATAAAATGAAAATGAAATGAAAAAAAAAGGATGGGTCACAAGGATAATAGGATCGACAAATTTTGATTGCCACTGGAAAAAGGGGGAATGGGTAAGGTAGGGCAATTTAGCCTCCTGTGGCGGAGCGCAAAGGTTCCTACTCCGGGAGAATACCACAGCAGGGTTCTTGAACGTGCGAGGAACGTGGCATCTTTCCCAACACGGTGCACCACTATGGTTTGCGGTCAGGTTTTCCGTATTATAGCCTGACAACCCCAGCATGTAACACGCCAGAGGTACCCCATTCCACCACCTGGGGCACACATCACAGTTGCTCTGTGGGCAGAGCGCCTAGCCCCCGGCTAGGTTTCTGAGCACTATTTAGTCACCTTATACGACAAGCTTAGCGCTGCTGCAGGCCTATTCTTTTAACACCCGGACCTGAACGGGGCTCTACTAGAGGCAAAACTAGGGTAGAACAAATATCCATATTTAATGTGGAATTGCTACAATATGGCTTTTGTATTATTTTGATTGATTTGACTTTTTTGCTGAATCTGGTCATAGATAACCAATTCAGTTTCATGCCTATTACACGACGCATATACCAACGAATCTGTATAGATATAAATTCTGTTTTGTACAAAGAGTAATCAAGAAAACCAAGATTCTAGGTGAACTCAAAAGAATGCAATCCAGGGGCAAAGACCAGACATGAAAAACAGACATACACAACAAAGAACACAAAATAACCAAAATAATACATACAAAGCAAGTAAAGTAAATGAGAAATTCGGACTCAACAAAAACCTGGGAGCATGGTCCAGGTGCACCGGTAGAGTGAGCGTCCTCTGCTTTTCTAGAAACATCCGCGGAGTTGCTTATAAAGAGTCAAGTCCAGGGTAGACGAAAAAGGAAAGGAAAACTATGACAAGTTTTACCTATACGTTTTCATGATGCAGATGGATACATCATGACGATCCATGAATTCATAATGATGACCATAAAACTTTTGTAATGATGACTTCGAACGTGCAGTAACATAACCCTGTTCCAAAGCGCGAAGTCTAGTGCGATAAAAAAATCTAGCGTAGTTACAGCAAGCTCTGGAATAACGTATGAGTTGTAATATGGAAACTCCATATACGCAGGTGCCACCACATTGAACAAATATGTTGTCGATCAAAAATTCAAGCTTTTCTAAAGCATCTTCTTTGTTATATTTGGAAGATAATTTGGTGTATATTTTTGTTCAAAGTATGGGGAATCTCTACCTAGAACTACATGTTTGTATCTAGGTGTACCGCCTTTATGGAGTAACAACAATGTATAATGTTTTTGAATCAGGATTTTAACTGAGTATTAGGAATAGAAGTATAAAGAGTTAAAAATCATTTGCTTTAATGTCATAGTGTTCTGATAATAGTCTTGAATTGTGGGTTAAAGAATATGTTTCGGATTTGTCAGGATCCACATTGATTTGATAGCATTACGGGAGTAACAAGTGTCATGGTATAACTGGAGATCCTCTTTGACAGCTGTGAGTATAGAAATTCAAAGTTTTGAAAGAGATTTGATGGTACATTTTGTAGATCCAGCTATGTAGCGTTGTTTGTATGGATTCATCTGGAGTTTTGAAATCCAGTACATAAATGGTAGAACACAATCATCTTTTTTGGAAGAGACCAAAAGAGGATAGCACAGACTTTTGGTTTTCCACTGTCTCTTCTTTGGAAACTGCTGTGGCAGTATAGGTCTTATTACTACCACTATTGTCTACGTCTACATCTGATAATAGGTATTGGATGTAATACGCTTTTCAGACAAAAACAATGTTATTTTGGGCTTTGTCTGCTGGCACAACAAGAAATGTATAGGAGACAATGTTTTGCTATATTGGAGTCTACAAAGTTTTATAAAATGTTTGACACAAAATGGGAACCCTCGGCGATTGAATTATTGAATAGAACAGGGAAAAATCTTATATATGTACCTTGCAGTATTATGATAAATAGCAAAAAAATGATTATATGAAAGCCCCCAAATAAACATTTAGTATTTTTTTTCTCAGTATCAATTTGAATGTTATAACGCGTTTTGTGGAAAAGGTATACTGTAATATTTATACCAAGCATGGTTGTATAAATCTATGTTAAGGGTGTTCGCTGCTATTTAAGAATAGCAAGGTTTTCTAAGGGTTTTTAGATCTGTAAAGACATTTCAGACACGGGGAAAGTGATTCCTTTAGACTTTCCATAGGTTTTGTCATAGTATGTTGTATTTATCAATAACACTGAAGAAATAATAAGGATTTCATTTTAAAAACATTCAAATAACATTTTTACTTGCGTTTAAAGAAATTATGAAAAGTAAAGGTAGGGTCAAAATGTAAATAATATAAATGCTAGAAATTGATAAAACCAGATTAGTCCGAAAATCTCACAAAAATGCCTGAAAATGACCAGCAATTATCCTTAAGGATCGAGTCATTTGCACCGATTCATTTATGAAATTGAGAATTAACTACAAAACAAAACATTAACATAGTACTAATGATCTATTTACGACTTCCGAACTATCAAAAATAGATATTTCTTTAAGGTGGGAAATCGTGTAAATGATACTTCCTACTGCGAACCAAGATTCCTTTGGATAAAATATTAAAATTGAAATATAAAGTAATCATAGTCATGAGTACGGCTAACCAATAGCCTTGCCGGGTTTATAACTCCTAAATCTTTCAGAGTTAAAAATATATATTTTTTCTATAATTCCTTCAAGCTTTCTGCTTCCTTTTTGTTGCTATGTTCAGCAAAATGACTATATCCAGCATTGAACTACGTTTAGCATATAAGTTTGTCCTTTCGTGCAGAAGTATGAATATCAGTATGGCATTAATTTGCAACAGTAGTTGACTCAAGCTGTGCCCGGCAATGCTCTGTCATCAACATAAGTCATCAGAAATTGATACTTGGTAACCTTATTGAATATCTACATGATTTTTGCCATAATGATTAATTTTCAAAAACAATATTTCAATGCCTTACCCTATTATCATTAAAACATTAATATACGACACGGTGAACTTTTCTGAAAAATGTTCATTGATTTGCATATGAATAGTCCATATAATATCAGTTTTGTACCGAAATTGAATCATATTTTTTTTAAATAGAGGTTCTTATTTAAGCAAACAGCTGAACATTACCCTCTTATTTGTTATTTTGTAAATTAAAGCCTAGTATCCCTTCTACAAGTTGGATAGAATAAAATTCAATATTAGAGAATTTGACTTAATATTCAGTTATTCATTTACATATATTGTCAAAATGACCTTAAAATACCGGATATAGCTCAGTTAGGCCAATGATTCAGATTTCTAAAAAATAGCAATTTTTAGTCTTCATTTTTCAAAATTCTGCAAGGTGAATTTTCTTAAAAAATTGCCAAATGATGCGCCACATTTGTGTAATGTCATGTACAAATTTAAAGAAAATTGAATCATGGAAAAATTTTGGGGTACCCCAGGTCTACTACCTTAGATAATGAAATAGTCAGGCAATTATACATATACATAGCGCAAAATGATGGTGTCTGATAGTTTGTACAAACGCTAAATGACAAACAAATAAAAAGACAACAGAACTAGTGGACAAGTAAATGCTTATTCTCAATTCTTGATTATAGTATTTAAGTAGCTGTCTTTGTAGGAATCATGCAAAATCTGAAAAATGTGATACACCCCAAAGAAGGCTACATATTTTCATTTTGTAATTAAGTTGTTTTATGGGTCTATATTATGAAATTTGTAATTATTCATTCAAATCTGCCTGCTCATTGGAGATAAATGACAAACAAATAAAAAGACAACAGAACTAGTGGACAAGTAAATGCTTATTCTCAATTCTTGATTATAGTATTTAAGTAGCTGTCTTTGTAGGAATCATGCAAAATCTGAAAAATGTGATACACCCCAAAGAAGGCTACATATTTTCATTTTGTAATTAAGTTGTTTTATGGGTCTATATTATGAAATTTGTAATTATTCATTCAAATCTGCCTGCTCATTGGAGATAATTGACATTGAAAGTCCAATAGATTCTATTGTATTCGAGTGTCATTTACAGAGTTATCTCCCTTACCTTTGAATTCTACAGTGCATTCTATACAATATTTATCTCGTATGAGCACGGGTAATATGAAAAACCAGATGTTAATTTCTGTTTACTAAAGTATTTTAAACAAGATATCAAAAATAAAAATATGTAGGCTTTCCAACCATGTATCACATTTTGCATGATTCTTAGCTGGAATGCTACTTAATATTTTTCAATCCAACATTTTGAGAACGCTAATCAAGTTTATAGCTTGAAACGTCTTATAGAATTGATTGTTGATATTGATATACATGTTAAATTTAAAATGAAAAGTTTAAGAATAATTGGTACTTTTGGCAATCGATAATTTATTTTGTACATAAAATTCTGCAACAAAACATAAATACATTGCGTTTACTTTTTAAAATAACGATGTTCTGATTGTTGCATATACAGGAAAAACAACAAAGCGAAAATAAAAGGATACCAAAAACATATGCCAATAACATAGATAAAGTCCACACCAATATAAGTATATAAATGAATACTCCTATTTTTAACTAACATTTAAACCAAGACGAGTAAAACTAATAAAATTGTAAATATTTAATATACAAAAAAACTTATATGCAAAATGCAAATAATCGTGTTAAATAGGACAAATAATTTGTGTCCATTAGAAAGTTTTATGAAATAAATTAATTTTGAAATATAGTTTTATAACATAAAAGATATGTTTTACACAACTTCTATAATGTACTAGCATGCAACGATGGTATTTGGAATCAAGGACAACTATACATTCTAGTTTTAACTTTTAGTCATCGCAAAATATCATGTTATATGACGGAACATACATATGCATTTAAAAGTATTAAGAGTTAAACAGATAATTAATTTTAATTGACAGCAGATATGACTACTGTGATTATGACGTTTATGAGTTTGTACAAATACTTAAATATGTCAATGGGTTTCACAAACTTGCCCCCACCCCCCAAAAAATAATTGAAATGTATTTGACCAAGATATACTGATGAATTTATATGAAATAAAAAAAAATGTATACTTGCTAGAAACAAGAAAGTTAACTTTTACAAAGTGGCAAATGACAAACTAAGTTCGGTAATGTGGTTTGTAGCTGTTTCTGAAAGAGAAACCAAGAGTGAATTTGGTGGTTATTTAACATGCATGTTTCACCCCTGTCTGATTTTTATGAGGACTTGCTATTTTAACTGTGCAAACTTTGGTGCTCGCAATGTAAATAATGTTTCAGACAATTTTCTATTAGGAGGTTTTTCTTTCCAATATTGCAACAGGTTATTACAGCATAATATATGTTGTCCTTGGTCATTGTTAGACAGCATAGTGATAAGACACACGTACAGAGGCTCGTACACAGACAGATTGTAATTACGGATTTCATGTATATAGGACGATTTTACCTTGGATTTTCTTATTGGATGTAATTGAATGTATGTTATTTTTATCATTATTTGTTGTATTTTTAAATTTGAGCGCACATCAAATAGTTTGCATAGCTGCTCTAGTTTGTTACATTAGGAGTGTACTGACTTTAATGCAATAACACTCAAAGTGTCGAATATGCTCAAATCATCACGTGTTAAAAATATGAATAGTTTTGTCTGCATGATTAGTTTTAAAGTAGCATGAAATGATAGAAGAATATAGCACTAAATTATTAAATTCATTTTTATGACCGTTTGAATTAGATTTCCTCAGTCCCCAGAGTAAGTACCATACGTAGGTCCCAACTTAAATGCCGAGAAAAGTAATAAACAACCGAGGTACGGTAGACACTCATAATATATACACACAGAGGTTCAAACCCCAAGTTTTGTCGTAAGCAGTGATACCAAAATCAGCACTAATCTATTAAGCCTTTAAGTTTGTGTTTGTCTTTTGACACATAACATGTGTCAAAAGTTTTGACATTACCAAATTTTACTTAAGGGAATGGTTTGATCATGCATATCTTTTGACTTGCGAACCATCTACAGATCTAATCTTTTCTTTCAGATCTTTACGGCACTATGTTTATCTTGAGATTTTTTCTGATCACTGTTCATGTATCGGCAGTCACTATGGCAAACCAATGGACTACTACAATGACAGAGGTAGTAGACATCGGCACAAAAAGGTTCTCAGGTCATTTCAAATTTAACTTGGTGGAGGATTTGAATGGATGGGAGCTTGATATTCACTTCTCTGATGGAGTATTGGAAATATCGGTAACGTACAAGATGAATTTTAGTATTACAAAACCTTAATTCTGCTCATGTAAGATCTTGCACACATTTTAATATTATTTCGCCGCAGTCGGTATAGTTTTGCTTTTTACCCTTTGACCTTAAGGACGCTCTTCCATGGAAACGCAAGTCACCTGATCGCAATTCTGTTCCCGATTGGCTAAATAATGATAACTTAGTGGCGTTCGGAAAAATTGTATCGAAAATTTGAAATGACGTGCCGTGTTATTTTCTTGACAGAAATGTAGAAACTTTGAAGTAAAAGGAACAAAGTTTTACTGCGTCGGCTATCTTTTTTTAAAGATAGTACTTGTTTTTTTTTATAATATCGTGTGATGTATAATGTTTTACTTTGAATAGTAGTTTTAGGATTAAGTGACTTCATAAAACAAAGAATTTTAACTGCAATTCACTTATCATCGTTACATCTTCAGATCTTCGTTGACAATATTAATAAAAATATATTTTAAGCTTAAGTTTTCACGACAAAGCAAAAAATCAATCAGACTGTTTGTTTGTTTGTTTGGTTGTTGGGCTTTAACGTCCGAGCAGCAATATTTCAGCTATATTCAGACAATGAACATGAAATGGATGATAAAATGAACATGAAATGATAAAAAAAGGATGGGTCACAAGGACAACAGGGTCGACAAATTTTGATTGCCACTAGAAAAAGGGGGATGGGTAAGGTCGGGCAATTTAGCCTCCTGAGGCGGAGCGCAAAGGTTCCTACTCCTATCGAATACCACAGCAGGGTTCTTTAACGTGCGAGGAACGTGGCATCTTTCCCAACACGGTGCACCACTATGGTTTGCGGTCAGGTTTTCCGTATTATAGCCTGACAACCCCAGCATGTAACATGCCAGGGGTACCCCATTCCACCACCTGGGGCACACATCCCAGTTGCTCTGTGGGCAGAGCGCCTAACCCCCGGCTAGGTTTCTGAGCACTATTTAGTCGCCTTTTACGACAAGCTTAGCGCTGCTGCAGGCCTATTCTTTTAACACCCGGACCTGCACGGGGCTCAATCAGACTGAGGTTGACTAATGGTAATCAAGTTTTTGTCTATAATGTCATTGATATTTTCATTGACAATGACACGTTCATTCATATTTTCTTAAAGTTATTTCAGTGCTGACGTCACAGCAAAGAGAAAAGAAACTTTTAATATATCGTTGATGAAATTAGCTGTTACATGAACGAGTTTCAAACTCTAATGTGGAAAATTTATTGAATCCGAAATTACCTTGTTTTCAATTCCTGATCAGTGTTAACACTTTGTTTTTCTACTCGTGTCTTTGTCAAATGGTCATTGAATGACATGTAGGTCAATACAATGATTTTAACAAAACTACGAAGAATGAGAAAAAAATCAACATAATATATATTTGAGTCTAGTGCGATAACTAACAGTAGAACGATATGGATTGCTACAATACAGGTAAACTCAGCAGCTCAAAACGTATTTCGCTTAGAATTATATCCGTAGAAGTTTATTTATTTTCAATTCGATTGTAACTAGAATCATTTTTTGCAAAGAGCTGGATGGCGGACCTAGTTATCGAACGGCATGGAGCATTACCGATGTTCTACCGACTAATAAATAAGAACTACAATGGCATTTTACGTGCTGGAGCTACTCTGGATATTCCGATCCAAGGAACCGCAATCATGAACATTCCAACTGCAAATGGTACTTTAAAGAACATGAGGATCGATGGCTTTACAGTCAAACCTGTTGCTAACAGTGAGTAGTTTAAATTAAAGAAAATGGAGACATTTAAAAGGCACTGGATGTTTGCTAATAATTGAGTCTATTACTAAACGGTTATGATTTAATGTATATATTTTTACAATTTGCCTTTGGCCCGTGCACTACATGAAACAAAACTGAACTCATAGACTATCATAATAACTTAATCGAAACATAGATGTTTGGACAAACCAGTCCAGAAATTGAATATGATTATAGTGAAACCTTCCTAAACAAAAATTTTTTGAACTTAAATATATAATCAAGAGATCCAAAATTCCACTGGATCTAAGGATCGTTAGAAGTGCTTATTAAAAACATGTTTTCGGAATTTTCAGGGTTCGGTTTCAGACAGGTTTTACTGTATTACGCTTCACTGATACTGTATACCTTGATTTTTTTTTATAAACACATTTTATCGCTCTTTTAGATGATGGCACTAAATATAATTACAACGAAGTTTTACAAAAGTCCATCTTATTCTACGCTGCTCAGAGATCGGGAAGTTTACCCGATAACAGGATTCCGTGGAGGGGTAGCTCCGCCCTTCGTGATCATGGTGACAGTTCGGAAGATCTTACAGGCGGGTGGTACGATGGTAAGTATTGTTGTCAGTACAAAAATATGTTCCACCATTGTTAGAACGGATATTCTGATTCATACAAGACTTGGCACTTTTTATCTCGAGCTTTAGCTGGGGAGCAAGTATCAGTCACATAACTAAAGTGGATGGAGAAAAACATGATTCATAATAGAAAGCAAACACTATTTGGTAAACACTTTTAATCAGGTAATCAACTAAATCAAATGTATATGAAAGACGTCGTCAAACTTCCATTGGATTAATCTCAAATGGTAGATGTTTATAAATCAAGAACATGCCAGTTTGAATAGAAGAGCACGTTGCGTCTACGAACGCTAAAAGTCTTCAGCCGCCGACATTGAAATCAACAACCTTAGGCGCTCTCAGTCTATGTTTTCTGTTTTAATATAAACTAGCCGAATAAGACAACTGCAATTAGCCCAACTAATGTTGTGTTAAAATATGTTGCAAGAGAAAACTATTGCCACAAACGTGTTTAAGGAAGCATGGTATTTGTCTTTATTCTGAACAAATGTGTCTAGAATAGAATATTTTTACAGGTAGTAACAATGTAAAATTTGGATTTCCTATGGCGGCCTCCACCACCTTACTTGGCTGGAGTCTGTTTCAGTATAAAGATGCATACCAAGCCAGTGGACAATTAGAAGCTATGTATGACTGTATTCGATGGCCCCTAGAATGGCTTGTCAAATGTCATACTGGACAAAACGAACTTTACGTTCAGGTTTGTTCTTTGAGAAAAGATAATGTTTTTTTTTTCTATTCAAGTCTAGTTTTCCCCACCTTTGGCTTTTAATTTGTACTTTTACGTTAATAAAGTTAATATTCAATACCAAACTCCTTTGTAGACCAATGAATTTAGTTTTACCACGTAGCTTACAGGCTCTGCTGCACAAGATGTGAATTTGAGAAAAACAATCACAAGGCATGACCACTACTAAATCCTCAAAGATTTTTCCATTGAACTTAATTACTTTGCATAAGGAGGCATGGTTAAATATTTTGTGTGTCGTGGGATTTAAGCTTAAAAAACGAATAAATTAACCTCTAAAAAGGATATTAAGTCAGTGTTTTAAAGGTTTTGGTTCAAATTTTGATCCCATTGATGTAGTTACATTTTGTAGGTAGGAGTAAGTATTGAAGATTATATATCATGGGTTAGACCAGAAGACATGCCGGTCGATCGTCCAGCCTTTAAAATAACAGCAAGTAAACCCGGAAGTGACATCGCAGCCGAATATGCAGCCGCGATGGCAGTCGGGTCGATTGTGTTTAAAAGAAAAGGTTATCATTGTTATTATAGTAAATCTATTCTTTATTTTACATTCTCACCTTTGGTTCCCTGAAACAAAATCATCTCATTTTCACAGAAAAATTGACAAATGATTTTGTAGACTGAACATATTAAAACCATTTTTTATTACCATACTTAATACAAAAAAAAGCATTCCTATGAATATTGAAATTTTCAGTATGGTGTTTTCAAAGGATAACTTCTAATCTGGAGCGCTACAACAAAATACTAAGGACGTTCTAGATCCAAAAATAAATTAAAAATATCGAAGTAAGATTTTTGGTAATATTCCTACATTTGGTAGGTAGTTATTCTGCTAACAACATGAATTTCTATTGCCGATGTTACATTTATGTCACAAACAACATTACTGAATTTTGTCATCTGATCCCAATAACACAATATATGTTTATTTAGATCCTGCCTTCTCTACAAAACTACTCAGCCATGCTAAAGAATTATATAGATTTGCCAAAAGCCATAGAGGAATATACAGTGATAGTGTGCCACAAGCAAATGCTTACTATAGGTTAGTTTAATTATCCATAAACAACAACAGCTTCTATGTTGTGCCATAGATATTAGGTTAGGGTCATTTTATTTTGAAAACCAAATCCCAACAAGTTTACAGTGGTGATTGTGGACTCAAGATTGTTCTAATTTTAAAGACCTTACATTTAATTTGACGACAGAAGTCATCCCAATACATACATGTAAATATATGACAAACGAGACGATTTTGATTTTAAAATAATCAATTTACCTTTCTTAAGCAGTCATATACCAGCTTCCCATGTACATATAGTGTTTATCTTGCTCTGTTCTTAAGAAGTTATAGAACTAGTAGCAACTATTCTGACTTCTAAATACACCAAGATTGGCCGATAGACTGGCTTTCGTTCCATGATTTTAAGAAAGTTTATCTCATGAACTCCTTTAAAAGTCTTACTTCTAATATGTCTAGATCTCACTGAAAGATATTCTGTTTTTGACAATCATATCATAGTTAATTGATTCTCATACTGGCAACAAAGTGATGTTTCTGTACATTATCGCCCCGTGCAGGTCCGGGTGTGAAAAGAATAGGCCTGCAGCAGCGCTGAGCTTGTCGTATAAGGCGACTAAATAGTACTCAGAAACCTAGCCGGGAGCTAGGCGCTCTGCCCACAGAGCAACTGGGATGTGTGCCCCAGGTGGTGGAATGGGGTACCCCTGGCGTGTTACATGCTGGGGTTGTCAGGCTATAATACGGAAAACCTGACCGCAAACCATAGTGGTGCACCGTGTTGGGAAAGATGCCACGTTCCTCGCACGTTAAAGAACCCTGCTGTGGTATTCGATAGGAGTAGGAACCTTTGCGCTCCGCCACAGGAGGCTAAATTGCCCGACCTTACCCACCCACCCCCTTTTTCCAGTGGCAATCAAAATTTGTCGACCCTATTGTCCTTGTGTCCCATACTTTTTTTTTCATTTCATGTTCTTTTTATCATCCATTTCATGTTCATCGTCTGAATATAGCTGAAATATTGCTGCTCGGACGTTAAACCCCAACAAACAAACAAACAAACTGAACATTATCATTTTTATCTTGACGTGTCCCCAAAAACAAAACTTATTCCGGAGCATGGGTTTTGAATTAACTAAATTTCGATTGTACCAAATTCTTTTTCACTTATTCATTTTTCACAACTTTTGTACTGTACTAATTTAGCCGATTTTTACTGGTGGCAATTTTTATACAACCTTTTCGTGTTTAAATATACCAGAAATAGGTTATTTAAGCTCCCTATAAAATCTTCTTTAAATTAGAAATGCCTGTTCTAAGTCAGGATCATTGCAGTGGTTTTATGCTTCCCACTTTGAGTCTGAAATTGCACCTTGTTATTCAGATTTTCCCTTGACTATTCCTGACTATTGGCTAGATTTTATCAGTTCGGTATTTGTAATCACCCTTCATGTATATGCACATAACAGAAATCTTAGTAAAAGCATTAAAGAGTAATGAAGGGAACCAAGGTTATAGCGGTAATCCAAAGAATTTAATCCATGGACAAAGAACAGACATTGAAAACAGACATACAGAACAAAGACCATAAAGTAACTAAAATTATACAACACTTTTATGTATATATGCAGTTTTATGAGCAACTCGGAGGGTGTTTCTAGTAGAGCATTGGAGACTAACACTACCGGGGCACTTTTTAGATTTTAGAGGAATCAGGATCATCAATTTACTTTTATTGTTTGGTAGATTTTGGTTATTTAATGTTTTCTTTTGTGTGTGTCTAATTTCCCTGTCTAGTCTTTATCCTTGGAATTTTGATTAACGCTCGAATTGAGGTTCAAGAGCAAAACATTAAACAATAATATGTATTATTGTATTTGTTTTTTGTTTTTGTTTTATAAATTTGATGAATATATAGTTCTAGCAATTATGAAGATGAGCTTTGTTGGGGGGCGGCTTGGTTATACTTAGCTACAAGCGATTCCCAGTACCTAAATGATGCTGAGAACTTCTATATCAGTGGCGAAGCTTGGGGACAATCATGGAATGACAAAAACACAGGCAACATGGTAAGAATAATTGGTCATGATTTAGACAATATGACACAATGATTCTTCATTCGATGTTTTTACTTCCATGTCTTTGTTTCTTTTGCGTTTATTTATTTCATATAGCTCAAAAATAATCTTAAAATAATTAAAAATAGATTCAGTTCATCTATCAATAATATTGTTTTCCTGGTCTGAAACGTTTATGTTACTCTCTTTATTAATATAATAAAATATTATATTCAATATCCCAATATAACTCACAATTTATATGTATCTCTCAATACTTAATCTTTATTCAGATTCTACTTTACAAAATAACCCATAAAGATAAATACAAAAATGACACAGAAGCAACTTTTGCTGACTGGCTTCCCGGAAGTACAGCACAAAAACGTGTTCCATATACTCCTAAAGGACTTGCATTCCGAAATCCCTGGGGATCTCTAAGATATGCTTGTGAGTAGAACTTCATACTTTTGTTTCTCTCCTTCACTTAGATCTAGTTCGTAAAGACGCCGACCATAAAGAGTTTATTTCCAAACAATTTGAACGCGTGGGTTAACCTCACATTCTAATATATCAATTGAAATATGGATTCCAGACATTGATTCCCACTCAGGAAATGTATTCATTTCGATTTTCATTGTACAGACTGTATAAGTCAAATACTGGCCTTATTAAAAAGTCCGTCCTCTTGCCAAAATAAATTACCAGTTCACACTTCGTTTTTGTTTCTGTTCAGAACAATCATCTTCGATTATGTTTTTTTTTTATTTTAAAAATCTAAAAGAAAAAAACTCTTACCAGTCAACAAGTAAACCTCTGGAAAAAGTATTCATGTTTTGTTGCTTCTCAAAACTTAGAATCATGCAAAATGTGATTCATGGGTAAAAAGCCTACATATTATTATTTTTGATATTTTGTCTGAAATGTCATAGTAAACAGAAATAAACATGTGGTTTTTCATATGACCCGTGCTTTTAGGAGATAAAAATTATATAGAATGCACTGTAAATTTCAAAATTAAGGGAGATAACTCTGTAAATGGCGCTCAAATACAATAGAATCTACTGTATTTTTAATGTCAATTATCTCCGAAGAGCAGGCAGATTTGAATGAATAATTACAAATTTCATAATATCGACCCATAAAACAATTTAAGTATAAACCCATAAAATAACTTAATTACAAAAATTAAAATGTGTAGCCTTTTTTTGGGTGTGTCACATTTTTCAGATTTTGCATGATTCTTACAAAGACGGCTACTTAATCCCTTTAGATGTTGAATTATTCACTTAACTAATGACACATTCAGAAAGATGGCTTTTTTGAAAATTGAGACACATCATTATATTTGTCCGAAGATAATGGAGGACATTTCGGTCATTGAACTGTTCGCTCTCATTAAAGAATGTCGATATCATATTATTACGGCAAAAGAGTAAGCCAGACAAAAAGACCGACAGAACAATTAGATAACGTGTAACTTGTCGTAACAATTAAAAGATTAGTTCAACTTATCTCAAGTAGAAACAATATTTTTTTTCAGCTAATATGGCTTTTATGGCACTGCTTGCTGCTGAAGACGGCATACGAACTAACGAATATCGTACATGGGCTAAAGGTCAAATAGGATTTGCCCTTGGTGATACCGGTAGAAGTTTTGTTGTTGGATTTGGAGTTAATCCACCTACTCAGCCATACCATAGGGCAAGGTTATAATGAATTATTCATTTTTTTTCAGTCCATTTTAATCATGTTTATTCCAGCGACTTCGATGATACATGATAAATCAGATTAAATCCTTTCTCTTTTTATTTTTTTATACATGGTGTAATGTCATTATACATCCAAGATTCAGCGATTTCCCCACTGCGCCGATTTTCGTATTGATTCTTTCCTATTTGTGTAGTGTATATGCCGTTGTGATCATCATTTACATTTGTTTCATATGTTTTTTTTCCAACATAGCCTAAAACATATACCAAAATCAACGATGTTATGTCTCTGTCCCATGACTTTCAAATTTTGAGTTGAATACTTTCCACCACAGTTCTCTAATTTTTTTTTCTACATTATGTATAGTTCATGTCCAATGATGCCAGCTAGATGCTCAATGGCGGATAAGGATCTTAATGCACCAAACCCACATATATTGTATGGTGCGCTTGTAGGAGGACCAGATGGCAACGACAGGTACACGGACAGACGGACAAATGTCATGAACAATGGGGTAAAATGTGATTACAACGCAGGGTTCCAAGGCGCTGTTGCAGGTAATCTCGCTTTTCTAAGGTCGAAGAACTAAAGCAAACCAATGAGGTTGCCTTTATATCATAATATCTAAATGTTGGTTTATGCACCAAAGTTATTTTTGGGATTTTAACACGAGTTTAAGGAGATCGCATGAAATGTTGTGAGCACAAAATGGCTGTTGTGTATCATTACTACTGTTGACTACAATTTGTTCTGTATTCACAGATGCGTGTATTATAAATAATACCTATTTTCTAAAAAAATCATAGCTATAATGACTTTAAATATCTCCGCCAGTTAATTTCACTCGGACACACATTCTAATATTAATACTTTTTATTACCACCTGTAATTGCTCTCGTTCTCATATTTCATACTTCTCTATTTCGCTTGTTTTTGCAGGGCTGAAATCCCTTCATTTGCGACACATTTTAGACTGACCAGTTTTCCAGGCACTGCAGCTTTTATACAAATACATATTACTCTCAGAAAAATGCGTTTTGTAACAAGTTTACTCCAATAAAAAACTATTTTCCACAATATGTTTGTCAACTTCTATTGAGTCACCAAAGTGAAGTTTTTACAGCTTATTTTGGTTGCCAGCACGTGCTTATATTTCTGTTTCATTATTGAATTATTCGAGGGTTTGATATGAGACGATTGTAGTTAGCTAAGTAAATTCGGACAGACGGTTGAGCATTGAGCGTTCTACAACTCGGGAGATACGTGCTGTTCCCATATAAATAATCACAGTTTTATTTAGCAGAAGAATGCTCTATCCTTGCTACCAATGTGGTGGAAATCTTTCTAATTGGTAGTATGTCAAAATATTGAGATCACAATGGTATAATGATAAAATCAAAGAAAGAAGCCAAAATGTGGCTGAGAGCGACATATGATTTTTTTTTTCACGATTGCAAGTTTAGTATTACTGACTTACATAAAATATTGTTATCACATCGTAATACATTAGTTCTAAATTACGAGTTTTTTTATATCGGTACTTTTCGAAGGGATTTGTAATTAGATGTATCAAAATTAAACCCTAATATTATAGGTAATTTTACATGTGTCCTAAAATTGCGAGAAATTCGAAAAAAGGCATAGTATCCATAAAGAAATTGTTATGTGATGAAAAAGAAGTTGTCTGAAGCTTGTGGGTTTGAATATGAACTATGTAAGTGGCCTTTGTGAAACAATGCAAAAAAAAAAAAAAAAAAAAAAACGGAAACAAGCAAACTGTATGATGCCAGCGGTCGTATTTCCTAGTATTTAGATCCTACATTTTCTGATAACCTTATTATTATTTTACATGTACTAAATTGAAATATTATACATTTTAATGTGAGGGTGTCTTGGATCTCTAACTGGACGTTTAAGTAGCAAAAGGTAATAATTTATGACATTGCAAATTCTCGAAAACCTAGGTTAAAATAAAAGGCAGAAATATATAGATTTTGTGGTTTTGTGATTCGAGCTTGTGTGTCTTTAACATTCATTTGAAGTAAAGATTATGGTTTTTCCGTGTGCCGATTTTACAAATCTTGTAAGTCAGTGACTGGGGTCTTTATTAGGTACCAAATTGATAAGAACTATGTACAAGATATTGTGCATAGACAGATAAAAGTTACACATACATGTAGAAGGGACATATAGACATACAGAGCAGTTGGTGCTATTCGGATTGGTTCTAAAGGTAGGTACGTTCATGTCAATTGTTTTCAGTACATTGTTTACGAATTCCGTAGTTGATAATAATTCTGTGATATTTGGTTATGTTCAAATTCTAACCTCATTTTGATTTCTGTAATAATTCTTTTAAACTCGCAACCAACACAGTGAGCGCTGTTGTGTAATTATACTTCTAGTTTTAATGTTGTTATCATTCGCATACTAAATGTAATAAGCATTATCGTATTTCATAAATTGTGAGCATACTTTTCTTTCATCTTTGGCAGCACCCCTTCAGCACCCGTATAGATTGATCATATCATAACTTATACGTTATGCCAGAGATTGCCGTAACTACGCACATCGTTTTGCACTGCGGTAGACTTCTTATAATTGGCCTCCTGGAACAGGGTTATGTTGCTACAAGATTGAAATCCTCACAACAGAAATTTTATGGTCGTCATTATAATCATTACGGTGCAGTCATCTCCACCACGAAAACCCATTTTTTTTAATGTGTCATAGTTTTCCTTTCCTCTTTCGTCTACCTGTACTTCACTTTTAATTAGCAACTAGGTAGGTGTTTCAAGGAAAGCAGAGAGGCTTACTGCACCGGTGCACCTTGTACATGCTTCCACCTTTTAGTGGAGTCCAAGATGATTATTTACTTTTGAAAATCTAGTTTTCACAAATACAACAATTTTGCCCCTAATTGCAACCCTAGGTGAAATTAAGTCATTTTTAAGTACTGCACTATATCTTATCTTACCTGTTTAGTACTTGAGGTTACTACTCCAAATCGAGTCTATTGGACTTGTAGTGACCGACTGATTCTAATTCTGATCATTTTGATGCTATTGTCATTCGTTAATATGTCCCGAGCTAGCTTTCGGTTACGGTTATTTGTTGCTTCAGTTCATATTTGACCATACATTAAAAGGGGATAGTAAAGGCCTTAAAACTAGTTTAACCCAACTGCAGACATGCGCTTGTCCTCAGTCAGGAGATGCTAGTCATTATGAGACATCAGTCTTCTGTTTTTTTGTTTGTTGGGGTTTAACGTCCGAGCAGCAATATTTCAGCTATATTCAGACGATGAACATGAAATGGGTGATAAAATGAACATGAAATGAAAAAAAAAAGAATGGGTCACAAGGATAATAGGGTCGACAAATTTTGATTGCCACTGGAAAAAGGGGGGTGGGTAAGGTTGGGCAATTTAGCCTCCTGTGGCGGAGCGCAAAGGTTCCTACTCCTAACGAATACCACAGCAGGGTTCTTTAACGTGCAAGGAACGTGGCATCTTTCCCAACACGGTGCACCACTATGGTTTGCGGTCAGGTTTTCCGTATTATAGCCTGACAACCCCAGCATGCAACACGCCTGGGGTACCCCATTCCACCACCTGGGGCACACATCCCAGTTGCTCTGTGGGCAGAGCGCCTAGCCCCCGGCTAGGTTTCTGAGCACTATTTAGTCGCCTTATACGACAAGCTTAGCGCTGCTGCAGGCCTATTCTTTTAACACCCGGACCTGCACGGGGCGACATCACTCTTCGTGTCGTTTTTTGACGTCTTAGTATACTTCACTATACATCTGTTCCTTTTTGATCCGAATTGTCTAGCCACTGAACATAACAGCTTCCAGCCACAATAAAGTGACTCCTTTGACACTAGTCAAAGTGGCTAAGTCATATGATACACTACGGTTCTGTATTAAAATTTGTAATCACTTCGCTATCTTGAGAGTAAATTTATTTACTTTAAAATAGATGTCCATTTCTGGAGAGATTTAATTTATCCTATACCGGAAGTGGATGTGTTCGATACATGATTTTAGCACAAGTTCAATTTATTATTGATTTTGCTCGAATTCAAACTTATCAACTGATTGATAGATAAATTTGTCTTTCATGCCAAAGTAGCAATATTTCAGTTATTTCTTGTCAAAGAGTAACCAAGGGAACCAAGGCTTTAGCTGAAATCAAAAGAACGTAATTCAGGGACAAAGACCAGACATGGAAAACAGAAAAGCATAACAAAGAACATAAAACAACTTAAATAATACATACAAATCAACAAAAGTAAATAAGCAATTCGGACTCCGGTAGGGTAAGCGTCCTCTGCTTTTCTAGAAACACCCGCCGAGTTGCTCATAAAAATGTATGTAGACTAAAGAGGAAAGGAAAACTATGACACGTTGAACAAATAATCAGTTTTCATGATGCAAATGGATAACGTAACGATGCACGAGTTCATGATGACGACAATAAAACTGCGGTAGTGATGACATCAATCTTGTAGCTACGTAACCCTGTTTCAGAGGCCTAATAATAAGAAGTCTAGTAAGATACAAAAATTATGCGTAGTTACTGCAATCTCTGGAATTACGTATGAGTTGTGATATGAAAACTCAATACGCAGGTGCTGAATGGATGTTGCCACAGATGAAAGGAAAGTTGACAATTCTAAATGAAAAGTCATGATCACGTTTGTCGTAAAATTTGGTCAATTGTTTCCCTAACCATCGATCTCTAAGTGTAGGTCAAGATATGAGGCTGACTTCACATTGTCTGCAGTCTTCTTTAATTCAAGTTAAGACATGAAATGAATGATAAAATGAACATGAAATTATGATCAAAAATGGGTTGGGAGAACACGGAAAACAGAACCTACTAGACTTGATTGTCAATATAAATAAGAAGAGGTGGGTAGGGTCGAGTAATTTAACCTCCTGTAGCGAAGCCAAGGCTCCTTCCGTCGAATACCTAGGCAGGGTTCTTTATGCGAGGAATGTGACATTTTTCTAACACGGTGCACCACTATTTTTTAGGTCTGGGTTCTGTATCATGGCCTGACGACCCCAGCATGTAGCATACCAGGGGTATCCAATTCCACCACCTTGGGCATACAACCTAGTGTCTCTATTGGAAGAGGGCCCTATACGACAACCTAAGTGATGCATCTGGGTTATTCTTTTGACACCCGGACCTGCACAGGCCAAATCTTTTCAATATATTATTGATAAATGACGCATGTTTTACATGTATGGTAATTTTTCGTTGCATTACTCTAATTTTGTCGATTTCCGATGTTTGTCCACTATTTCCAAGTTGTCCGCTGCGCTTGCAGCACAATACTTGGTTGGAAATGAATAATTACGCCTTAATGTCAATCGTGTTTGATAATGTTGGTCATTAATGTGTTTTCGTGTAGTTATTTGACTTTTTGTTTATTTTGAAGAAGTATCATCGTTCTGTTTTTCTGTTCTGGATTTTATTCCTTTTTAGTCGGTACCTTTCAGAGCTGACTTGGTTGTGTGTTTGCACTTATTGACGATCTTTGTTTGTTCTTTATAAGTATTCATTATTTGTATAATGGCTATATGATGGTGCATTTGTTGCGTTTTACCATATCTCTTCCCTATTCTTTGGTTGGTTTGTACGTACTATTTTGGGTACGTTTTATGTCATTTGCTCTGTGTGTCTATTTTCCATGTCTGGTCTTTGTCCGTAAATTACATTCTTTTGATTTCTGCTAGAATCTTCAGTCTCTTGATTACGTTGAAATGTGTAATTCAAATAACCTTTCTATACAGTCCCATCAAAACTTACTCAAAGGTGACTAAATAGTGCAACTGGGTTGTGTGCTTCAGGTGGTGAAATGGGGTACCCCTGGTGTGTTACATGCTGGGGTTGTCAGGCTATAATACGGAAAACCTGACCGCAATCCATAGTAGTGCACCGTGTTGGGAAAGATGCCACGCACGTTAAAGAACCTTACTGTGGTATTCTCCCTGAGTAGGAATCGTAGGGCTCCGTCACAGGAGGCTAAATTGCCCGACCCTACCCACCTCTCACTATTTCCAGAGGCAATCAAAATTTGTCGACCCCATTATCATTGTGTCCCATCCCATTTTTCATTTCATCATCATTTCATGTTCATTTTATCACCCACTTTCATGATCATCGTCTGAATATAGCTGAAATATTGCTGCTCGGGCGTTAAACCCCAACAAACAAAACAAACAATCAAAACTTACTCTAAAACCAACGGTTCATTATCTTTATCAAATGGTTAAGTATTGCACTAAAAACGTTTATTATACTTTATTTCAGAAATTAGTGTCATAATGTTTGTTTTCGCGCTGGTTGTTCTATTAGCCGTTGCCATGGCGACTGATTTATCAACTTCAATGTCACCAGTTAATGATCTCGGTGTAGGAAACTTTGAAGGTCATTTCAAATTTCTACTGACTGAGGAAGTGATTGGATGGGAGTTCATTGTAACGTTTTCATCTCCTGTTACAGCCATCACGGTAATACAAGACAATTCAACATTGTTAAATATTTTCTTTATCCAACACTACTATGCGGGCATAATGTTTTAACCACCCGCTCGTCTTTGCGTCGGTTTGTCCATCATAACATATTTTTGTCGTCTTAATAACTCCATCAATTTTTACAGACTTTATTGATAAATGGTTAGCAAAATAAAAAAAATGTGATTTGATTGATTTTCTGAAGAATGCAAATATGGGCGTGTGGGTATAATAAGCATGCTAACTATGGTTCTCTAATTCCATTATGAATAGTATTAACAATTCATTTTTTTTAGCAAAATGTTAACATTTCATTTGTATTGTCTTCAAACGGATGCTGTAGATTACAACAAACGACACGCAGGATGAAATCTTTTAAGTCCCAAGAATCTTATTAGTTGCTTTTCATGACACGTTCTACTGTCTTTGTTCTGTATTTTTTATACGACGACGACGATATAATAAATCTTAATTTCGAATCAGTTAAAAGGAATCCTTAATTATGCCTTTCCTTGTCTTTATACAATTTAGAACTCATCTGTAAAAGTGAATAATACTTATCAAAAGTACTCATCTTTAGCGCTAAATAACACCGATCAAAAGTGCATCTTCAGCCTTTTGTCTTTTATAAAGCAATGGATGGGTGACGAGATTAGCCATTCTGCAGACAGAACAACCTATACTATTGTCAACAAGAACTACAATGGTATCCAGCATTCCGGGAGTACTCTTGACATAACTATTCAAGGAACTGCATCTGGAGGAACAGTTCCTACAGCAACAGCTATTTTAAAGAACATGAAAAACGATGGCTTTACTGTACCCCCTGTTGCTAATAGTGAGTACCATACCCATATTACACCTGATGTCACTTCCGGATTTTAGTGAGAGTTCATATTGCTAGTGTTTTGTTCTTTTCCTCTCCTTAAAGTTTTACAAGTGATATAGCATTCGATTGGCTATCTCGATCGTCTTTGTTTGCTATTTTAATTTTCCAGGCCATGAACGTGCATCAATTTTGATGTATTACAAATTGTTCCATTGTTGACTCTTCGGTATCATTTTGCCGATATTTATCTTACCAATGATTCATTGTTACTAAACATAGTATATACTGTCCTAAAGTACTGAATTATACTTCGACATTAGTTATGTTTCCATTCCCACGTAAATGGTACCACGAAGAAACAGGAGGTTTATACCATTTTAAAAAACACCGATATCAGAAGCGATTCCTAAACGATTCGAATAGTTATACACTCAGTATATCACTCTGTCAATATGTCTTATTGATGCATAGACAGATCAATTAAAGGTTTAATTTTGCAATTGTATCTATGTTAAATTGTTAAGAGAAATATAAATATCGGGAATATTTGGTCAATTATAAACGTTCAAATACAAAATACATGTAGCATGAACATAAAGTCTGTCACTAATATTTTTCTGTCATCCTTTTTTCAATCTTTTTGACTACTTCGGCGTCCGACATGAAGATTTATAATGAAAAACAAATATATGTCAGGACAAATGTTTGTCGGATATTTCATAAACAAGTACTTTCTTTAAAAAAAGATAACAGACGCAGTAAAATTTTGTACTTCTTACTTATAGTTTTTACATTTCATTCTGGAAATAACACATGGCACACAATTTCCGATACAGTTTCTTCGAACCCCACTAAGTTATCATTTTTTGGCCAATCGGGAAACAGAATTTCGATCTGGTGACTTGTTGCTTCCATGGAAGTGCGTCTTTAAGGTCAAAGGGTATATTACCCTTCTGTAGATTATCATTAACTAGTGAGTCATTCACACCATCTGCCATAAGAGAATGGAACCATTTAAGACGTGCGAAATGTGAATTCAATATCAAGATTCAAACGTGCAATCCGAAGCAAAAACACCTTGCATAAACTAGACATTCCCCAATATTTTAATTACGAACGTCGTAAATTAAATGTTTGTTTGACCCAGCTACGACGTTCTGCGTCTTTCCTTAACTACGATTTACACAGAGTTTATATTGTATCTAATCCTGCGTGTAGTTGCGGTGCTCCCATTGAAAGTGTCTACCATTTTTTTGGAATGCAAAAAATATACAGAAAACCTTATTACACTATTCGAGAGTTTACTCTTAATTCCTCAAAGAATCATTTTTATGGATATTTCACTGCTTACCAGGGGCAGTACTGAACTAACGTACGAAGAAAATATACTTATTTTTTATAGTGTTTTCATATTTATTAAAAGGTCAAAAAGATTTCTAACCTAATATTATTATGAAGGTAATATCAGTGTCACACATGAACAGCGCATCCACCCGTCCACTTAATGTTTCTCTTCAGTTTTGTACATATATTCTGAAACTTTGGTTTTTTTTTCATTGTACTGGTGTTGTTTTTTTTTATTTTTATTTTTCGTTGTACTGTTGTTTCCTTTTTTCTCTCTCGTACTAATGTTTTTCCTTTCTTTTTTTCTTCTTCATTGTCTTGTAAAATCTAATTCAAAATTGTCTTTTTTAATATTCATAATGATTTTATGCATGCTCTCAATGTTCTAATGTTCTTATACATGCATTGTGTATTATTCTTGGTAGAAGAACTTCATGAGTTGGTAAAACTTGTGTTCTATCCCTTTTGTAGAGTTAACAAATAAAATTGATGTAAACTAAACTAAACTAAGGTCAAAGGGTCAAAAGCAAAACTACATTGACTGTTCGAGAAAAAAACAAATAATGACAGCTTTCGTAGAAATTTAATGCCAAAATAAAAATGCTATTGCAATTTAAAGCTGACGGTACAAAATACAACTATAACGAAGTATTACAAAAGTCTATCCTGTTTTACGCCGCCCAAAGATCAGGAAAGTTACCGGATAATACAATCCCATGGAGAAGGGACTCAGCTCTTGGTGATCATGGGGACAACGGAGAAGATCTCACGGGAGGGTGGTATGATGGTAAGATTTGCTAAACATTTGTACAATGCAGTCCCTTTTCCATTTGTGGTATGAAACATTTTAAACATTGCACGAGTCAGGAGTAACATTACCAAACATACACTTTTTTATTTGCGATTAAATATTCAATATGTCAATTCAATGATTTATTAGTTCGATTATTGTTCAATGGACACGTAAAATACAGTTTTGTTCTGTGCTAACTTTGAAGTGATCCATTTGGTATTTTGAATTTCTTTTAATTGCTCCAAAATTTATAAAGTATGCTAAGATTCAGAAGTTACTAAAATGTGTTCGTTGTTGATCATGTAAAAAAATAACGTGGATCGTTATGGTGTATCCATCAGCACCATGAAAACTGATTTATTCAATAGGTCATAGTTTTCCTTCCCTCGTTTGTCTACCCCGGACTTAACTTTCTATGAGCAACTCGGCGGGTATTTCTAGAAAAGCAGAGGACGCTTTCCCTACCGGTGCACCTGGTCCATGCTCCCAGTTTTTAGTGGAGTCCGAGTTGTTCATTTACTTTTGTTACTTTGTATGTATGATTTTAGTTACTTTATGTTCTTTGTTGTGTATGTCTGTTTTCCATGTCTGGTCTTTGTCCCAGGATTACATTCTTTTGATTACCGCTATAACCTTGGTTCCCTTGATTACTCTTTAAACGTAAAAGACAATGGTTTTACTATTTTTGCAATATTACCCTGTCTTTGTATATTGTATTTCTCAGCCGGCGACAATGTGAAATTTGGTTTTCCTATGGCGGCATCCACAACCTTACTTGGATGGAGTCTGTATCAGTATAAAAACGCATACCAAGCCAGTGGACAACTGGAAGCTATGTATAACTGTATTAGATGGCCTCTAGAATGGTTTATCAAATGTCATACTGGACAAAACGAACTTTACGTTCAGGTTTGCTAATACGTTCAGAGCTCTGCACCGATAAATCATGCAGAAGTAAATAATAGATAATACATGCATATCGTTTACACAGCACGTTTTGTTTACTAGACACCCTTCAGAGTTCAGAGTTCAAGTTTGATTTTTAACACTGAAAATGTCAGTTAAGGTTTGATTTAGTAAATATTGGGAGCAAAATATTAGTTGAATGAAATGTTAAAGGAGAAGTTCCTGCAATATATTGTACTGAATTTTCACTATAACAATTCAGATTTTTACCTAATAATTCTCCTTGAGTTATTTTGTAGAACTTGCTTTGGTACAATTACGTCAACAAGTTCGTAAAATTTGGATTATAATCGTTTAGAAATTAAAATATCATTTTTTTCGAATTTTTTAAACAGGTTAATATTCGAAAAAACATGGTTCGGGAGAGTCTAATAATAATCTGCCGCAAATTATATGTATTTCGAATAATCTGTTAAAAAATCGAAACATTCCTAAGTAAAATTAAATTCCATTTTTGAATGAATGAGACAACGGGTGGCATTTCAGCTTATCATTTTTTCTCGATTTGGTCGTTACCAATAAAACAACAGAAAAGCTATCTAATTTTATCAGCCGGTCACAAAGGTCACTTGTTACTGAAGTGTCAAGTCAATGCAAGAACATCAAATCGAAGTCTTTATCAAAACGAAGGACAGGATATTTATAAATCGGGTACAACGACTAATCCATGAAAACAGACAAGACACCACAAAATCACAAGCCAGCTAACACAACACACATAGAAACTAGATAAAAATAGAAAGAATCAATCTACAAAAAACTGGTAGAATAGGCCAAGTGTCCCAGTAGGGTGAGTGTCCTCTACTTTTCTTGCGTTAAATATATAAATGTTTTTTTTTATATTTCAGGTAGGCGAAGGAAGCAAGGATCATGCCGTCTGGGGAAGACCTGAAGACATGACGATGGATCGTCCAGCATATAAAATAACGGCAAGTAAACCCGGCAGTGACGTTGCTGCTGAATACGCTGCCGCAATGGCAGTGGGATCAATTGTGTTTAAAACAAAAGGTATTAAGTCTATTACTTTTTTTTGCATCTATTAATTAAACTGATCTCTAGAGAAAGTTATTGAATCACATAATATCTCATAATGAACTTTATTTGAATTTTGTTCTAATATCTACTTATCAAACGACCGAAGGTCTTACGTTGGAAGATCAGAGATATTTCAATGCTGAAAATGAGTGCTCAAAGGCGTCTAGTCTTAGCAACCTCTAGTACAAAAACTAACAAAATGGCGGTTGCCCAAACGCCTAGCGACCCAGTTCAGTATCTGCTTTCGAATTTACTGACGGTTGTGCTGGGCGTACATTCCCCTAAAGTTGAGCAATAATTCTATTTACACCCCCTAATCTGAAATCCTAGATCTGCCCCTGTTAATGATTTATCAGCAAGAGGAAAACTTCTGTTGATATTTCTAATGAACCATGACAAAATACGTGAATAAAATAAGACAGTAAAACAGTCTTACATGTCATGCCTACTAACCTTTGCGGTATGTTGTCTTCATGTATTACAAAAACTGTATTTTATCATCGGATATCATTGACCGGATTAACAAAATATGTTATTTTACTTCGTGTCAAGTTGCTGAATTTTGATTGGTTCAATAAGAGGGTAATAATCTGCTCTATCGAATGGCTCAGAGAGTGATAGTTTTTTTGTCTATTACCCTTTTATGAAAAGCTAAACTGGTTCCGGTAAAAATTTAGTACGAGTTTAATCTTAGTCAGTTTTGCGTTTGAAGGAAAATTCCATATCAATAACTGATATAATATCGATTAATAGATGTATTTATGTTTTTTACTTACATGTAATACGAATCTGTACCCAAATATTTCTAATTGTATTGTCAAATTAAAAAGTGACTGAGGTTAGAACTGGAAAAGAAAGTGTTCAAATGATAATGTATGTTATTGTTAAATATTCATTCACTATATTCTTGACCTTTTGACCTTTTTGTTGTTGTTAATGCCGTCTCATAAAGACTTATGGTAACAGTTTTATTAAATAACTATATACAAGAAAACTTAAAACAGAATAACGAAACAAAGAATCATAAAACAAAACAAAAAAAAACACGTCTTACAGACATTTGTGTTTGAGAGCAGGGAAAAGCACAGGCACTTAGGACCAGAATTTTTTTTTAAATTTTCCTCAGAAATATCATTAAATCATTTTGTTTCCATATTTGAGTTATTATGCGTGTTCTCTGACATGTGCGTTTGCTATTTATTGCTGTTTATACTATGCCTAGTTTTCATCTATGTACTTCTCTAACAAGGCTATAGAAACTGTATAAATTCTAAAAATAGAACATTTTTTATTCAACGGTAACTCCGCTTCGTTTTTATTTTAGAATTTTTTTTTCCAGTCGGTATCGACAAATTGTTCGTTTTTTATCGTATTTTCCTTCTTGCACAATACTTATTTCCTGCACGACAGTGTCTTCATAGTCAGAAAATAAACTTTTAGCAAGATTTAGCAAATTTTAGCAAATATTTAGCAAAATTTATAAAATTAGCAAATTTTAGCTTTGGGTGATAGATAGTTAGTTACCCCTTGAAAATACATTGACACCCTCGGCTTCGCCGTGGCGTGACAACGATTTTCTCAGGGTAACAAACTGCTCTATCACCCTCTTAGCTACATTGTCGTGTATGCACTCTTGTCAAAAACTGAGCACAATTATCAAAACCTACTTTTCGGAATATATAAGTTGGCATAAAAATTCAGAATATGCTTTGTTCCTAAATGGTATAAACAAACTTTATGAATACATGCTAATTACATGTCAAAACTAAGTCATAACCTACTTGTTTTAATCCACCTTTCACTTTAAAATGCCTGTACCAGGCCAGGGCCATAGCGGTGGTTTTCCAACTTTGCAGTTTTTGCCACGATTTTGCCATTTGTTGAACGAACATTCCTTTTGACTTCTCTCTAGATTTGATAAGTTCGGTACTTTTGATATAGCCACTAATTTGTGATCACCTAAACATGTTCTGTTTCAGATCCTGCATTTTCTACTAAACTACTTACCCACGCGAAGGAATTATATAGATTTGCTAAAACCCACAAAGGGAAGTACAGTGTCAGTGTTCCTGATGCAAATGCTTACTACAGGTGAGTATTCAGTGAATGCATTTAACAGAGGTTGATCCAGTATTTCATATTACAATCTGTAAAAGTTCAGATATTTCATATGGTGAGTTGTGCAAACTGCATCGGGGTATCAGACCCCCCTCCCCTTCAAGTCTAATGTGCACTCCATATTTTGGGTGAAGTCCCAAGTACAATTTTACTTTTTGGTAAAGTCCAAATTCCAGGAAATTAAAAGCACAAATTACAGCTGTTTTGAAATGTTAAGTCCATGGATTTGTACGTGTGTCTAAGTCGATTGGGTAGTTTGATTGATATTCGTTGCACTATTACGCATATCTGTTGTATTTGAACTGTGCAGAATATTGATATAAACTCAAAAAGCAGGGTCTGTTCAATTGGTCAATTGTTCTCGTTCTGAAATGCTAAAATATCTTCGATAGGACACTGAACAATCAAACAATTCGAATTTGACATCACATTCATATTTTTGTTCATAACCTTGATCAGTAAGTTGCGTGTACATGTACACTTGTATATGCAGTTCTAGCAGCTATGAAGATGAACTTTCATGGGGCGGTGCTTGGTTGTACCTTGCTACACACGATTCCCAGTACCTGAATGATGCTGAAACTTTTTATATTAGTGGAGAAGCTTGGGGACAATCTTGGGATGATAAGAATGCTGGTAACATGGTAGGTAATATATAATATTTGTAACATAAACAAATTTCTCCTATGGATGGATTTAGCGGCAGATTGTCAAAGTTCAAAAACTGATTGCAAAAAACCGCAAACAACAAAATACAATTACATTAAAAAGCAAGTCGTAAAACCAAAAAAAAAAGCTTGTCATAAAAGGCGACTAAAAAGCTCTCTGTACCCTGGCCGGGATCTGGGTGCTCTCCCCACAGAGCAACTAAGTTGTGTGCCCCAGGTGGTTGAATGGGTTACCCCTGGCATCATATATGCAGGTACCGTCAAACCTTAATACGGGAAACCTGACTGCAAGCCATAATGATGCACTTTATTGGGAAACATATCACTCTCTTGGTACTTTTGTTAGGTAAGTGCAACACTTTTCCCGTAAAATTTGAGTTTTTACGGCAAAGTGTAACATTTACCTCATGGAAGTACCAAATGTAGCTTCTCTGAAAATAAACACAAAAGAATTTTACACGTGTTTCTATGTCTATCACATGACGTATATCATCTGTCACGTGTTAGGAAAGATTCCGGACTGCTATGGATGCCATATATTCTTTATCAAATTATTATGCACTATGTGTGTTCTTTTGAAAGATATATTTTCATATCAAATGATAAAATATGCTTCTATTTTCTCTTTTTTTATTTTAATAAACTTATGCAGTGATCTGTTTTTTTTCTCAAGATTTTGTTGTACAAGATAACACACAAAGATAAATACAAACAAGATATCGAAGCAACTTTTGCTGACTGGCTTCCCGGAAGTACTGCACAAAAACGTGTTCCATATACACCTAAAGGACTTGTATTCCGATCAGTATGGGGATCCCTTAGATACGCTTGTAAGTTCTATCCGCCAGGTTGTATTTTATATTTAAAAGGCTGAACTATTGGTAAAAAAGTAAAGCTCTCACTTTGTAAATTATATATTTGGAAATTTAATTTTTGTTTCCAATACACAGGATAGTAGACATGTACAACTATGCCAATGTGTAGTTAGTACAGTGCGTGTTGATAAATGACATTTTTATTTGTTGCAGTTTGCACATGTGTATTATGACTTCGAATTTCAAAATTAAATCACATCATCCTTAAACAAGTGACAAGAAGTTTAACAGCTCGAAAGATGTTTCTAGAAAAGCAGAGAACGCTTTCCCTACCAGTATTTTTCACTCACTGGTCGTATTTTTGAGCTTATGTATGCATTATTGTAATTGATTTGTTGGTATTTGCGGCATTCGGTCTAACAGATATCATGTTCCTTCTAATAATTTCCATCTCTTTAATTTTTTATTTTTTATGAATAGTCTCACTTGTTTGCAGCTAATATGGCTTTTATGGCTCTTTTGGCGGCAGAAGAAGGTTTACATGCAAATGAATATCGTACATGGGCGAAAGGTCAAATTGGATACGCTCTCGGAGACACTGGCAGAAGTTTTGTTGTAGGATTTGGGGTTAATCCTCCGACACAGCCACACCATAGAGGCAGGTAAGCTCAATTAAGATTAAACTTGTGATTTTCTTTAACAATTGAAGCTAGTCTTAACAAAGGCAATCATAAATGTACTTTTCTTTAAATCCTAAAAAAATGCACTAAGAAACTCAGGTGAGATGCGGTGTATCGAATAATCGTAACACAAAAAGTAATTGTCACCAGTTAGGATAAATACTTATATGAATGAAATTTCCTGGATTTAAACAGATTACATATATATTCCTTTCACGTTGTATTTACGGGTTTCTGTTTGTTTATTCATAAGACGTTTGTTCTACATACAAATGTACAACTGCATAGCTTTTTGTCTGCTTATAATAGTAAAAAAATCTCCGATCACCATGTCATTATTGGAAATGAGGCAAACTAGTATTTACAGACTCAAAATGAAAAATACACATATAGTAGACTCCCTTAAAAAACAGACTGCCTACAAAAACGCGGCGTGCAGAAAAGGCATAATGAAAAACCAACTTTGGCATAAAACATATAAACTATTTTGTCAACTTCTGCATCAGTTCATGTCCTATGCTGCCAGCCGAGTGTTCCTGGGCCAACAATGAAGTTAAGGCACCTAACCCACACACTTTGTACGGAGCCCTGGTAGGAGGACCGGACGGTAATGACGTTTACACAGACAGTCGGAACAATTTTATCAATAATGAGGTGGCATGTGATTATAATGCAGGTTTCCAAGGGGCCGTCGCAGGTACATTAAAAAAAAGCAACTCTTAAAAGTAACAATAAGTAAAATTTTCATGCAGGCAGAATGTGTCCTGAAATAAAAAAAAAACACAGCACAACTTCGCGTCAGTGTTTAAATATACCAAAGACTAGAAAAAAAAAGAGAAAAATCATCTAGGAAAAAAGAACAGTTAGAACTAGTGTAATATTGAATTCCACATTATGGTTGTCAATGAAATACTCATTGAAAATAATAAAAATAACAGAAAATTTGTAATACATGTAAACCGAATAAGAAAAACTTCAGTAAAGTGTCGAGCAGTCTAGTCCGCAGAAAATCAATGGTAGATTAAGTGGTGTCCTGGGCTCAAATGCTCTAAAAATTAATCAAGGTTATTAATTGGATTAATATTTATCCACCCTATAATATTTTGAACAACCGGCCGTGGAAGTTTACAGACCTAAAGTCATGCCAGCATACAAATTGAAAAAATACATAAACTTAGGTTTTACATAGCATTCCTGCTTTACTGAGAAAAAATGTTTCACATGACAATATTGTTTTGACTTCTTTTATCGCCAAATGAACTTTGCATGTGAGTTTGTATTTCGTCTTGTAAATGCTATCCCAAACTTTTATCAATTTTGTCTATTTTCAGGATTAAAATCACTCCATTTGCGACACATACTAGACAGATGAGTTTAAACATGGTTTTATTTTTAAAGATAAATATTTCATTGGGATGTTGAACTTGTCTTTTTGAAATGACGTCATGTTACATGTACAACATGTAATTAAATATATATTGTAACAGTATGGTCTCGCTGAGGTATGCACTAGTTGTCTGTTGGTAGATCATAAATGTAACTGCACAGATAGGAACTTAGTAATAATACGCCATGGTTTAACACATTTGAAAATTCACAACAGACAAGACTCATTTCATTCACAAAAAAAAACAAAAAAACAAAAAACAAAACAAAAAAAAGCAGCGATTATGTAGTTCCTTTGAGATATTTTGCTAGAACCTATTGGTGTTGGATTTGTTTTGCTAGAACATGTCGGTGCTAGATTTAGCTTCTTATTTTTTCGATATTTGTGATTTTGAGTACTTGTTGACATATGTCGATTCTGGAAATTTCAATCTCAAGATTATTATCAGAGTAAAATATCATTAAAACCATAAAACTTGTGTAGTGATGACTTCAATCTTTTAGCCTTGTAGCAACAATAATCCTGTTCCAGACGCCTAATTTTAAGAAGTCTAGCGATGCAAAAAGTCTGCGTTAGTTTGGCAAGCTCTGACATAAAATATGGGTTGTTATATGAAAACTCCATATGCGCAGGTGCTGAAGGGTTGTTGCCACAGATGAAAGGAAATTGACAATACGGAATGAAAAGTCATCGCGTTTGTCGTATAGTTTGGTCTAGTTTTCCTTTAACAACGATCTCTGAATGTAGGTCAAGATATGAGACTGACCTCTCAGTGTCTGTAGCATTCTTTATCTCAAGTTCTTATGGTGTAGATGCAATGTATCAAATCCCTAAAACTAGGATTGTTTAACGATAATACGTCATCTGCATGTATATACGTGAAGCTGAGATTAAAGGATTTAGCTAAACGATCTTCCTTTTTTGGGATCAGATCAGCTATAAAATTAGTCTCATAAGAGTGAAGGAATAGGTCAGCAAGTAGAGAATCATGATTTGTTCCCATTGGCATGCCGACCGTTTGTTGAAAAACGCGTCCACCACACTGGACAAATATGTTGTCGATAAAAAATCCGAGCATTTTGAGAACATTTTTTTTTTCGGTCTATTTGGAAGATGATTTGGAATTTGAGGAATCACTACCAGGAACTACATATGTATCTAGAAGTACGTCTTTTTTGAAGTAACAACGATGTATAATGTTTTTGAGTCGGGATTTTAACCGAGTATGGGAAATAGAAGTATATGTATAAAGTGGAAAAATCATAGGTTTTAATGTTATTGTGTCCTGATTACAATCTTGAATTGAGGGTTTCCAGAAGATCTTGTGAATTCTTTCAGGAAATCGTGGATCGTTACGGTGCATCCATCTGCAACATAAAAACCGATTTGTTCAACGTGTCAATGTTTTCTTTTCCTCCTGACTTTTAATGAACAGCTCTAATGAGCAGGTGTTTCTAGACAAACAGACGATGCTTACCCTATCAGTGTACCTGGTCCATGCTCCCAGATTTTAGTGGAGTCCGAGTTGCTCATTTACCTTTGTTTTTGTTATTTATGTTAATTGTTGTGTGTTTTCTATGTCTGGTCTTTGTCCCTGGATTACATTGTATTGATTTCCTTTAGAATCTTGGTCCCTTTAATTACTCTTTCATGGTTCTTATGCAGCTGAATAGAATTACTCCTAGGAGCAACTGTACAGCATACCAAAATATTAAGTAGTACTCCAGCTAAGGATCATGCAAAATGTGATTCATGGGTACAAAGCCTACATATTTTTATTTTTGATATTTTGTTTGAAATGTCATAGTAAACTTAAAGTTACATGTGGTTTTTAATATAACCCATGTTCATAGGAGATAAAATTATATAGAATGCACTGAAGATTTCAAAATTAAGGGAGATAATTCTGTAAATGACACTCAAATACAATAGAATCTATTGGATTTTCAATGTTGATTATCTCCTAAGAACAGGCAGATTTGAATGAATAATCACACATTTCTTAGTACAGACCCATAAAACAACTTAATTACAAAAATAAAAATTTTTAGCCTTTTTTTTTTTTTTTGGGGGGGGGGTATCAGATTTTGCATGATTCTTACAAAGACAGCTTCTTAATACAAATGGTATTCTATTTAGCCAAGAAAAAAAAACATTTGTCACAAATACAATAAACTGATATTCAGCATTTAATTATCATAAAAGGCTACTCTATGTGACTGCATGAAACATCACTTAATACAGGTTTGAATGTAAAGACATTTTATGAAAATTAAATGTCCCTTACTGCAAATCTTCGACATTTAGGAGATGAAAAATATAAATTATTTCCTCCAGGAAGCTCTCATTTTTTAATAAAAGTTTGACACTGTCATTACAAAATCATATATATTACAAATTTTGATACGCTGTACACCTTTTTCTAGGAGTGACCCATCATCAGCAGCATCAATGCAACTCAAATGAAGATCGTGGAAGCACAAACAAGGAAAAATACTTTTTTTTTAGTTTTAATTTCTATCACCAATCTATCTATCCATGATGTTGCGAAGGTGAAGTGACTTCAAGCCTAGAATGAAACGAAACATCAATGCATTAGAAACGTTGGAACCGTAAAAGGCGTATCAGGGTTGGATCTAGGGATTTTGAGAAAGGGAATTACATGCTTTTATTTGCTAAGTCTTACCTAATATCAGCACAAACTTTTTCCAGTGTTATTTGGGCCAATGCGATATAAACTTACCACCATAATTATGCTAGGGCTGCAAGGTCCTACAGATCCATTTGTTGGAACAACATGCAATTTTCATTTATTCTACATTTTAGTAGTACATTTTTATGCATATAAAATTGTGTGGAAAAAGTGGGCCGAATTCCTAAGAAAACAAGCATTTTTTATATCAAGAAAAGCATGTAAACTCCCTGTTATCTAACAACTCTAGTGAGTTACATATACCTGCAACAGCGCCTTGAAATCCAGCATTATAATCACATGCCACCTCATTGCTAACGTAGTCAGTTCTGAGATCCGTGTACTGGTCATTCTTGTTGGGTCCACCCACAAGGGCTCCATACAACGTATGAGGGTTTGGTCCTTTATTTTGTTGTTGATCCCAGGAACATGGAGCTGGTATCATCGGACACGAACTATAAATATTTATGTTCAAATACAATGTGAATAACAAAATGTGTACAAAAAACCAGCTATGGCCATAGGTGCATTCAAACAGACAAATTCACAGAAATTAAGGCAAAACTATGTCACTTTTCACATAAATTTCAGTGATTTTCATCAAAATTTAGCCCCCAAGAAAGTAAAAGACTTCCAGTAAAATCATACATGGAGCTTTCATGTAAATTCCGCGCGAAGTTTTCACATAAATTTCATCTCAGTGAAGTTAACATGTTACTCAATGCACATGAATCTCACGTGTATAATATTTGCCTGTGAACGTCGAGAACAAAACATAAATACAATGGTACTTATAATATAGTTTAACCTTGCTCTGTGGTGAGGCTGAGTTGGAGGATTGATCCCAAATCCAACAACGAAACTCCTACCAGTATCACCAAGAGCATATCCGATCTGACTTTTAGCCCATGTTCGATATTCCTGAGGATGAAGGTTGAGTTCTGCAGCAAGTAGTGCCATAAATGCCATGTTAGCTGAAAATTGTGTACCGAAAAGTTATCGACATAATATTGTTTAACAGCTTTGACAAAGGTCAAGGTTAAATTATCATTTTTAATCAAGTGTAAAAAGATGGTACAAAAGTACATATGAAAAGTAAAAGATTTCATATGTATATCTGCATGTTCTTTAAAATAGGTGAATTTCGGTGCATCCATTAAAACATTTTCTGATTCCAATAGAATCAAAATTAATGGAATCAAATTATTCAAGATAATTCGTTAAAAATATTACATAGGTTACATTATAAATCCCATATAAATACATTTTGATTTAAACTTGAAGTATGTGTTGCAATATCATTTCTTGAGAATATATTAATACAAAAACACACAAGCATATCTCAGAGAACCCCATTGTAAACGAAATGCCAGACCTTTTGGTGAGTAAGGCACGGCATCAGATCCGGAACCTCCTGGCATCCAGTTTGTAAATGTTGCTTCTATATCTTGCCTATATACATCCTTCTTTGTCATGTTGTAAAGAAGTATCTGCCGAATAGAAAAGTTCATTTTATACCATTAGAAAATGACTGGTTATTGGAGAGAAAAATAAAGCGCTAAACTTTTTTTGTGTGTGTTGGCATTGTACAAGTAAGTTGTAATACTACATTCTTTTGATTATCGTTTGAATATTTGTTCTCTTGAATACTCTTTAAAACTGAATCTTTTTTCGTGAATAATTTTTAGATAAACCATTGTTATAAAACCTAACGTATGTTTCTGGCATTTCAATACACATTCTATTATGAATGGTGTATCTTCGGTATTATCATGTGCCTATCAAAACAGTGAAGCATTGAATTAATGAGGACTAGAAAATATCCCTATTTTAAATGTGTTTACATCTTGTTATTTTTTTCTTCTTGCAGTACCTTTAACGTTCTTCCATCATGCACATCTCATTTGGTTAAAACCTGTTAAGTAGAATTTCAATAGAATACACTGGCGGTTATGGATGAGTTGGTTATAAGTTCTTCGAGACGGATTTTTACCTTTTGCAGGGTTCGAGTATTAATGCTCCTTCATACATCACATCGTATCTGCATTTGATGAACATAAAACTTTCATAAACATTTTAGGCGGTACAGTGGACAAGACATGTGGCATGCCAAAGGACGATAAGACAGACAGACAGAGTGATTCCTATAAATTCCCAAAATGTAGTTGACAATCGGACGAACGGAAGGACAGACTGACAAGCAACTTTACGGGAGGGGATAAAGTAAACAATCTCACCATGTTTCCAGTATTTTTCTCGTCCCATGACTGACCCCATGCAGCCCCAGCTTCATAATATTTTTCAGCATCTGTTAGGTATTGTTGATCTCCGGTTGCTCTGTATAACCACGCTCCACCCCAAGTCAGTTCGTCTACATATTTATCTGATCTTAGAAATAAAGGAAAAGCAAGGTTTAAGTTTGGAACGTTTGAAAATTTTTGAAATCGCCACAGAACATGTACATGTATAACACTTAGCTTGTTTGTATAGAAAATAGAGAAAGCATAAACCAAACATAGTAGCCGATGTTATAAATACAAATGTACGAAACAAATAATATAAAAAAAATAGTTTATTTTAATTTTTAAATTTTTTAACACAACCCTGCCCTATTGAAACGAATTATTCGTTTTTTGTTATCATTGGTTTTAGTCAAACGGAGTGCTTATTTCTAATACGCAAAATCCAAATAACTGTAAGTACGCAATGAAAAATCGTACGAAATCATACAAAATAATACAAAATAAAATATAAAGAACATTTATTTGTATCAAAAACCATGTTTGTCTATCCTCATATAATTAAGTCTTCCAATTCAATAAATGAAGTGTTCTATAATTTAAATAACACTGAGAATAAATTGTGTTTAAGAGTAAACAACCCTACGTGTACTTAAGCAAAACTTCCAATTTATATTAGATTTGCAATTATAGTATGACTATAAAACCCAAACTGTTATAATATCCCTTTTTAGTGTATCCCATGTAAAATAAGCTTTTTTATGTGAACATGATTTTGTTTTCCATAAGAGAGTCACTTAAGACAGGTTTGACTATAGTTTCACCTGTAATATGCGGCTGCTGCGTTGACCCTGTCACTATATTTCCCTTTGTAAGTCTTGGCAAACTCGTACAACTGTTTTGCATGTGTGAGAAGTTTATTGGCAAATGTGGAATCTAAATTCAAACAAAAAAAGTCAATTGTTTGGGTGTTGTGTTTTATATTGTTTTGTTTCGTTTTGTTTTTTGTTTGTTTTTTGTTTGTTTTTGTTTTTTGTTTTTTTTTTGGTTTTGTTTTGTTTTTAAGCAAGTAGACTAGAGTGTAAAGAGGGATAACTGTAGTAGCGCTTTTTGTTGATTTTGTAGTTTTCTACTATGCAGTTTAATTTTCTTTTGTTAATTATTTTTATTACTCTCGTTTGAAATTACATCATTGTCCGATGGAAAGTGTTTTTTGTTGAATTAAAATCTCAAATATAAGTAACTAAATCTGTAACCTATTGCAAGAGGTGTCGGCAAACTACAATGCAGGGTGTGTTCTATTGGTAAATCGCTTTTACTCTGACATGTGTTCTTAATCTTAACTAAATACGTCTTTCTAAACAAGGGTAATTTGACTAAAGATTTTAAATTAAATCTATAATTCAAAGGATTTTATAATAAAGTCTAGTCAAACAGTCTTTTACCTTTGTCTTTGAAAGCCAAATACCCAGAGGCCATAGCTGCAGCATACTCAGCAGCTACATCACTTCCGGGATTATGTGCAGTTACTTTAAATGAAGGTCTTTCGGGGTCCATATCCTCAGGTCTGGTCCATGAACCATGGTCCTTTCCTCCATCTCCAACCTAAAGTTTTAAAACAAAAATATGTACCTGTTGTTTATTTTGGTTTTTAAACAAAATATCACTTTAACGTGTCGTTTTCAATTGTTCCTAGTACTAAGCATTTAAATAACTGTTACTTATAATGTTCATACCAAGACATTTGACTTCAGTAAGTACAAAGTATATTCGAAATTTACTAAATGAAGGGAGAATGAACGAAACGCAAAACTTTGTCTGACCAAATATTTACTTCGAATATTGATATTGACAACAATGTCACTTTCTCGGTTTAATGCCATGTCAATGCGATGTCAATTTCGGGTGTCAATTTTATTGAATGAGAGTCTTCAGGAAAAAAAGATAAACATATTTCATATCGTATGAAGGTTAAACACTGTTTTTCTATTATTTATAGATTTGTAAAATCAGACCATTCACCTATAAACCTGACATTCGGACTTATATTTGATTTGAGAGTGGATGGTCCGATTTCATACATCGATATAATCTGGTAAAACAGTCTTTAATCCTATATTAGATATTTTAAACGAAACAAAGAACATGACTTCCGGGACTTAACAGAATTATGCATTATACAAACATGTTTGATCACAAGTCCTACGCATGCTCTGGAGCATGCCTCCAGCATTGACTCGAATATTCTTTACATACAGACAAACACGGAGTAAAGGGTTCGATTTAAAGGAAATTGCCTGAGTTATGTTGGTTTGTATTAAAGGTGCTAGAAATATGTTAAAGGTTTTGCATGTCAATAATGTCTACACGTCCCTGGAAGTTTCAAATCTTGTTCAAGGAACAATCTCGGTTATTACGATACACGTACGACTTACAGGAAAACGATATACGGTAATACTATTGCTTACCTGTACATAAAGCTCATCTTGACCAGTATGACACTTAAGCAACCATTCTAGAGGCCATCTTATACAGTCATGCATCTCTCCAAGCTCTCCACTGGCCAGGTAAGCATCCCTGTATTCCAGCAAGCCCCAGGCGAGCAGAGTTGTTGATGCAGCCATAGGGAAACCAAATTTCACATTATCTCCCGCTGCATTGTTATGAAATATTCATATTTATTTTAAGTAAAAATAAAACAATAATGATTAAAAAAAGATCAAACAGCCACGAAAAGAGTGCAATAAATGTTATCCAAAATAATAAATAATAATAAATAATAAATGTAATTGCCATGACAGTCAAAACTGTTCCTTATTTGACTTTAACACCAAAAAGAACAACAAATATTTAGGCCATTAAACAACTAACAGGCATCTAAATGACCCGACCATAATGATCTGAATTAAATAATATACGAACATGCTACTTAAACCGACATTATCATACCGGTTGGGTTGTCTATATGACGTATTCAGTATATCTCGTTATAACCTTCACTGGAATATGTCGAACATTAAATAATGTACATGACTTGTATTTGCATAAGTTTGCAAAAAATGATTAGATATTACCGTGGCTGGTGTGATCGGAGACAATATTCAAGTGAAAATAAATTTTAACAAATGGCCTCAACCACTCAGTATTTCATTTAGCCCAATATTCCCTGTACATTACAATAACATTTAAACAAACACAAGTATCCCCATAGTTTAATGTACACGTACCGTCATACCACCCACCAGTCAAATCTTCACCATTTTGTCCGTGATCCTGTAATCCAGAATCTGCTCTCCATGGAATGGGATTATCTGGTGGTAGTTTGCCAGATCTTTGCGCAGCATAGAACAATATTGACTTCTCCAAGACTTCGTCATAGTTGTATTTAGTATGGTCCGCTACAATTGAAGAGACGCGACTTACTATAAATCATTTTCCTTTTTTATACCAGCTACTTACCAAAAATGCAATATTTTTTTTATTGCATTCACTGGTACTGTATCAACTTATAATATATTGTCATTACAGAACTGTTAATTCACATTTGTCAGTACAATAATTGAAATAAGTGCATTTTTAGATTTTAGCCGATGATTTTATTTAATAATTGTAGTAATGAGAAAAGTAATACATCCATACTTTTAAGAATTACAATGTGCATGATGCAATTTTTGCGAATCTAATTATGTTACATTTTGCAGTAAAAAAAAACAACTAAATCCGGGCTAAAGTACGTTTCCTTGCCTCTTAAGCTTTTGTACCTGTAGTCAACTTAAACATGCAGATACGATTTTTAATGTAAACTAGAAAACTTCACATGTTGGGAAATTCAATGTCATTACAACATACTGTTTGGAACTGGGGGAACCGTAAATCCATCATCACCAAAATTCTTCAGAACAGCAGTTGCCGTTGGAGGACTACCTCCCGTAAATTTACCACCAATTTTGAAATCGAGTACACCTCCTGGATGCGCTATTGCAGTGTGCGGTTTGTTGACAAATGTCCATACCTTGTTGTCAGCGGAGTGGCTCACCTCATTTGCCATGTATTGCTGAATAGGAGACATGTATTTTGTTTGGTAATTAATTATACATAGTGCAACATCAGCTACATGTACCTGCATATGTGCTCAGTATTAGCTTCATGAAATTACTAATTAAGTAGGACTCCACCTAAGGATCATGCAAAATGTGATTCATGGGTAAAAAGGCTACATATTTTTATTTTTGATATTTTTGTATGAAATGTCATAGTAAACAGAAATTAACATGTGGTTTTTCATATAACCTGTGCTCTTAGGAGATAAAAATTATATAGAATGCACTGAAGATTTCACAATTAAGGGAGATAACTCTGTAAATGGCACTCAAATACAATAGAATGTACTGGATTTTCAATGTGGATTATCTCCTCAGAGCAGGCAGATTTGAATGACTAATCACACATTTCTTAGTACAGACCCATACAACAACCTAATTACAAAAATAAAAAATATGTAGCCTTTTTTGGGTGTATCACATTTTTCAGATTTTGCATGATTCTTACAAAGACAGCTACTTAAAACGCTATTTTTATTGTATTTTATGACGATACTGTACACGTACTTCCGAACTAAAAGTCTTAGAACGCATGAACCTTGACGAATCACTTGAAGAATGACTTGTAAAATTAAAATACCTTAAAACTGACATTTTTAATCCTGATATTTCTTTTATAAACTTTTCTTTTGTTTTTATACCCCCACTGAAGGATAGGGTGGTTCATGTATATTGAAATTGCATTGGCCGTCCGGCTGAATTTCGTCGCAATTATGTCGGCCTCCTAACGGAAGGATTGATTTCATATTTGATTACAAGGCTTTATATGTATTGAGCCGGGTGAACACGTTGTGATCGATTTTGGATGCTGTCTAATTCCAACTTTCCATTTCTTAGGACTTTTCAATTTTTACACCATACAGAATGATAGAGAAAACTTTTGTCACAAAATTAAATTTCGGCTCCAAATAAACGGATTGATTTCAAAATTGGTGTGTGGCTTAATAGTTGATAGCGCGTACGTTGTGAGTGATTTATTTGGTTGCGCTCCTATATTAACTTCCTGTACGAGTGGGGATGGGCCTGACATGAAAATGGAAGCTACTATATTTGTGTATATCTTGTTTCTTTGTAATTTGTTTTTTTTTATTTATTTCCTGAACATACGTATACAATTGAGACTCTTAAAATAGCATTTCATCAATCTGCACCCCCTCCCCCCAGTATGAGCAAAAGTAAACCAGCTTACAGTTATTCTTGGAATAGGTTGATCAAAGGTAATGATGGCCTCCCATCCATTCACCTCCTCCTGGAGGTTCCAGATGAGATGTGCCTCAAAGTTATCATCCCAGTCGTGCATCTTCGTAAGGGTTGTTGTCATGATTGAACCCATTGCAACCAATGGGAAGGCGAGTATGCCAATTATTTGTAGTATCATGGCTTGCAAAATTAAAATGCACAATATTGATAATAACACACAGTGTGCAGTATTTTTTGACATTATACCAACATAAAGAGTTGGGCTGAAATGTAGAAATGCAAGCCGAATTTGTATACTAGTACATGATTTGTATTAAAGTCACAGACAATGATTAAGTTGCAAAATGCTCACATTGTAATAAGTTATAACTGACTACTAGTCAAAGTGGTTAAGTCATTGATTTCAATTTGGCTCTCTCTTACAAGTTTTAATCACATCACTATCCTGGGAGTGCGTTTACATTACTTATTTTTTTTATTAAAGTTTGGATGCCCATGTCTGGAGCGGTAAGGTTTGTTTTATCCTCAACCGGAAGTTGATTTTTTTTCTAATAATAGCACACTTCAATAAGTTAATGATTTTGCTCAAGTATCTATCGTGGATTGTCATGACTTTTAAAAAAATATATTTTGAGTTAAATTTAATACATAATTAGATAAAATGCTCTTAAATATGTCCTTATTGTATATTCGAGTGTCCTTACGCAGGTCAGGCTAAAACAAATGTTAATATTTTCGATTATTATTATCGTTCTGATACCGTTGATTATAATAATTTTGTTATCGGAGCCTTTCAGCGCTTACTTGAATGTGTGTTTACACTTGTTGAACTCTGTAAGTATGTACTATTTTGGTAAAGGTTGTACGATGGTGCATTTGTTGCGGTTCACCATAATTATCCGTTCCCTTTTCTATAACTATTTATCAATTAAATGAGTATATAAATCCACGTTGATTTCAGAAAGACTATAGCAACTTCATTATTACACGACCTTTTCCTGGCTATTTCAAAATAAACAAAATGTTCTTATCGGGTATAAATAACCTTACAATGTTCCAGTATATAAAATGGGAAACAGATCCTAAGATTCGTGTATAAGAAGAATGTGTTAAATAATACGTCTTCAGAAAATATAAAAGATGGATATCAAAATTAAATCTAAAATGAAGTATATATAATTTAAAAATCTGTACCTAAACAAATATTCTGCTCAGGTCATAGGAATCCCGGGTCGTCTTTGATTTTGAACTTTGTACAACTTCATGTAAGGGGCCTTGGGTTCTTCTTATACAAGTTGACCCCAAGATAAGAAAGTAAGACATTTTGTTTTGGAAACAGTACATCTGATCTCCGGTTACTTAATTGGGAAATCTCCGCTTTCCAATATCAATATTCATTCGGAATAGCAATTACATTGACGAGACTTACTCGTAATAGAAGGACATAGGCGGATCCCGGGGGTGGGGTTGGGTGCTTACTGCTCCCCCTGCTAAAAATTTTGGTATATTTTATATCACAGGAAATCATCCTTTTTTTACTCAACAATAGAAAATCATATAGATAATGATTTAATGTACATGTATATGTTTTCCAGGTTACTTAACAAGAAAGATTTAAAAACTAACATATTGATTTCGGTTGCTGCTGAACTAATAAAAAAAGGGCTTCCCTGAAAACAAAATTCTTACCCAACATCAAATCCCAGGTACCCTTCAGGATAAAAATGGCCGGTGCCTTTCTTGTCATGTCATAATTTTTAAACAAATGATGAACGATTTAAATATGACAGAATAAATAAACCATTTGCAAGCCCCTTTTGGATTATATTTGGATAAGACTGGTTTTTCAGTTTTACCAGTGTTCAAAATACATGTACACTGTTATTAAGGAACTTTAAAAATGTCTGGTTCTGACAGGTTTTCGGATTATTAAGGTTTTGGTTTAGATAGGTTTTACTCTATCAAGAATACATCGTTCACTTCTGTTGCTTACTGCTATAAAATAGGAAGTGACTCGATATTGTGACTTTTATTTCCGGTTAAATAAGTGGTCGTTTCTGAAGTCATGCTCCAGATGTTGTTACCTCTTATTTCTAGATTCATAATTTAGACTTTTAGTGACCAAAGCCATGGCCTTCATTATAAATCTAACGTTACGATTAAGAAAATAATTCATCACTTAATGTTTTAAGACATTCAAGTGTTAAGCCGTGTTAATTTAGTATTTCTATTGCAAAAATGTTTCCAGTAAAAGTATATTTTGTCTGTAGTCTTGTTCTGGCACGCATTCTTTTTTCGGATAATGATCTTTAACTGCAGGTCTGCGTTGTCTGACTGATTTTTTTGTCGGTTGAATTCATGTCTTATCTTGGTGAAACTATTTTATTTTGAATCGAATCTAAAACATGGACAGTTACATATAGGAACGGACAAAATGAAACGAAACCTTTTAAAATTGCATGTACACGTAAGTGTGAGATCCTCTGGATTCAACGTCAAATCTGAAATACAAGTTGATTAAACACTTTTTCTCATTTTGGTTACAGTTTACGACCTTTATTATAGAAACAAAAAATAAGTTTTATTGATGTCATGTATAATTTTGTCTTCTGTCACATGTTAGTACTGTTTGGTTTATGTGTGGGATAGAAAAAACAAACCTTTAATTTCAATAACAAGTAGCATCGAATTACTGGATACTATCAAATATCTTAATTTAGTACACATTCTTGCAGTCCGTTCCATCCCATTTGAAAGTAAATACCAAATATGTATGCAATATTTGAAATGCCTTGACACAAAAGTTATTTCCTCTACATTACATGTGTACTATGATACTTGTACACGCAGCTTACTTTCTAGTTTTGTTCCATTTGAGCAATCACTTTCTGATCCCCGAGCTCCAAAATGTGCATATCTATGTTAGTCCGTCCGGATCTGATAGCTTTACCGGGTAAGGAAATTATAATGAAGTTTATTAAAAACAAGATTATTCTTCATGATTTTGCTGATATATTATTTTTTTTTTTACAATGTTTCGACTGCATATTTACAGTTGGTTCTATTTTCTTTTATAATTGGCATCAAATAGCAAAAATAGAAATAAAAAAAACTAGAAAAAATTGTGAATAATCCTTACTGAGGGATATGTCCCGCTCTTTACCCCAGTCCCAAGGACCCTTACCCCAGTCCCAGGTAATATAAACTCAAACTGTATGTTTATGTCGCTTCAAATCGAAATAGAATCTTTGGTATTAAGTAATATAAAGCTTCTATTTAATTATCAAGTGGTTGTTATAAGTAGTTGCACATAAAACTTTAACGAAAACGATTTGGACGGACAAACGGGTGGAGAGAGGGATATAATTCAAGTAATTCAATGAAAATATCTTACTTGCAGCACAAATATACATCAACCTTTGAAAACCTTGCACAAAGCCATTCAGAGGGTGTCTGATGCTGATATTCAAAATAAAAGTAAGTCAAGATTAATGACATCAAAATTAATTAAGTTAATTATGTTAAGCTGCTTAACAAGTGCTACATGAGCTTGAAGAAAGTTTTTTTTTCTATAAACGATTCATACAGTCAGTAAAATACGTTTTGTTTGAGTTCACTTTAAAAAGATTCTCTTGTTGAATGAAGCACACAATTTTAATAAAGTCCTGATACAAATTGAAGATTATGCATCTTACCATACTAAAAAACAAAAACAAATAAAAATGAACAAACACCAAAAGACTAAGACATTTGACAACGAAAACTACGGAATTCTGCGAATTATCACGGTAATGAAAACTATTCATTGGATACATGAAAGTTGTTTTTGTTTAAATAAAGACGTATGGATTGAACTGATGGAAGGCTACCATGACCTTGGTTCGACTTTGGTTATTAATCACAGAAATGACTACAGACGTATCACTATCAGATCGTATCAAAACCAGAAAGTCCATGTTGTAAGTATTATCAAGGTTATAGACATCCCGAAAGGCGATATGTATTGTTTTTTTATACTGTACTTAACCTTTTAACGACTTCTTGCACTCGTAATTTCTGTACTTAATATTCGCCTATGATTTGCATAAATATGTAGTTATACGCCACGTAATGCTGCAGATCATCGCCGTGTTTCCCGCCATAGCGTCATAGTTCTAACTTCATACGAGATAAAAATGTACTTCTTAAGTATCATACACGTGTGTTCTGCGTGTGATTCTTGCTTTCAGGTACTGGGAGTCGTTAAAAACTACCTACATGTATATAGATCATTTACATTAGCACGGCCCCGATATTTACGAATATTCATTGCTGGTTGCTTAATATGGTTCCTAAACTGGTTCACTGATCAATATCATAAGCGACCCCAAAGATCGCTACAACGTACCTCTTTTAAAACATATCACACACAATTGTGTCTATGCTTTTTTTTTGTTTTTTTTTGTTTTTATTTTTTTGTTTGTTTTTTTGTTGTTGTTGTATTAGAACGTGAAGTTTACATCAAAAGATAAAATGATCGGTTAGCATTGGATTTATGTAATATTAACCAGTTTCCGATTCAGACACAGGATTTCGTTACAATTAACTATAAAGGTCATATATATTATCAGGACCTCGATATCTATATATAGCTATTTTCAGCTGTTTAATCTTGTTCCGGATGATTGAAAACATTCGGTTCATCACGTTACGAAAGAGTACGCAATCATATCAAGGGAAACAAGATTTTAGCAGAAGTTACCCGATTTTAGAGCGTATCGCATTTGTACCATTTCGGATGTTGAAAGCTAAACCAAAATCAGTGACAGTGAATATTTGGCAAATAGCGACTTTGAAGACTTCAGTCTTTGATTTATCTTTGGTAATGAGAACAAACGTAGAAAACTTTGATATCTAAGTTTGATACATTTAAAAAAAAAAATTTCTACGGCCACGCCGCAAATAAAATATGGATTCTCATTAAGAATATTAAAAATATTTCTAAACTTTTCTATAACAAGTCAATATCCTTTTATTGTCAATACAATTAAACTACGTGTCGTCATGAAACGATATTCCTACACAAAATATTGTACGCGGATGTGAATCGTGTAATTCTTGATTATGTTGCAGACTGGAGGAAGGCGAATTCCATCAAACCTGTTTCGACGAGTTTCTGATCAAGCTATACTCAACAAACTTTCGAGTTTAGGAAGAAATCATGTATGTTTTTTGTAATTATACTTGTTTAAACAATTTTAAGGGATTGTCGTTCGAAACGAAAATTGACATATGATAAGTCAATGTGGCAATTGTTAAAATTAAACAGGAGATGATTCATGCATGTCAAAAACACACCAAACAATTCTATTTCGGAAACGTTACAGACCACGTGCATTGTAATCACTCTTAGTTTGTATTGAGATAAAAAGATATATAGAGTGTGTGTGTGCAAGACTTAATGTTCTTGATTTGTATTTTATATTGTTTGATACTTTAATTTAATACATATCGTTTGAAATGTTTAAAACATTGAAGTTTTTTAATCATTTAGTACATTTAATAACACAACCAATAAAAAATGAGAAAATTCGAAGATGGGTTAAATGGCCACAGCGCCGAAATATAAATGTTTGCGTGGACAGAATATGGCAAGATGATTTTGCAAACCATCGAACAAGTATATGACAAGTCCGTGCTATCTAGATCCTGACATTTCGATTTTAATGTATCTAACAAAGTCTGAGTAAATGTACAAATATTAATTGGTAAAATGCGTTTTTCTTGTAGATCTTGCAAGTAAACTTAACAGAGGCTGGAATAACAGATCTTGGTAAACTGGTACCATATGGGAAGTACATCTTACGACAGGCTCCACTGGAAATATTTGAAAATGGATTTCCCTTGACACTATCACGATGGCCAAATTATGTCAGTTTATATTAGTATACTGTAAAATTAGAAAACAGGGTTTAAATAAAGCGAATCCTTAGATATCATGCCATGTTTACTGTACAAGTTTAAAGTATTGCTTTGAAGAAAACAACAATCACACACACACACACACACACACACACACACCAATGCAAGACTATGTACGTAATTTTATACGATTATACCTGCTTTCATTATCTGTGGTGGTACAACTTTTACGTCAAGAATGTATCACCGCTTTTCAGATAGTCAGCATCATACTTGTAAGGCAAGTCATAAGCATGGTTCAATCTGCTGTAATTCAAAGTAAATCGTCCAGTTTTGTACGTATCATATTCAATTCTTTCAATGCATCCCTTTACAACACATTGGTAGGTCCAGTGATTTGCTCCGGGGATCAGGCCCCTATTGTTGAAAATCTTTTTTTTTTATTTTCGAGCAATTGTGGTAATATTTTGTCATTGGTTAGAACACGCCTTTTTTCTGGTACCTAAATCTTTTGCTCATCAATATCTCATTATTTCAGGGCTTCATCAACATAACCAATGTTCCATCAGGGGAAAGATATAGTACGGTGTTCCAATATAACAGTGATAGACCAAATAGATGGTCTAATCAATCAGATATATGGGTGTACGGTTACTGGTATGGACATAAGTGTAGTTTGTAAACATTATAGAAATATTAGATACATGCTGTAATTTTGCTATTCAGTGACTTTGTTTATACTGTCTTAAGGCATAGCATACTGTATCCCAAATAACAATTGCAAAATGTACTTCTGTTTTACTGTATGATATTTCTCTCTTCCGTTTGGATCAGGAGCAAAGGGTAGCTGGTCTATTGTACATCAATATATTTGGATAAGTTTTACAAATACCAGATAAAAAAGTTTTATTTTAGGAGGCAATTAAATTTTAACGTTCTCTATATTGATAATTATATGTGCTACGCCTGGTAGTCGATTCGTCAACAGACATTTTCGGTAATATCATGATGTCACAGTAGTTAAGAAAGAGCTTTGAAATAATATGTGCGTTACACAGTGAATGCATAAGCAGATGATTAGATTTAAGTCTGACTTATATCCATGAATAGTTTATTGTCGTGATGAAACGATTTTTTTTTCAGTTGTATTAAATTCTCAATTATTTTACTAGGTATCAAAGCTGGGCGGATAAGGCTGTTCCAGTAAAATCATTAGACCCACAGACGAAAACAATATCTCTTGCACAACCTACTCATTTTGGACTACGTGCTGGTATGTTTACACCTAATGTGCGGTTAAATAGCAATCCACTTTAGACTTATGCAGAATGTGATTCATGAATGGAATGCACTCATTTTACTCTTAATTTGTAAATACATCTTATTCACTTTTAATATCTTTTTAACTGGACGATTTCTTATGCAAAACAAATGCTTAATGCATAAATGCAATATTATATGCCTCAAATTACATGTGTACGTCGAAAACAATATGTGATATTTTTAAGAACGAATTAAATAAATTTAAGAAATTTGAAATAAGAATGATTTTTGATATTGTCAGCATCAAAATCGAAAGTAATTATTATTCTGTTAATCGATTTCTCATACAAGTCGTATTTCTAACCAGAGAATGATCAAAATCACTCAGAGAAGCATATATTTAGATTTGTATTAAAATCGGTATCATTCTATTTCAAATTGCTATAATTCTAATTTTTCATGATATTTAGGCGGATAGGTACACATGTTCTTTACCATTTATTCAATTACACGGGACCGATGGTGGTTGGAAATTTAATATACCTCTCCGATGTCTAGATCAATACCATTGTCTTTGACGACTTTTCAAACAAAATTTCGCTTCTTCATCCGTTATCTCAAAACAATAATTTAAGTAAAATATTTGTGATATACATGTGCATTACATCTCGATGATGCATGGACAGTTTTAACGGTTAAAATCTATACAGATTCGCAAAGATACAAGGTCTTTTATTCATTAGAGAACTAAATATTCCGCTTTTACAAATTCTTTATATTTTCTTTAGGACAAACCCATCCAGGCGGGGGATATTTCAGATTCATTAATGTCTTAGATGAAATAGACGAACCAGTAAGGACAGTGCTTGTTACTATTATTAGCTCACCTGACCTAATGTGCCATATGAGCTATTGCCATCACTTGGCGTCCGTCGTCGTAAACAATTTTTCAAATATCTTCTTCACAACTTAACCAATTAGAACCAAACGTAGTATGAATGTTCCTTAAGGTTTGGGAATTTTGATCCGTTGAAGAACATGGCTGCCATTACAGAAAAAAAACGAACATAGGGGTCAGACATAAGTTAAACACATACTTGTATATCTCCAAAACCGTTAGGTGTAGTCAAATTCAGGCACATGTAAAAATATACTGCATGATGAAATCTATCTGTGGTCAAATTTTTGTGTTAATCTGTAAAGCCATGTTGGATTTCATGCCCTTTTTCAACATTTTTCGCTATTTTTGGTGTTTCTTTCAAAAATCTTTTCTAATAAGAACCAAACTTGGTGTGAATTTTCCTGGAGTGTTATGCATAGAAATGATGTAGGATTTCGGATCCGTTACTAAAAATACAAGATAGGGGTCAGACAGACGTTTCTCACATATATTTCAAAAACCTTAGCCAAATTCTGACAGAGTAAAATGTACAACACGGTGAGATCTATCAGTCATCTAATCGTCATGTAAATCCGTTAAACCATGTAAAAATTGGAGTTATTGCCCTTTTTCGCATTTTTTCGCTGTTTTTAATGTTATTTCATTTTAAAATCCTCTCCTCTGATACATGTACCAGACCAGTTAGAACCAGATTTGGTATTAATTTTCCTTAGGGCATTCTTCATAGAACTAAGGTGCCGATTTTTTTATATCTTATCTCATGATTGTCGTTGTTAAAAATAAAACATGGGGACATACACAAGTTTTTTTGCGCATATATCTCCAAATTTTGTCTTCGGAAGGAGGCTGTTCTTGTTCATTATTTCCTTTACACACACTGATTACAAATGCTATGAATTCAGTTAAATCCAAATCATCGGTTTTTAAAGAAGACAACACTAAGCACAGAATAAATCAATGCATTCAATGTTAAACATAATATGAAAAGAGATATGGTTTAATGACATTCACCCATCCTTTGTCTACTGGCAGTCATAGTTTGTTCAAATGCAATGCTGTGTATTTTAGAAGAGAATATTTTGGTCTATTTCATTTTTACTGATTTACAGGGGGAATATTTTATCGACAGACAGACAAGTATACTTTACCTTTGGCCAGCTTTCTCTAAAGGATTCTTCTCCAGCAATGATTATATCTATGGTTCAGTGATTGATACCTGTATACAGTAAGTATATGTATACGTAAACCTCTACTCGGGGAGCGTATTTCACCGACAGACGGACAGACATGAAACCTCGCCCAAATGATTGATACCTATGCATATACACAGTAGATAATTGCAATGTATGTTTACGTTAAACTGGGCTGATTCAGATTGCAGTACAAATTTTAACTGCGAATATTATTCAGACTGTGGAGATAACTGATAAAAACATTGAAAATATAACCCGATGAAATAATCATTGAATACATGAATCATGATATACAAAACAATATCTACTTAATGAAAGCATATACTTGTAAAGCGCAATATACTGTGACAATGAAAGTTTTGTTGTAATAAGAGGTCACTAGTCATACCTGGATAGAATACAATTATATCCATAAGTGCGATGTGTTATCATGTTCTTGCTAAATGTATATTTTTGTGTTTTCATGTCCATATTACGTATTTTGTCCAGGCTTACGAGATGTACATGCAATGTTGTGTTCGAAAATTTTATTTTGGAGGCCTGCAGACATTTTGGTATTCAAGCTCAAGATGCCGTTAACATTACTATTAATAGTATGGAAATTCGTAATACAGGTACATGTAGATTCTGGAATATAGTTTTTTAGACTACCGCCTTAATATAGGATGCATCTATTACTTTAGATTCTCTTTCAATATTTTAGACCCATTTTTCTTATATTGTTTGTTTGTTTGTTGGGGCTTAACGTCCGAGCAGCAATATTTCAACTATATTCAGACGATGAACATGAAATTGATGATAAAATGAACATGAAATGATGATGAAATGAAAAAGGGATGGGACACAAGGACAATGGGGTCGACAAATTTTGATTGCCACTGGCAATAGCGAGAGGTGGGTAGGGTCGGGCAATTTAGCCTCCTGTGGCGGAGCCCTATGGTTCCTACTCCGGGAGAATACCACAGTAGGGTTCTTTAACGTGCACGGAACGTGGCATCTTTCCCAACACGGTGCACCACTATGGTTTGCGGTCAGGTTTTCCGTATTATAGCCAGACAACCTCAGCATGTAACACGCCAGGGGTACCCCATTCCACCACCTGGGGCACACCTCCCAGTTGCTCTGTGGTCGAATTGATAATACAATTTTGCAATTATACTACTAAAGTAGGAAACTTAGTTAACAAATTATTAGAAGACATTCCACGTTGGTTTGATAGAATTTATTTTGATTTCGATCTCCCTGTGTATTTGGTTTCAATCCTGCAATTTAGAGGTTACTCCTATGAAACACGTGTACCGGAATTTTGTAATTTTTCTCTGGGTGGTACTTTGTATTTTGATCTGCAACGTTGATTTTATTTAGGATGCCTTAAAATATGCGCTGAAAATTCGAAATCTAACGAATTTGTACATGGATCAAAAATGTATTTTCAATCGTTTTCTTTCCAGGGTCATACAATATCTATTGTAGAAAAGACTGTAGAAACTTTGCTGTAACCAAGAGTTATCTTCATGATGGCGACGGTGGTATAACTCTTCAAGGTAAACATTATAACTACATAAAACGGATGCTCTGACTTGCTGTTCGTTCGTCCGTCCCCAGCTCTTATTCATAACTCCTCTGAACAGCAAAATTGAATTTGATGAAAGAGCAATCAAGGGAACTAAGGTTCTAGTGGAAATCAAAAGAATGTAACCCAGGAACAAAGACCAAACATGGAAAACAGACATACAAAACAAAGAACATTTAGTAATGAAACTTTCGTATATTGTGTACTTTCTATTTATTTCCACCTGAATGATTTTAAGAGATTTTCTATATGGCTTCTGGAGAAGAGTAAGGAGAGTATCACGTACATGTAATGGTCTTTGCTCACATTTTTTTCAGTCTTTCTAAAATCATGATAAATTTTTTTTGTAACCAATACATTTTGGAAAGCCCGTGAGACACCTCTCAAGTGTAATCATTTTTTTTACATTTCCTTCTTCATAAATGACAAATCTGATATATACAATTCACTAGTTATTTCATTTGAATGGGAGTGATATACTATTTGCAGGAGGTGATCGACCGACTCTTATGTCATCCCATAATGTCATATTTGACAACGAAATTTCCTTCTTTAGTCGTGTGACGTCATCAGATGCTAACGCTATCACATTAGACGGTGTTGGTGGGCAGATTCAGCACAATATTATATATAGAGGACAATATACTGCTATACGGTGGACAGTAAGGAAACTAAACCCTTTTTGGGGCTTTAAAAACAGGATTTCAGTTCACAAGGTTCAAAGTATATTTAAACTGGAGTAAGAAAATTTTTTAATTGTCCGTTTCAGATAGTTTCTGCGATTCTTCCGGATTCGGTTTAGACATTTTTCAGTGAAAAATAAATATTGTAATGTGCAATACAAAATGAAAACATATATTTTGAAATTATGATATGCTGCTTGTTTCAATAAAATTAGGAGGGGAGGATTGTCATGCAGTACCCATAATGCATATGAAATGAAACAAAACATGATAAAATCAATCACTTATGAGATTAGTCTGTCAAATATTTGAGGAACTAAATGTTATAATACTAATATCATTTGGTATCCTTGCAGGGAAACAACCACAAGATACAGTACAATAATGTGTTTGAGATATGTATGAACTCCAGTGACTGTGGTGCCATACATTCTGGGAGAGACTGGACTGCAGTAAGTTTCTAACATTTTATATTCATAGTATGTATAGTTCACCAAAGTAAAATGAAAGAAAAATGTAATTTAATTATCAGTCCAATTTCGCTTATGTCTAATACAAAATTTAACTAAATTAGTTTAGTATTTCTCTATGGTGATCTTGCGTGCTCTTTTCGATTTCGGCTGGTTGATTGCTATATTCTCTCAAGAATTGTGCCTATTGAGAAGGTTCGGCTGGTTGATTGCTATATTCTCTCATGAATTGTTCCTATTGAGAAGGTTCGGCTTGTTGATTGCTATATTCTCTCATGAATTGTTCCTATTGAGAAGGTTCGGCTTGTTGATTGCTATATTCTCTCATGAATTGTTCCTATTGAGAAGGTTCGGCTTGTTGATTGCTATATTCTCTCATGAGTTGTTCCTATTGAGAAGGTTTTAAACTTCCAGCAATTGCACTTTATTCATACATGTCATGATTAGAGACAAAAAATTACGTCATGACTCCTTTATCAGATGGCCGGTTTAGGAGTTAATTACATCGTTGAGTTTAATTGAAATTTTGCTGATTGTATACGTCGCACTAGAAACAAATTTTGATAAAATATTTTGTTCTTTTGTTTGAAGGTTAAGTATGTTAACTTTTGTATTTCTTACTAAGAGAGGAACGGTAATTCGTTACAACCATATCCATCATAATCTCCAGTATTACTACGGGGCAGATGTCCGAGGGGTGATGTTAGATGACCAATATTCTAGTGTGTTAGTGGAGAAAAACGTCTTCTATGACGTAAGTTTGTTAAATATGATTATTGCTATTTTGTTTAAAATCCCTTTGATCTTGCTATACGATACTTTTCCAGCTCATGCCAGTCGAGTGAGAATGAAAGTTATTGCTAGTTTCTATGACCTCGCATGACATACAAGCAACAGCGTAGAAATATTTGACGACCCAAAATGACCGTCTCTTTGTTTACTGCGTATGAAATAATGGCTAAGTTTTGGCAATATTGTTTATTCTACAATGGAAAATGATTAAATACAGTAACTTACTCGATTACAATGAATATATCTCAAAATTATTCCACAAACTTTAAACGCGACCTTCATAGTTAACCGATTTGTTTTTTTTCAAATGTGTATCACAGCTGCACAACAAACGTGACATCACGTAGCACGTCGCCGAGAAATAGTATCGAAAGGAAATTTTGCAGCCTTATAAAACTTACATATTTTGGTCAGGACTATTGAAAATAAAAGAAAACAGCGATAAACAGATTATAAAATATTTTTTCAACTCGCGGCAAAGTCGCTCGACGAGATGAGCATGAGATATTCCCTCTCGTTGAAAAAATATTAAATAATCTAATATTATCACATTATAAGTAACCATGTCTATACAGCAAATTTGAAATAAAAAACACAACACAACAAGTAATTATCAGTTGCTTTTGGATTTTGAACTAGCTTTAAGAAAAAAACGAGTACTCTTTCGAGACAAATTTAAAGCTTGTTGTCTTTTATTCTATTTGCGCTTGTATTCAGTATCAATCTCAAGAGTTCAATCCGAACTCAACCGATCTTTATAGTAAGTTTTATTGTTGTATTTTCTCATTACTGTCCCAAGTTTAAGGGGGTTGAGCATTCACAAATATGTTTAACCGCGCCGCATACGTTGTGTTCCTGTGCTAAGCCAGGGAACTCTATAATCCATTGGTTGTTTTTTTATGTTCATTGTTGTTCGTTTATATTTACGTTTTTTTTCTGTAAATTAGTTTGAGTTTCGTTTTTTATTGATATTTTTACTTCATTTATTTTGAGGTCTTTTACATCTTGCTTTATGGTATGGGTTTTGCCCATCATTGAAGACCGTGTGGTGACCTGTAGAAGTTTAATTGTTTGGTTTTGGAAGTTGATTGTCTCATTGACAATTATACCACATCTTCTATTTTTATAAGGTTAACAATGTCATCACTGTATCAATTTGAAAAAAAAATCCATGTTGCAGTTTGTTATACTTTCGTTTTGTTTTCATATGTTTAGTTGTTAATAATTTCTTCTTGGCATTGTCTTTCTTTTTTCTTAATTATAAATTGCTTGTTTTAGCCCTTTAAATGTATTAATAGTCCTTCATAAATAGCTGTACAATACAGCAGTACGACAGTCCAGTTATTAGAACGTGCATTATATGGTTCAATATCAAATAAATCGTGTTTGTGCATGACAACCATAAAGCCTATATTTATTTCAGAATGCTGGACATCTGAACATTGGTGGAGGGAGAGACAACATAGTACGAAACAATGTCTTCTTCAATTCAACAAAATTTTCCATCCAAGTGGATGCCAGAGGCTCAGCTCATAGAAACGATCGATCATTAATGAACATTTTAAATGTAAGACCAAAATATGTATAATGATTAAATCAGTTTAAATTGTTTCCTGAGAAGATCTGTTACATATACAATGTACATTTGTTTTACGTGTACAAAAACTACAGTTTTTAGTAGGAATTTCCTATCGGGCTTATAAGTTGGAATTGAGTTTGCAGGCGTCATTTACAGAAACAGTAAGAACGGGTTAAATATGATATTAATTTGTTCTCACATGTTGCAACGGGAATAAAATGCATTTACTTGGTGGATATTTTTTTGCAATTGTGTGGTAGACTTATTGCATATTCTAGATAGAGTGAAAAAAGTAAAATAGTCGAGCTGCCATATTGTTCGAGGATTATAAATTAACCAAATGGTTTAAAACAAATGTTGGACCTGTTTGTGATAATTGAACCAAAGCTTGACCATAATTAAAATAATAGTAAATAAGCCTATTATGTTGATTTGTTTTAATGTACCTTCATATTTTACAGCGTTTACCGTACAAAAATAAACTCTGGGCTTCAAAATTTCCTAAACTTGTGAATATCTTAAATGAACACCCAGAAGAACCAAAAGGTATGTACATATCATTGTGTTATATTTACAAAAGACACAATCATTCCTAACAAGAATTCAAGACAAACAAGATGATTGTTAATTACACTAACAAGGTCATGAAAAATACTTAAAAAGTCTTCTTTTGCCTTTGTTTTATTTTAAAAAGAAGTCAGGAAATTTATTTTATTTTTTTCACTTAAAAATTGTGACTTTCGTATTGCTGTATTTTCATAGCATTAGTTGAGCATGTGTTTTTTTATAAACTTCAAATCACCCCAATTAAAGCAAAGTTTTATAAACTATTTCAAACGTCTACAGCAACAATTTGCACTTGATTTTAGATACTCATTAAAGAAAAAGGTGCTTTAAGGGCTCTATAATCGACCTAAAATGAACTGAAAATAAACTGTGAAAAGTGTTAATTACGAATTTGGAGACTTGAACCCATAACAACCAAGAGACTTCCTAAAATTTTCGTAATAATAGACCTGTTTGATGTTCACGACAATTCAGATATTCAGTTCACTTGGCACTTTTTTCTCTTTCTTGTAATATTCCTGGCAATGAACTTGTGTCCTCAACCTAAGGAACAACTTCATATTTAGTGGAAACTTTCATAATTTCATGGTTTCATATGTAAAAATATACAAACGTTTCTTGAGTGTGGACTCAGTTTTCTTCACGTAAATTATTCCCAGTGACAGTAAGTGCTTAAGCCGCAAAACATTTGTTTTCCGAATATTTATTTATTATACTGTCTTTTAAATCATTTCATTTTATTACAACAAAGCTTGTATTTTCGGTCCATATTCACATCCTAATGCCCCTACACCTTTGTTAGATTAACAGGCTATTTTTTTCAATATCAATACAGGGAACCAAATTTACAACAACATATTCTACAACTCTGGTTCTCAGTATGTTGTCAAATGGGATCCACATAAACCAGAATGGTTCGACGTGCATACAAACATTATTGTATGTATAATTCTTATTTCCCAATACAACTTGACCGTAGGAGGACAACTAGCTCGTCCATCTGTATCATTGAAACGATTTTTTTTTCGTTCAAACTTGAATGACAATAATCGTGTAGGTAGCCATGCCTTGATTTGCTGTTCATTTCCATTAAATTTCTCCCCAACTGTATCCAATTACTACACATATCATTCAATATTATACTTTTTTGTACGTGATGCTACATTGTATGTCTAAACGGTAGTCAGTCATTTGTATTGCACAATATAATTTTTCTGTTTTACTTAAGTGACGAATTAACCAGATATGCAACTGGAGGGAACCCATTGTTTGGTCATAATGCAAATATTTTTGTTATTTTTATATGATCTGACATGAGTTAAAATTCTGATGTCAGACCATTTAAACCAGTTAAATTACCTATGCTCTTACACAGTAAACTTTACCTTACCTCCTCAACAAAACACAGTCCCGAACAGAATGTTGACCTTAGGTGAAGTGTTAACCAAGTATTTATTGCATTATGAAAACGGAATTACTGAATTATGTAAGTTCTGTTTTGAAGGCAAATACGACAAAAGATTTTTTCTACCCGAAACTTCCTTTTGCCGACTTCAGACCAAGATGTCACTTGTCATCATTTGTCAAAAGTAATAACTTTAATGTACCGATTCTACCGAGTCAAATTGGGCCACGATATCATGTTGGACCTCTATTTGTAAGTAAGTATTTTCAGAATATACAGTCACGTGTCTCGTGGTATTCAATTGATGCAGCATTGGTTTACAGTTGTTATAGCAACAGAAAAAAAACTCGCTCAGCTATAAAGTGTAGTTTTCAAAGGAGTAAAATCTACTTTTTATATTTAATAATTAGTTTGGATATTATTAAGGTCCTAAATTATCGCACGTCATATTTCAATCTAAGAATTTAAGAGGAATTAAATTGTACCTTGTCATTTTTATGTTTCCTAAAGCCAAGTTATGTAGTTTGAGGCAGAACATTTAAAATTTTGATATCGAAAAGGGTATTATACATTGGCGTAGTGTACAATACAGAACCGAATAACTTACATTTCAAGCATTGGTGCTTGTTTTAATTGTAAACACTTCTCATATATTTCCATTTATGATTAAAAACTAATTTTCTGATTTGCAAAAGTAACATGAAAACAAAACAAATATGAAAAATAAACAAATATGCAGTAAATTTATTTACTTTTATAGCTCCAAAACCATCGTGGCTTATTGGTGGGAATAATGAAAAGCAGCCAGCTCCAGACATTTGCTAATAAACAATTTTCAAGTATATTTAATCAATATTAGCTTAATATTATTTTACGTGTAAAAAAGCATTCAATTTGAAAGGACAAAAATGAAAAAAAAAAACATACCTTAATACCTTAAAGAAAGAAAAAAACGCTCTGAATAAGTAATTGAAGTTGAATTAGAACAATGACTCAGGAGTCCTTCCGTAATTACATAAAAGCACCAGGATATATAATTGTATTCCATAACAAATATTCAACTTGTTGGGGCGTTATCACATATCAATGCTACTCAACAGTGATAGTTGAAGGTTTCAAGTATTGGCAAAACAGATGAACACGAAGCAATGCAAGACAAAAAAAAAAACGAACAAACAAAACAAAACAAAACATTACCATAATCAACATATCAATGACCTTCAAATTTGCTAAAATAATGACAGTATCGCTCAATAGACGTCATTAAACAACTGTAAACGTTTCAGATTTTGTATCCCTGGTGGTAATTAAGAAACAATGTTAATCTGTGGGAGTTTTAACTCCCCATCACAACTTGACGGAATAAAACTGTAACGTCTTTATCTAACAGTCGTCCGTCTTAGTAACTGTGGCCACAAGTTTAAAACCGCTTCCCGTAATAATTTGCGTTGACAGGACTTATTGATATATATCAATATACATATTGCTTCGCCATTATTACCCGACAAACTTTGAGGACGTTATTGGACTTTTTTTTCACATGTATAAATCAGAATTGACGTACTTGGCGCATATGTTTAAAACTGTTTTTCTTATTCCTTTATAACTAGTAGGATATATTGAAATAAATTATAAAGTTGCATACCTTACTTTCTGCATTCTGACATCTCCGAGACGTGCGAACTGTCAATTCCTCTTCAATGGCAATAGACTATATACCTCTTCATTATTTACTAGTAAGACCTTTAATCCTATACAATGTGAATTGAGAAGTAAAACAAAGAAGACTTCCAACTAAAATTAATAAATTTAAATGAATATAAACGTACCAATATTGCCTGGAAACAAAGACCATACATAGAAAACAGACACACACAACAAAGAACATAAAATAACCAAAATAATACAAAGTAACAGAAGTAAATGAGCAACTCTGACTCTACTAATAACTGAGAGCATGGACCTGGTGCAATGGTAGGACAACCAGAACCCTGACATATTTATTTGTATGTGTAGATACACAGAGGTATTTTTAAACACCAGAAAATTTGATTTAATTGGATTTGGCATAGAAGAAAACGATTACAAAACAAATAAAACAACAACAACACAGCAACGACAGTGATTCCATGCTAATATCACCCTTTAAACGCCATTAAACAACTTAGAACGATGCACATGTTTGTTTGTTTTGTAATATTTAATTGCATTGTTATTTGAAAATTTTTAATTCCCCATCGAAATGCGACTATGTGAAATATCAATTGTCTATATCCGTCCATCTGTCACAGTAGCTCTAGTGTCGCAACTCTATTACAGCGTGTTCGACTACTTCCATATTTGGTAGTACTTATTGATACAAGTGTTCACATTGTTACGCCATTTCGATTCGACAAATTTTTAAGCAGTTCTTGGATTTTTCAATATTTCTAAATCGAAGAGGACCCTTTCTACGCACATCATTTGAATATTTGTCGTATTCCTTCAATATGTAGTAGAATTTAAGATGGTAGTTTGCAAATAAAGTCGCTAATTAAATTCAATTTTTATTTGTCAGACTTCTCTCATTTTTCATCATGATTAACATTGGGGATTCTTCTCCTCTGATTTATTCTTCTATTTTCAATGTAGTAGGATGTATTGTATTATTTAGTGTAAATTTGTGTACTGTGACAATGTTTTACACAGTTAAAAGAAATGTTTAGGTATCTCAATAAAAGAACACTTGGGTGCATATCCTCTACAACCGTATCCTGTATAATAATATGCATTCATATATGAAGACATGCAAAATCTGCCGCCATTTGGGTCATTAGATTTTGTTAGTCATGTGATATTGGCGCATTCTAATGTTTTTACATTTTTACTTTCTTTCTTTCGGAACTGCGTTACAATTTACTTCTTTAGGATTTATTCATATACATATACATACTTTTTTTTGTCATTGTGTATTTATAAATTCATCACTTAATAGAACACGGAGGACATCTTGGAGGATTGATTGATAGATTGTGGTTTAAAGTCCCAGATATTTCATGCGTTTTAGATCGAGAACGTTTGTATCGAACAGATCATGCTTTGTTATAGTTCGATACAGTAAAGTGCATCTTATTGTACCAGCTCACAGAAGCAACCCTCCGCAGTTAAGCATGTCACCCACCTCTAAAATATTAGTCTTATCAGTGCTTGGTGGAGAAACATTACTACGAGATCGATATTAAAGTCTTATTATAAGCGTTATTATTATTGCATCTGTATGGTAGTTAACGATTGTAAGGTTGAATATCGAAAATCGAACATTTACCCCTATACTTATTAACAACTCTTTAAGTTTTTGATCTGGTATACAATCAGTAACTTTTGAAACAAAATACCAGTGTAACAAACAATTTTGTGATATTCTTCACCTTGGCTTCAAGAAAACAAAGGTAACGGTCAGTGAAAGCTGAAAAACGGTAACTAGGTGCGATCGTAACGTCAAAATGGCGCGATATTGATCATTATCGTTGCTGCAGTGGTCGTCATGAGCTTCATAGATGTTATAATCCAACGAGAACCAATTTATTTCTTTTCAATCACATTTGTTTTTCGTAATGTAGTTATGTTACGTTGGTATAGTGTTTCGACATTAAATATTTTTTTCAAGAAAAGTTATTATTGACGGAGAATCGTCGATTGATTGATTGATTGATTGATTGTTGGGTTTTAACGCCCGAGCAGCAATATTTCAGCTATATTCAGGCGGTGAACATGAAATGGATGATAAAATGAACATGAAATGATGATGATGATGAAATGGAAAAAAAGGATGGGACACAAGGATAATAGGGTTGACAAATTATGATTGCCACTAGAAAAAGGGACGGATGGGTAGGGTCGGGCAATGTAGCCTCCTGTGGTGGAACGAAAAGCTTCCTACTATCGAATACCACAGCAGAGTTCTTTAACGTGCGAGGAACGTGGCATCTTTCCCAACACGGTGCACCACTATGGTTTGCGGTTAGGTTTTCCATATTATAGCCTGACAACCCCAGCATGTAGCACGCATGTCGACATACATGTATTGTGATATCACGAGTAAGCGTATTAGTCTGTCCAATATGAACTTTATAAATAGTAATTTAATAATGTGATACTGAGAACTACTGAATCACATGGCAAGGGGTTCTAGTCTTTGCGATTTTCTGAATAAACAAAATAGACTATAGAAGTAGTTTCCTATGTGTTGTTATTTGTTCTACTTCATATATTATTACTATCCTACAAGCCGATGTTGTTACAGGCAATGTGTATATTAATGTACTGTGATAAATTAACTTCTTGTCTGCAACAGAATACGCATTCAAAACTTTGAACTATTCGTATTGACCTTATAAATTATCTTATCTTCATTACAAATACTTATGTATTCGTGATTTCAAAATGGCTTGGCGAGTTTTGTTAGTATTTGGTTTTACATTTCTAGTTTCTGCAGAAACACAGCAGGATGTATTTCGTAGACTAGGTAACAGTATCTTTCAATACAAAAATATCAGCGAAATGGTTTCAATGTTTAACAAAGCGATAAAACAACCATAGCATAAAAGAAGAAGGAAAATTCAGAGGCATTAAGTAGCACTCCAGCTAAGAATCATGCAAAATGTGATTCATGGGTAAAAAGCCTACATATATTTATGTTTGATATTTTGTTTGAATTGCCATAGTAAACAACAATTTTCATTCAGTTTTTCATATAACTCGTGTTCTTAGGAGATAAAAATTATATAGAATGCACTGTAGATTTTAAAATTAAGGGAGATCAATCTGTAAATTACACTACAATAGAATATATTGGATTTTCAATGTTGATTATCTCCTAAGAGCAGGCAGATTTGAATGAATTATTACACATATCATAGTATAGACCCATAAAACAACTTAATTACAAAAATAAAAATATATAGCCTTTTTTGGGGTGTATCACATTTTTCAGAATTGGCATGATTTTTACAGAGACAGCTACTTAAAAGACAAGTGTATGGCCAAAATGTGAAAACAGGAAACACGTGTTTATATGTTAATAGCAGGCACAGTTATGATAATCTGAATAGGTTGTTTCAGTTATGAAAATCGATAGGTTTTTACATAGTATTTCCATATCGCCCTTGATATGGTCATGTCTGTATCATCACTATAAGTTATACCCAGACAAAACTTAAATGTTTCACAGTTTTAAGAATTCATTACTTCCCGTGTCAAAATATAACAAGAATAGGTATGGTGAATCTGTCAAAGAGACAACAACCCCATCTAGATGAAAACGTCAGCCCAAGGCCGGCAACCATTGGTCTTCAATGAACGACAAGGAAACCTTCACACCAGATAGTATACAGCAACAGGACCCAAAACATCATAATATACAGGAACAGCGAATGATTTGCCCCTGTATACTTAAGTAACATAAAAATAAACTAAAGGGGAATGCTCACAATTTGAAAAATAAACAATATAACAGTAAATATTTATTTTTTATTCTTATTTTTGAAATTTTCACATAATATTAGAATTATTGCATTTAGCAAAATGTACACAGGGTAACAATATGTCAAACTGCCGAAATTTTGTGGTTGTTTAACTTGTTTTGAGAAGCCGAGGAAAATAATGTACTTTCAGTCATCAAAAATGGTAAGAATTCCGGAAAAACCCTGTATCTTACCAATCTTACAGCTAATTGGATTAGTTTTCTATTTTTTTTATTTAAGGTTTTTTAAACAGCTTTATACAAATAATTCAAATACATCAATTATATAGCTTTTCATCGAATTTGGTCATTTCCCAAGAAAAAAATAAGTCTAAGCAGTCCGATTACTGAACCTCATTTTGGTTCAGTTTGTATTACTGATTAATTTTTTTTTTTCATAAGCTTTTTTAATACGTGAAATAAAAATATTTCTGGAGATGGGGAGACAGGGGGACCCAACTTTTATCCGTTACTCCTCATACACAAATTAATGGAATTCAATGAAACTTTCAAAAATCATGATACTATGCTCCTGTTGTGCATCTTTTCTATATTGATTAGGATCAAAATCTCATATTTTAGTATGCCTGACCAGTTGAAATTGAAGCATTCAAATTATTGGCTAAAGTAAAATAAGAAAGAATAAACCCACTTCAACTTTTATCAGCATGTAACTTTTGAATTTCGTATTGATTTAGATCAAAATCTCAAAAAAGGTGAACAATGGGAACATGTAATAAAGATTTTGAGGAAGTTTCGTTCAATTCCATACAGTGGTGTAGGAGGTTCAACGGGGAAAGAGAAAGGAGTATTTATGGCGTTCAAGGAAATTAGAGTAGTTAGTACTTGCTCTACGGAAGCGAATCAATTGTGAAATATATACACCATATGCAGGAGATGAAGGTATATTGTTGCACAGATAAGGAAAAAATATGATATTAAAATTAAAATGAGATTTCACTAGAAGTTACAACTACTCGTCGAATGACACAAATCTCATTTGTGACCATTTTAAAATGACAGAAATTTCAAATTATCATATACTGAACACTGCTGATCAGAATTTTATGAACCTCGATATATATTCAACACAAATATCAAATGAACGTACCTAAAATTCACGTATCTCTGCTGTCGTTTTTACAATTAGCAGCCAACATGGTCGACAACTCACAACATATTCATATGTAGGTACTTTAAACCGTATGGATCAATAATACGCTTACAAGTTGACGATTTGAACTTTTTTGTCTCTCATTTTCAAAATAGTCAGCTCTGCTGTATAGAAATCAGCACTGACTAGTTCAGTTAAAATATATCAGTATTTTTTGGTTTCTTGGTCAAAATTATGTAGTTTAATTGACAATATATATATTTCAATTAATAACGTATGCGAATGGGAGGCGACTTCTACACATTTCAGAAACATAGATTGTAATAAAAGGATTTGCTTTTATGAAGTTTTATACCTTACACAGATACAAAATACATAAAAATATTAAAAGATTAATATTATAACGAGAATAGTTATGGTGTATATTTCAAAAAGATAACAACCCCACCGGGGGCTGAAAATTTCAACCCAAAGCCACCCATTGGTCGTGGAAATCTTTATATCACAGGGCAATTGGCCTCAAAATATTATACACAGGTACAGCGAAAGATTTCCCAATGTATAATCAAGTAACATAAAAGAATTAAGAACGGGTCAAAACGAAACAAGATATCCATAGGCCAGAAATTCCTGAACTGGGACAGGCGCGAAAAATGCGTGATCACAATCCTCCCCCTTTAAAATCTGGCCACTGTGGAAAACGTATTCCACAATTAAACACACCTAAAAACCAGTTCAAAAAGGTCTGAGTCCCTTGTTACAACGGAAATATAGAAACTGAATATAAATTACACAAATGTACAAACTTAGGTCTACCATCAGTTAACTGATATGCCAGCTCCAAGCCAGTTCAAACCTATAAAAAATTATGTCCCCATCGTATATAAAATCAATGCAAATTATTACTCCTTCCCATGCAGGTTTGCGAATCGCGGTACATCAAAGGTCATGCAATAAGGACACAACCCATATCATACCGAAATCTGCTTTTAAAATCTACTGAACCACCTCTATCTGTAATAGATAGTCTTCCCTTTTTCACCGAATGGCTCACTGTTCTGGATTTTCATCCGGTGTGCTTGGGTTTTTTTGTATGTAACATTTCATTTCTATTGTGTTTTACGATTTGTCAATTTAAAACGTCTAGCTCGTATAGTACGTTACAATTAAGACAGTTCAAAGTATCTTTAATGGGTATATCACCATCGATATAGCCAAGTATGCAATATTACAGTGTTGTAAATGACATCCATTATTATAGTTACGATAACGTAACCCTGTGTCCTATACTCTCCCAACATCGGCACGATTCTATCTCATTGCTCATAATGGCGCAACATTGCTTCCGAATGCGAACAAATAGGTGACGTAAACTACTATAAACATTTAGTACAACGTATATTAACCATAAATATATTATATTTTCTTGCACCAGTTGTTTCTATTCAAGTTCCAACTGCATTTTGTTCTCTTTGCGTTCATTTAAACCTTTACTTCATGCAGAATAATTTTACTTCAGAATAATAATATTGGACAATATCTTAATATTGTTGCTAGCCAAATATAAATCAACATGATTTTAAAGTTCAGTCCGAGGTTATACATTTCAGACAACATATAAATAGAAAAAATGAAACATCCTGTCTTTTTTGCTTATTTTACAGATTTTATTCAATTTTGATTGATTATTTGTGTGATGTTATTTTGTTCAGTGTTAAAAGAAATATAATTATTATATGACCTACGTTTAAAATTGTACTTCTTTTAAAACAAATGATCATTACTTGTAGCGCAATTAGAAAATAAAAGTGGACTCGATTGAGGCTAAAAACTCACATCTTACATCAACGGTCGAAAGTCTTCAAAATACAATTGCTGACCTTAAAGAAATTTTAGCAGAAACTACTAATGGAAATAAGAAAACAGCTGGTAACATAAAGCGACTACTAACAAATGGTAAACTTAAAAATAAATGAAATACTGTCTATTTTTTTTTCATTACATTTATCATAACATTGCACTTTGAAATTGTATATAGTAAATATTTTTTTAAGTCCATGTAAGAAGCAAAATAAATTATAATTCGCAGTTTTTAGTGGAGTCCGTTTGTTTGTTTGTTTGTTGGTGTTTAACGTCCGAGCAGCAGTATTTCAGCTATAGTCAGACGATGAATATGAATTTGATGATAAAATGAACATGAAATGATGAAATGAAAAAGGGATGGGACACAAGGACAATGGGGTCGAAAAATTTTGATTGCCACTGGAAATAGGGAGAGGTGGGTAGGGTCGGGCAATTTAGCCTCCTGTGGCGGAGCCCTATGGTTCCTACTCCGGGAGAATACCAAAGCAGGGTTCTTTAACGTGCGAGGAACGTGGAATCTTTCCCAACACGGTGCACCACTATGGTTTGCGGTCAGGTTTTCCGTATTATAGCCTGACAACCCCAGCATGTAACACGCCAGGGGTACCCCATTCCACCACCTGGGGCACACATCCCAGTTGCTCTGTGAGCAGAGCGCCCTAGCCCCCGGCTAGGGTTCTGAGCTCTATTTAGTCGCCTTTTACGACAAGCTTAGCGCTGCTGCAGGCCTATTCTTTTAACACCCGGACCTGCACGGGGATATTGGAGTCTGAGTTGCTCATTTACTTTTGTTACTTTGTATGTATGATTTTAGTTACTTATGTTCTTTGTTGTGTATGTCTGTTTTCCATGTCTGGTCTTTGTCCCTGGATTACATTATAACCTTGGTTCCCTTGATCACTCTTTCGAAATAAGCATGTCAAAAACCTACCAATCGGACAATACGCTTTAACTGAAGGAAATCTTATTTATTTGAAATGACCATTTCATTTGACCTCTGCCTGACTTGGAAGTGTTGGAAATTTTTCATTAGAAAGTAAAAACAAATAGTGGTTTGAGAGAGTTATATGTCCCCAAAATTATCATTTGCAGTGCATTTAAGCTCATTAGACGAAATGGAAAACATGATCTCTATTCCTTTTTTTTTCGGTGGTATAAATAGTCAGGTCAAAGTGGTAGATTAATTCATATCATTTCTTGGTCACTTCATGATTCTTACACCTTATCCGTAGGTTTCTCTAAATGATTAGAGCAACACACAAAAAGTTAGAAAACATGGTACTATAAATTCTGAAAATGACACGAGGTTGCCTACCTACGGAATATGCTATTTCATATCGCATTGACAACTCTGCTTCCAAAACATCCAGCGACCTACATGCAGCACTCATCCTTAAAGAGAATTGCTCTTAAAGCACGATATAAAGGTCAATGCAACTTCTTACGGAATGGCCCCGTGCAGGTCCGGGTGTCAAAAGAATAGGCCAGCAGTAGCGCTAAGCTTGTCGTAAAAGGCGACTAAATAGTGCTCAGAAACCTAGCCGGGGGCTAGGCGCTCTGCTCACAGAGCAACTGGGATGTGTGCCCCAGGTGGTGGAATGGGGTACCCCTGGCATGTTACATGCTGGGGTTGTCAGGCTATAATACGGAAAACCTGACCGCAAACCATAGTGGTGCACCGTGTTGGGAAAGATGCCACGTTCCTCGCACGTTAAAGAACCCTGCTGTGGTATTCGGTAGGAGTAGGAACCACTGCGCTCCGCCACAGGAGGCTAAATTGCCCGACCCTACCCACCTCTCCCTATTTCCAGTGGCAATCAAAATTTTTCGACCCCATTGTCCTTGTGTCCCATCCCTTTTTCATTTCATCATCATTTCATGTTCATTGTATCATCCAATTCATGCTCATCGTCTGAATGTAGCTGAAATATTGCTGCTCGGACGTTAAACCCCAACAATCAATCAATCAATCAATCAATCTTACGGAATGATTCATTCAATCGGAAGTTTATAACAATACACAAAGACATCCAAGTTCGAATATGTATCTCGTATTAATTATGCAGATCTTTTAGTCTTTGCACGAATATTTTACCGCATCCTTCACTAAATTGTAATACTCGACATTAATTATTTGCAAATATATTTTTCTTCGATAGGGAACTTTAGTTCACAGACGACTTCGGTAGCATTTGCAGCATGTCTGACGCATACCATAGACTCTCTTGGGTCTCATCAACTTATTGAATATGATAACGTTATCACAAATGTAGGGAATGCGTATGACGTGAGACATGGACATTTCGTATCGCCATTAAAAGGAATATATCTAATAACTGTGACGGCTTATGGTTGGAGTACTGCGTCTTATACTCTTGCATTAGACTTAGTCCTGAACGGTGAAGGGAAGGCAACACTTTTCGCTGATGGCAGACAACACGAAGAGGACATAACAACTATATCATGGCCTTTTGTATTAGAAGCAGGAGATATGATGTGGGTAAGGAACCATGCCGGCTACGAAGGAAAACACATGATGGGATCTCCTATTTGGAACATGAATTCGTTTTCAGGTGTTCTTATTCAAGCATTGTAAAATGAAGCTTCGATTCCATAAATTTGACAGCGACGTGGTAGTTTCCGTTTATTAATTAAAAAATGTCGGCGAAACGCAAATGCTAAATTCTGATCTTTAAGATCAAGAACAAGTTTAATGGACTACTAAATTTTTCGTTTGTCTACCGCGGACTTAACTTTTTATGAGCAACTCAGCGGGTGTTTCTAGAAAAGCAGAGGACGCTTACCCTACCGGTGCACCTGGTCCATGCTCCCAGTTTTTAGTGGAGTCAGAGTTGCTCATTTGCTTTTGTTACTTTGTTTGTATGATTTTAGTTACTTTATGTTCTTTGTTGTGTATGTCTGTTTTCCATGTCTTGTCTTTGTCCCTGGATTACATTCTTTTGATTACCGCTATAACCTTGTTCCCTTGATTACTCTTTGAAAAGTATTAATTTCCAAGACAGATAGTAATACCATGCCGACACCTAACTAATGTTGAAGTGATTTTTATAGAAAAAGACCATGGAAGGCAAATATCCAACATCTATATTGAATATAAAAAAAATACTTTCGTGCCATACATGATATATTATGACATACCTCACATTATTGTAGTTGTTGAATATGCTGTTGTTATACTTTTCATGAAAACTGACGGTTTCGTTTGAATTAACTATTAACGGGTCTTTCGGACACAACCGAGATACAACCCAAATCAATGTTCTTTACAAAATTTCTAAAAAACATGACTTATCAAAGGCAAATATGTTTAAAAAGATTTATTTTTCTACTTTTTTTCAATAAGTCAACATTAACAATGTATAATCTACCTTTGAATTGCACTATATATAGACTACATATTTCTGAAAAGTGGCATATATAAAACACAACATATATACAATGAAATTGTTCGTATCAACTACGACACCACTTTTGGAGCCATCGCTGTCATCTCCGCCGGAAATGTCACATGATTTTACAGTCTTCCAATCGCATATGCCGTCTTCATCACGTGAACAATAGCCTCGCTCCAATAAACATGTGGCATTACTAGATAACTCACACAAATTTATTGTTTCGGTTCCATTAGTGTCCTCTTCAGTTAGTTGGAAATCTACAACCTGTACCAATAAAATGAAAACATTACAAATTAAAAATCCTCGACCATCGGATACAATAATATATTGCGCAAACTTTTACCAAAGCTATGGTGAAGACAACATCGTTGGGTATATGTGCTTGTTTTGACTATCTTTTTTTCCCTTTTGTTTAAGCTTTAAAATGATTAAATGAAGACATGTTACGCTAACGAAAATGAAACTACATTTTTCACTTAAAAAGGAAAAAAGGACTATTTAAATCTCCTTTATTGAATAAAGTATTACTTTTAGAAGGACACATGCAAAAATTAAGAAAGTATCTGAACATTGTATGAATTATTAAAAACAAAGAAACACAATGAAGTCACACAATGCACGTATACAATATTCATTGACATACATCCACACAATTCTCTGACACGCGGTTACCTTTAACGTTGCACAGGGAGTATATCTTACCTGACAGCTACAGTTATAGTAGTGCGTTATGTGTTCAACATCTCCCTGCAGGGGAACTTCATAATTCACAAGCACTGGTAGGTATGTTCCATTCTGTTTGTTGGCTATTTTGTCATTTGAAAACAAAAATAGTCACAGTATATGCATTGTTATTTTAAAACATGTACATGTATTATAAGATTACACGTACTCTAAACTATCGTACAAGTATTAGCTTTGAAAATTCTAAAAAGGATATCGAGAGCTTCGCTGTGTCATATATATTTAGTTGGTACAATAGTGTCGTTCGGAAATCTTTCATTATTTTCCGCGAATGTTTAGTTTCTAACTACTCATTTATTAAAAAAAAACCAATTTCTTATGACAATTCTATGTACAGACTTCTTTAAAAGACTATAAAAACGATATACAAAAGTTCAACATTTCTATTTAGATAATAAATACTGCCGTTGGCTAAAAGCATCTTTTTTTCAAACACTTGCTATGTATAGGTCACACAGTGTCCACGTCAATTAACCGAGACAAGACAAACTGTGTGTTTGTTTGTTTGTTTGTTGGGGTTTAACGTCCAAGCAGCAATATTTCAGCTATATTCAGACGATGAACATGAAATGGATGATAAAATGAACATGAAATGAAAAAAAAAAGGATAGGACACAAGGACAATAGGGTCGACAAATTTTGATTGCCACTGGAAAAAGGGGGGATGGGTAAGGTCGGGCAATTTAGCCTCCTGTGGCGGAGCGCAAAGGTTCCTACTCCTATCGAACACCACAGCAGGGTTCTTTAACGTGCGAGGAACGTGGCATCTTTCCCAACACGGTGCACCACTATGGTTTGCGGTCAGGTTTTCCGTATTATAGCCTGACAACCCCAGCATGTAACACGCCAGGGGTACCCCATTCCACCACCTGGGGCACACATCCCAGTTGCTCTGTGGGCAGAGCGCCTAGCCCCCGGCTAGTTTCTGAGCACTATTTACTCGCCTTATACGACAAGCTTAACGCTGCTGCAGGCCTATTCTTTTAACACCCGGACCTGCACGGGGCACAAACTGTGTGTATTTCTATTTTAAGATCGTGCGTCGTATTATTTAAGAATTAATTTTGCACTACGAACTTTTTTAACATGAATGCATTTCAAGGAGTCCAGTCATGATCATTTATTCAACTGAAAAGTTTTCTCAGCTACCTGATTAATGTTATTTTACACCATATGAAATCGTCTGCTTAAGAATATTTAATCTATCAAATGTGAAATTTTTGTAACAGTCTGGGAAGTTGGCTTTTTTTTTAAATTTACACATTCTATCCTTTTTCACAAGGGACTGACATACACATTTTGAGTTTGTCTTTTTTTTTTTTTTAGAATCGGACCTGAATTGTTGAATCGTTTCTGTCCCGACATTTGGTATTCGGCAATTGACCAATTAAATGCCATGTTATGAATCACTATAAAAGGAGTCGCAGCTTCTGATAGAAAGAGAGTAATCAAGGGAACCAAGTTTATAGTGGTAATCAAAAGAATGTAATCCAGGGACAAAGACCTGACAAGGAAAACAGACATACACAACAAAGAACATAAAGTAACTAAAATTGTACATACGAAGTAACAAAAGCAAAAGAGCAACTCGGATTCCACAAAAAAAAAAAAAACTGGCAAGTTCGTAATTTCATTTATTCAAAATGGCGTGTATATCACAAGGCATTAAATGTTTCGCTTTTGGAAGCGAAGCAAAAGGTACGAAAACACTTCAAATAAATACAGTACATACGGAAATTTTTGTGGCGTTTTTCGCTGAGATGTGTAAACGCAAATACAATGTTATCGAGAATATTTTCTATAGAATAGACAACAAGATAACTGATTAACCATTGTGAATGGGGAATTGCCACGAAAATACATTGATAGGATAATCTCCAAAGAAAATGACAATGCAAAACTTCTTAGTTTATAGTGAACGAACAAACAAGTAAACGATCAAAGGAATGAACGAATCTTGACAACTTCGATTGTATAAATTTCGCTAAACATCTGAGGAATATGCAGCGAGCAGTTATTTAATAGATTGAGTGATCAACATAACAACTCAGTGCAATTTAGCATTCTTAAATATGATACAAATGAATATTCATAAATATAACCTACCAAATATAAGATACTTCTTGTTAAGCAATATCCTCTGGCTGGTATTCTCACAATGGGATGGTACAATGATTTGACCAGTAAAAGTCCTGAAAAACTCTCTTCCATTCTGCAAAGGATATGTATTTCAATTATTGAATTGATCATTATAATTTTCAAATGTAATTTAGTCTAACTTGAACTGATTTTTCTAATTAAATCAGAGATGACGACATTCTGTGAAAAAAATGTATTTCGTCAGATCCATTTTTTCTGGTTTTCCTATAAGGATAAATCCACGACTTTGAGTTATCCACAAAATACAAACTACCCGCTGAACAATTAGGGGCTACAGAAACACAAATCCACGTATTACAATACCGTGATACCCAATTTCCGGTTTTTGCCTTATTATCGCCATTTGTTATCTATTGATTTGTTTGGCTATTAGTTGGGTAGTTTTTTTTTTTTTTTTTGCTTTTAATTATCTTGAGTATCTTAGCATGTGTTTACATTTATAAGTACTAAACAAAACGAATTGTAAATTCGTTTAAGTAACTCTGCCATGTTTATATTTGAGCATTTTTTCCCTTTTAAATTTTGATTTCATACAAATTTAGTCTAAATAACGTCGTTGGAATAGGTATTTATCTATAATGGACTTTAAACGGAGTCAATACGTTATTTAAGGACCCATCGTTATATTCAAACGGGTCCATATATAACGTATTGACTGAGAACAAATCTGATTTTTTTATATTCAGATCTAAAAAGTGCATTTTGGAAATGATACTGCATTTTGTGTATTCGAAATTACATGGGATTCGGCATGTTATTCAAGTTTCATTCAAATCGGTGCACTTTGGAATGTTGGCGTGAAAATCGGTCACCATGGCAACGGCAACTTTCGCATCGTCCAGAAATCTAAAAGTTTGCACTCGGCTTGTCAAATTCATCCTAAAACCCAAGTTCCATCCGAAACGGAACATTTTGAAATTAGGTGGGTAAATCGGTTGGCATTGCAACGGGCAAAAATCCTTTTCTGTTAAAAGAAATATTGTTAAGCATGTTAAACTCTATACCACTGTACTAAATTTCAAGCTCCTAGTCACCTCGGTTGTCGAGATATTGGAAAGGTTTGCTTCCAAGTCTATTTTTTTTAAATATAGCGTCAATAAAAATAACAATAGCGTTTATTTAAGGAATGACTGTCATATTTTTTTGGTCTATAAAAAATAACACCAATAACGTAGTGTACACGAAATAACCTTCAAATAGACCGAAAAATCCTTATAATTTTATTTTAGTATCAAATCATTCTAAAAGTATTTTATCCATGCAATCAGAAAGCGTGTTACTTATGAAAATTAAATTGTAAGTATAAATAAAACATGGCTTATCCTTTGAATCACGTGGCCCTGATAACCAATGAAAATAGAAGAATGCCACACGTGTAATATTAAGTTATATAGACCATCGTGACCATTGCGTCTTGGTTGATCTGAAGGTAATGCTTGTGTACGAGTACAGTACATCTCACGCCCCTTGTTTTAGACAGATCCTTGCCCCCTAAAGGCGAGACTGTCTGAAACGGGGCCCTGTGGTACATTTATATCTACATTACTTCATCTTGAATGTAAAAAAGTTTAAAATGACAAAAATATTAAATTTCTGGGTTAAATGCTAGCTTATGAATATGGACCGGTTGGTCGCCCCAAAGAAGTTTATATTTAGTATATATACATGTACCTTGAAAGTATGTATAATATCAACGTTGTATGTTCTATCACTTTTGTTGTTATTTTGGTCATCTGTTATATTTTCCGGTGGACTCTTGTAGAACCAACTCTTTACAACGGCTTCGAATACTGAAATATAAGGAATATTTGCAATAAATAGTAGAAAATTGACAAGTGTCGCTATGAGAGTTTAGTATTTTCTTTCTTGCATGACAGCATGCTCGCCTCGAGTGCGGAAGGTCATGTGTTGATCCTCAACGATTTTATAATTAGCAGTCACTGCTTTCCCGCCAAGCAAGCGGATTGAGTGCTACGATTTGTTGGTTCAGAATCAGAATAAAGTGTCAGAATGGGGTGGCATGTCCTCTGCATTGTATGAGCTAGCATTATAAACATCCGGCTCAGCCTGTCGGACTAGTATAAAACAGGGTCTATTCGATTGATCAATGATTCTCTTCCTGAAATGCTTGAAGTATCTACCGTATGACGTAAAACAAAAACCAATCAATAAATCATAAGTCGTGTACTTTTTAATGCCGTCTTTAGCTTTCTTCTTTTTAAACATTTTTAAGAAAAATTTTCTGTCTCCCTTTCGAGATCATACAATGTCATTTTTCATCGTATGTATTATGGGGGATTGTTAACAAGTTCTGTTCATATATCTTAAAATAAAGGTAGTCGACACAGTAAAAGTTGTTCTTTTTACTTATAATTCTCTACATTGCATTCAGGAAATAACATATGGCACGCAATTTCAATTTTTGATAGTTTTTTTTCATTTTTTAACGGCACTAAGTTATCAGAATTTGGCCTATCGTGAAACAGAATTGCGATCAGGTGATTTGTGTTTTCATGGAAAAGCGTCGTTAAGGTCAAAGGGTAAAAAGCGGAAATAAACCAACTGTGTCGGAATAAATTAATTGAATTTCGGTCTCATACAGCTATAGAATACAATATAATATGTATTAATCGAAGGTCCTATAGCATATATAACATTTATATACATTTATAATAATCCGACAGTTATAAGGGAGTAATCAAGGGAACCAAGGTTATAGCGGTAATCAAAAGAATGTAAACCAGGGACAAAGACCAGACATGGAAAACAGACATACACAACAAAGAACATAAAGTAACTAAAAACATACATACAAAGTAACAAAAATAAATGAGCAACTCGGACTCCACTAAAAACTGGGAGCATGGACCAGGTGCACCGATAGGGTAAGCGTCCTCTGCTTTTCTAGAAACACCCGCCGATTTCCTCATAAAAAGTCCTGGGTAGACAAACGAGGAAAGGAAAACTATGACCCGTTGAATAAATCAGTTTTCATGGTGCTGATGGATACACCATAATAAATTAAACATAACAGAGACAAGAGCATAATATATATGTATAATGGCAAAGTACTACTTGATGAACTTCAATACAGTATAAAAGTATATACTGAAAAACTGGATTTTTTTTTAATTTCATCAACTTTCGGTAATTGTCCTACTAAATATAGTCTCGTGTCAAAAATATTTGACAAAATACAAGAATAGCAATAAATCTTAAATGAAACAAATTAAAATTTATTGTTAAATTGTTAATGATTATGTGGATTTGCTAATCTTTCGTGTGTAAACCATACTACAAAAAAGTTGTATTAATACATGCATATACGTAAACGCCACATTCAATTTATTGCTTACCATAATCGGAATTACAAAAGAAATTCTGACGATGAATATAATTGGTTGAACATCCAACTACAAACACAAATGTACTTTCCAAACATAACAAAAACAAGAAAGAAATAATGGCGTATTTCATTTTCACAATATACAAATTCCGATCTTATAAACTCATTTTGTACTTAAGGTGTATTACGGTACATGTTAAGGTGTACAATTTGCCCGGAAATAATTTAAGCATCGTCGGTCATTTATTTTCTACGTCTTAATAGTAAACCTATCCTAGTCCCCGGGATACGACATTTCACCAATGCGTCACCTGCACTCCTACATCATGTACATTTCAATCTGATGGCAAATAAATGTATATGAATCGGAGGGGGTTAGTAAAATGACGCCTTTGTTTAGAGAATACAGAAACTTCGTGCACTGAGCTTGAAATAAGGTTGAATTATCTTTCTTATGATATTTTGCTGGTAATTGGCGATGGACAGATAGGATACCTACTCCAGAAGTGCTGGAGGTTGTCTGGCAAGTTATTTTCTGACTTGGTGCCATCCTAAGGTGCCATCCTAACCTCTAGCATCTGACAGGTTGAAACCTATCGCAAATATAATAATAAGCAAACATGTGTTTTAAAACATTTTAAGTCTTTTATTTACGTTTAACCCATCGGAAGTCAAGCGATAAAAATCTCAAGTTTTTGTTAAATACCTAGAAAACATTTGTAATAAAGACAGTTACCAAAGTGTCCAGCCATTTAGAATTACGTTACTATTTTACGAAATACAATATACTTTTGACAAAACGAACTTAAAGTTAGTAATGGCAATTCGTTGGTTATTTTAATATTTTCGTTTCAGTAATTTTGTTAACCGGGTGCACCCACTAAAAATGCTGAAAACCACATGTAAAGTTCTTGTTTATAAACTGCACATTTTTGTACAGTACATTTATCGTTTATTGCAGAACCCAAATTGAAAGACCGTTTGATATTAAAAGGGCGGGGTGCTTGAAATATTTGATCGGATCAAACTATTTACTTTTACCACGTTACATGTAAAAATATCAGTTTTGCGAATATATCGAATCAAATTATTTTTTTCATATATGTAGAAGTATAATGTTCGGATCAGAATGGTTTCAAAGGATCAAAATATCCTTATCTGCAACCTTCATGATCATATTTAAAACTTTTCCACTCCCCTTATAAAATTATATGGTCTTCCCCTTACTATCCGTTTCGTTGAACTTAATTTTTTTTAATATCAACTTTTCATATAACCTTTTTCATGTAGAATTACTCGCTTTTTGATATGCATTTTGTACATGTGTTCTCCTATACACCCATGGGCATATTTCCACAAGTGCATTAACATGTATATCATATGTGCTAAACCAAAAATTATTTTCTGGTGAGTTATGCAGTTTAGAGTTGAATCTTACCCTTTATCTATGGTGTAGTATGCTTATAATATAATATGTCTTTTTCACCACTACACATAGTTATCATTTTTTTATTACTAAATGCACATCAGGCTTATGGTTTTGTTCTGTTTCCTTGTCCCCCAAAATAAAAAAAAAACAAAAGGATGTACATTTAGATATTATTATTTAAATGTACCGCGCCTTGTTTAAATATGACCAGAATAGGTATGGTGTCTATGTCAAAGAGATAACAACACCACCGGGATGAAAATGTCAGCCTAAGGCCACCCATTGGTCTTCAATGAACGACGAAGAAATCCTCATACAACAGGGTAGGCTGTAGCTGGTCCAAAAACATCACTATAAAGCCTATCACAATTTATCAACATCTTTATCGTTGAGTTGTTTTGTTATCTCACCGTCAAAATAGATCTTTTTTCGTTTTCGATAACGCTCGTTAAGTTTGTTGACCAACTTAGATTTATACGTGTAAGATTTTCAATATAAAGTTAAGCTACAATAAATCATTGAAAACCCACATACTTGTATTTCTTTACCGGTATTTGAACGGGAATATAAAGAGATATAAGGTAAGCGAATATTCACCCTGACCTGCAACTAAATATGTAAAAAAAAAATGAAGATTTTGAACGAATTCCTTTTATATGGTGTAGAACGTGAATTTTTACATTGGCATTAGATGGAAACAAAACATCAAATAACATAACAAAGGAATTAGGACTTGAAAATGTGGACTTAAGGTGTCTTCAATTTTAATGTTGCGTTTGCATATTATGATTATACAAGTTTCATTCACATGGGTCAGATTTATTTTCAGTACTTACCTTTTAGAGCCTATCAAATATGTATCATATGTACACTTCTTGTACACGTCTGATACATTTTAACCTGCCCGCTTTTCTATTGGTCATTACATATATATATACTTACCACTATCAGATGGACTTTCTCGATCTACATGCAATCACCCAGTACATGTATAGATGGCTGCGTACTGACCTAACGATAGTGGTAGCAAAAGGAAAAAACTAATATGGTGAAATTTAACATGTGTGTTTTCCTTCCATGTTTGATCTTTGTCACTGGATTGCTTTCTTTTTATTTCCGCTAGAACCTTGGTTCCCTTGATTACTCTTAAACAAATGCACAAGCATATAAACTAAAAACAAAATAGTAGGTACTCTATTAGTTCTTTTAGTAATCTCCACATGACAATATCAGAACAAACGTAATATAACGACATAGAGACACATAAATGACCAACAGTGGACAATCAGTATGCTGTTTCGCAGAATCTTAAAATTAAAAAAGCTACACGATGTACATGTACATTGAACATTACAGGTACAATGTCTGATTCAAAGATGAATGGCCGAATAAAAGTGACATTTACCGTAATTCTTTTATTACTGTTCAGTGGAATGCTAGGAATTATTGCATGGCAGGTAGAAGAACATCGCAGTAGTAAGACACAGCCGAACAACTACCAATCTAGTGCCGAGCTCACACTAGGGGCAATGAAACTTAACAAAGACAATATGTCTGTCAGAATCGTTGATTCGAAATCAACGTCAAACCGACTAACAGGGAAGCTGTTTGTTAACCGAAGTGTCAACACTACGGGAACAGACTGTGGTAGCGATTCGACCAAAATTTGCATGAACTGGGCTAATGATCGCAATGTTCAAATCACATACAAGGCGTTCGGAACTGTCGATTGCTATTTCTTCGAGTGGATAACGCTTCGTTGTGAGAGTCAGGTTCTGATGGATTGCTTCGATTTAGCAGGAGCACACTGGTATGGCGGCTATGAAGACTGGAATCAGTATTGGCCCTTGGAGCAAACCTCGATGAATACAAATGCATTTTTGGCCAATGATTCATATCAGAAATTGTTAGGTGGTGTTCAAGAGCGGTATTTTATTAATACCCAAGGGATAGGGTTCAATGTAAGTGACGATGTTCCTCTTTTTCTAAGCATCAACAAAAGTTCAGATGGCAAAATGTGCTTCACGGCAAAGTACGATAAATATCCGTATACCAATACGCACAGGTCTCCTCCTAAACTAATGTACAAGATATGTACGGCAGATAACGTACGGCAAATACATGACTTTATGTCAGCATCTCTCCCGAACCCCTCCGATATTCCCGACAAAGATCTCTTCCGGTACCCTATCTGGTCAACTTGGGCACAGTATCATAAAGATATAAATCAATCAACTGTATTGGAATTTGCGTACAATATCTTGAAGTATAAATTCGGACATTCGCAGTTGGAGATTGATGACGACTGGACTCCTAAGTATGGAGACATGGACTTTACAGCAAAGAAGTTCGAAAATGCTAGTGACATGATAAAACAACTGAATAAAATGGGTTTCCGAGTAACCATTTGGGTGCACCCTTTCTTCAACATAGATTCGCAAGCTTTCCTAGAGGCTGGTGTATTGGGTTTCTTGGTCCGACAGTATGATTCCTTGCTTCCTGCTTTGGTTTCATGGTGGGATGGCAATGCAGCTGGAATTCTAGACGTTTCGAATGAAAATGCAACAACATGGTATTTGAATAAGTTGCGGAATCTACGCACTACTTACAATATAAGTTCTTTTAAATTTGATGCTGGTGAATGCAATTGGCTTCCAAACATCTTTGCAAATCCGTTTGACTCTCCAAACTTTTATCCAACAAAATGGGCAGAATTAGCTTACAATGCTGACAAAAACGTACGACATCAAGAAGTGCGAGTAGGCGTGAACACGCAGAATCTTCCGATATTTGTGCGCATGCTTGATAAGGACTCAAATTGGGATTACCGGAATGGACTTAAAACGCTGATTAACACGGCTCTTACATTCGGAATTCTTGGGTATCCGTTTATCTTACCGGATATGATAGGTGGAAATGCGTACGAAGGACATATCCCGGAACGAGAATTATTCATTCGGTGGTTAGAAGCGACGGCTCTACTTCCGTCGATGCAGTTTTCCATCGTCCCTTGGCAGTATGACGAAGAGGTTATAAACATATCAATAAAATTTACCAAGATGCACGAGAAGTATAGTGATTTAATAATTGAACTTGCACAAGAGTCGGTCCGTACAGGAGCACCCATAATTCGTCCGATTTGGTGGGTAGCCCCGGATGATGAAGAGGCGCAAGTGATAGATTCCGAATTCTTATTGGGAAACAACATTTTAGTTGCTCCAGTATTACAGAAGAATGCCCGATCTAGAAATATCTATTTACCTGCAGGGCGATGGAATAGTACGACGAATGGAACCATTTTCGATGGACCAATATTGGTTCAAAATTTTCCTGCAGCTTTGGACGAACTACCTGTCTTTGAACGTGTGACGGCAAATTGATTTTAAAAAATCTGTTAATATAACTTGAACATGTTCGCTATTAACTTTTTAATTTTTTAAATCTTAAAGTTTCTGAACTTTAACGTGTTGTATCTTATATCCACATTTTCTTCTTACATGAATATTTAAGTTATTTGATAAGTCTTTTTCGTTGCTTTGTGACATCATATCTGTTTAAACGAAAAATGGGTTTAGTGAGTATTTTAAGTTATTTTATTAAATCTGCAGACCAAAAATACCGTGCAAAGCCACGAAAACTTACAAATGTTTTATTTAAAGAGTTAAAAATGTTTAACATGCAGCATTTCTAAGGAAAAGAGCCACGTGAGCTATTCCAAATATGCGTCTGTCCTAATACACCATTTTATGAAACCATTAACTATTAAAGGCTTAAAAATATTGCCGTTTTTGCTATCTTAAAAATGTCAATACTTACATCAGCATTCCACGTTAGCCTTTCAAACAAATGTTTTCCTTCTGGAACCACCTTGTAGTTCACAAAGTTTGATCATCTGCATTATTTGGGTGTATACTCTTAATATGCTGATCCGGTATAACAAAAATGGCTGCCATGTTTATTTGTAGATCATAAAGGGTTTGAATCGATAATATCAAGGTATATAGAGAAAATATGGACTTCCTATCATTTGAAGAGCTTTCCATAGAGTCACGGCTATGTATAATAGAATTATACCTTATTAATCTTTATTATCAAAACTATTATCATTACTTTGCAGTTTCTTTAAAAGAGGGATCAAGGGAACCAAGATTCTAAAGAATGTAATCCAGGGACAAAGACCAGACATGGAAAACAGATATACACAACAAAGAACATAAAGTAACTAAAATTATACATACAAAGTAACAAAAGCAAATAAGAAACTCGGACTCCACTAAAAACTGGGAGCATATAAAAACATTATTATTGGAAATACAGTTACGAAATTATCCTATAATAGATAAGGCATACAAAAGTCCCTATGTGCCGAGGATGTAGGATCACTTCTTTTCAGTTAGGTCCCTTGATGGACGAAAAATTGTGTTTTACAGTATATTAGCCAATTATATCTTGATAAAAATAAATGACAGGAATATATACCATAGAACTGTAGCAAATAGGGAAAAGTTACGATGGCTGAAATAGTTTATTTTTTCCCGGAGGCTAAAGAAATGAGTTCCATGTGAGGGTTGTAGGCCTTCTAATTGCCCTTGTTAACATGACTTCGTCACATTAACCTATTTGTAACAGATTCTTGTTGTAGTTATTGACAGTTTTATATTGCTTGTTTTTCCTAAACCTTAAAAAATAGGAAAGTTAACTCTTATGTGACCTACATTATATGAAAACTCCGAAAAGGTTTTTTTTTCTCGTTTAATACCTATTTGACCAAATACTTCTGGGTGTTAAATATCTATCCAAAGTGGGTTTTTTTAAATCGTAAAATGGCAATTTGACTTCCTACTTCTGGTGTATTTTTTAAGACGTCTTCATCAAGGGGATATGTGAATGGAAAACATTTTCTTTTACTTTTTCGACTTTTGAATAGGAAAATTAAGATATATCTATTTCATTCCTTTTACTTTTATTTTGAAATGATTAGTATATCTACAGAAACTCATATAAAAATGGATCAAACTTAACGATAAACATGTGAAGTCCTTAATCTGAGACAAGTGTCAAACTCAACTACTGTACACCTCCTTCCAGTTACGCATGAATAGTCAATAATTCGTGTACATGCACGTCTTTCAGGGGAACCTTAAAAAACTATAATAAACTTCATTTTCAAATTTCAAAGATAGAAAAAAAGTCGATGAAAGATGTTTCTCTCAATGTTTTGTAAGGCGAATAAACCACAAAGGGTGGTCCCTGGTTGATTTCTTTTAGATGTTTCATTAGATGTTTGTACACTTCCAAATGTTTGTAATCATTTGTAAATGTTTAAAAGCAACAGTTATCAAATACAATCATATAATATTTCCACAGATAACGAAATAAAAGGTCCCAACAGAAAACAAATACGGAATCCATTAGCGTCATTTCTGTGTGTTACAGGTACACACATGATTAAGAGTCAGGCAAAAAATCCGTAATGTACTTCCATTGTGCCTTTCCTTGGTCAATCCGCCATGTTAGGATATGAAAGTACTGGTATTTACTTGTAATACATGCAACTATGACTTACAGATTGTGTATTACAATGATTATTGTCTACATGTAATAAATTGGGTATTCAAACAAAATTCAACCCTCAAAACTTTAGAATGTAAACAATGCACGGTATTAAAAAAATGTAAGCAAAAAAGCTTTGAAGAAAGGTGTTAAATCAAACTTCAGTTACATAAACTTTCTAAGTCAATATGATTTAAATTTGAAAGCTCGTTAAAACTGTGTCCGTTGCGGACCTACAGCCTCAGTAGATAATGTTAACAACAAAACACTAATCCAATGCATGACCCAGTCAGGTCCAAAATAAATCTGGCAAAATAAATATTACACCATCGGAGCTGCTGGTACCGCAATGGTCCTGTCTTGGTACAGGCATTTCGAACTAAATGGTAGGTTAAATCTAGGTTTTACAGCGCGCTAAACCTTCCTCTTCCATTGCCGCGTGAATATACCAGTGGTGATTAAAAACATCTGCATGCTATTGTTAAAATCGGCAAATCAGCGGTCACAAAGAGCAACTTACAAAAAACCAAACAAACAAACAAACAAAACAAGAAGAAACTGAGACCAAGGACTTATATCTAAAAATGAATTTTGTAAGAAACCTGTTAAGACACATTTCCTCATACCCCTGATTAAGGAGTCTTTTACGCAGATATTTATGGCGTTCAAGGAAATCAGAATTGTTAGTACTTGCTGTAGAGTAGGGAATCAATTGTGAAATATAAACAACATATGCAGGAGATGAAGCAATATTGCTGCACAGGTAAGTGAAATTTTTCGTAATAGAATTAAAGTTATACACTTCCACTTTGTTAATATGTATTAAATTGTCTAGTCATTGTAATGTCTCTGTTTCATGTAAAATATTGATATCTGTATGTACCCAATCATTTAAATCATCTGTGTTTTATATATAATATATGAGTCTACAGATGTAATTAGTTTATTAATAATTGAATATCTCGCATCTTGTACATGTCTCTTGTATCTAACAATGATCTTGAACCGAAATACAAAAAAAGAGCATCAAGTAAAAATATAGTTATGCATTCCTTCCTACCTTATAATTACAAGGCATAGTACTAAAGAAACGTGAATCGATCTTTTTTAACAGGTAACGACCGATGTCAAAAACATGCCAGTTGTTTTGAAACAAGCATGGCCGGCGATGCTACAGCGCTAATTAGTCTAAATGAGCGTGGAACATGGTATATGTTACAACAGGCTACTGATTAATGACCACTATATATTAGTGATGACTTGTCTAAATGCATGTATTGTACATCAGATTTGTTTCTTGTTATTCAATTTACAATGTAATAATTTGTGATTAGGAAATTGATAATCACCATTACATGTACGTACACATGCTTTCATTTTGGGGACTTTTTTTGGTGGTCGGATTTGAAGCTTTATCTAATATTGAATGACATTAAGTGTTGAAATACATGTAAGGACGTAAATGTATACAGAAACGTATTTATATAAGCGTCACTAACAATTTTGTATTTTTGTATTTGTTTGTTTGCGTTACTACGCAATGTTTTGCGTAATAATGCATATAAATTAGAAGTTAAGAAAGTTAGAGGCTAATATGCTTCCGTAAAAGGCTGCTTTTTTTAAAACTCAGGCTTCAGTAACAGATCTAGCGGAGTGGTCCATAGGCTGGATCCCCTTTTTGTTGACGATTTTGTGTATTTCATGGATAGTTGGAATTAATAATAGTAGCCTAATACCCCCTTTTTAAATTTCTAGATCGACACCCCGCTTTTAAAAAAAAATAGTTGATTCGCCCTGATTTTCTTTCAACGTCGATTGGTAGAATTTTGAACAATAATAGACTGAAAATTCCATAGCCTAAACCTTTTTATCTTCAATATATGCCGCGTATATGAGGTACAGGCAACATATGCCAATTTTAAAATCTGTTATATGACTTGGTATGGTTTCGATCTCCTTGTTCTCGAAGCAAGCAACCACTATTACCACATGTTAAAGAGGTTCAGTGCAAAGAAAAGTGCGAAAGTCGCTCTACCTCCTTTGTCCCTTTAAGTTATTATCCGAGAGAGATGTAAAGTTATGAAAATAACCTCGCCATCCCTGTTGGGAAATGAGGCCTCGGGAAAGTACAAAATCTAGACGGTAAAACTAGAACAAATCGTACTGGCGACACTGAGAAAAAGATCGAAGTGTGTGATCTGGGACCCGTGTAAAACAAAACTCATGTGAACTTATTATTTTCAGCGATTGATACTTAAAACCTCATTTCATGGGTTCCAAATTCTTAGCTTTATTTCCCTGTGTGTTTTCCTATGGTGATTAACCATGAAACGGTATAAGAGGCAACATTTTAATTCTATTGGTTTTAGTAGTGAACCTTCACTAACGTAAGAAAAAGAATTCTGTTTATTTTACGTGATTCTCTACAAACATCATGTACATTATTCCCTTGTATTCCGTCGATCTGTTAAGCTATTCAAATTTATGTTATTCTACATCTGACTATTAGAGGAAATGAGGCGAAAAATTTAGCGGAGACAAAAATGCTGTAGCGTGTAATTGAATAAGACATGTAAGCACGGAAGTTTTGGTATCAACAGCGATAGTTTAAGAACATTTATTTAATTGGTATCTCGCTATATGAACACCAGTTAAACAAAATTTATGGTTATTGCATTAATCCATGCATTGTTTGTAGTATATGTTGTTATATTGAATTCATAATTTAAAAAAACTTTTTTGTCGCGGTCCGTCCGGCCTTTAATTCTATTTACGCCTCTCCCCAACCCCAAATCCTGGATCCGCCATCAAACATTTTACAAATACAAATGCATAACTATTAATTGAAATAAATATACAATGTACAGTTTGTTTTCGCGTCATCCGGCTTGTTTGTGATTTTGGCTTGCGAAATTTCCAAGTGCACTTCCTAGCACTCAAACCGCTGTCATGGGAAGATGCTGTGTTCATCTTTCCGGTTTCTTTGACTCATTTCACTTACATGTATATAAAGCCTCTTTAAAAAATGGAATATATGTTTGAGTAAAGAAAACTAATGGGATTGATAAAAATACATTTGTGACAGTAATCAAAGCAATTAAAATGATTTTAAAAAGCGTCAGACTCTTTTTTTCTTCATTCAGATTGTTTCTTACTATAAAATGATTGTAAACGGGATTGCCGATTTGGCTAAATGGGAAAATCATAGCCGGATAAGAAAAGACAAAAGCGGGAAACTCATAACCAAATAAAAAAGGCACAAAGCGGAGACGCAGAATAACAGTTTTATGTTCATCAAATCTGTATTTACTGATTGGGATTTTTCTTTAATCCCTTGCATCATGCTGGTATGTTTTATTTTGTATAACTTAATTCGAAAGCACCTAAAAGTTTGCCAAACAAACTTCCAGCATTATCCGAAATATATTTGATATAACTCAATGTTATTTTGACTTTAGTGTGCAAACACATGCATCAGTTATAATAACAAACTCGTGAGCTATGCGACTGCCGTGCGGTCAAATTCCCTTTCTGTTGCAAAATTTTAGATAAGAAGAAAGCTTTTCTGAAGTATCCACTAATCCTTCGAATCTTTATTAATCTCTTATATACAACCGTCCTAATCGTTTCAAGAAGAAGTGAATTATGCAAAAACAATTTAAGTAACTAAATGACAAGTTTGAGGAATCGCGTAACGTTATGGCGATATTTGAGATTTTTTGTTGCGGAAGTAAGGATTCAAAAATCGCTCTACTTCTGTTATAGTATTTACCGACCATATGCTTTCCTTAACAAGATGATAAAACACGTGTTCATAGATATCCGACTGTCTGTACGCGAATGACTAATTACTTCTTTTTTTTTCAAATTTAGATGCCACCATTTTTATGTTAAGTGTCATTCTCATTAAAATCAATAACAGATAAAACACTGACAGGATCGAAACGTTTGATTGTATGATGAAGCTGTATACGATTTGATTTTATGGGGAAACTTGGGAGCTAGGAATAAAGTTGAAAAAGGCAGGAGAAGAAGTTTTTGTTGAAAATGTAAGATGAACATCATAGCAAAAAAGACAGGATTGAAATGTATTAACCCATTCATAGATTGAAATGCTATTTTACAAAGGACATCTATGGAAGACTGTAATATAATTGAAATTGAATATACTGAAAAGCCTAAGATCGTTTATCCAAGTCAATCGTAAATTAAAAGTCTAAAAATCATTCTTACAAAAATATAAGTAGAACGTTTAAGAAGATTGGTCGAGGTTTGATACAGCATGTGTCGAGGTTTGATACAGCAGGTGCTACAGATTTTAACATGTCGTGTTCATTATACATGTATCATTTATATCAACCATATTTCAAGTATACATGCAGTCTGTGAAGGGGTGCGATTTAAGGTATGCAATATAGGTCTAGGTGTGTGATATAGGGTATGTGATATACGTCTAGAAGTGTAATATACGGTATGCGATATAGGGTAGATGATATAGGGTTTAAACAGCACTTGTAATGCAATTAAAGGACAGACACACAAAAGTAGCTTTAGAAGAGAAATCAAATACAAAGTAATCTACCCCTGAAAACATTTCCACACAAACGACATAAGAAATGAACCATTCAAATCACCGACTAGAAGCACATAAGAATAGTATGATAGAATACTAGGACCATTATAAAGCAAATTCAACTTTGCAATGACTTCATTAAAAGATTTCGGTAGACCGTTTAATCCAGTAAGTTCGTATTCGAATTGCTTCAGTTGATATTTCATATATATCTGAAATGTGGCCTGTTTACGTGTCATCAAAATTCAAAATGTTAAAAAGAATCTAAATATGAGGGAACTATTTCTCTCCAAACTGAGCCATACTTATCGTGTACTTTTGTGTTACGTAATTTAAATTCAATTCCGTTACTGTACTTTTAAATTTAGAACAATGGTTAAGTGGAATGAAAACATTTGAACCATTGGTTGTCAAAACATTTCATATTTGTCCAGATGAAATATCGCGATGACTACTTAACTTGTCATTCCACAGTTATAAAAGTACAGGTATGCATAAATTGATTCATCGACCAGGTTCTTTTTAAAGCAGTGTATGATGTGGCTTGGCAAAGTAATACACTGTTGAACGTTTGGAGATTTTTGTCTTTTGAGAATTATTCCCGTAATACCTCAAAGAGGTTATCCCTATACATCAGTGGTACCGGTGTGTGTGTGTGTGTGTGAGAGAGAGAGAGAGACGTTGCATCAACAAAATTATTGTTTATTAATATATATCAAGAGACAATAGAAATCAGGATTTTAATTCATACCACAGACAAAATGAATATACTCTTAAGTTAAATTGTTCGTAGTTTACCATTTGGTGGATGACTATTTCATTGGCTATCATACCACATCTCCTACTCTAATATTAGTAAAACAATCACATTCATTATTTATAAAACAGTCACATGGTAAATGATGTCAAATTAAGAATGGTATATTCATAACTAAAAGATACAACACGCATCATATGAATCATCATGTGCTGATTATGAATAGTTCTAATATCGTAAAATAATTGTCATTAAAATATAACGAACATCACAAAACACAAATAAAACATGTATACTAAAGTACAGCTCCATTCAAAGGTGTTATAAGCTATACAGTTTAAACTGTATAGCTTATAACACCTTTGAATGATCCAAGCAAACTTAATTATTCGTTCATTAGATAAACAATTCAGAGGAGAATGTTTTATGTCTTCTGAAAGACATGATAGGCTCATGTTTATGTCAATATGCAATGACTCATTGGAGAGTTTACATTGGAGAGTTTACATAGGCTCAAATTAAAAACGATCAAATATTGTCATGAAATGGACACAATTAACTGTCTGAATTCATTATACTGTATTATTTCCGATTAAGAGTACGATTTTCTTGCTTAATGATGCCATGATTTCTTTATCAGTTCTTCTTGCTTTCGCGCATGGATTTATGGGTAGGGCGCTCTATTTAGTTATAGAACAGTATCAAATACCTCCCAGCTAAAACCCCATCAAATGTTCGTATTTGGTTCTGTATCTAATTTATCAGTGTTATCTCATATGTATCATTTGCAGAGAATATTTTTGTCAACCAAATTAATTTCAAATTGAAATATTTTTTTATATATATTTTGTTTGGAAAACCATTAAAAGTAAACCACTTTCCAAGACATGTTCCCTCATTTTTTGTACTTTTTGTAAACAAAGCAAAAAAATGTTATGTAGAGTATATGGCTTGTCCGTTGCTATACACGTGAAATAATCATAAATGATTGTATACGAAAAAAGCATAATGAGCATTTTATAATTATATCGATGAAAAAAATAAAAAAATAAATAAATTTTAATACCAGTATTTGATATCCCATTCAGAATACGTGTGGCCAAAACAATTTACAAAGAGCGCTGTTAACTGTTTATAATTATGTTCATACTAAATATTATTTCCGCAATTTATAATATTTTCATTACAAAGTCAAACACTTGTGCTAAAACACTAATAACACAATTCCGTTGATCGACAACAGTAAATAAATAACTGTATGTCAAACCTCTTAAAACACTGTTTTCAGAATTAAACTTTTAACCAATTTTCTGCCAAAATACAAAAAGGCTAAATTAGAAAGAAAAACACATTTTCAAATCTTAACTTCCGTCAGAAATTCATATCGTTCGGAACACCGTGGTTCATTGTTTTTATATTTCTGCAAATTATATACAAATATACTACCAAAGAAAACACAGAAAAGATGAAGATGATGTGTTTTGCTGTTCGTGCCCCCTCGGTAGTAATTTTGACACGCGGTGTGCTAATGAAATCAAGTCAAGTTTACTTTTCTGGTGAACGTGTCGGCTAGCAATAACCATGAAATTGAAAACAAACTCCACTCAAATAGCACACAATCTTGGCATAAATGATCTTAAGTGTTGATTTGACAGAAATATTAGACTGATTTCATTAGCATATTCCATGTTGTTAGAGTTGGTTAGAGCTAAAGTATAATTAGGAATCGGATCATAACTCGACGCAACCTTGTAAATGATGACACGTTTTCCAGAAACTGTCACAAGACGATGCAATCCCTGAGAAAACTAGCGGTTCGATATGCCCAGTTTGGTGAGAATAAAGTTCTAATCAAATTTGTTCTAATGTATAATAGTGTGGTGTCAATGTAACCTTTCACCAAAAATCCATTATTTATTTTGAACATTTTTATTACAAACACACATACATGTAGAAGTAAAGGAAAAGACAGTCAATCGTACTAATTAAAGTTTTTGTACAAAGAAAAAGTGTTCGAGCAATTACTAAAACATCTCATTGTTTATGATGTAGACTGAGATAATGAAGCAGAGAAAGCTGCGAACAAGTATCACCTGATAACACTATATAGTAATATGATTGTTACGAGCGAGAAGGTCTGAATGTTTGATGTCTAATTTAAAAAAAAAATATTGGCTTTATTCTTTGAATTACTCTTTTTATTTCAGAATAACCTAACACACACTTAAACGAGCCATAGTAAAATTAATATCCATTTTACAACAAAGGTGATACATGATCTTAAGGTGTAGATTTCTAATTTTATCAGATTGTTTCAGAAAAAAAAGGAGTCCAAATGAAGGAGTTGTACAGTCATATGTTTTGCTTTAATGTCTTCTACAAAGAATAAAAAAAAATAAAGTACCATTCTGTGTAATAATCACATCATATTTCTCAATTTGGTCTTTTTTGCCTCAAATACATTCAACACATCTAGAAAACAACTGAACAGCTATTTAAATTTATCCTGAAGCATTGGTGATGTAGATATTTTTTGACTGCTTATATAAGGAAAAAGTTCGGAAAATTTTCCCGCCATTTTTTCACAGTGCATTTCAACTAAATTTGACCTATCAATATCTTAAAAAGACAAACTTTTCAAACACTTTGACAGGAATTTCTTGTGGTTATAAGGTATAAATACTTGGATTATGCAATAAAATGTCTGTGTATTTTTTCTTTATGTGCCACACCATATACACATTTTGCCTGATTCTTAGACGGAGAAGTACTTAAATAAATCTGAAATTGTGCCTGTTTAGACATTATTTACATACAAAACATACAAAGTAACAAAGGCAAATGAGCAACTCGGACTCTACTAAAAACCTGGGAGCATGGACCAGGTGCACCGGTAGGGTAAGCGTGAAAACATGTTCTATTTATAACATATACCTACACTTTTACAATTGATAAGGAATATGTCCATGGATGGTGTCACATGACGGTGATAATATTATCTTGTTTTGAAAAATGAAATTTATACAGATTGCCGGCTTGAATTAAAATGACAAATAGAAAATGCGGAAAGGTAACATAATTATTTAAATACATTGTACTATGTAATTATATTTCTGTTTATCATGCACATTTTAAAAGAACATTATATAATGAGGAGTTCCGTATCATTTCTATTATATGCAATTTTTCATATATCCTTGACAAGGATTTCGTTTGAAGCAAAAGTATTATGTGTATTGCACATCATTAAGATGATATTAGTCAATTGTAGTTTCAAACAAAAATTCATTTAAAATATCTAAAGAGAAAATATATTGTATTATTATTTATTATTTGTAGAATTGTAAACACTAAAGAAAAAAATTATGTTGTTATTTTAGATGACTTTCGTTTACTCTCATTTCATTCAATTCGTCGTTTTTTCCATACAAAAAGGGTTAACGCACATCTTAATCACCAGTCTGTGTTCTCACCTTCATTGGGCGGGAAAATGTCTTCTAAAAATTTGGTAAGTATCTAAATATTCTATAGAAATGGTCAGCTACAATATATATTATATACTTATTGACTGGGTATGGGGAACAATAAACTTGCTATTTCAGTCATACCCAGTCTATAAGTATTTTATTATACCGAAAACATTACACATGTAATACATTTACTCCATATCCCTCCATTGGTCATAGTTGAATGATCATCTCAAAATGATAACCCAGAAGAACGTTTTGTTTTGTTTTTATTTTAATATTTTCAATTTAAATGTCACTGATATTTTCCCCTCATCATCTCAAAATGTTCAAAACCCAGAAAACCATGCATCTTTTGGCAATATTTTAATCTGACCTTTACACCAGTAATTAATAGGAGTTTGAATTTACAGAAAGTAGCCTTCAACATCAATTACATGGTGTCTTTAAGATAAAGAGCAGCAACAATGTACACATGTGAATATTGTCTCGCAAACATTCAATTTCATCTGTGTTAAAGTTAAATTTCGGGGTTTTCAATAATAGAGAGGGTGAAGTCCGAGCGTTCCGAATAAATATAAAACTTTTGTCCAATCCGGTGACGGAACTCAAAATCCGCGAAAGCAGTTGACATTGCCGGTCAATAGTCTGAAAAATATGGACTGCTCAAACACTGAAAAAGGAGAAAAATAGCAATTTTACTGTAGAAAATTTTGTATTGACATTTATATACTGAGGTATAATAGAAAGTACTATTTTTTATGATTGTTTAGTGAATGTAAGTATCATGCCATATATACAAACTCTTATTTTAAGTTCAAGTCCCGATTGAGTGTCAAAAATGTGCTATGTTTTCCATGCCTCCAAAACATATATACACCATGCAATTAGATTATATATACAGAGTGAAATCTATTCAACCGAACCCTGAACAATCCGAAAACCTGTCTAGACCATTTATCATTTAAGTGTCAGTCTTTGTAAGAATCAGGCAATGAATGAAACATGGTATGAAAAAAAAACCATCATTTGATAGTGTAATTTAACTATTTGCACAATCAGAATCCAGGAAAAAAAACAGGATTTGCAATATCATGTTGGTGCACTGAGATATACTTTCATTGAAAGCACTGTAAATGAACATTTAAATGGCAGGTAACTCTGCCAAAAACCTATTTTTTCTGACATTCGATTGAAAAATGTACGAGCAAAACCTATGATGCAGAGTTCAAACAAAGAAAGCATCGTTTAGTGAAGTTATATTTTCAGATCGCTGGGGTTTTGATATGTGTGTTTCTGATTTTTCTCATTTCGCCTCGTTCGTACAAAAACACTGAAAGTCTACATATTTTTAGCTAGAGTAAACCGAACATTTGTCGATCCAATATTAAAATTCCAAAGGGGTATGGTTTAGAAGGTTTCACTGTATATGTTTTAATGTGTGATTAAATATTAATCATGACAACCCTTCACGACCGTTTAAAAGAAGACACTTTGTAAAACATGTTTAAAGGTATACTAAGTTTTTGTATCTATGCGAAAATTCATGACTGACAAAACACTGCATGTTTTACGTAAATATTGAGCATGCTCATAACCAATACAAAAGTCATAAGTTCCACACCATTTCCGTTATATGCAATTATTCAAAATCTTCTGACAAGGTTTTCGTTTGAACCAGAATTATTATGTTTATTGCACATCATAAACCAAATATTTGTCAATTGCATTGTGTAATATATAGGTATTACTATAACCTTCGGTGCAAAGGAAAAAGAAATAAAAATGACAATTTATGCATTATTAGCATCGTTACACATTTGTTATAACTGAGAAATTGTTGTGTTCTTTCATCTATAATTGAATAAAATATTAAGTTTCTCGTTCTTTTTCATGTAAAGACGGATTATTATCAAATGTTCCTGTTTTAAATGAACGCAATTCAGGTTCGTTTTTTTTCCAAAACTTTTTTTTTCTTTTTGTTGCTAGTTTCCTTTTAAATGAATCTATTAAATGTATAGATACGAAATATGTATTACTCAAATGTCTGTTCGTTTGCTCCTAGATTGACTTGAGCTGAAAAGTGTCTTTTCTATTAGATACAGGGAGAGTACCTGTTGACAAGAAAAAACAGTCACAGACAGAACCAAAGACTAATTATAAATTACTAAAACTATATTAGACCTACATAGGTTTAAATGTTATATTCAGTATAAAAAAAAGTCGAATTTGAAAACATTTGATTGGATATTTATTTTTTTAAATAGTGCCAAGCAGTCTATTGTAAATGTTTTTTTTTATTAACTGTTCTGTTTTTCTTCATTTTATACACATCAAAATGTGTGTTAATTAAGATAGATATGTGGCATTTTACACATAGGACCAACAAATGACTCCGATACATGTAATGTTGAAATATCTAGTGCAATTAGGGGATCAAACATAATACACTATTGTGACCAACAAAGGTACTTTTTTACAATAGGTACTTTAAGTAAACGTAAGCAAAGAACAGTTACCTTACCGGTGTACCTGATCTATTACCTTTGTTTTATTATTAATGATCAATATGTTATTTTGTGTTTTGTCCACATAAGATCCAGACACTGCCTATGGTTAATGTGGTTCGTGGTGTAGAAAGAAAAGTGCTTTTTTTCAGTCTACATATACTGTACTTTATGTAACGATAGCCCTGTCTGTATTCAGATCTGTATAATTGAAAAAAAAAACCTACATTCATCTCCCTCTAAATTTAACCAATTCAACTATATTCACTAGTGATGAATAACTGATGCAATGTGCAAGTTTCATACACAATCTATATAATATTTATCTCAATATGTAACAAGCGAATGTGTATTGTGACTGTTTCTGAACTAGACTTAAAAGTGAATTTGGTGGGTTGTTGACATGGATAAATTACCTCCTGTCGTTTTATGCCTGTCCTTGTTACCTTGTTACTGCTTTTTAAAAAACATTTCCGATGAAATACTCTTAACCAACTTTTCATGCCAGAAGTAAAATTTCAAAAATAAATGGCCGAAAGAAATAAAGTACTTATATACAATATTAATGTAACAGAAAACATAATTGAGAGAGTGTTTACTTACTGATTCGCAATTAAAATGCAACTGCGAAAATAAGTTTTAAAAAACAGAGAAAATGAATTGATTAACGTTGCAACTTTGAATGTTTTTTTTTTAACTGAAACCTGTCTAAACCGAACATCTTTGATCTTTAAAATTGGTTTATTCCAGTTAAATACATATAAATTATACATTATAAATATACATGTAAAGATACTTTAAAAAATGTTTGTTTAGACAGGTTTAAGGATAATCTAGGGTTCAGTTTAGACAGCATTAACTGTACATCAGTGACAGGTAACAGCTGTCCAAATTTTGTGAAAAAAAAAAAAAAAAAATAGGTGCAAACTTAACTCATATAATTTCACATGTTGTGCAACTGAATCGACAAAGTGAATTTTGAGATAGACTCCACATAAATTAATTGGAATTGATTTTTCACATGTACTTCTTGTGATTTGTTTACACGTCAATCGCATGTATTTGAAGTTGAAGGCATATTAATTTTACGTGGATATTATTTTTTCGTTGTAAATTAGTAGAAATTTCTCAATAATCTACAGCGCAATATTGACATAAGGACATAACTAGTATAGTAACAGTGGTCAGCCTAATTAACATCAGAACAATCAGGTTCATTACATGCCGCATTTCAATAATGATCATCCATAGCATTTGAGAACTCGGCCGACTTCACCAAAAACATTTAAAATATAACATACTGATGCTAGATTTAGTTTTATCGTTTTTGCGCATGAACGGTTTGTAAAGTTACTTAATTTATACAAAATAAGCTGATTGAGGAAAAAATGTTATCTTCCGCGGAAACAAGTGCTGTAGGAAATATTTAATACAGTGTTCCGGATAAGTACGTTTACCCTAAACTGTACGTTATTTTATTAACTGCTTGGGGAGAATTTTCAATGTTTATTTCTACATGTCTTTCTTAGTTGATACATTATCACGAATAAACTACACCTAATACTTTGTACACATTTCTGCTTTATCACACATATTTGGGAAAATGTTTTGTATAATGTAAGACCAAATAACGTGTCGCTTTGTAATTCAAATCAGGTCCTAGAATGGTTTATATCTGTAACGTTTCTAGATAAAATTAGAAAATTGAGGTACTTAGGAAAGATAAAGATTTTTAAAAATTAACAAAATGCTAACAAGTATCATAACATCTTTTAGATGGTGTGAAGTTTATTCACTTCCTTTTTTAGCATTGGGTTAAGAACTAAAGGTAGCATTTAAAGTTAGTCATGTTTTTTTTATTATTATTATTATTATTTTTTTTTTACTTTTTCATGGTGAGAATAAAACCATTAGAACGCGACGCTTGAAGAGTGTAGGTTATATTGTGTATTGGTAAGTTCGTATATCGCACGCATGTTAGACTCTCGAAACAACTCAGAGAACTTTGAAAGGTGTGATAATTTTACCATATATTTGTATAGCAACTACGTATCCACTTAGTTTACAACTATCATGAAAGGTTTTCAGTAAAGATCAAACACAGCCATGGTTCTTGATTTCAAATGTTATACTAAGATTGGTCCTAATACATATTTAATACGGTCTTGTGATACATTACAGAATATATTTCAATAGCGTCATAGGCGGTGTTAGTCATCCTGAACAAATAATGTTAATTTGTAACCATTCTCCTTTTGTTAATTGCTGTGCCGGCCTTACGACGCATTCGACAAATTCATCCTAAAACATGCCTAAAGAAGTAATACCTGTATTAGGATAGCTTAGATAACACGGTCTCGTGTAGCTCTTTATTTTTACCAAGTATGTATTTTGTCTTTGTAATGTACATTGTAGCTTTCAACAGATTGCAGATGGACTACCAAACTTCAATAAGTACACCACTGATGAATAACACTTTAGTCGACACCAAACGAAAGTCATTTTCGATTGAAATAGCAATAATTATGTTCTTCATAGGTTCTCTTGGAAATATCATAGCATTTCTTTTCCTAATTTGTACACGGAAGAGACATAAATGGAGACAATTTTATTGTTTAGTTCTGATACTTGTCATATCAGACCTTGACGGAAGTGTATGTGTATTTCCAGTCATCATTCACAGTGCAACTTCTCACAATACGTTTTGTGTTTCTTGCTGGACTTTGTGAATACACGCCATTTGTTTTGGCGTTTTCATGTTTGTCGTCTGCACTGAGCATATGCTCAATGTCGGTAGATAGATTTCTTGCCATCGTTTTTCCTATCTTTTATAAAAAAGCTCGAAGCAAGGAAGGGTCACTTTAATGATGGTAATTTTGTGTTAGCGACATTGGTATCGTTTCTGCATGTTGTTACATTAGGATCAGCAAAAAAACTTTCAAGATCATTGTTCTTCATTCACTGTACTTGCAAGGATACACTCAATCGATTGAATACTCTTATTTATTCCACCATTGGATTGGTGGTAATTTTAACGGCTGTGTCACTGAACATGGTGGTTTTAGTGAAAATTTGCAAAAGCCGAAATTGTTTAAAGGAAGAAAGGAATGTCCTTATAGTTGTGTTTTTGATTTGTCTAGTTATATTTCTAAGCGTTACATGGGCGCCGTTAATGGTAAGAAACATTATGTAAACGTATTAATTTTCGCGGATTCTGTCAAGTGAACATATTCGCGGGTATCAATTTTCATGATTTCTAATTTTCGTGGATTCTGTCAAGTGATCACATTCGCAGTATCAATTTTCGCGGTTTAAAAAAATGTTGAGCGTTAAAATCAATTTCGCGGGTATTATTTTTCGCGATTTTCTGTCCATCGCAAAAATAGCAAAAATTAGAACACCACGAAAATTAGTACGTTTATAGGAATTTTATTTACACTGCAAGATATTTCTGAACCAAACTGATACTTCCATCATTATTTTGCGACATTGCCACTTACCCAATATTTAAATTTCGGTTGTGTTTGGACATATTTTATACATGTATATGTATTTTCAGTATGTAATATTGAAGAGTGCAGCTTTCTGTTCTACAATAGATGAATCAAACGTGTTATTTGCTATTCGAATGGTCCTTACAAATGGCATCATCGACCCGTAGTTGTATGTAATCTTGCGGAGAGAGACATTGACCATGATTTCAAGCCTTTTCAGAGATATTCACAGCCAAGTGAAAATGTAATATTCATTGCATTACAAACAACAGTTATGATTTAATTCTGTAAACACTGCAAACTTTTTAAGTCTACCTGAGATCAAAGGAAGCCATTACTATAAACGTAGTAATTTTCGTGGTGTACTAATTTTGGAGTTTTCGCGATGGATTGATTAAGAAAAAAAGTATCAATGAAATTGATTTTTAACATTGTCATGCGCCAATTATTGTTTTAAAACAGCGAAAATCGATACCTGCGATAAATTGTTCGTTTGTTTCAAAATCTGCAAAAATTCGCACCTGCATAAATTAATACATTTACGGCTGTTTTTGTTTTTTGTCTTCATTTTTGTTTGTTTTTGTTTTCGAACCGCGGAACAATTTCCTTTGTAATAAGATTGTTCTGTTTCATTACTAATATATACAGATTTGGACATGCCATGTTCATTATATCATATACTTCAACCATACTTCAAGTATAAGGTCCCTGAAGGAGTGGATATAGGGTGTGCGATATAGGTCTAGAGGTATGATATAGGGTGTGCGATATAGGTCTAGAGGTATGATATAGGGTGTGCGATATAGGATCTAAACAAACACTTGTAATGCATATACAAAACGGTATATTATAATCTTAATATATAATATACTTTTTAAGATGATATATTTGGTCTGAATTTTTTATGTGTGAATACCATTTTAGTTTTGACCCGCAGCCTGGAATTCGGACACTCAGCATGCAAACCATGTACACGTATATAGAATAGGGTGCATTGCAAGTTTTACTGTTTAATGGTAGGAAAATCATACAATAAGTTTTGTTGACAGATTCGAAAACTTAGGTCCCTGAAAGTATTCAACAACTCAGTAGTCAGGGCTTGTCTGTCCCGAACTATGTACCATGTTTAATTTACAGAGATTTTCCATGGCAAAAACACTGATGCTTTATTCCGTGTATAAAACACGGGAAACAATGATATAGCTCTACATCAGTGTTGTATTTAACTTGCAATTTCGGTACTTTAGTTGCTGTTGTATATAACCTACAGTTGCGGTCACTTCTAACCTCTCTTAAATTCTGTCAGAATCTATCAGGATTTCTGTTCTACGACAGCAGATAGAACAGAAATCCTGACAGATACTGACAAGGTCTGACAGAGGCTGTCCTGGGTCAGGACACATTTTGCCCTATTCCCTGACATATCCTGACAGAAACTGTCCTGGGTCGTGAAAAATACGAAAAGCTGTTCTAAACTGTCATACCCCTGGACAGTTCCTGACACTAAATCTTTCTATTCTGCGTGACGTAATTTAGAACAGGAAGTCCGCGATTAATAAATGAAACTGAGTGACTAATGTAAATTAGCTAACCCGATTAGGAAACAAATCTTGATTTCAAAATTTACATTGAATTTCCAGTTATATATATACAGCGCATCGTGATCATCATCCCATAATCACTCGATCGTTGTTCATGTTCCAATTTCCGTCGATCACAGTCCGATCTATCATCGTTCAAAAATTATCATTGTTTACATGCTTTTAGATGTTTGGTAATTCTCACGAAGTTCAACAATGACAAAGTACTTTTTGAGTAAAAACTTTTAATAACTTAAGGGTCACAAATCATTCTAAAAAATGTTAAAATTTAATTTTTTTTACATTAAATGGGTTACTTATACCTAAATATTTCGGTCGCAATTCTTCAAAATGCCACTTTTAGCAAACGAATATGAGTGTGAACACTTCCAATTTCCATACATGATCTTTTATGTAGAAAATGTAGAAACTAAAATTGTTAGTTTCATATTGGTGATTGTGACACCTTTATTTCAGTAAAACTTCTGCAAAATGTATGAGTGCAAGCAGTTTTATTTTTAATAAGGATCTAAAACTATTGACTAAAATGATTAGTTGTTTTCAATACAACTATCATGTGGGTGACTCTGACACATATATTTCTGTCAAAATTCTTCAAAAATGTCATATTCCAAAACATGTATGAGTGTCCACACTTGCAATTTATATGAGGGTCTAAAATTAATGACTGAATTGATATTTTTTTTTCAATATAACTATCATATAATGACTGTGACACATTAATTTTGAGTCAACATTCTTTTGAAAATGTCATATTCTTGCAAAATGTATGAGTACATGCACTTTTTATTTCCATGAGGGTCTATAATTAATGACTAAAATGCTAAATTTTTAAATATAAATATCATTTGGTGGCTGAGATGCATTTTTATAAGTCAAAATTAATCAAGTTTAAACATAGCAAGGCTTCCTTCCCGTCGTACGAATGTGGATTCGGGTGCTACGCCCTTTTTTCGTAATCACGTACTTGTACTATTTGTAATTCAGTCAGAGAAGTATTCTCGAGCTAATGACTGTCAGAATCTGTCAGGAACTCTTCTAATCCAAGTATCTGTTCTACCTAAAACAGTTCCTGACAGGAGGGTGTCAGGACCCACGACAGATCTTGTCCAAAGTCCTGACAGACCCTGACAAGGTGTGTCGCGGGTCAGAACAGTTTCTGACAGTCTATGACTGCGAATCCTGACAGGATTGAAGAGAGGTTAGATGTGATCGCAACTGTATCTTTAAATTTTGAACTTTCTGAGAATCTGCTTCAAATATTGCTGATTAGAAGTTACTCGCCAAAACACGTGTACAGCATATCAAAATTTCTATATGATTATTTGCATTTATTTCCATCTACAATGGGTATCATATCATCATGTATTGTAATGATGTCGTCAAACACTGTAGGGCCTTATCTAGAGGAAGAAATGAGCAAAACCTTCTCCTTGTTTCTGCTCACTTCTCCCATTTGTCTTTGACAGGATTGTTATTTTTCAAACATAATTTACTAAAACTTCTCCTTCTCATCAATGTTTAGATTGCTTCTGCTTGCTAATAAAAACCTAATGTTTGATCAACCAACCATATAAACATTTGACAAGGAAATCAAGAAAACCAGTGTTCGGACGGTAATCGAAGGATAACGACCAGACAGGGAAAATAGATATACACAACAAAGAACATGAAATAACCTAAATAACATACACATAAAAACAAAAGTAAATGAGCAACCCGGTCTCTACTAAAAATGGACGCGTAATCGAGAGAACCATTGTTAAAGCGGTAATTAAAAGAATGCAACCAAGGGACAGACCAGACATGGAAAACAGACATACACAACAAAGAATATAGAGTAACTAAAATCATACTTACAAAGTAACAAAAGCAAACGAGCAACTCGGACTCCACTAAAAACTGGGAGCATGGATCAGGTGCACCGGTAGGGTAAGCGTCCTCTGCTTTTCTAGAAAGTATTGACAAAGTGCACTGGTAAGCTCATAATCTCAGCTTTAGTGGAGTCAATCTGAGTTGCTTATTGACCTTTGTTTCTATGTTCGTGTTAATTACATTATTTCATGAGTTTTGTTGTGTTTTTCTATGTTTTTTTATTCGCTAACCCAGGGCTGTGTTCTATTTTTATTACCGTTCGAATCCTAGTTTCCTTGATTTCTCATGAACACTCAAACGTTCAAAAGTTTTCATCTGTCGGTATTATAATGATAAACCATCTTTATTTGCAATGTATGTCATATGTTCACAGTGAAGAAAGCGAGAACAAATTATTAGCTGGTATTATCAACAAGTTATGTGATATAAGTTGGGTTATCTATGTATCTGTTTAGCTGATCTGTAAACTTATCAATTCGTTGAATGAATGGCATCACCTAAAGCTGATTCTGTGAGGAAAGTTAAAATGGTTTTAAGATTAGAACGATATTTGAGAGTACCGTTAAACGCCTTAATGTGATAATTACTTAAGTCGAGATAAATATTGCGAAAATATTCAACCAAAATGAATCATCTACTCTGTCGTTTAATATTGAGCATTGCACGACCCACTTGGTGGGTGTCTCCTAAAGAGCAGAAATTACTCACATTAGTGTATAAGTTCCAGATGGAAGTGTAAGAAGCGGATTTAGTTATATATTTTTGTATGGTTAAAATTGTTGAAGTTGATTGCATAGAACATACTTTGTACACAATTACTTTAATCATTATTTTAATCATTTAAAGTATTTTTATTGCAGTCTGCCACATTTCATTCCTTGCCTGTGTTTTTATCTGTAATCACGTGATGTTTTCATCCATTTTGTTCATTAATAGACGTTTAGTGCGAGTCTTACACAAGTCCCGTATCTAGAAGTTGGCAAATTAAAAAGGCGAATCTTTTTTTTTCATCCAGAAAAGTGAGAAAAAAACAGGAACAATACAAACGCTATTTAATGAATTTGCATGATTATTTATTGAAATATATTCCTATTTGAGCTTGTTCATGACTGAGCATAAAAATGTCAATTTCATAAGGATCTCGGCACCAGGGTCCACTCAGATTCGACAATGTTTTATATTGTGATCAAACTTGTTTTGTTTGTGGTCGATTCCTCGTATATCTATTTTACTACTGTAAACCTACACGTTGTTTGCGTTCATATATTCAGAAACTAAAAGTTTGGACGTCAGGCATTTGTAAGTTATACATCAATAAATAGTGAACAAAGTTTTATGTTTGTAAAGTAATATAATTATGAATTATAAATATAATTTTGTAAGTAATTCTTCAATAAATAAATTCATGTTTTACATGATTTAGAAATAAATGTAATTGCACATGTGTGTCGTTTGTTATGCCTCCTTGAGCGAAAAAAAAATACATGTATAACACAGTTCTCCCACCGCTACCAACATGGCTATCTGAAAAAGAAAAGGGGGACTTTTATTGAAAATATTTGGTACATGTAACAACGTATACAGTGGTGGATCCAGGAGATCGGGTTCCCTCTTTTGTTTGAAAATTGTCTTAATTTCTTACAAAATTAGTATAAAAATAAACAAATAATAACCTGGAACCACTCTGATTTCCCTTTTCGAGATTTCTGGGTCCACCCTTGTTATAATGTTGTTAAATTTCTACACGTTTTTTGGAAGATACATCGAAATATAAATCTATAGATGTAAGGTAACAAATGAAAGAACTATATGGAAATATAAATATAATACATGTAATATAACTTCAAATTGGAAAAGCAATATTTATATACACTTGTAATTTTCGCACCTAAACAATTTAGTATTAAATGTTAAACAAATTAGTAGAATATGATATTTAATAATGAGGCACATCACAATATGACTCCGCTGTTTCCTTCACATTATTTGACATCGTCCTTTTGTGTCAATTGGATAAAAGCAGTTTTAATTAATTGCGCCAAAATTAATTTTCCCTGTAGTTTAATTGCGTTAAAAAAAATTACCAATCGCGCCAGATCTTTAGAGGTAGTGGTAAAAATGTTTTACAAAAAGTCTGAAAATAAAATATAAGTTAAGAATAAATTTTAAAATGTTTTAAAGATATAGTCCTCACTTGACAAGAAAAAAATTAGGTCAATCCAGCAAGTAAGTATTACATGTAGTTCGACTCCATTGCACTGACCAATGAACGTGTATGATTGAATGTAACTTAAGTACAATAAATTAAGAACAAAATATGGAGTGGATCTTGTACCAAATAATCGTTATAAAAATATTATTAGATGCAGGTAACTGTAAATTTACATACAGTTTGACGCAAAAGGTTTTTTTGTGTGGCGCAATTCAACTACGAAATTCGAAAAAAATAAACTGGCGGAAATGAGTTGTAGTGCAAAAGAGTCCCTTTTTTTGCCCAAAAGGAGATCGCCTACATTCTTTTAAGCTGTTTAATTTTTTGTTCTTAATTAAAGTGAAATATTTGATTACATGTTTACTATAAAGACACCCTGTATATTCTGATTACATTCTAACATAAAGACACTTTGTATAATTTGATTACATTTTTAATATAGACACCCTGTATAATTTGATTACATTTTTACTAGAAAGACAACCTGTATAATTTGATTACAGTTTTACTGGAAAGACAACCTGTATAATTTGATTACATTTTTACTATAAAGACACCCTGTATATTTTAATTACATTTTTACTATAAAGACATCCTGTATAATTTGATTACATTTTTAATATAAAGACACCCTGTATATTCGGTTTGTAGCTTTTGTTTATTTTGTATGTTTCGTAAATGAAATAAAGTAGAAAATGTCATAAGAATTAGCATGGGAACAGAAAATACTGTAAAAACAAAAAGTTAATCAGAAGGATAAAAAACACTGTTGGTAACATACTAATTTAACACAAGGAATGGTAGTTATACTACAAACATGTCGAGGGTTTATTTTTCCTCGCTCTGAACATCGGCGTTCGTTTATATTTCTAAGACTTGCGAACAAAGAATTACATGAAATATTTACAAAATTAGGCAAAATATTGTTGCATACTTCAATGAACGTCTGTAGAATCTTAACGATTGTTTAACATGCACGTGCAAAATAAACAATTATCCAACTTAAGTAAATAATGCGAGTGTGTCTACATTACATTACCCTCTTCGCAAGATGAATTTCGTCCCCAGAGAGAAAATAACATGTTTTGATTTCACTAACTAGATGAAATAATTAGATATGATTTACTGTATGGAAATAATTAAGATCTTATCAAATGGATTATAGGTATTATTATAGGAATAATTAGCATCTTATTGAGGGTTATTTCATATGGTTACGAAATATTATTTTAATGCGTAAAAAATGTTTTAGAATTTTTCAGATGTTGACAGAGAGTGCATTTTAATATGGCATGTTAGTAACTTGAAAATATGTTAATATAATCATCTAGATGAAATTGAGTTTCTATATTTTGTACAATCAATAATTATACATGACTTTATTGTATCTTTCTTTTTACTTGCTTTAAGTATAATAATTAAATAATTAATTCCGAAGAGAAATGTCTTTGTTGTTTAAAGACACAGTTTTATTACTATCAAATTGAAAGCTTTACATGGATGTGTATTGGGTACGCTTTTTTTCATCAGTACACAAGTTTTCACTTCTTAATCAGAATTGAATAATTGAGCTGATACTTTTCATCCCCGTGGGTTATTCTTCTTTGACATACAGTATTCTCCATAAGCATTATCGTCATAATATTTGACGTGGTACAGTCCTGCTTTACTTTCTAACCCCTTGATCACAAAACAAGTCATGTATATAGATGTATGTCCATTTTACAACCTCAGAATTATTTTTGTAGTATATTTTTACACTAAAAACTATACAGTTGTGCCATTGTCGGATCCAACCCTCTGACACTGTTATTAATCTCGTGCATACTCAAATAAATACAAATGAGAAAATATTTGCTTGGAACCCTCCCCTGTTTCATAAGTATGAAGATCCGCCCCTGATGTGGGTAAAAAAGCTGATACTGACAGAATTTGTCTTCAGTCCTTGGCTTACATGATCCCCCCCTAAATAATAATAATATTTCAATCTAAACTTCATTCTAATCTATTTTAATTGCTAAAATTATTATATCTATTTTTATTGTCGTTAGTATCCACAAAAGTTTGGGGCTCATAAAGTGCATTATTGAGATCCAAATTATTTCGTATGACATGCAAAATATTTTGTACCCCCCAAACCCCTCTCCCCAAGATTCCAGTTCAGATATATCCACTGTACTAATATTTTCAATCTTAGATATATTGACATAAAACAAAGTTTGGATAAATGATTTGCATTTTTTTTATATATTAGGGAGGCTTGTATCTATTGTAATGTTTACTGTTATACACATAAAAGTTTCATTATTAGTTTTAGTTTTATCGGCTTCTTCACAAAAGTTTGTATATGACTTTTATAAATTTATGGCTAAATTCTTCGAATTAATCCTGTGTATGAAGGTTATGAATGAATGAATGAATGAATGAATGAATGTTATAATTTACACCGAAATACTTTCTAAGAATATGCTCTCCTTTGGTCTCAAATGCAAATTTTTATTTAAAACTTATTTTTTGTTTTGTTTTCGAATATATTAAGTTTCCATCTCTTATAAAATTATAAAATCTTAGAAAGGTAATCAGCGCGAATGTTATACTGAATATTAGGAAACTATATAGATATATATCAAAATGCAGAAAATAAAGCATTGTTCGATATAGTTACCCCTAAATGATATTTATACTTGTACATGTAACGAATAACAGATATACGTATGTTTCTGATTCATGTACAAATATGGCTAGACATTGTGTTCAAATGAAAAATAATTAAAAAGAGACAAAATAAGCTTCAATAAATATTGTAATTTTCGATATACTGTACATATGTTTCTAAGCGTTTTTAATGGTGAAAACACTGGAAGTTATTCTTTCATAACTTTCGTAAGTGTTAGTTTGCCCCTTTCACCTTTAATACAAAAAATAAATGTCTTCCGCGAGAAAGAAAAAAAAATTCAATACTCAACACCAGTTGTGTTAATTTTTTCTTTATCAAGAAGTGTCGTCACCATTTAGCACATGCATTTCAGTACAACAGATTAACAGGTGGGAATGCGAAAGAATATTTTAAATAACTTTTGAATACTTGAAATCTTTGCACGATGGAGATTTTTAAAGTGCTATGAATTCAATTATAAAAGGTCACAATTTTACACAGCGAATTAGTCTATAATTATGAAATATTTATTCCTTTTTAATAAAGCATAGCTAAAGCATTTATCTTAAATCATTTTTAGATAATATGACACAAATTTCTGAATAATTTGAATTATCCTTTACTTTTAATGTGTGCGAATTTACTCTTTATCATGAACTCGGATTTTCTGTGTAATCCTTGTCATTCTAAAACTCGTAGCTTCATTAAAGTGTCTAAATTTCACGTATAGATCTGACTACATGTAGGTGTTGCTATTTTTTTAATGTAATTTAACATGATTTTGTATCATGCATTTATGTTTGATTTTATGTTTTCTTCTAAACAATCTTACGAGTCTGAAATGCCATACTTGCACACTGCTAATTTCAAAAGACATACATACCTCTCGCTCCAGTAGGTGTAGTGTACAGCCTCGCCTTGTTGTCGGTATGGAAATGGGAACGAACTGGATCCCATCGATCCGTAGTCATTGAATTGAGGGAACGTAGAAGTAGGATTGTTCATCTGCATTGCAGACTGCATAGCACTATAACTGCAGGCCGCAAGTCCGGGGCCCGGGGGAGGCACTCGGGACTGGTTACAACTGTTATAGGTGTTTATCTGTGACATCGGTGATCCTGAATTTGGTGTAAAAGACCATGGTGAATACTGAGAGTATTGTGAGTAAGAGGGTGGTGAAAAATAAGGTTTTGTCAACGAAAATTGGTTATATGGCGAACAATGTCCATCAACAAAAAGAGGCTTTGGTAGTGATATAGATGCTCTGTAAGGTCGGCGCATTCGCCGTCTCCGTCTATAGTTCCCCTTCTCAAACATGTCTTCAAAAGCAGGGTCTAAAGTCCAATAGTTACCCTTCCTTTCGCCACCTCCTTCCCGAGGCACTTTGACGAAACATTCATTCAAACTAAGATTATGTCTAATGCTGTTTTGCCATCCTTTCTTATTCTTTTCGTAATACGGAAACTTCTTCATGATAAATTGATATATTCCACTTAAAGTAAGTCTCTTGTCTTCGCACTCTTTGATGGCCATTGCTATTAAAGCAACGTACGAATAAGGGGGTTTAACATCAGGGTCCGAAAATTCTTCAGGTTTTTTCTGAGACTTGTTTGTGGACTCTTTCGTTTCTTCTTTTTGGGTACTAAGTTTCTTCTCTTCAGAATTAGATTTATTGTCCATTTTTGTATTGTTTTCCATTCTAGCTGCTATGCCACATTTTCCATTGAATTTCACATGTTCTTGGATAGAGGGTTTCCACATTTTCGAATCCATGAAATTATCAGTAATTTGTGCTTTCGCAGTCCTGTACAGTCTTAATTTAAAATCAAGATCGGGGTCTGTAATACTATCATCCAAATTTTGTTTTATTTTCATATTTTCCATATTGCTTCCGACACAAAACCCAGTGATCTTGATAAATAATTTCGGCAATTAAGTAAATATACATTTGTATATACTAGAGTTCGAACACGTGCAGAAGAAGCATGTCAGTTTTTGACGTGGCACCGCCCAGATGATGCACTTTCGTACCAATCAGACGGGTTCCGAAAGGCACCATCACCGCCTTAATGAGAGAAACAGTAAGTCAAAAATGTCAGAATTTGTACCAAAATCTCATATTTCATGTGAAATAGAATTCTAACGAGTTCTCCTGGTGACAGATATATAAATTGTTTTTATTTGTTTTTATTTTTTGAAATAATATCGACAAACATAAACATTGGTATGAAATATTGCCTCAACGATATGTATCTCAATGATGTTTCTAAATTATTATAAAATTCTCAAACGGAATTTTTAACATTTAGAAGATTTATTTACCTCCTGTTTAAATTATAGGGGTTGGGCTTTTAATAGAGAAAGATTTTAAATATATAAGCATGAGCTTCCTAATATATGCGACCACTTTAAAGTTAGGGAACGACCATTTGATAATGAGAGGATGGGGCTGGAACAGTGGGGTGGCAGTTTTGTGAATAAATATCTTGGAAAATTTTGAAAATGAATGAAGGGTATGAACAAAATTACCGAACCGATTAACCGAGTAGTCCATAGGAAAGTCCGTGTAACAAATGGCAATATAGAGTAAAAACCGCAATGGTCCTAATTTGGTACAGGCATTTCTAAAATGAAAGATGGTTAAACCAGGTTTTGTAACGCGCTTTTAACCTCTCGCTTCCATTATAGATAGTTATTTCGGGTATATGTCGACACAAATGAGCAGCGTAAAAATAACAGTCAAAACGGGTATAACTCAGTAGTCAAAACAGTATAGAAGTTATGCACAATAAATAAGTGAAAATAAAAAGAACTAAATACAATTAAAATTAAGGAAATCCAAGACACCAGCTTCAAAATAAGTCTTGAACTTTGTAGGAAAAGTGCGTCAAGTACAAGATGAAATAATAATATAAAAGTAAGAACTACAGAAAATTGATTTGTAAACATTATGAAAATCCATCATTTATAGCAGGGCTGGATCCAGACACTTTGAAAATGGGGTGGGTGCCGGCTGAAGTTCCTCAGAAAAAGGGGGTGCTACGATATTATTTGCGATCTTTTGTCAATTATACACATAAAAATGACAAATTTTACAATAAAACGGGGTGCCAACCCACTGCACCCCTCTGGATCCGCCACTTCTATAAACCGTTTGTCAGTAACAGAATACTTTTCAATCAGATGTAGATATTCTACAGTATAAATAATCTAGCCTTATAGCATTTGAAAATATTTTTTTTTATTCGCAAAATATTGAAAGCGACCGAAACTGCCCGCTCCTCATTAGAATCAAATGGTCGTCCCCTTACTATTTGAAAAGATACGTCGAATTTAGTTTTTGTAGTTTTTTCTGGACGATATAATAATTATACTCATGCCATTAATTGCTTCAAGTGGTATTTTTCTTATCAGCTGGAAATATTTTACCACGTTCCAATATTGTTTTGGGCATTTTTATCGCTTCTCTCATTACAAGATGTACATGTCGGAAGTTTTGCACCAATTTGTATTTTTAGTTAAAAGGTTTAATGATCAGAATTAAAATTTATTAACTATCATTTTTTAGGTGACTCAACATTTTTTATTTTACCATTTTTTTTCGTTTTTGCTTGTGAAGCATAAATATGTAAAAGTAAAGAAAAAAAGAATTATTTTCACTTTTTTTTTTAAAAACGTTTGCAATTATTACATACTAAAATATTTATATGCAATTAATCAAGGAACTTAATTTAGCTTTGTGTGTGTGTGTGTGTGTGTTTTGTTATTTTTGTTTGTTCAATGGACACAGATACACTCAATTACAGTGTATTTTTGAATAAAAATTATTCTCATTCAAATTTTAATACCTCAATCATGATATTGTATTAAATATCTTACATTTAGCATTACCTTGTTATTTAATGTTAATTTTATCGATTTTCCCTTCTAAATTAAACGACGTTTTTGCTACCTCTTAATTGTGCTATCAGACCGGACAGATTGGCCTATACTTTCTATTTTGTAGTTGAAACTAATTCGAAACCATTATTCTGCAAAACATGTAGAAACGTTAAATTTGGTTTACGTTCAGTTGCTAAAGGAAAGTATTGATAAACAAATAAAAACAATGGTTGAGGATATACAGAAACAAAGGGATGTGCATACAAGGTGTGACTAATAAGGTCAGGGTAATGGCTAAAAAGCTTAATGAGAGAAATAATTTTCCAATTGATAATTCTGATACGTTGACATGCCTTTAAAAACTGAAAATCAACATAAACGTGTGTTAAACTGAAAACAAGTTTGGAAAACTGTAAAAAATCGCATTCCATTGTGGATTCCGCGGTTTGCTTGCTAAGGCCAAATTATTTTGGTACACATTGGTTTACCAAAGCAGACTGTGTCAAAACCTTAACCTATTCGAAATAGTCAAATTCGTCCGACAATAAAATTCACGTAATCAAATATCATAATGTTAGTGTACATGTATTTCATATAAAATGAATTGTTTCGAAATGGTATACATACACAACTCGCATACAGACTGAACACATTCATTGGAGCGGACCAGGCGTACGTCCCGCTAAAATTAGGAAAACATTTTGTTGCATAAAATTTTGATCTATACCCCTTAACGTCCTATTTTCTGAAATTCCTTATCCACCCTTGGCCTACATGTCCTTGTAAGTTTCTTGCTCATATATACTATCACTCTTCATGCAACATAGACTTTATATTGTAGTCTATCATATCAGAAGTCAGTGAGGCGTCCTCACATCATTCGAATTCAAGGAGCGGATCCAGAGGTTGTGAGTGGTGTTCCAGAAAAAAAGAGGTCATTTTCCCCATATTTTTCACGTAATTAACAAAAAATTCAAACAAAAGTGGTGTCCGAACTCCGGAACCTTTGGATAGATCCGCCACCTGGACAGGCAAGATTGATTGATTGACCTTTTAATGGTTTTTTTTTACTCTAGCGAGGATCCAAGAACGAGTGTGCCGGGCGTACGTACCCATCCCGCCACTAAAATCGGGGCAAAACATGTTATGCATTAAATCTTGATTCCCCCACTCCGATATTACTTGCCTCGCTCCGTTCGGCCATTTACTCTTTTTAAGACCTCAAACCTGAAATACTGGACCCCAGTATATAGGTCGAAATTCACCACTGTGATAATATATAATACAATTTATTGCATGATTTGGTACATGTAATAGGTATACAATGTATACATATTCGTACGAGATAAATTAATTAGTCTTTGGCCAATAAAAGTTTTGAGTATAATTGTAGATATCCCAAATAAGCAAACCTTGCTATGTGTGTTCTATGGACTTGTTTCAAAAGTCGAGCTACTTTTTAATTGGACAATCATCTAATTGTAATGCATCCAAAATCGGCAACAACAGACTGAGCGCTAGTTACTGAAAATGATCTATGCTCAGTCCCGCATTGTGGTGGTCCATGCTGTCAGAGTGATCGAGGTTACCTATTTACTTTTTATAATTTGTTGCGTATTATATGGATTATTGTACACTGCTCCTTGTTTCTGACTTTAAATTTACTTTGTCCCTTCACTTCGGATGTCGCTAAACCGTACGGTGCTTCACTTTACATACCAGTATGTATAACTCACTTACATGCATGCATTATTTCCTCCGCAGACCTACTACCGCTTCCTGGTTTACTTAGTATCACTCCGCCTTCAAAGCGTGTATACCCTTAATGCAGGCAATACAAAGTAACCATGCATTTTTGTACCAAGTGAGTCTTCTTGTTTGTAATAATTTGGATATACTGAAAGTACTACCATTCATTATAGGAGAAATAAAGAGCTTTGCCGAGTGCAGCATGATAAGACGGCAGTGGTCAAACCCTGAACAGTTTGGGCATGTGTGGACACACATAAGTATGGGGACCGACATGTGGCCCCTTATAACTAGAAAACCGAAAGAGATATCTGAAATCTGATTGAAAAATGCAGGCAGGAAATGTCATGTGGGATCCAATAAAAAAATTAATCTCAAAGTCGGAACAAAAATAAACAAGTTATTGTCTTGACATTAGGAAAATGCATGTTTCTGGCCCGCCTTTTTGGCCCCTAATTTCTGAAAAGGAAAAAGTCTTTACCACCAAAAGCAATCCAAGTTTGACCATTGAAGTATAGAATATTGTGAAACAATTTAATTGACATTCCTATGCTTTTACTGGAGTTATATACATTTGTAGTTGAATTCTATGAAATGCTTGTTTTGGGTACCTTTTTGGTTCTTAATTCAAAAGCAGTTTCTGCTATAACCTTGAAAAAAAAAATCGATATTCCACTTTAAACTAAAATTGCATGAATTTTAGTTGAATTCAGGACAACTTTTGTTCAAATCTTGGTTTCATTTCACAATAATATCCTAAAATCAGGAATAATTTCAATACATGTACATCTTATATAACTGAAATTTACTCTATGCCTGCATGTCACAAAAATTTAACAGGAGGCTCCCAGGAGCTGAATTTTTTGCCCTCAAGGACATTAACTCTAAAAAGGAGTTGTCTGACAACTTTGACCATTAAGGCCTCATAAAAAAACTTCTTCAATTATCAGCAATATTTATTAAGTAGGAGTTTCAAAATTAAATCTAAAACTGTTATTTGTCTTTGGCATGACGAATTGAGAACCAGATTGAGACTGCTTGCCACATGACTGGTCAGGTGATACACATGTGACTTCATTGTTTATATCATTATCACAACACTGCATTTGACTGTTCGTTTCACAGTTATTTACTGATGAGTTAATTTCGGGATCTGGAAATCCAAATTTGAAGGATGATGATACTTGTGTCTTCATATTTGTAGGGTCCTGTGACACAGAAGTATCATCACTGACATTCACAGCTGCCATTTGTGCAACATAGTCATGGTCTGCTGATTTTAGAGATTTCTTGTAAAACACAGATTTCTTAGTTTCTGAAATTCCTTGTGTCATTTTTGGCTTTTTTAGTTCTAAAAAAGAAAACATACAAATATATGTGGCCTCATAAAGTAAATTACTGGGTTATTGGGTCCTCTCTTATCTTTTATTTAATACCAATTTCTTCTCAAATTTGCCATACCGTTATAAAGGTGAGGGACACTTTTTTTAGGTAATGGCAGTCAATATGTATTTAACTTTTAACCTCAGAGGCTAAGAGAGTCCCATATCAGTCTGACAGGAAGTTAACCTGTAATATTGAGTAAGGATCTAGCTTAACTAGTTTTGTATCTTTAACAAAAACAAAATGTTTATCTGTTTATAGCTCACATATTAAAGTTTTGTTGAATTATGAAGAAACATTAGTCCTAGATGATGTTACAGTGTAAACGGCATAAGAATTTCTAAAAGTACCAATATATTCAACTTAACCACTAACAGGTTACACTTGACACATATTAAAAAGGTCAAATGACATGTCTTCCTCTCTCATTGATTTTCTTCAAAAAATTCCTCAAGAAACAAGATATTATCTGTGAATTTTCTTAACAGTGAATATCTTTATTCTAAACATTTATGTTACTAAATACATAAACATCTAGTGCATATATATCCTGACATAAGGGAGATAATTCAATTATATTTACCAAGACTCAATTCTATTGAGGTCTCAGTATCGTATTAATTTTCCCATAGACTTCTATAGTGAAGTGCATATTTTTAGGATTTTTTAAAAAATATGTAAATTGATTCAATAAAACTTTCACTTATGTAGCATTTCTAAGGACATGTGAAAAAATAATTTCCCGCAAAGAAAATAGGGTGAGTCCACGAAGATTGGACAGAAAAGTAGTCTTGAACTATAAATAGCCATTTTCCCTACTTTCACTTTCGTTTTGCACTCACCAAACCAACCTTTTCAGTGGAACATTTTTATGATATTATGTTAGATTTTCTTTTAAAAAAGTTCTTCATCTTACAGTGTGATGTTTGCTCTATTTTTTAAGTCATTGTTCATGTCTTTTGACAAAACATTAGTTTGTAGAGAGGCAAAAAGAAAATGCGCTATATTTTTATGGCATCCATGTTTTGACGTACACCCGCTCAGGGATATGCAATACGATACTGGTACCTATTACTAATAAACATTTCAATATAATCCTAAAAGTTGTTGTTTTTCTGCTAGAGTATTCATTTCCATACTGAAAATTCAGAATATCATTGCCCTGCTACAAACATGAGTTTTCTATTAAAATTCTTATATAGGTACCCTATTCCAGGCATAAGACTAATATCTCAATGTTAGCCAGAAAATATTACTTTTGATAAAAAGCTGCTGTATTAATCAAACTAAGCAACTTTGTGGTTTATTCTGACATGGTAGATACATGAGCTGTACTATGAGTTCCAAATCATTATTTAATCCCCACTTGTGAGTTCCATATATGGAAATATTAATATCCGAACCTCCTTTTTTGACTTTAACTCAAGGGAGCCTCTTGTTTAAAGTAAAGTATAATGACCGGTACAACCAACTGTTTTTAACTATAGATATGGTCATTTCAATTATAATAAATCCAGAAAAAATTATACCAATATCATAGTTTTAAAAAAAATATAGCTTTTCATATGCAGAAAATACAGATTTTAAGCCATTTTGGTACCCCAGGCAGATACAAATGGACCTCAATGTGACAGGAAAAGGACTTTTTCTTTAAAACAGATAGCTATGATGCAAGAAATATAGTTTACTGGTATAAATATTATAATAACAATTGTCTGCTTTAGATACTTTTTGAAAAAATTCAGTTTTTATATGAAAAAACACCATTATTTTTCTTGCCGCATTAGAATCTGTCCATTTGAACCACTAAAAAAAGTCCACTAAAAAATTGGCTGATGACTTTTGTGACATTTCTGTGTTTAAATCAACCACACAGTTATATGGCAACTCATTTTAGCTATTTATTTGAAAGAAAAACAAAAAATAAAAAAAATATTCATTTTTTCATATATAAGAGGCAATGTATGGAAAATGACTATTTTCAAGTCCTAACCACATACTTAAAATGTGTTGTAACTTGAAAACTATCCTTTATGCAGGAGTATTACTTGCTTTAGGTTACCTGAATATAGATATGCTCATCATAAATAGTCAAGATAATAATTTTATTGAACTGATATCCTACAAATTCATGAAAACAAAATGCATTTCCAAATTTGGTAAAAATTAACTATAAATGCAAAAAACCAGAGCTACCATAAAAAATCAGGTTCAAAAGTTGGCTAATTCATCTTAAAAGTGTTACCTGTATTGGGGTACTACTTTTTCAGCTGGTAAAGACCACTTGCTGAATATCCAACTTTACTTGAAAAACTGGCTTACTAGGTCTCAGTATCGTATTAATTTTCCCATAGACTTCTATAGTGAAGTGCATATTTTTAGGATTTTTTAAAAAATATGTAAATTGATTCAATAAAACTTTCACTTATGTAGCATTTCTAAGGACATGTGAAAAAATAATTTCCCGCAAAGAAAATAGGGTGAGTCCACGAAGATTGGACAGAAAAGTAGTCTTGAACTATAGATAGCCATTTTCCCTACTTTCACTTTCGTTTTGCACTCACCAAACCAACCTTTTCAGTGGAACATTTTTATGATATTATGTTAGATTTTCTTTTAAAAAAGTTCTTCATCTTACAGTGTGATGTTTGCTCTATTTTGTAAGTCATTGTTCATGTCTTTTGACAAAACATTAGTTTGTAGAGAGGCAAAAAGAAAATGCACTATATTTTTATGGCATCCATGTTTTGACGTACACCCGCTCAGGGATATGCAATACGATACTGGTACCTATTACTAATAAACATTTCAATATAATCCTAAAAGTTGTTGTTTTTCTGCTAGAGTATTCATTTCCATACTGAAAATTCAGAATATCATTGCCCTGCTACAAACATGAGTTTTCTATTAAAATTCTTATATAGGTACCCTATTCCAGGCATAAGACTAATATCTCAATGTTAGCCAGAAAATATTACTTTTGATAAAAAGCTGCTGTATTAATCAAACTAAGCAACTTTGTGGTTTATTCTGACATGGTAGATACATGAGCTGTACTATGAGTTCCAAATCATTATTTAATCCCCACTTGTGAGTTCCATATATGGAAATATTAATATCCGAACCTCCTTTTTTGTCTTTAACTCAAGGGAGCCTCTTGTTTAAAGTAAAGTATAATGACCGGTACAACCAACTGTTTTTAACTATAGATATGGTCATTTCAATTATAATAAATCCAGAAAAAATTATACCAATATCATAGTTTTAAAAAAAATATAGCTTTTCATATGCAGAAAATACAGATTTTAAGCCATTTTGGTACCCCAGGCAGATACAAATGGACCTCAATGTGACAGGAAAAGGACTTTTTCTTTAAAACAGATAGCTATGATGCAAGAAATATAGTTTACTGGTATAAATATTATAATAACAATTGTCTGCTTTAGATACTTTTTGAAAAAATTCAGTTTTTATATGAAAAAACACCATTATTTTTCTTGCCGCATTAGAATCTGTCCATTTGAACCACTAAAAAAAGTCCACTAAAAAATTGGCTGATGACTTTTGTGACATTTCTGTGTTTAAATCAACCACACAGTTATATGGCAACTCATTTTAGCTATTTATTTGAAAGAAAAACAAAAAATAAAAAAAATATTCATTTTTTCATATATAAGAGGCAATGTATGGAAAATGACTATTTTCAAGTCCTAACCACATACTTAAAATGTGTTGTAACTTGAAAACTATCCTTTATGCAGGAGTATTACTTGCTTTAGGTTACCTGAATATAGATATGCTCATCATAAATAGTCAAGATAATAATTTTATTGAACTGATATCCTACAAATTCATGAAAACAAAATGCATTTCCAAATTTGGTAAAAATTAACTATAAATGCAAAAAACCAGAGCTACCATAAAAAATCAGGTTCAAAAGTTGGCTAATTCATCTTAAAAGTGTTACCTGTATTGGGGTACTACTTTTTCAGCTGGTAAAGACCACTTGCTGAATATCCAACTTTACTTGAAAAACTGGCTTACTAGGTCTCAGTATCGTATTAATTTTCCCATAGACTTCTATAGTGAAGTGCATATTTTTAGGATTTTTTAAAAAATATGTAAATTGATTCAATAAAACTTTCACTTATGTAGCATTTCTAAGGACATGTGAAAAAATAATTTCCCGCAAAGAAAATAGGGTGAGTCCACGAAGATTGGACAGAAAAGTAGTCTTGAACTATAAATAGCCATTTTCCCTACTTTCACTTTCGTTTTGCACCCACCAAACCAACCTTTTCAGTGGAACATTTTTATGATATTATGTTAGATTTTCTTTTAAAAAAGTTCTTCATCTTACAGTGTGATGTTTGCTCTATTTTTTAAGTCATTGTTCATGTCTTTTGACAAAACATTAGTTTGTAGAGAGGCAAAAAGAAAATGCACTATATTTTTATGGCATCCATGTTTTGACGTACACCCGCTCAGGGATATGCAATACGATACTGGTACCTTGAGTTAATAGACAATTCAATTAACTTTTAGCAAGGATTTTTACCCTTAAAGCATTGGAAAGTCAGCTTTTTCCAAAATTTCTTTAAACATCTTTTTGTCCTTGTGAGACCTGTTGTAACTGAAATTAATCATATCTCAACACAATCCTTTATTCAATAAAATTTTACTCTTTCTTTTTAACTGTTCAAATTGAATTTTGCAACATATTCTATATACAAATTCAAACATACATGTACATGTATGTGCTTATTTCTGTTAGGGGTCATGTAAAAGTCATATCAAATAGATGCTAGCAATAAGGTTCTAGATTTAGAGGCTGGATATTTTGGTGGTCTCTTCAATGATTTTTTTACCCAGAACTTGGTTTACTATGCCAACAATTAGACATTAGCAAAATGGGTAAATATGCAGTAAAACAGAATCATAACAGTTAAAGTATTTTTCCAGTGTCATCTAAATTATCTGATTAATTAAAGGGGCAGATCCAAGGAAAGGCATACCCCATCCATTAAAATCTTGATTTTTCACAAATTCATATCTACTTCCAAAAATGTCCCCCCATGAAATCTTGCATCTGCCCTAGAAATTTTAGACTTCCCAATATTAGGCCATCAGTGGTACAGAAAAGCAACAAATGCATCCTTTACAATTAAACTTGGAGATCTATAAATGGGCACAAATTGAACAAATATGCACAGCAGAAATTGTAACTAAATTCTAGACTAAAATGTTCACTGTATTTATTACAAGTCAAATAACTAGTATTGTCTATTAAGTCAGTTGTCTTGGTTATAATGTCACCGACATCCCAACCCCCATTGAAATAAATATTAAAGACTATTATAAAGACAAACAACTTACTGTTAACAGTCCTTTTCTCTTCTTCTTTAATCTTCTGTCGGTAGTCACCAAAGGTATTCCTCATAGCTTGTCTTTTCTTGATCATTGGTGCTTTGTCACTTTTCAAAATTTTGAGTACTTTTAGAGCCTCATTGGCTGCAAAAAGAAACAGATTTGTTTATATAAGTCTTGGTCACTGCTACTATCATTAAAAGTACTAAATACATGTAACAGATAAAAAGCAATAACAGCTATATATATAGTGTATATACATGTATATGTATGTTTCCAATACATAACGGAAATACATACATAAACTTGAAAATATATTTCAAGTCATTATGACTATAACCTTTGACATCAATGTCTATAGTCATCTTACCTGTCACCAAACAAACTGCTTTATTTTTTAAAAAAATATCTTATGCACCCACAACTTGTTGTTAAACTGCACAACTTTTTTTGATAGGCAAATTTAAAATAAATTATTTGTCATGGGCAGAAATCAATAAAGACAAATCTGCATATCCTTACAATACCAGGACTCACAAGACACAAATGAACACTTAAACCCTGTCATTGTGAAAATGCAATATCTTTGAACTTTGAAAGAAAGGCAAATGACAACTGAAAACATGTCTTTAAGGGGGGTCAAAGGGAGACAATTCATATATGTTTTTATCAAGTTAGCTACATGATAGATTGATGAACTATTAGTTAGATTGGGAGACATTGATCCCAAAACCACAAACATTGTAACAATTGACAATATAGTTGAAAATTGTAATTGTATTATTAAGAATGCTGCTGAAGGTGCAGAAATGTTTGTTAAAACTTCTAACAATGTCAAGAAAATTGTAACAAAAAATATAGTCATTGTAAAAAAGTATTTTAACAGTGAATGTTACACAAAATGTAAAGCTAAAATTATATAGTACATTCTGTTGTTAATCATGGTATGTAAAAGCAAAGAATATAAAAATATACTGCACAAACAATTTTGTGAATATCAAAAGGCAGTTATAGATAAACAAAGAGGTCTGTGTACCTCAGATCCTAAATCATACTGGTCATTACTGAATGAAGGTTGTGAAAAGGATAAATCGACCTAACAAAATGTAGTAGTAAATGTATTCTTTGATCATTTTAAGAATTTAAATAATGTTGTAAATGATGTTGATATTGTTTTACCAGATAACGTTACTGAATATAACACTATAATCAATGAGCCTATTGGTGAAAAAGAGGTTGTAGATGCTATAAAATCATTAAAGAATGATAAAGCTTGTAGAAAAGATATGATACTGAACAAATTTTTAAAACATAGAGTTGACAAACTTTTGCCTGCTTATGTAAAAATTTGTAATATTGTTGAAAGTGGTATTGTACCAGATTCTGGTCACAAGGTTCTATATGTCCTATATACAAAAACAAAGGTAATCCCGCAAATGCAGACAATTATAGAGGTATTACTATACTTAGCTGTTATGGCAAACTTTTTACATGTATTTTAAACAATAGATTATTTAATTACCTTGAATATATAGGATTGTTATGTGAAGAGCAAGCTAGTTTTCGAAAAGGTTATGGTACTGTTGGCCACATTTTTAACTTGAAATGTCTCATTGATTTGTATTTATTTAGACGAAAAAAAATGTACTGTACTTTTGTGGATTATCGCAAAGCGTTTGATTCTGTGAATAGGGTATTATTATGGCAAAAGCTGTTGCGTAATGGTATAGACGGTAAAATTCTCAATATTGTACAAAATTTATATCAGAATGCTAAGTCTTTTGTTAGATCTGGTAACAACTTCTCAGAATATTTTGCTACTAATGTAGGAGTCAGACAAGGTGAGAATTTATCACCTTTATTATTTTCAATTTTCCTTAATGATTTGACAGAATTTTTATCACATGCTTATGGTGGTCTCAATGATGTATGTAATATTCCTCATTTGTTATTTGATGATGAAGATATTGAAGTTTTCTTTAAATTGTATTTGTTATTATGTGCTGATGTCATATTTGCTGAATCTGTTATTGAATTACAATCTGCCTTAAATGCTATGTATTTGTACTGTGAAACATGGAAATGTTAATGTAGCAAAGAGTACTATTGTGATTTTTTAAAAAAATAGACAGTGTGAGAATACTCAACTTTTCTATACTCATGAACAAATACAGGTATTAGATGATTTCAGTACTTGGGTACAGTGTTCTCAAGAAAATGTACTTTTCATAAAAATGAGACTAGACGTGCAATAAGCTAGAAAAGCAATGTTCTATGTTTTATGTAAAGATAGAAAACAGTTTACCATTAGATATATTGTTACAGTAATTTGATGAAATGGTCGCACCCATTTTGTTATATGGTGCAGTAGTATGGGGTTATGAAAATAATTATATTATTGTATTGTTGCATTTAGAATTTTGCAAGTATATACTTAAGATTAAAAAAATGTACGCCAATCTGTATTGTGTATGGTGAACTTGGTAGAACTCCAATGTCTATTTGTATTAAAGCAAGAATGATTGGTTTTCAGCAATGAATTATAAATGGGAAAAAAAGAAAAAAATATCTCACACATTGTATAATATGTTATATAGATATCTTACTGTGCTGCCGTCAGATTTGATGTACAATCTTATTAAGTTCAGAAGTAGTAGTCATAAATTGCCTATTGAGGCTGGTAGATTTTTCAGTATCAGTAGAGCTGAAAGAATTTGTGATCTGTGTAATAAACACGAACTGGGTGATGAGTTCCAATATATCTTTAACTGTAACTTTTATAGTCAAGAAAAGCACAAATTTACACCCGTTCATATCTATAATAACTGAAATATTGTTAGTTTGTCAGATTTAATGAATAGTCACGATAAATATGTACTTGTCGGGTTGGCGAAATTTTGCAAAATTGTAATGTCTGTATTTAAATGATATATTACATATATATTGCTTGTTCATCTGCATACAACTACTTAATGTGTATATATGTTAGTTCATGCATTATTATTGTTTGTTAAATTTATTGTACTATTATACCTCATGTGAGGCCTTTATTGAAATAAAAATTTTCAGATAACCAACAATTTATTTCTAATGTACTTTGGAAATTTTAATGCTTTGTGAGAGATGAAGTGAATCTTTCTAAAAGAAGTCATATCAGAGTTGGATGGAATTTAGCTTTTAATTTTTGATAAGACATTTCTTTGTTAATGTATTAAATGTACACTGTATTTGTTAGGACTGACATCAAAGAAAAAAAATCTGAATGTCAGTAAGCCATTTCAGACTTAATGACAAAGGAACAAATAACCAAAATTTGTATACCTAAATTTTCATGTTAATCTTTTTTGTCTGAACACATTCTGCTTGAAAACTCCCTGTTCGACTGTAAAACAAAACCAAAATCACCAGCTTCTATTTGTTTTCTTAATACCTTGTCTAGAATCTGGTTTCTGGTTACAAAGGCCTAGTTCTAACTGCTTTACACACCATGCCAATTCTATCTCAAACTGATTTGCAATATCTGCCTCCTAAAAAAGAAGCTGCTATAAATCAAACTGATTGGTTGCTTTTATTTTTTAACATCCTTGTATGATGAAATTATTTGATCAAAAAAGAATATCTTGCTAAGTGTTTAGTTTAAAAATGTCTGTTGTAAGTATTAGTACATGTATCACAATAAATTTAATTTTATTTAACTGTCTGACTGTAAATTCTATACCTAAATAATGTAAGCATACAACTTTTTGTAAAATGGACAACTGCAAGCAGGGTAGGAAACTCACTCAAGTACCTAATCCGAATTTCCTCTGACCACTTGTAACGACTTTCAAGTTGAAATTGTGCATGTCACACCTACCTAGTTCGATTCCAGAATCATTTTCCTGTATGCTGATACCAAATTTGCTACAAAAATTACATTTATTATTGAAGTTTCGATAATTTTCCATGAGAGACCCTGTTTTGTTGACATTTTGAACCATAATAGAGAGTAGGCGGAGCTTGTTACTTTTGGAACGGAAAGTTGTTAGATTCTGGTTAAAAAAATTGTTTCTGCTCCGTTCCGTTCCAAAGTTAACAAAATTTCAACAAAAGGGTGTCTCTCATGGAAAATTATCAAAACTTCAATAATAAATGTAATTTTTGTAGCAAATTTGGTATCAGCAAACAGAAAAATGATTCCGGAATCAAACTAGGTAGGTGTGACATGCACAATTTCAACTTGAAAGTCGTTACAAGCGGTTGAAAGGCGATACTCCGCGGTACCGCTAAATCTCCAACTTTTTGTATGGCACATCGTTCTGACCCCAACCCGACATATCAATATCCAAATAAAAAAGAGGAGGGTTGCAGGGTCAGAGGTAATCGGACTATCAAATACCAACCAGTCCTGAATACAATTTGCCAATATATTTACTATATGGCTATATAAATGTTTGCTAAAATTAGCCATAGGATGATTTTCTATCTAACCAAAGTCTATACATGTACATAATTGTAATTAATTATATAGTCCCTGGTGTCAAGGATTTTTACTCCTTGCTGATGTGCTAATCCCTTCAGAGTTCTGGAGCTGGAGATATTTTTTGTTTTGACCACTGGTGGCGGTCAGAACAAAGAAAATATCTCCAGCGCCGAATCCCAAACGGGATGAGCTGGTGTGCATCTGCATAACATAAGTAACTTTAAAAAAAAAAAACAGTAGATGTAAGGTGACAGGGAGTTTGTAATGCTCAATATATACATGTACGTATTATATCGAAATAAAAGGTATTAAAATTACATTGCTGGATTGTGTTAGTTCACTGTTAGAATTTCCTCCTTTCTTTCTTGGTGGCATCTCTTCTAACCTAAAAAAAAATTGAAGGCGTCCACTAATACCGAAGTCGAAGGTCGGATAAGGCTATTTCGTGACGCTTTGAACCCCATGATGAATTTGAGCTTATAAAATACAATGAGACAAATTTTTGTAAAGAAGAGAAAAATTTATGTTGATAAAATGATAAGAAAAGATATAACAAAATGTTACTATTAAAGAAAACTTCAGAGCCGGAAAAGTTTTTTTTTAATTTAAACCGTGATCCCCACCCGAACCGGAAATAGTCACAACTGTGTATTTTCAATGACGCCATGTTTTGCAAGGCTGTTTTCTGAAGAATACTATAATGAAGTGTATCATCGACAAATACATCTCACCGAAGTCTAAAACTGCGATTCGTTGATATTTTACGACAGCGTCAATGTTTTATTGAGTAGCAGAAATGCTAGCCAACTTTATACTCAAGGTAGAAAAAACAGATGTCACGCCATGAACAGAAGCATATCGCGCCAAAAACTTTCAAATGACCTGTGATAATTTCGTACCCTAAAACAATTTGTCCCCAAAATACAACTCGTTCGTTTCTGTTTACATTTCAAAGAACTGTATACAGCGAGCAAATTTTATTCATTTCCACTATGTCTATGGAAGCAACTGACTGTCACCTACACATGTACAATGCACAATATACAAATGTACATGTATTCACTAATTCCTTTTCATGGCTTTTGGGTTTCGCTGCTGGAGATACTGATTATTGTCAAAACAAAAAAATGTCTTCAGTGCCAAATCCCAATAGAGGTTAATTAAATTTTATTTCTCAATTAAAGATAAGCGTGTAAATCATACCAAGGATTTATATAATACTCTTTTATAAATATCTTTATTGTCAGTACATGTAAATCCTGTCATGTACAAGAAAAAATTATTGTTCACTTTTCAATTACAATGTAGGTTTTTTTAACATACATGTATGTGTAAAATGTTTCTATATGCAACAAAAAAATCATTCCAACAAAATAAAAGATAACACAGTTGTAGGAGAGACACCCTAGGTTCTACCAAATCCTCTTAAATGCCCTATACTTTTGTACATGGACATTCTGGATATTTTCTATTTGTCTGTAGACCAACAATCAGAAAAATACGAAATGTATGTCTGTCCAATGGGTCGCCAGTTAGTCTGTCAAGTAATGCATTTTAAAATTTCCAAAAACTTGTACAACCTGAAGTGGTAAACTGGTTTACCCTGTACACTTATTTCACAAAAAAAAAAAACTACATGTATTTTCTCCGTTTTTTTTTCTCTTATAACATGAGTAAAAATAAACTGCGCATGGAAATACATGTACATATATATGGTTTATGTTATGTAGATTTGTGTATTTTCAGCAGATTAACATTTCTAAACTACAGTAGTCTTTTCTGTGCTTGTAGAATGCAGTAGAGACAAATGATGAAGATAAATGGGATGATGAAAGTATTGAATCTCCTCAGCGTGCCAGAAAACGTATGGTATCTCTCTTAGAAACAAAAGCAAATGCACAAAGGCAGGAATATGAGGATGAAAGTTCCTTTGAGGATGGTGAACAAAAAAGTTCATTTATTAAAGGCTTGAACCTTACTCAAACACCAACAAGTACTCCAGAAAAAGAGAAGAAAATCCTACCCCCAAGCAAGAAAAAAAGAGGAAGACCAAAAAAAATTCCATCGCCAGTTGATCTAGATGATGTTGACCTTTCTGCACAAATCGATTCTATTATATCTGTTAATGACCCTATAAATTTGACAGTTTGTACTGACAAAGAATGTGGATGCAAGGCTGTCCATTGCCCTTTCTGTGATGTCACTCAGATTAAGCCTTCTACCTATGCTAGAATGAGAGATCATCTAGAAATGAAACATTTCAATCATGGAATTCAATTTGAAGGTAATTTTTATACACTGATTGTTTATTGTTTTCTAGGATCATTGGATTATATGAAGTAAAAGTGTAATTTAAATGAAAGCGTGCACTGCCTCTGTGATTCTGGTAACCCGACTGACCCTAATTTAATTGTGGTGTCAAAAAAGCAAAAAAAATATGGAATTTTGGCGTTTCCATCATCGATTTTTAACTAGATTCGCCTTGCTTTCCTATGTGGAGGTTCAAAATGCATAAAAAAAATTAAACAACATGGCTTTGGCTAGGACAAGTTCAGTATTCAGTGGTTCTATAAAAGAGGCAACAAAACTGGAAGGATTAGATGTCCTGCAAATCTATAAATTAAAAAAAAAAAAAACCTGCCTTAGACAGGGTAAAGACAAGGAAATACAAGCTGGTAGCCCAGACCATATTTTTGTTTAATATTTTCTTTATATTCAACTACATTTGACCCAAAAGTTTAGTAGCCCAGCTCAAAATCTAGTAGCCATGGGCTACTGGGCGAGTGCTCATTTTCATCCCTGATCTACCTGTACCAACCCTTATTTTGAAGGAGATGTTACCAGAGACAGAATTTTTTTAATGCCTTAATGGAAATAAGTCGTCTTTGTGCAATGTACAATTGTACTTTTAAGACAGTATGTATTATGGTATACCAGAGTTTACCCGTCCATTTGTCGGTCCATTATTCACAGTTACATATCTACAGCACAATGACACAGAAATGCTACTACCAAGTTTTGTGAAACTTTGGTGAATTGTTTTGTGTTTTTTTATTGATGTGAACCTTTATTCAATTTTCATTCATTTCCAATTTTTTTTTTTAATTATGAGACTTCATTCATACAAATATGGAGTAATTTTCTATTCTGACGTTAATCATAATTCAATGAAACTTGCGTGAATTTTTTGTTTGTATTGATAATTTTTTAAAATTTGATTTTATGATTTGAAATTATGGAACTTTATTCATTAAAAGGGGCTGTTTTTAGAGTGTACAGGTAACTCAATAGTGGCTGCGCCTATTTTCATGAAAGTTTGGTACATTTTTTTCTTCTGATTGACGAGAGCTCCCCTTTAATTTTCATAAATTTCTGATTTTTTCATTTTTGAGGTATGCGACTTTATTCATAAAAAAAATGGGGATTTCCCGTATATTTGCAATTTCCTGAAAATGTGGTAAGGGATTTTCTTGAAACTTTATTGTATAGTTTATTCTTCCAAATATACTGAAGAAGATGTTTTCAAAATGCTGAAATTTTTTTTCGACATTATATTTTGCCAGTGTAGTATACACATTTTTCAACAAATGGTCGACTTTCCAATAGGAACATATTGTGCACCTCTACTTGCTGACCTATTCCTTCACCCTTATACAGCTGACTTGATAGCTGATCTGACCCAAAAGAAGGAACGTTTAGCTAGATCCTTTGATCTCAATTTCTGCTATATAGGTGATGTATTAACATTCAACAAACGTAGTTTTGGGAATTTGATACATCACATCTACTGTGAAGTCAGTCTCAATCTTACACCATCAATGATCAGTGGTAAAGGAAAACTACTGACCAAACTATACGACAAATGCGATGACTTTTCATTCCATATTGCAGTGTTTGACACTACTTCATTTGCTCTGTAAAACATTTTATTTCAATTTGCAATATGCCTAGACATGTGAAAGAAGAACATCCTTAAACTATCAATGCCCTTCTTTAACCATGTATATTTTTGGCCTTTTCAGTGGCCAAAATAACAATACAGTAATCATGAATGGTGAACAGTATACTTGCTTCCCTATGATTTTATATTAGATTGATATTTCTAATGATTAGACCTGTTTTGCAGATCTGCTGATAATGAAGTGTGCCAAGACATGTGGAGGGAAAACAGTGCTACATTATCATTGCCCTTTCTGTAAAGGTGCCACTTTCATGAAGAGGACTGCTACTTTTCGTCACCTTCTGACACATGCTCAGAAAATGGTATGTTATTGTTGGAGAAACTTTGTGTCTACTTTATAATCTCTATTAGATAATTAGATTTTTACACACGTTTTGTAGGATTGTCTTGTCAGGTGGATATTGAATGTACATGTTAAATACAACTTTTCAAGAAACTTTGGACAAGTCGTAGATTTTCAAACGATAATTTTAAAAATCAAGTTCTTATTTGATGAAATTGTACCTACATGTACATAATGTAATAACCTGTTCCTATCCCTCTGCATATTTTATTTTATCTGTATACAAAAAAAAAAAAAAATGAAAACAACCCGATTTTTTTCTTTATTGTGGCCTTCACCTGGCTGAATTAAAACAAATTAAAGAGTAAAAGAAATTCTGTAAGTACTACAACTGCATGTAGTTTTAATTGGAATTTTCCCATCTGAGCATGGATTATTGTTTAAAGTGGTAAAGATGAACTATTAAACAGTGAATTTTGAAAACACGATATAATTTTGTTCTCTACAGGGAAAAGGAGCTTCAGTGATCAAATTGCCTGATTTAAAGTTACCATTATCTGTCTTTATAAATGGTAAGAGTAGATTGTTATCTCCAGGAGAATATAGCATTACTCTGTAGAAAACTCAAAATGATCTGATTTCTACAAGTATATTCTAAGGTCACTATAGCAGTAGAAACTGTAGTATAATTTATGGTTGAAGTTCAGAATATATCTTTAATTTTCTAAGTATTAAAAGTTAAGCTTGTATACAGTCGCCAATCCAGGTGATGAATACATGTAATTGCAGTTTCTTGAATGTACTACAGGTACATGTACATGTATTTTCATGGTGATCAAATACAGGGAAAAAACCATACCTTGAGATAATGAAAAACGATAGCATGTTTATTATTTTCAGTGTACACTGCAACTTAAAGTGTTTCTGATTCAATACAGACTTTGGGCTGGTAGTACTTATTTTTGGTAATATTTTTAAATAGAGGTTAAATATAAAGGATGGTTACCTCAGCCAGCATGGTCCAGGAGTCAGTACTCATTTCTGATCCTTTTTTTAGGGGGGATATGCATCTTTTTTTTTATTTGAAATTGAGAAATTTTAATATGCAAAGCCATGAATTTGTAGTTGAAATGATTAGTTTTATAGAGGGTTTCAAGAAAAAGATATGTCATCAACAATTAAGGTAGATGATAACTAATATTTCTAGTAGATAAATTTTCCTATTTTTTTTCTTGCAGTATTAAAAACTGTAACTCCCTTCACATTTCAAAAGAACATTTTCCCGCCAATTATCTCCCCCTTGAAAGAATTTTCCTGCCAATTATCTTTCCACGGGCTGACCATTTATGCCAATATTTTACCTGTCGCTATCGCTCAGGGTAAAATTATGTGGCATAAACAGTCACCTCGTTGTAAAACAACGATGAAATGGAGTTTCCGCGATTTATTTCTTAATTAATCAGTGTAAATTTGAACAAAAAGACCTTTGACTATTAATTGGGAAACTGTCCTCAGGGAAAACAGCCTGATTTCAGAGGTTAGTTAAGGCAAACAACATCACTGGTAATGAATATTCAAACCTTAGGCAAATACTGTATTAAAGGTTATATGTTTAGTAGAGGACAAAGCTATTAGCTGAAGGAGACTTATTATTAGATACTGTGTATGCCACCTACTTTAAGCTTGGTGTTTTCTTAGGTCATAGTATTCCTGGAATGACTTGCCTGTGGACTGAGTTGACTCATGTTTTTGCACAATTAGAACTACTTGGTCATGTTGGCATCATTTAAATGTACTAAGAAAGGCTTAGTAGCCAAATTTTTTAATCAGACACTCAGAGGTTTATACATATAGGTAACTTTTTTGTGGTTGGTTACATTCACAGATTCTGTCAAGTGAATATATTTGCAGGTATTAACTTTCGCTGTTTCAAAAAAATTAGAAGGGTTTTATTGCGTAAAGTAGCACTCCACACAAGAATCACGCAAAATGGGATTCATGGTTGGAAAGCCTACATATTTTTATTTTTGATATTTTGTTTACAATGTCATAGTAAACAGAAAGTAACATCATGTTTTTCATATAACCCTTGTTCATAGGAGGAAAAATTATATAGAATGTACTATAGAATTCAAAATTAAGGGAGATAACTCTGTAAATGATACTAAACTACAAATAAAAAAACCTATTGGGTATTCCGTGTGGATTAACTCCTAAGAGCAGATAGATTAGAATGAATAATTATACATTTTGATCATATAGACCTATAAAGCAGCTTAATAACAAAAATAAAAATATGTAGCCGTTTTTTTAGTTGTATCACTTTTTTTTAGAAATTGAATGATTCTTAAAAAGACTGCTACTTAAAATTCGATTTGACGGGTACATGTACTATTTTTCACGGTTGTCTCTCGACTACAAAAATAGTCAAAGTTAGTACCAATACATTTACAGTAAATATGTTTTGTTTACTTTTATGAGGACTTGATTTTTTAGAAATATCTTCTATGCAGTGTTCTCTAAGGATTAAGGTACATTGTTTAAGGTCAAATACTCATAAGCCAAAACAAGTTGTACTATTGTGAAAGTACTATTATTCTTAGGGTACCAATTTTCTTGGTTTTCGTGGGCAGACCAAACCACAAAATTTTGTTACCAACAAAAAGGAGAATCCCATTGATGTGTATACTGAAAACCTCAAAGCAACAACTTCAAATATCCATGAAATTGTGTTTCTGCCCTAATCCACGAAAATTGGTATCCACGAATTAAACTACTTTCACAGTATGTACGGTTATTTATACTGCACTTTACATTTCAGGTCAAGAAGTGAAGCTGTGTAAGAAGATATGTGGTGATGTAAAGGACCCCCACTACCATTGTCCAAAATGTCATCGTCAGCAGGAGGATCGGAAGTCAATTATCTGCCATATGTGGAGGTGTCAGACGGACAGTGTGAAAAATGACAGTCCTTACACATCTACCTATAGACCAGTTAATATTGAATTTCTGAAGAAAGCTTATCAGCCGAATCCTTCAGTAAAAACTAAAATACCAAAGGTTAGAAATGTTACTTCTGATAGTGTTCAGATTATATAAGCAACCTTTTATGGGCATGATTAGAAATTTAGAGCTGAAGTATGATACATTATACTGTTTTTATGTGTTTTTCATCTTTATCAGTTGTCATCTTAATTTTTTAACTTTTTGGTAGTTGAGGTCCCCATCAGTCTTTTTTTAGACTTTCAATTTTGATAATGGCCCAGCAAACTTATCATGATATATATCCAGTCGTTCTTCGGTTAAAAGTCATAGAAATCTGTATAATGCTCTGTTATCACAAAAGAATAAATCTGCCAAAAATTGAAGTTTAGATAGATCTGTTTACACTATATATTATTGTAGCCACATGTATCGATCGTCAGAAGCCTATCAGATCTCCCACATGATAAATGTCAGGAAGATAAATGTTGTGGGAAGAAGATACACTGTGCTCTATGCTACAAAGACAGATTTAGTCCATGCTTTCCCCAGAAGTTAAAGAGGCATTACTACTGCCATTGGAGAAGAAGAATTCCATTTAAAGGTACAATTACAGAGAACATTCAATTTTCATCTATATGCATCTGTTCATCATAATTTTTTTCTTTCATATTATATATTCGGCTCTATTAACTGAACATACATTTACTTATGAGTGGTATATTGTAATCACCTTGCTTATCCATCACACATTTCACCTGTCTGTTCAAACCTTTTCATAATCATCTCAGCTTCCAGCTTCCAGTCATTGGATTGATTTCAAATTTGGTGTGTGGCTTTATATAAATGAAATATAGACTGTAGGTGATTTTGGGTGCTGCCTAATATCAGATTCCTGTATCAACTTCATGTTGTTTTTTTTTTTGTTACAGTCCTAGGAAGGATGAAATATTTCATTTTATCAGCAACTTTATTGTTTTTTTCCATTGTTGAAAATAACAGCAATTTTCGATGAAAAAGTTACAATGTTCCTTAAATCAATTGTGTGGTCACATGTCTGCATGAATAAAGTCAGTTTTAAATTTCTAAAAACTACAACACCTCACCACATTGGGTTCACTGCAATATTGTCTGTCTAGATGTCAAAACTGCTGGCATTTTATATGCTATGTGACATGAATGTTGATTTTTAGAAGAAGTTTTTGTGATATACTTATGAGGGTGTAGGGACTCCAACATGTGTCATACCTGGACAATTGCATACACCTGTAGTCTACTTAATGCTAAAAGCCTATTTATTGTACAACTGTTTCAAATGTAATTGCTTTGATATGATACCATCAGATATAGAAAGACCATTATGAGCATAGGCTTTAAATCAATTATTTTCTCTTCTAAAGATGTACCCCATGCAGCGAAGTTGGGGAGGGTATAAATTTGACATATCCTTTCTGCCAGTCTGTCCATTAGTCTTCTATTTGTCACTATAACTCTCTCAAATGAACAGAATTTCACAAAACTCATTATGTACTAAGAAGATATGTTGTTTTGCATATAACAAGGTAATTTTGATCCCTCAAAAAAATTGTTGTCCCTTTGACTTCGGTTTCAGAACTACAATGTACATAAATGCTTAACTTCTCTCAATCTACTGAACTTCCTTTGTAGTAAGGACACAATATGTATTTTTTTCTTCAGGGTATTGGGTTCTACCTTGTTACCTGGATTGTCAGGTGAAAGAGAAGGATAGTAACATGTCACAGATTATTTGTCACTTTCATTGTCCTATCTGTGGGAGTACCAGAAGGAGGAGAGAGTATTTCTATAATCATTTAGAAATCTGTCAAGGTGGTAACAAACCTTATCCAAGGTACATAGCAACGGGGAAAAATTATCATTGACTCCTGTCTGAACTGATCCAATTTTGGAATAAAGAATTCGTTTGGTTTTACAAATGATGTATGATTGGACTTTTTTGCATTATTCCTCTGTAACTAAGAAATTGCAAAAAATAAAATTGTAAAATATAAAAAATATCAGTTTATGTTTAATAAGTAGCTGGATGTTTAATGATGAGTTTCCCAATATGTGCTACAGAACCTATGAATTACATGACGATTGACAAAATAAAATTGACAATTTGGACATCAAATCAGATTTTGTTCTGAAAAAATTACCAATTGTACAGTAGGTGATTAGATTGCACTGATTCAAAATGCATCAAAAGTAACATTAAGGTTTAAAATTTATACTGGTTTGAGTTTAGACATGATTCATTGTACATGTACATGTATATTAACATGTAAGTGATACCAAAGGCAGCATGCACTAAACTCTATCATGGTCAAGTAACTTTAACATTGCCTACTACATACATGTAATACTTGAGATTAAATGCCTTTGAATTGCCTATGAGTCAGGGTTTATTCTTACAGGATAGTTATTTCCCTTTTTATGACATTTCAGAACTATTTTGATTAGGTATTGTTATTAAGAGTACTGTACAATGATACATGATGAGCCACATGTTTCTTAAAACCTATCTGAAACATTTAAATATGTTTGTGTATCTGTATTTTGGCTGATTGAGAATTTGTTTCTCCAATGAACTTTGTAGAAAATTACAAAAATATAAAAATGGTGGCAGAGAATTGATTAAAGAAATTTAATCACTACTTGGTGGTTCAAAAGTCACATGCTTATAGATATTTATCTTGCTGAAAATGAGGGAATAAAGGATTGTTGGTACAATATTTTATTCACACCTTAAAAAAGACGGTCTGTATAATATTTTTTTTGTTATATATTTGATAGTTTTTAACTATGTCACCAAATGTTTTTCAATAAAAAATTATAAAAATTTTTGTGTTATTTTCCAGACCTATTGGTGCATCTAGCTTAGATTTTAAATTTGAAGAAGTTGATCCTTTGATGGATGAAGAACTCAATGATACACTTCTGGAAAACAGTGAAGATTTTGGTTGGTATTCTATCAATTAAAGCAATGCTGTTTTAAGTTTTCTTACTTCATGAAATGAAAACTTAACATACTTTAAAGAGATTGTTGTCTTGACATATTCACCACATCCATTTTTGTACTATTTTTAATGTATTTTTTTGGTCAGGAAAATAAATTTTAACTAATCTGCTGGTTTATAATGTTTCTGAGCCATTGTGTCATTTCATGTGCTTTGGTAATTATGTAAGTGATTGTGTCTTCAGATATGTCTGTACCATATTTACTATGTATTTTTCAGGAAATGAATTTGAACAAAGTATGGAGCAGTCTGATGTTGAAGAAGAAGTTGACATGGAAAATATGGCAGTATGCATAATTAAAGCTCAAAATATTGTTTTACTATTAAATTCCTTAGTGAACTTATTTTTTTTTCAGTTGTTAAAGGATTACAGCTTTATTTGATTTTCAATGCTCTCTGATTTTTATATCCCCACTCAATGAGTGGTTAGTATATTGAAATTTCCTTGTCCATCCATCCGAATTTCATTGCAATTTAATGTATTTCCACTCCCAATGGAGGATTGCTTGAAAAGAATTAATTTTTGATTTACATGACAAACCATACCTGTCAACATTGTTCATTATACCATGCATGTCAAGCAGTCTACAGAGCAATGATTCAGTAACCCCTTATATGATTCAGGGAGGATTTTTCCTGCTTTTTCAAATCTGGATTTTACCATTACAATTTTTTCTTACTGTATGTTTACTTCTGATTTTGCCAATTTCTGCTTAGTTTGAAGACCTTGTAAAATTACCGCTGATGATTTTTTTGGCTTTTTCAGATCTTTGGAAATGTCACTGCACAAATTACTCGACAGCTGTTGTCACTCACAAAATCTGTTGGTGTATTTGACATAATATTCCATGAGGTAGCTGAGAACACTGGGACTAAATATTTAGTATCCCCGGGAACTATCTGTCAAGTCCACTGCCTGCAAGGAACCATGCAAAATGTCAACAAAGCAATGGAGATGATACAAATGGTATACTTTTAATCTATAGAAGACAACAAGATCAATATGTTAATTATACAGAGTTACAATGTATCTCTTTATAATTTGATATGACCATTTTTACGGTTAGAAAAGATGCAGTTGCTTTTATTTTATCTTGGATACAATATTGTCCTATCTCCTGACCAATAAACAAAGTCATGAACTTTGAACCACACCCCTGTTAACCAGACTACTTTACCAATAGTCCTGTGTGTATTGGAATAAATTAATATGAATTTATCGTAGTTTTTGCCAAAATATAAATTTATAAGGAATGTAACTATACTCTGCGTCACACAAATAACATACTGTTAAAATTTGAATAAAAATATTTTCTACGACTTTATTGACACCTACCGTTGTTTAAATTGTCTTAAATGACTTGCTCATTTGTTTAGCCAAACGGCTTCTCCCTAAACAAGTCGCTTATTAGCTTAAATCATGCGTAACAAATCCTTACGGAAAAATCCCATACTAATATCCGCTATGTTGGTTTCTATGGGACGATTTGTTTACAAACGAAGTTCATAAGTTCCCGTCGAACTCCGGTGACAATCGTCTGCTTGATCAACTTCTCAGTATAGTACGTTGTTCATGTAAAATAAATCTGAGATATCCGAAATAATGCCGAAATGCATTCTGGGTTCTTCGGTTTTCGGACAAACCATTTAAACGTAAACAACATCTCCTAGCAACCCGATCACTGTAAACATGGCCGACTTTTTACAATGTAAATATTGGCACTGAGAATTAAAATCTGACCGGAATTTAACGATTCAATGTTTAGGGAGAAGCCGTTTGGCTAAACGAATGAGCAAGTCATTTAAGACAATTTAAACGACGGTAGGTGTCAATAAAGTCGTAGAAAATATTTTTATTCAAATTTTAACAGTATGTTATTTATGTGACGCCGAGTATAATATCTGTATTATCTTGTATAAAGAACTTTGTGTCAAATTTTGCATAACATAAACCACTTCACAGTTTATTTTGCATAAATTGAACAAAAGTTCTTTATACAAGAAGATATATTCAGATATTAGTTACATTCCTTAAATATCTTGATAAATGCTGAAATTTTACATTGATCATATAAAGCAAAACTCATGTTCAAAAATCTTGAGAGAAGAAGCTTAGGGCCATCTTTGCTAAAATGTCAAAACACCAACATTTGCTCTCGAAGCCAAGCAACATGGTCTAAGGGAGATAAGTCAGAAAACATTTGATTGATTAAGGCATTTTAATTTTTAAAATTAAATTGTCTTACTTAATGAGAAAAAGTCCAATCTAAACAAAATTTTTTGAAAGCAACAATTCACGAAACCACCACATTTCTTGTACATTGACAAAATTTTCGGCATGTAGTAGAGATTTTAAGTTTGTTTTACCAGAAAGCAGTAATTTAAGAAATTATTGTAATATTTTTTTCTGTGAAGAATCGAACTCAGTTTTATGCATGTGATGCAGGTGTGGACCACATACATTGAAGGGATTTAAAAAAGATTGAAGAAAATATTGCAATCATTCCTTATAGGTTCATTTTCCTTTCAAAATTAAACATGTAAACCAACAAACATTACATGACAATCACTTGGTAAACAATGGCTGTCTATGAGATGATGAAAGTTGAAGTCTCCTTTAAAAGTGTACTTGTTGTAATTTACTTTACAATGATTGTTAGGTGAAAAAAAAGTTGATAGGTAAAACATATACCATAAAGCAAGTTGTAAAAGTTGATAGGTAAAACATATACCATGAAGCAAGTTGTAAAAGTTGATAGGTAAAACATATACCATGAAGCAAGTTGTAAAAGTTGATAGGTAAAACATATACCATAAAGCAAGTTGATAGGTAAAACATATACCATAAAGCAAGTTGTAAAAGTTGATAGGTAAAACATATACCATAAAGCAAGTTGTAAAAGTTGATAGGTAAAACATATACCATAAAGCAAGTTGTAAAAGTTGATAGGTAAAACATATACCATAAAGCAAGTTGTAAAAGTTGATAGGTAAAACATATACCATAAAGCAAGTTGTAAAAGGTACCAAAATAATTGAAATGAAGGTATCCATAAAGGATGAAAATTGACCTAAATCATAGAAAAAAACTCAAAACAAATAACAATGAACTTAAAAAAATGACAACCACAGGACTACAGATTCTTATCTTGGAACAGTGACATCAAATTTATGGCAGGGTTAAACACAAACTAGTGTTCAGTCCTCTCTGTCACTTGTGGTAGTGGTGAGTAAATAGAACAATAAAACAAACTATACTGTAATGTCTCTTTTTATGTATATTCAGCAAAAGTATAATGTTAAGCTTACATGTATATGTAGTATGCAGGGAATTTATTCTGAATGATAGATCATCCATTCTTTCTATTTTTAGCGCTTGTCTATTGGTAAAGGTAAAAATAATAGTTCGTCGGAAATAGAAACAGACCAAGAAGCATCCAAGAAAAAAGCAGTTGAAATCTCTACTCAAGAAGGTACAATAAGTTTCTCCACTCAAGAAGTTACAATAAGTTTCCCTGCCAAAGAAGTTACAATAAGTTTCTCCACCCAGAAGGTACAATAAGTTTCTCTACCCAAGAAGGTACAATAAGTTTCTCTACCCAGAAGTTACAATAAATAAGTTTCTCTACCCAAGAAGGTACAATAAGTTTCTCCACCCAGAAGGTACAATAAGTTTCTCCACCCAGAAGGTACAATAAGTTTCTCTGCCAAAGAAGGTACAATAAGTTTCTCCACTCAAGGAGGTACAATAAGTTTCTCCACTCAAGGAGGTACAATAAGTTTCTCCACCCAGAAGGTACAATAAGTTTCTCTGCCAAAGAAGGTACAATAAGTTTCTCCACTCAAGGAGGTACAATAAGTTTCTCCACCCAGAAGGTACAATAAGTTTCTCCACCCAGAAGGTACAATAAGTTTCTCTGCCAAAGAAGGTACAATAAGTTTCTCCACTCAAGGAGGTACAATAAGTTTCTCCACTCAAGGAGGTACAATAAGTTTCTCTACCCAAGAAGGTACAATAAGTTTCTCTGCCAAAGAAGTTACAATAAGTTTCTCCACTCAAGGAGGTACAATAAGTTTCTCCACTCAAGGAGGTACAATAAGTTTCTCCACTCAAGGAGGTACAATAAGTTTCTCCACTCAAGGAGGTACAATAAGTTTCTCTACCCAAGAAGGTACAATAAGTTTCTCCACCCAGAAGGTACAATAAGTTTCTCTGCCAAAGAAGGTACAATAAGTTTCTCCACTCAAGGAGGTACAATAAGTTTCTCCACCCAGAAGGTACAATAAGTTTCTCCACCCAGAAGGTACAATAAGTTTCTCTGCCAAAGAAGGTACAATAAGTTTCTCCACTCAAGGAGGTACAATAAGTTTCTCCACTCAAGGAGGTACAATAAGTTTCTCTACCCAAGAAGGTACAATAAGTTTCTCCACCCAGAAGGTACAATAAGTTTCTCTGCCAAAGAAGTTACAATAAGTTTCTCCACTCAAGGAGGTACAATAAGTTTCTCCACTCAAGGAGGTACAATAAGTTTCTCCACTCAAGGAGGTACAATAAGTTTCTCTACTCAAGAAGGTACAATAAGTTTCTCCACTCAAGGAGGTACAATAAGTTTCTTTACTCGAGGAGGTACAATAAGTTTCTCCACCCAGAAGGTACAATAAGTTTCTCTGCCAAAGAAGGTACAATAAGTTTCTCCACCCAGAAGGTACAATAAGTTTCTCCACTCAAGGAGGTACAATAAGTTTCTCTACCCAAGAAGTTACAATAAGTTTCTCCACTCAAGGAGGTACAATAAGTTTCTCCACTCAAGGAGGTACAATAAGTTTCTCCACTCAAGGAAGTTACAATAAGTTTCTTTACTCAAGAAGGTACAATAAGTTTCTCCACCCAGAAGGTACAATAAGTTTTTCTGCCAAAGAAGTTACAATAAGTTTCTCCACTCAAGGAGGTACAATAAGTTTCTCTACTCAAGGAGGTACAATAAGTTTCCCCACTCAAGGAGGTACAATAAGTTTCCCCACTCAAGGAAGTTACAATAAGTTTCCCCACTCAAGAAGGTACAATAAGTTTCTCCACCCAGAAGGTACAATAAGTTTCTCTGCCAAAGAAGGTACAATAAGTTTCTCCACTCAAGGAGGTACAATAAGTTTCTCCACCCAGAAGGTACAATAAGTTTCTCCACCCAGAAGGTACAATAAGTTTCTCTGCCAAAGAAGGTACAATAAGTTTCTCCACTCAAGGAGGTACAATAAGTTTCTCCACCCAGAAGGTACAATAAGTTTCTCCACCCAGAAGGTACAATAAGTTTCTCTGCCAAAGAAGGTACAATAAGTTTCTCCACTCAAGGAAGTTACAATAAGTTTCTTTACTCAAGAAGGTACAATAAGTTTCTCCACCCAGAAGGTACAATAAGTTTCTCTGCCAAAGAAGTTACAATAAGTTTCTCCACTCAAGGAGGTAAAATAAGTTTCTCCACTCAAGGAGGTACAATAAGTTTCTCCACTCAAGGAGGTACAATAAGTTTCTCCACTCAAGGAGGTACAATAAGTTTCTCTACTCAAGAAGGTACAATAAGTTTCCCCACTCAAGGAGGTACAATAAGTTTCTTTACTCGAGGAGGTACAATAAGTTTCTCCACCCAGAAGGTACAATAAGTTTCTCTGCCAAAGAAGTTACAATAAGTTTCTCCACTCAAGGAGGTAAAATAAGTTTCTCTACTCAAGAAGGTACAATAAGTTTCTTTACTCGAGGAGGTACAATAAGTTTCTCCACCCAGAAGGTACAATAAGTTTCTCTGCCAAAGAAGGTACAATAAGTTTCTCCACTCAAGGAGGTACAATAAGTTTCTCCACTCAAGGAGGTAAAATAAGTTTCTCTACTCAAGAAGGTACAATAAGTTTCTCCACCCAGAAGGTACAATAAGTTTCTCCACTCAAGGAGGTACAATAAGTTTCTCTACCCAAGAAGTTACAATAAGTTTCTCCACTCAAGGAGGTACAATAAGTTTCTCCACTCAAGGAGGTACAATAAGTTTCTCCACTCAAGGAAGTTACAATAAGTTTCTTTACTCAAGAAGGTACAATAAGTTTCTCCACCCAGAAGGTACAATAAGTTTCTCTGCCAAAGAAGTTACAATAAGTTTCTCCACTCAAGGAGGTACAATAAGTTTCTCTACTCAAGGAGGTACAATAAGTTTCCCCACTCAAGGAGGTACAATAAGTTTCCCCACTCAAGGAAGTTACAATAAGTTTCCCCACTCAAGAAGGTACAATAAGTTTCTCCACCCAGAAGGTACAATAAGTTTCTCTACCCAAGAAGGTACAATAAGTTTCTCCACCCAGAAGGTACAATACGTTTCTCCACCCAGAAGGTACAATAAGTTTCTCTGCCAAAGAAGGTACAATAAGTTTCTCCACTCAAGGAGGTACAATAAGTTTCTCTACTCAAGAAGGTACAATAAGTTTCTCCACCCAGAAGGTACAATAAGTTTCTCCACTCAAGGAGGTACAATAAGTTTCTTTCCTCAAGGAGGTACAATAAGTTTCCCCACTCAAGGAGGTACAATAAGTTTCCCCACTCAAGAAGTTACAATAAGTTTCTCCACTCAAGGAGGTACAATAAGTTTATGTTGTAAGTTTGTTTTCTAGGCTTATCTTATATAAAGTGTTAAAATCCAAAAAAAAGATTCTATACAGGAAACAGAGATGCTACAAGAACACAATTCAAACAACCAAAATTTCTCCTTTATAATTAAAGGAAAAAAGCCTGTGTTTCTCGAACTATGATTTCTCAAACATTGGAACTGACTAGTTAGTTAGCCTTGTAATAAATCTTAGAGAATAACCCTCACCGACCTGAACTGGTCAGTCATTTTGTAAGCTCGGATAATAATAGGTGTGAAAAACTGAAACTTTATCATTAATCAAAGTGTCATTTTAGGTAATTACAGGTAAAATTTATGTCATTATTCATTAAGTAGTTTTAAATTAATATATAGTACTGATTGAAGTGGTCATGATGAAAGTTAAGTGAAAACAAATTTTTGACCCACGAAATCTAAAGGTTTTTAAAAGCAAACCCAGTATTTTCAATGTCTACAAATTACCATATCCTTCTGAAAGTGAATGGAAATGATCTGAAAACTTACAAAACTCTGTGAAGTAAACAACAATTAACTCAAACTCAACAAAATAATTCCAGAAATAACTCCAAAAACTCAAACACATTTCAATAGTCCCATGTTCAAGCTACCTACGTTTGACTAAATACATAAAAATTAGCTTACTTTGGTTCCAATAGGTGCAACTTCTTATATTGAGATATGGGCAATTGAAATTTTAGCGGGAAAAGGATTTTTGGTTTAGTAGTTCTGTCAAACTATAAATTTTAATGACCAAATTACTTAGTATACAAAGCCAAAAATAGATATCCAAAAATAAAATGTACCAACATATATATGTAATATGTCACACATGTTTAAGTGATTTTATCTGACATTGCCATAATAAAAAAAAACAGTGCATTTCAAAGTTCCTGTGTTCTAGTTTTAACCTTTTATTCTTTAAATAATTTCAGTTTTAATTTTTCCTTTCAGGTATACCAGAGGAAACAAACCTTGATAAAACAAGTAAACAGAGTGAACAGGCAACCAGATCAAGTACTCGCAAAAGACCTGGTTCAAAGGTGACGCCAGTGCCTGCTAAAAAAATAAAAGAAGAACCAAAAGATGTTGAAGAGACTCCAGTTCGGAAGTACTCAACACGAGGCATAAAAATGAACTTTGCCAGTCTATCGACAGGAGGAGGAAAAACAAAATCTGATGTCCCTGCCAAAAGTGATGCAAAAACACCAGGGAAAGATAATTTGGATAAGAGCACCACCAAGGGGAAAGGAAAAGGGAAGAAGGATTCCAATGTCGAGGAAGAAATAATGATCATCACTGATAAGAATGAAAAGTTTAAGCTTAAATTGCCGTCAGATATGGTGGCAACTATAAAAGAGAAACTTGAATCTAATCAAGGTGAAAAAATCAGCAATATGGTTGACGTCGATGATCAGGAAGATGATATTGGTGAGGAGAATTTTGACGAAGACAACAGAAGTTTTGATGGTGCTTTCCATGACTCCAAAGGTCAGCCTATAACATCTGGTAGTATTGAGTATTACGTGAGGAAGTATAAAATGAGTACCAGTGCCATTATACCGGAAGTAACCATGAATTATGGGAATTCAACTAAAAAGAGAAAAAACAGCAATGGTGCACCTAGAAGAGTATGTCGAGTACAGAACAAGTATCGTTGCTCAAAATGTGACTTTGTCTGCTCTGATTTCAATGAATGCACCAAGCATTTGAAAGAGGTTCATGAAGCAGTTCAAAAATACAGATGTGATGTTTGCGAAAGACATTTTGAGAAGGAGTCCTACTTACGGATGCATCTAGATGCAAAGCATGGTCCACATTTAGAGATGAAGGAATATAAATGTGATCTTTGTGACAGAGTCTATACTTCTCACTACAACTATCAAAAACACACTGATCGGCACACTGACAGGAAATTTAGAAGATATGCTTGTCGCAATTGTGATTTTGTTGGTGAAGATAGGATTGACTTGGAGTCTCACGTCAAAGAGAAGCATTTTATTGATGAAGCAATTTGCTCTGAGTGTGGAAAGTTTTTCAAGAGTATTGTCTCACTAACACAACACATGGACAATGTTCATAGGAGAAAGAATGAAGTAGCCTGTCCTCATTGTCCAAAAATATTTGCGAATCCCCGGTATTTACGACTGCACATGGATGTTCATACAGGTGAGAAAAAACATGAATGCCCAATTTGTGGCCAGAAGTTCAGGAAGAAGGGAAATATGGTTGCTCATGAACAAACCCATTTAGATAAAGAGGAAAGAAGCTACCGCTATATTTGCAGCGTGTGTGGTCTTAAATGCCTCAACAAGGGTGTACTCCTACAGCATATGAATAAACACACTGGTGAGCGACCCTATTCATGTGACATTTGTAAAAAGACCTTTTCGTTCATTTCGGCAATGAAAAAGCACAAGGTTTTTTGTCATTCTACTGAAAATCCATTTGAATGTCAGATCTGCGACAAGAGGTTTAAAGCTCAACGACTTTTGGATGAGCACATGATTGTTCATACTGGTATAAGTGATCATCAGTGTGATGTCTGCAAGAAGGTTTTTACGACAGCAGGCAGCTTAAAAAACCACAAAAAAATTTGTAAAGGCCTTGTGTCGTTGACACCAACACCCACCAAAATTATTGTCTATAACCCACCAAATATCAGCACTAATACAACATCTTTACTAGCTTCTGGCCAAGATCAGCAGAACATTGAAAATGTCATCAAGTTCCACCTACAAAATCAAGGTTCTGAGAATTTGGCTGAAAATGAGACAGTTATTATTGAATCAGGTTACACAGCTCAGCAGGTAGGAGAGACGTTCCAAGTTACCCAAAGCCAACAGGAAGTTGCTGTCGATAGCATCCAGCAGACCCAAACAGAGACGGAGGAAACAGCAGCAGCCAGCGATGTCCAGGTGTACATGTGTAGTGAGTGTAATATGGCTTTTAATGATTACACAGTGGCAGAACAGCATGTGTTACAGGGTCATGAAACAACCACAACTGTTGACCAAACAGATGGCATAGCAGAACAGAAAGAGGAGACTATGATGATTGTAGATTCTGCTGAAGAGTCTGTGAACCTGTTATTGAATCAATAAGTGTCCATTGTACAATTATACATGTGAGGAGACTTTATCTGTTACAGAATCTGTGAACAAAAAATCTTCATTGATAAGGGTCAATTTTACAAGTGAAGAGACTGTTCAACTGTTATTGAATCAGTAGGATGACAAGTTTTGTTTTATTGAGTGTACATATACAATGTATATAGATGTACATGTATAAAATGCCCGTAAATCGGTAATTGAGATAAATTTTACCCAAATTTACAGACTTCAGAACAGAATTTTACTCCAAAACAGTCACCATTTTGTGCAATACATAGACTGCATCAATTAAAAAGTATGAAGAAACTAGTCCTATTAGAAATCCTTTTTATCATTGATTTACCGCAGGCTAGCCATTAATGTACATTAATTTACCTCAAACAGTAACTAAATTGAGATGCTGCATAATGGACATACTGTTAAACTGCAAAGCGTCTACTAATTTGTAACTTAATCAGTTAGTTGACAAATTTTTGGCAATTGTACATACATGTACATGCATAAACATTAACCTCCATGTTTTGGTAGAATATTATTGATGTAAATATTTTTTTGGTCTTTTCTTTATTGTGTACATGAACTGATAAAGAAAATTATTATTGTGTTGTAGTACATATAGGTAGAGAAATTAATTTAATTTTCTTTTGTACAAACTTGCTTCATTTAAAATTGAAAAAGTTACTGCAGTTTCTGTAATCACTAAAACAATTACTGCAGTTTCTGTAATCACCAAAAGTAAAACCACTGGAAATGTTGAAGAAATATACAAATTATCATCATGGAATTTTGTCTTTGAACAAAGATGGGAAGAATACAGATTTCTGTCTGTCTGTTGGATTGTTACATGTTGGGTTAACTTTTGTGTAGCATTATTTTTTAAGTTTAAACAATATTTTATTCAGTATAAGGCTGAATAGGACCAGGTAGCAGGCAATGCTTATATGAGACCTCTCCAAATATATGAGGTACAATATTTACATTCAATAAGCATTATAGTATAAACTGTAATGTACGTGGTATGTAAATGTATATAACTATCATGGCTACTGTTGAAAAATATGTAAGACACATTGGTTGACATATTTTTTGAGTTTTGACATGTATTTATATTCATATATCAAGAGAGGATTAATAGATATATGACTGTATGTTATAATTTAACCACAGAATAACACTAGTTTACAAATTATTACAGTCCATAATTATGTTTCATTGTTTAATGATTTTATTCCAATACAATATTAGTCTTAAATTTATTTTTAAAAAAGGATTTTTTTTACAGATATTAAATAGTCACAGCAATAATGAGAATACCTGTAAGTGTTTGTACTGTAAGTTGATAAATTATTGGTTGCAGTTATTATTATCATTGTCATCTCAGTCTAAAATGTACTTTTAAAACTTTTCATGACTTCAGGCAAAGTTCTGTTGTGTTAAACAATTCAGTAATGTGATATTTTATTACTGCAACTTTAAGTCACCCAAATTTTTCTCAATATTAAAAACATTCTGACCTTACAGCATTTGATTTGCTTGTTATATTTTATATTTGTTGTTTTGTTGTCTTTATAGTTTCAATTGTTACTAATTTATGATAATTATGATGCATACAACACCAGTTCTGTAAAAGTATAACAATGTATGAATTTTTATGGTTGCTTATTATACCCCTACTCCAAAAGTGAGGGGATATATTGTTTTATTTTTTTCTGTCATGGTTTTTTTTTTCAGCAACTTGAAATTTTTACACATTTTTCTTGTAGATATACTATTTGGTAGGGTCCATTTTTGAAAATTCTTGCCAACAACTTCCTGTTAACCAAGGACTTTGTTTATTTTCCTTATATTGTGATTGAAAGTAGGGATATCACTAGTGAGACAATGCTCAGATTTGTTGTGTTCACTTTATTTTGCGAAATGAGAGTCTTTTCTTGTACGTTATTTTCTTCCAAAGTTTAAGAAAGAATAAACATTTTATTGTTTACATTTTAAATAAATTATTGAATTTTTGTGGGGGGATGGGGGGACTATGGATTCCAAATTTCCAAATTTTCCAAGTTTCCAAATTTTCGAGAGAAAAATAATTTGTCACCAGCAGTGTGAAAAATAAATGTGTGATTTACTATCAGCTTTTTGTAGTTTTGACTATATATTTATAGAAAATAGATTGGTTATCATATAAAGCAAGACAAAAATTTGAAAAAAATGAAAATGATATTGTTGCTTCCTAAAGTAAGTAGATTTGCATTTGTTTTTTTCGTTGATATTAAAGATCAGCCTTTTATAATCATTCAGGTTGTAAGTATTTTTTTACTTTAGTAAGGTATATTTTAAAATGGTAATAAACAAGCTGCATGACTAATTTTGCATGTGGTCATTATTTTGGATAAGACTTGTACTTCATTGTGCTGACTGTTCTCAGTCTAGGTCAGAGCCTACTATTTATATTATGTGGGTTCTTACCCTTCTCAGTTACTATGATTTGTGATGATAGAGCACTCAGGCAAATGTGCCACACGTGATAGTCATGTGATTATATTATTCTCATGTCTTAATTTTGGCTTGAAATCATATGATAATCATGTGAGAATTATATGTAAACTGAAACTTATAAACGGAGGAGTTATTGCCCTTGCTCTTCACTCAAATGTGGAATGGTAAAAAATTCCTGAGAAACTCCAAAAAATATTAAAAAAAATATTTGGATGAAATTTTATTGTACATAATTTGTTTTAATTGTAAGTTGTGTTGAGTTATGAAATTAGTTATTGTTGTACATTTATATTTGTTTTAAAATCATGAACATTTTTGATAAAAACAACAAAACATGAGAGTAATTAACCTTTCTGATAAGAGTAATACCAGTTGTCATCAGAAACTTGATTAGATAAAAGTTAGTGTAATGTTTGCTTTAGTGTTACATTTTGAGTGTAACCAGTTACCCTACCCAGTACCAGTTAGTGTAATATTTGTTTTAGTGTTACATTTTGAGTGTAACCAGTTACCCTACCCAGTACCAGTTAGTGTAATATTTGTTTTAGTGTTACATTTTGAGTGTAACCAGTTACCCTACCCAGTATCTGAATCTTTTCCTGTTAGTGGCACATCACAGAAAACAAGTTAATTTGATGGAATATTATGTAGTGTTCAAAACAGTTTAGTTGAAAGTGCAGTACATTTCCTAAAATCTACTAAATTCTTAACTATTAAATTTGATTTAAATAAATCATCAAGTTTTCTCTTTGCTAAGCTATTGTAGTATTGAGACAATACACTAAAAAGAATGCTGACCAAATTTAAAATTCATTGTGTTTTTAGATATCATCTTTGTTATTGTTCAATTTTTTTTTGGAAAAGATGAATATGTACAGTATGTATATGACATGCTAATGCTATAATAAACACTATGGTTATGCGTCTTTCCTTGGTTCTATAATTTATTAACGGTTTTGATACTTTGATTACCTCCCTTTGTTCACTCTACATGCGAAGCTTGCAAACGGAAGGTTATTCTTTTCAAATCAAAGGTCTTACAAAGAGAATTTTTAGTCGAACCTTCAATAAGACTAACATGTACTAGATTCCAGTCATTTGTTCAACAAAGGAAGCCCCGAGTCACCGTTCGAATGAAAATTTGAGTCATTATCTCACTTTTTTTGTTAACAACCTATGTTCATTTTTCGATACAAAATATAATTAATATATATAAAATATATATATACAATAATTTTTCTATAAAATATTTAACACCCAATGAATTTGATACAACATTTCAGTGGCTTACCAAACTTAAAAAAGGGCATCGGGCGTTTGAACATCTGCATTTGAAGCAACTCAAATCTTTTGTTTTAGTGCAAAACTTTGGCAAAAATAAACATGAGCGTATTTTTCTCGAGACCGATCCTTAAGTTATTCTTGACTAAACTGAATGAAAAAAATCAGAATCCCGTATGAATTGTCTGACAACTGGTTTTACCGAATTGACACTTAATCATTGTCTCCCAAAAAGCTTGTCCAACGTAAATATTTGGTTCAAAGGTCGTTTTAGATATGATTATCACTTTCTGTCGGACAGTTGACTAGACGTGCTTACCACTTTAGGACAATCAGTTGGATTAGACAGGATTCAAATTGGCGAGATCGATCAGTTGATTGTACTAAAAAGGGAGTGTATATTCCCTGTTGTCAAGATTACCACTTTCTATTGATCAGTGGATTTAACAGGGTTACCTTTTTGGTCTATCAGTTGGATTAAATAGGTCAACCACTCTCAGACAATCAGATTACTTCGTACAGTCAATCAGACAGCATTAATTCTTACGAACGACCAGTTTTACCACTTTCAATCGATCAGTAGTACCACTTTCCATGGATTTATTCGCTACATAGACTTATCCTAGCATATAGATGTTTTCTTCACTGCCGAGCAAAAAAGGGTATATATACATGTACAAAGTTACATTTACAGTGTATGTACCTGTATGTCGTTTACCGCGATCTATCTCCATTAAATAAAAAAGAAATCTCACCTCACACGGCTCTCATGCATAGATAAATAACCCATTTACATTTCACACTGTATTTAAATTTAAAGTGTCAAACCATCATCAAATCGTTTAACCTCAAATAGCAGGATATACGCGTTGGTCATTCTGTTTTAAATTACGAACCGTAAGTAAACCGTAAAATAACTCCAAATATCCATTTCATATTCCAATTTATAAATACAATACGATATTTTCATGGGTCATTTACGGAAAGTCACCCACAGCGTTGGTCACAACTGCTTGTAAATTGATCGCTCCATGGAAGAAAAATTAATATGCTTTAGCATGGTCGATTAAGAAAATGCGGACAATAGAGACATAAACCGGTTATTAGGTGCGATCATAACATCACAAACCGACTGTAACTTAAACGTTACATGACGATTTTAACTTTATTTCAAGGTACTTTTCAACATTATCCAACAACGACAAATGTCAAAATTGTTCTTATCGGTTGTCTTTCTGTGATTACTGATCGCACTGCACACTGGTCCTCAATAATATACCCTTGAACCATTGACCGCAACCGTCTTGGGTAATTTATATACATCAAACTTTGTAGTTGTATTTGCAAACAAAAATTGAAACATGCATTATCTTTGAAAAAAAAACGTTGAAGAGGATGTAAAATGCTCTTTTTACTATTTTTTACATTTCATGATAAAATAATAACACATGAGACGCAAGTTCAATTTTGGATGAAGTCTTTCGAACGGCACTAAGTTATCGGTGTTTGTCCATTCTGGAAATAGAATTACGATATGGGGACTTCTAAGAGTTTCTATAGAAGAATATCTCAAAGGTAAGAGGGTATATAACAAAACTATACCGACAGCGCGGGAAAAATTCAGACATTAATTACTGTTATACGTGATGCTTGAACATAAACTTTGTGGGATACGGATAGGAGAGATGGTTATTGTTTGTTTATACGACAGTTAAATGGTAGGAAAGTTTTGCAATAAATTTCAGCCAATTATTATCTGCACTATTAAGAATAATATGCTATATGAATTTACATGCATCGAATGTAAAATCAACAAGGAAACGTTCCTTATTGTTTTCGACGTGACATTTTTACCTCCGATCCTGCCTGATTCATATATTGATCTGTAATTAAAAAAATAATATAAAGACATAATAATTGCGTGTGAAGCATTTCTTCAGACATTCATCAGATCACAGCCTCACGTGTTAAATACCCATTAAAGCTTAAAGATGAGACTTCATGATGCTCAATACTGTAATTACATGCATCTCCTATACACAGTGCTCGTATAAACTTCATGATGATGAAAGTGATACGACTCATCGCTGTGAATGCGACCAATGACGTGTAATTAAAATGATACCTGTATTTATTCACTTCCATCGCACACTTTCTATTGTTTAAGTTTTTTATTGCATTCTTCTCCACCAAAATCGTACAACAGATATCTATTTCTAGTATCAACTATACAAGTGCCCTTCCCAAAATAATTTTTAACAATCTCCCAAAAAATTTACGATCGAGACAGTCGCATAAACCTTAAGAAACCTCATGAAAACCGATTGAGCACACCATACATACTATAGGACAACTAATGAAAACTGATCGAGAGAATTTTTCTGACAAAAAAGCTCGTGAAAATTGATGAAGCATATTTTATTCTGATCTTCTTTCTAATATTCTTATAATCTTCATCCAAAAACGGATATTCAATTAAAACTTGACCCAGTACAAAAACTGGTTTTGCGTGCAGGTACATGTATGCTTTTTTAATATTGAAATGACCCATTTTGACGTTTATGAGTAAAACAAGAATGTGCTACTTCTTAGTCAAACGATCATCCGGGTACTTATCATCTGCCGGTCACATGGTTTCGGAACTAACTAATCGAAGATTTATGTTCGTTGAGGCTACTCTCTTAGCCCCGTGCAGGTTCGGGTGTTAAAAGAATAGGCCTGTAACAGCGCTAAGCTTGTCGTAAAAGGCGACTAAATAGTGCTCAGAAACCTAGCCGGGAGCTAGGCGCTCTGCCAACAGAGCAACTGGGATGTGTGCCCCAGGTGGTGGAATGGGGTACCCCTGGTATGTTACATGCTGGGGTTGTCAGGCTATAATACGGAAAACCTGACCGCAAACCATAGTGGTGCACCGTGTTGGGAAAGATGTCACGTTCCTCGCATGTTAAAGAACCCTGCTGTGGAATTCGATAGGAGTAGGAACCTTTGCGCTCCGCCTCAGGAGGCTAAAATGCCCGACCTTACCCATCCCCCCTTTTTCTAGTGGCAATCAAAATTTGTCGACCCCATTATCCTTGTGACCCATCCTTTTTTTCATTTCATGTTCATTTTATCATCCATTTCATGTTCATCGTCTGAATATAGCTGTAGTATTGCTGCTCGGACGTTAAACTCAAACAAACAAACAAAAAACTTAATCTGTCTATTTCCTCTCGAAAATGCGGTAGCAATCACATTGACTCATGTATTCGATTAGGGAATATTTCAGATCGAGAATTCGAAATGTAATTAAATGCCAAAGGGAGCAATAAGCAAAATTAAATTGTATAATTGCATGGGATAGATTTCAAACATATTGTGATAAGTTCGCCAATAAAGTATTTAAGTGTTCACACTCGGGTAAAAACACTTTCTGTAGTAGAGAAATCAGAGAAACCTAATAGATAATTCTGATTTTTTTTCGTGTATCAACAATTAATTAATTATTTGCGTCTCTACTTAATTTAGGAGAATCGGGTGACACTTTGAAAGCAGTGATTCCGATAGGAGTCGCGAGGATATAGTCCAAACATTACTGTTATTCTCTGTCAATGCTTCTTTAAAATAATAATAATAAAGTAGCTGATTAAGTAAATATATATATATATATTTATATATGGAAGGGTCTGAAAAATTCCCAACGATGTTAGATTTGTCAAATTTGCGAAGCAAATTTTTGTCGTTCCCTCTGCAGGACTCGAACTCGTACCGCTGTGACATCATCGCCTGCACTAAGTCCAGCGCCATAGACCACTCGGCCAGCTAGGCTATATAAAAATATAGCTTTCGCTGGCCGGGTCATTCCTGCTCGTAGGATTAATCTAGGGGTGTGACTTAGTACACGATGTATGTTAGTACAGGACAGTTCATCTAGGTGTTATTATGTAGGATAGAGGATCAAATTAATGATGCATGTCACAACAAATCAATATTATACAACGTCTCAGTGCAGGCGGTGTTGCCATAGATGTCACAGCGGTACGAGTTCGAGTCCCGCGGAGGGAATGACAAAAATTTGCTTCGCAAATTTGACAGTTCTAACATCGTTGGGAATTTTTCAGACCCTTCTATATGTTTACGTTATCTTCCCTGTATCAATTTGATCGGATGGAGCAGTGTAGAGAATAGAGTCGTCACATTCTCAGACGTTATATATATATATATATATATATATATATATACATTGTAGAAGAAATTTCCATGATCTAGGATGATATAAAACTTCATGTCATGTCATATAGATTGTTTGTGTTGTACTCTTTTCAGTGGCAGAGGTCATTGGCCTTAAATTGCGTGGTATCTTGCTCAAAAGGGTACAATTCGAACTATATAAAAACCATTCACATATTTGTTCTTTTCTCTGCGTACTTTTATTTATTTTTTGGGGGGTGGGGGTGGCAGGGCTCTAAGTTTTTTCTGTTGTCCTGATTGTGTTTCAGGTATTGCTCCCCTATAATTGTCCTTTGGTCTTGTTATTTCCCAGGCGATAACTCCTCTATAAAAGTATATTTAAAGTACAAGGTTATAATTTTGATCCTTTTCTTTTTGATACCCTAAAATTTTGTGACAATGCGTAATAATTAAATAAAAGTCCACTTTCAATTTCAATCTTCTCAAGTGCTTTAATCACGATACCACTTAAAAACGTTAAAACTATTACATTGGTTACTGGTATTTACCATATAATTATTAGGTAGTTGGATATATTTTGATCTTTATCATACAACCATGAGGTTTCAGGCAAGTTCTGTCATTTTCAGCTTTTGTACCTTATCATTATTTTACTAAAATTCCCTAATTATATGGCTAGCTAGCGGTTAAATATTCAGGAGCTATCAAATTAACAATGGATATGCGTTTCCTACTGGTTTCGAATAGCTACAATATATTTTATTTGTATGGGTGTTTTAAAGTTGAGGTTTCATTTCTTTATAATTATATTGTATCAAAACATATTTGATGTATTACTTGGCTGGAGAAAAATGACCAAGCAAAATTGTTTTTCGACACACTTAGCAACCCTAAATCAGAGAAATCAGTGAAGACGTTTTTCTCCAGTGCCAATACTCATTAATTATGTAATTTACCACTTTTGATACTAAAATGAATGACTTATATTTATCCTTTCTATTTGAAATAATCTCAATGCCCGTGATACACACTCGAAAATAATCTGCTACGGAGAAAACGTTGTTATTCACACACACACACACACACACACACACACACACAGAGAGTTATAAGAAACTACTATCAAGGTATGCCTCTCATTTTTGCCATAAATAATGTTTTATGTTTTCTATGCAGTGCTTTCTCAGATTGTTTTCTGTCAACTACATCTTGTTATTTATTCAAGTAACAAATTAACAAAGAGTGAACGTAGATTAGAGGAGGGCCATGAAGTCAGAAGGTAAGTTTAAGCTCATTATATTTCACTTTTGCTATTCTATTTCACTTTTCACATTATCTTGAAAAATCACTTTGAATGAAAAAACTGAAACATTATCTGAATAATTAAATTAAAATCAGACAACTGAAGCGCAGTCTTTTCAAAGTATCAAATTGACCATGCCTTGAAAAAGACATGTACTTAAAAATGTTTATTATAATTGGTAGCCCTTTAGACGATAAAGTCGAGTAAATCATATCCTTAGACCTACTAACTACAACTGGTGTGTGACCTGAAACGACCTGAAGTTCGGTCATTTATAATCAATTTCTAGTTCAAAACAATTATATAGCTTAACCTAATGTAGAAGAAGTAGAGTTAGTGACAGACTAAGGTCCTTTCCTGCGTCAATAAATAAAGTTCTTGAGGCTGTCCATGTAAAAATCCGGCAAGTCCAATGATATGGATGGCACATAATACTTTACTCACCGATTTTTTGTTACGATATATTGTTTGTTAAATAGTATAATGATTTTTTATTCGATATAGATGGCACAGAAAAGGATTTCTAAGTTCCCTAACAAAGCAACCAAATTTTGCACAAAATAAAGAATTATTTCCCTTTTTCAACGAATTTCAGTGCTTTATTTGTAATTTATTTCTTTATATACGTTGCGGTTAATCATAAACCGACAATAAACTTTGAGAAAAGATGGATTTGTAATATGAAATGAAATGAAAATATTTTGAAAAAAAATTGTCATGTGCCACCCACTGCCTGGTTTTTGCAGTGACATTGAATTTTTCATAAGTATACAAATGTATCCCTGAGTAGTTTTGCCCTTGGAAGATAGTTCCTATAAAAAGGAAAAGTCCCAGTTCCTATATCAAGACAGCCATAGTGCAGCTCTTAGAGTTAATTAAGGAAATAAAGTTGTCCTGTTGGAAGCTGAAAATCCACAGCCATCTATTTGATAGGGGATACAGTGGAAGTTAAATTCACAGCTGACCGAGTCATGGGTACTAGTCAAGCCCAAAGTCCGTTTGTTGTTACATTCACTGCATGACATTTGAATGTCTGTTAAGCCAATTTCACATTGTTTTGAACACATTATTTAAGTCAGCCTCATATCTTGATCTACACTTAGAAAGGAAAACTATTGACCAAACTTTACGAAAAACGTGATGATTTTTCATTCAAAATTGTCAACTTTCCTTTCATCTGTGGCAACATCCCTTCAGCACCTGCGTATGGAGTGTTCATATCACAAATCATACGTTATGCCAGAGATTGCCGACACTACGAACACAAGACAATTTAAATTTGCAAAACACTGAATTGCAAATCTTGCGCCGCTTTTTCTTCAACCTACCATGTCATGTGAGTAACCATTGGATGCAGATTCGCATGGGATTTAATGAAATGCATTTTATTTTACAATTTTTGATAAAATAAACTTACAATTTCAATTTAAAAATCATGGGATTTTTTTATCCCATAGGATTTTTTTTCTCCCATGGGATTTTTTTCTCCCATGGGATTTTTTTCCCATGGGATTATTTTTGTCCCATGGGATTTTTTTTGTCCCATGGGATTTTTTGTTTGTAAATCTATACAGTTAGAAACATATAAAAATGGGTACATGTGTATGAAGAGGTATTATGAAAAGATACCAGAAAGAACAAATGTGTGTGTAGATTGAATAAAGCTGTAGAATTTAAATAATTTTACATCTCTATTATTTATAAGCAAGTAATAACCAATGCATTCTAGGTACAAAAGATACGTGGATTAGAAGATTCTGACAGTCATTAGCTCGAGAATACTTCTTTGACTGAATTACATACAGTACATGTACGTGATTACGAAAAAAAAGGCTTAGCACCCGATTCGTACGACGGGAAAGAAGCCTTGCTATGTTTAAACTTGACTTTTTTTTCAATTTTTTACCCGACTTTTATGTATGGCATGCAGTACCAAAAAAAATTATTGCCTGCCGTACGTGCTACGCCCCTGACAATTTTAAACAATTTATACAGAAATTTTAGACCTCTATGGAACTTTAAAGTGCTCACACTCATACATTTTGCAAGAATAAGATATTTTTTAAAAGAATTTTTACTCCAGCAAATGTGTCACAGCCACCCACGTGATAGTTATATTGAAAATTAATCATTTTAGTCATTAATTTTAGACCCTAAAGCAAATTAAAAGTGTGCTCACTCAAACATTTTGCAAGAATATGACATTTTAAAAGAATTTAGACTCAAACAAATGTGTCACATCCACCACATTATATTTATATTGAAAAAAATAGCATTTTAGTCAATGATTTTATACCTTTAAATTATATAATATAAAGTATTATCACTCATATATTTTGGAAGAGTAACATATTTTTAAAGAATTTTGACTCAAAATAATACGTCGCAGCCACTACATGATAGTTATATTGAAAAATTTAGCATTTTAATCATTAATTTTAGATCCTCAAGCAAATTAAAAGTGCGGGCACTCACACATATGCTTGAAAATGACATTTATGAAGATTTTGACAGAGATATATGTGTCACAGTCACCCACATGATAATTATATTGAACATATAAGCATTTTAGACAATAGTTTTAGACACTTATGAAAAATAAAACTGCTTGCACTCATACATTTTGCAGAAATTTTACTGACATAAAGGTATCACAGTCACTAATATGAAACTAACAATTTTAATTTCTACATTTTCTACATGTAAGATCTAGACCATGTAGGGAAACCGGAAGTGTTCAAACTAATATTCCTTGCAAAAGGTGGCATTTTGAAGAACTTTGACCGAAATATTTAGGTATCAGTCACCATTTAATGCTAAAATTGTCAATTTTAACAGAATTCAAGAGAGGTTAGAAGTGATCGAAGTCATCACTACAAAAGTTTTATGGTCGTGGATCGTTACGGTGTATCCATCTGAGCCATGAAAACTGATTTGTTTAACGTGTCATAGTTTTCCTTTCCTCTTTCGTCTACCCCGGACTTGACTTTTTATGTGCAACGGGTGTTTCTAGAAAAGCAGATGACGCTTACCCTACCGGTGCACCTGGTCTATGCTTAAAGTTTTTAGTGGAGTCCGAGTTGCTCATTTGCTTTTTTTACTTGGTATGTATGATTTTAATTACTTTATGTTCTTTGTTGTGTATGTCTGTTTTCCATGTCTGGTCTTCGTCCCTGAATTACTTTCTTTTGATTACCGCTATAAACTTGTTCCCTTGATTAGTCTTTAAATGAAACCTCAAAATGTTTGAAAAGAAAATACAATGTGTTAAGTGTTAAACGTTATTCATCAATTCCACGACATAAACAGTTACTATGCCCTTTTTAATTCGAATGAAAAAGACAACAATTATAATTTGGACCATACAATAATGTCAAATTTGATTATAACGAAAATGTGTTCTTTTTTCTCCCTTTAGGAGATATAACCCCCTTTCTAAAAATTTAGAAAGCGCGAAGTCTGTGATTACCATATGTTAACTTTCCCTGGTACATTGTAATATGTAGACTGATTATAATCTAATTTTTTCGAAGCGGGGCGGACGATCAAAAAACCGTTACGGACGATCGAAAATCATTACGGACGCAAAATCAATTTGCCTAAAATTGTGTTGGCGCAGTTGGACGGTCTTCTCTATTATGTAACTTAACAATATTTACTTCCTCAAAAAAGCTCTGTTTATCTAATCTTTTATTTCCGATGCGACAGTTGTTTTCTGTTCATGCGCTGAACTCTTAATATCGAATTTAATGAGTGCGGCAAGAATTTTTTCATAAAGAACGAATTGTGATTATATAGAAAGGAAATTTATGATAGAGTATGCTTCACCTCTTACATTTTGTAATACGTCAAGACCCGTAGGACGTACGACCGGGTAAGACCTTATTTGACCCGTCACTGGTAGACCTTTAATTATATGGTATGACTATAATAAGGCTATTTGTCTTTTTTGACATTGAAGAACGACACATTTTTACAAAATATATCTTTGTATTCTGAAGAATTTTTGCAAATGCGAGTTTTATTTTTTTTAAAGAAAAAAATGTGTTATTACTGAGACGCGTACGATCTTCCAGTAGGCTTACACAGCTGTGCTAATACCGAAGCAATATACTTTGTGGGAAATACGTTATTTTTTTGAAACAAAATTCTACTTAAGTCGTACTTGTATAAGCTACATGTATTAAAATGGACCCCTGGCTTATTGACACACTGAATAGTTGTTTTCCTCTTCTTTTCGCAGGGAAGTATATGGTAAATTTAGAACTAATTACATGTATACATGGCACAAATCAGAAGCAAAAAAAATCCTAGAATTTAAGATAAGTAAGAACGGAAAACATATATTTGAACACAGAAAAAATAAAAGCATAAAAATACTTTTTGATCATGTTGATCATATATTACATATTCTAGGTGAAAATGTACGATCTCCAACATAAGTTAGTTAACTGTATCGCTTGTTCACGGAGAAAAAATGTATACTGCCTCTACCATGATCGCGTCAACAATATATATGTATGGTTTTTCTCATTCCACGATAGACAATCCATCACCATGAGCTTGTTTACTATGTCGCTGGTCTCACTCCGTAGGGACAAATTATATGGCTTTCACCCTGAGTTTTTCGGCAACACGTATGGCTTGTCGCATCCAAAATCTTTACGGGCTTGATTGACTGAACATTCTTGCCCTCAATTGCATGTAATACCTGCGACAGCTCGTTAAATTACAATCAATCTATAAATTTATCATAAATTGGTTGCCTATGATATTTTACAAGACAAGACTAAATGTCAACTATTCAAATTACTTGAATAATTCAAGCAGTAATATTTTTCCGAACATCAGAAGTACATTGTCTTAAGGAGCAATCAAGGAATCCATGAGTAATGATCGATTTTTCACAACTCATCGTAAAGTACCTTTAAAAAAAGGTAAAAAAAATCTAGAAAAGCAGCCTACCGGTGAACCTTGTCCAAGCTCCCAGTTTTGAGTGAAGTTCGAGTTGCTCATTTGCTTTTGTTACTTTATATGTATGATTTTAGTTACTTTATGTTCTTTGTTGTGTATGTCTGTTTTCCATGTCTGGTCTTCGTCCCTGCATTACATTCGTTTGATTACCGCTATAACCTTGGTTCACTTGATTACTCTTTAATCTGTTAAGATGTCGTTCAAAATGTGTTTTAGATTCAATAGTACTAGAGAATACTAAGCAATTTGAATTACAATCCAACAGACTTGCATCTAATCATTGGTCTTCTTGGTGGTTCAAAACTCCTTTAGTTTGAAACCAAGTTTATGGTCGACGGATCTATACTAGTTACCTTTGAGAGAAACTAAAGGTTTCTGGTATTGCAATTTGGTCGTCGGAAGATGTAAAGAATTGTAAACAATAATTTTGTTACCCTTTTTAAAACAATTTCAGAAAAAAATATAAATCAATGACGTCTGTCTTGTTATAACCATTTGCAAATGATATGAAGCAATGCATCATTAATTTGAGAAAAATATCTATCTGTTCATAAAAAAATGAATAAACCACCCTTCGCTCCGTATAATTAAACATGTTAGTAACACGTTATACCACGTGTTCGGTTTTTCCTATTCTTTTTTTGTTAATTAAGATTTGTTGATATCAAATATTAGTGTATTGTTCTAACATAAAATTGATATAATGTGTGTATGAATACATTGCAGGCTTTACAATTGGTAAGCATTTTGAAACATATTCTTGATTTGTTTGTAAAAGTTACAGTCGTGCTGAAATTTTGTGAAAAGAAAAAAAATGTTCACGATTGTCATCATGCTACTTCACAATCATGACATTCATTATCGATCTGTTCACGATCGATATATAGCGTGAACGATATTATGCTTGTATACTTGACAATTAGTCAAAAGACACACAATACACAATGAAAGTAACGATAGTTTTTTACTATTCTGTTGTATTTTGTAAAATATTATAAAAACTCAATATTAACAAACTCACCTGCTTTTAAAATATTATTTTGGAATCTATTTTCAGGAGGAGATTTCAAAGATACACCTGTATGTTATTGTGCCTGTGTTTGGTCCATTTTATGTAGTACCAATACAGTATATTTGTATGTTTAAACTAATCAGAGAACCACACACGCTAATATGTTCATACATTAATGACATGGACTATATGATACAGGTTAAATTTTATTATGGTAAACATTGCATATGTTGTGTGACTGTTTTCCACTAAGACCATGTAGAATGCGTGAGTATCTATGGTTACTAGATCAGCTTCCTTCACTTTCATTTTACGTTATCAAATTATGTAATTAAGTATTGAAGACAAAACCAAACCAACATTCAAGAAGTAGAATGTCAAAACAAATAATACAAATATATATATCGACAAATAGACTACGTACAATTATTATAATCTGTAAAACATAGATTTAAACGACCATTCTGTATGAAATGTCTGTACCAAGTCAGGACCATTACGGTACCAGATGTTTCGGTGGTGAAATATCTATTTTATCAGATTTATTTCGGACTTGACTTGATTATGGACCAGATAAGTGTTTGTTAATTTTATTGTTACCATTATTTTGAAATGGGTAACGACAAAAACATTTTTGACTGTAAAAGGAAATAAAGAATGCACACAGAATCTGAAAACCAGGAGTATACTTATGAGAACCCAGAATCTAAAACGAGAATGAAAATGATGAAAAAGACAACAACCTAACCGGGATGGAAAATGTCAGCTCATGGTTACCCATGGGTCTTCAATGAATTAGGCGCGGATACCTCCCCACCGCAGGCTGCAGCTGTCCCAAAAACAACTGCATATATGAAAAATATGCTTTCAATCAGTAGTCTTGAAAATCGGCTACAGAATCAGTCATGAAGCAAAGTGTTTTTTGTTGGTGGTGTTTTTCTGCCAATGTATTTACTACTACTGCTGATGTTGGATTGTTACACGTGTACAGTATACAGGGATAAAGTGGTTTCCTTATTCTTTCAACAACATGAAAACCGAATATTAACTGAGTGGTACTTAAATTATTGAAGAGCGCAGTAGCAAAACCTATCACACAAAGTACAAATTAGGGCAGGACTCAACATGTCAAGATATAGCCTGAAATCAGCTGAGTTGAATATAGAACAAACCTTTAATTGGAAAATACTGAAACAATTGATTAAACACTGGATCAGTATGGTCGACAACTGAATCAATGAGTTAAAGACTGAATCAGTACAGTAACAGATAGAGTGAGTGCGTCTAAATCTAAACCAATAGAGTTAAAATCTAGAGCAATGTGTTAAAGACTGGAGTATTAGAGTTGTTATGCCTAGCACAAAACTTGATTCGATGAAACAACAGACAAAATATTTGTACTACAAATACAATATAAAATCAAACCGACAGCGACAAAACTGAAAAATTCAAAGAAGCAGCGATTTCCAACCGAGAGCAAGGAACAGCAGTACTGGATTGGCATGTTTGGTAAATAACATTTGTTCTATAAATAAATAGTCATGTGACAGGAAAAAAACCTGTTTTTGAGTAAAATTTGAGTAAGTCAGTATCATGTTAACTTTAAGATAGCACATTAATCTAAAGTATTCAAAAAAACATTAAGTCCATGTATATAATAAATTTAATCACTTTGATATAGTAGAGATTTAAGACTTGACTACCAATCTCAAGACCTGACTATCAAGGTCTCAAAGGGTATCCACTCTTAACTACCAAGGTCTCCAGACTTCATCAGAATCGTCACCTCGTTGAGGTAGGATGTTGTTTACATTGTTACTAACTGAGTCCAGTGAGCGAGGAATGATGATTGGCGCAACAACAGACCTAGATTCTAATGGAGACATAACAGTTAAATTAACTGTGTCTTGTAAGCAAGAAATAATAGGCAACCTGGCAGTGTCTGATGAAGATGAACGAGAAATAATAGGAACCCTAGTACTACGGTCTAGTGACTCTGAAATCAAGGGAACGGGTTTATCGGGACGTTGTGATTCAAGTAAACCATGAGGTTGGTCACAATTCTGCCCCTCAGTCCGAACAGTTCGTGGGTCGTAATGACAATCGTTACTACTTAAACTTTGTAAACCTTTTTGTTCTGCATTCGAAGAAGAAAGTGACTTAGGCGAAGGATTTATCGCTGTTTGTGATAGAGAGTTCGGAGACACCAATGAAAGAACACAGCTTGGAATAACGGCACTACTGAGTATGTTAGTTGGTATTGCATAAGCTATATCTCCGTTTTGAAACTGAATCGGAACAAGTTGTAATCCGTTTATGACATTTCCAACCGATATTGCAGGAGACTGATTCATTGTTAGTGGAATCGAAGGCATTGACTGATTTGCACGACGAACATCACTTTTTGTATTATCAGTATTCACATTGTCAACTAACTGTATAGGCATAGCTTGAGTTTTGCACATTTCAGAAGCTAATACATATTTCTGATTGTTGCTTTCGTATGAACTAGGACGAGCGTGAAGGTCCCTATATGGTATATCCCGATTTCGCTGCAAAAACGTTTCTTGCCGCACTATTGATCGTTCAGAACGACCGGCGACACTACAGACAGTTGAAACTGGAGTATTTAATGACTGGTGTCCACTTCCCTGCATAGAATACGTCATCGATTTAGTAGATGTAGATTGGGCACTAGCATTTAATGTATATCCAGTGTCCTTTGACACTGTAATGCAACGTGACAGATGGTCTAATAATTTGGCATGAACATCCGGTTCCAAGTTAGGTAATCCTGTGAGAAATTTACTCACTTCTGAGGCACACTCACTAAACCCAAGATGAAATGTATTACCGCCAGGCTCCTCTGATTGTATTTGCGCTGATGGAACTACAATGATACAAGGCATAATAGAGGAATATGCTTACTGTATTTCAGAAAAAAAAATTGCGATGTTTTTATCATTGCAAAACAATTGGCTGACTTACTTTCGAAATACTAGTAAACAAGCAGCATCAATATGATCACTTTCTACATTTAAAGAGTAACAATTGGATGAATACATTCTACAGGAATAAAAAATATGGATGGGAAAGAATGGAAGCGACATATGTGTAAAATCATACTTTCTATCCTTTATATCATTATACCTTCTTATCATTAATTGAATGTGTTGGTGACGAAAGTAGAATCTATCTTGAAAGCTTTTACACCTTTATCTAAATAGACTGACCATATAGGAAGAGTTGTCGTTAACTGTAGGACGAATAATCCTTTATCTATGAAAGAAAAACATCATAGCATCAGCGGTGGATCTAGGACGTTCTGGGAATTGATTTCACCCATTTTGTTCGACAATTGTGTATTTTATGTGCAAAATCTTAAGACAAAAAAAAAAAAACAAAAACAAAAAAAAAACCCGAAACCCGTTTTATCCTGACACACTTTCAAAACCTTTGGATCCGACTTGTTTCATAATTTTTGAACTGAATACCTGAATGTTGTTGCCTTTGAAGATGTCGTAAATGTTTCACTGTCAGCTCTAAAATGTCTGCCTTTTCCATTTTGTTTTGTCGGAAGCCCTTTAAATCAAATAGAGATAAGTTTTAATATGAAAATACAACTATTGAAGGATCGAAGATGGGCAAAAAAAACACCCCCCCCCAAAAAAAAAAAAAAAAAAAAACAAACAAAACAAAAACAAAAAACAAAAGAAAAAAACAACACAAAAGAAAAAATCAAAACAAAACAAAACAAAACAAAACAAAAACAAAAACATAAAAAAACTCAAAGAAACCAAAAAAAACCAGGGACACAAATGAACATGATCTCAGGAAATATATCTGTTATGAGAGCATCTTGAACCATCGATGCATCACAAGATAAACAACTAACCGTGGGAAAGTTATAATACAATCCTTTTTTTCTTAAATTGTGATATAATTACACCCTATGAATTGCTGAAGTGTCCTTTTTAATCCAATGATAGGCACAATTGTGCAAATCCTTCTATTCATATCCTATAAACTTGAACTTTAAAGTGGTCAAATATGTCTGCTTTTTGACGTGCGATTGTACAGATTCATTGTGAATCCTTAATTCAATATGTTTTTATTTTAAAAAATATTCTTTTGTTTGTTTGTTTTTCATTTTCCATGATTTAGATATATTAAGTGTATTGTCAAAATTATCAAACAGATAAATACTCATGCCAATAATAATCAGACGGAATAATCAAGAGGGATTATTTATATAGCAACTAGCAACATCAAGGCAAAAACCGGAACGTTTGTAACAACGGCAATGGTCCTGGCATTTCTGCTGGAAATGGTTGATTGGACTATTATATGTTTGCATGTTCTGCGATTTAAAAATTAATAGACTTTTTACAATCCAGTATTTAGATATATGGCTTTTACATTTAAATACAGAACTAAAAAAGAAAAAAAAAACATCACCTATGATATTGGATAACTCACCTCTTTTTTAATTATATCTAGTAAAAACGTTTTTAATTCCGATAGACTAGCATTAATTCTTGCACGTCTTCTCTTTTCCATTACCGGCTTGGAAATCTGCAACAGATTAGATAGCAGATGTTTAATGATCATTAGCAAATTAGAAAAAAAAACAGCGTAGTTTCGCCTGGTAACATAAAGGCAAACGAAGCAATTTTACCATAAAATAAACTGAAATCAAATACATTAATTCATTTTCACGAACACCATATTGTATTAAAATAAAGATCATAAAATGTTTCCGTTTTTATAGACTATTTTGTAGCCTTTTGATATTATATAAACATTTAAAGCAAACTCACTTTTCTTCTTTCCATTGCAGATGATGTGACCTTATCCGATTTAGTGCTAGAAACATCATCAACCATTTTGCTACCTTTGTCGGTTGTATGGTCATTTAGTTCCTCATTGCTCATAGCTAAAACTACACGGTGGTTTAAGATTAAATTTTCATGTTCTGGCTTTTAACAATACTTTTTTTCATATATTCGAAAGAGCAGGCTTTTTCATTTGTCAATCAAAGTAAAAATTCCTTAAGAGTGAAAATGATTCTTTTATCTTATTGGACGACGTGAAGGAAGGTCCTTTTTATTTACTTATTTGCGCAGTTAATGTAGGTATGGCACGCGACAATCTGTTTTTAGAGTGTGGGAAAAACACGCCCCCTTTTAGATGAAATGAACACCTGTAATTGACTGTCTTACCTGAACTACAATGATTTATTGTACAAAGTGAATCCGCAATAATAAGATATATGTCTTCGTTTACACGCTGTTCAGCCCTATCGCCAACGGTGTCCTTCTAATACAGGGAGTCTTTATGTGAATCTATATTCATCTATATGCCTGTGATTTAGCGACCCGACCTATACCAATTATGTTTTAGGAAAAAAAATAAAAGTTATGTAAACTTTAAAGTACACCAGATATTTAGCAGATATTTAAAAACGTCATTATTTAAAATTTTGTTAAAGTATTTTTTTCTATGCGTAAACATCGATTTGTTAGTAATTAAACTTGTATGTTAGTTAAATTACTCATTGAAATGCAATATGGAGAGCAATGGTCTAATTCACTTGTAACCAGAAACCTTATATGCAAAGGTACTTGGAAGAAAATTAATATGATTGATATTTCTACCGAGCAGATAAGTCTTCAAAAGACAGGAATGGCTTAATATACAGTTTTAACTGCTTTTTAAATGAAAGTTTTCCGCAGGAGGATGCTTAAATTTGAAAATTTCTAATGATCAGTCAATACCAGAAATGTCCATCAACGAAAGAGGTTTTCTGTAAGCTACATATATGATACAAACATATATAAGGTCTCTTTAAATTGTCAGTATAACAGTTCGTGAAATGTTCACCTAGCAAAATTTTGGAAAGTGCTTTCTGAACCAAGATTCTCTCTTAAAACAATTTTTGACAATTCTACTAGATAACTCTGCCCTGTAAAATTTTACAGTGGAATATTTGCTAACAATTCTACTTAAAAACATGATGCTAGATATTTAGAACGCAGTACTTGAGCGTTCTGTTGTACCTTAGAATAATTCCTTGCAATTAGATATTGGGGGTTTAACGATAAAAGTGTAATCAAGGAACTCACGATTCTAGCGAAAATCAAAGTAATGTAATCAAGCGACAAACACCAGACGGGAAAAACAGACACACATAACAAAGAACACAAAATAACCAAAATAATACGTACAAAGCAACAAAAAACAAATGAGCAACTCGAACTAACCTAAAAAAGCTAGGAGAATGGACCAGGTGCACCGGTTAGGTAAGCGTCTTATGTTTTTTTTTATAAACACCAGCCGAGTTGATCAAACAATTTTTTTTAACCCACGATGTTCACTCACAGCTCTCAAACAAATGTGTCATGCAAATTAATTAATGGTGCAATCTCGGAACATGAACGAATACAATTCCAACATTGTATGTGGCAAGTTTAGGTTATTGACTTAGTTTGGCTTTATTGTTAAAAGGTTAAATTAATCCATTTTAAAACGAATTATTTTTTATTGCCATTTGTGCCCTGTCAAACGGCCCATGCAGATATGATATGTATAGCATAGTTTTTTTTAAATAACCTTTATATATATCTTCATAAATAATAAAATAAATTCAAGTAAAAAACTATATATGTCAGGAAAAGTTTGCTAGGCTTGAAATAATTTGCATACAAGAATTACGACCGTTTATACACCTTTAACTGTTTTATTATAAGTGCACTTTTATTTTTCTCTCGGTAATAAAGATGTCAGTTAAGTTAACATTTGAAATGTCTTTAACAACGCGAACATGTGAATTCACTTTTTAAATCTCCTTCTTGAGGTCGAATACATCATACATGTTAAGTAAGAAAAGAATATTAAAAGTAGTAAAATGACATATTAAGTCTAACGCGTTCCTTTCCCACGATCCGAAGTCACACCTGATATATTTATTTATGCAAAAGGAAGATAATGTTTTTTTCTATATTTTAAATATCTAGTTGTCATTCGTACACAATTACATTTTTGACCATAGTTTATAGCCTTTTATGACATATTAACTTTAGTTTTGAAAAATGTATACCAGTAAAACTATCTCATTAAAACATCAAACAAATGTGAGAAAATTCCAGTTTTGAAATAAAATGCACTTTATGCTGTATAGGCTTTCCATTTATTGTAATTTAAATTCAAGGAAAATAGGACACAACATTGTTGATTTTTACCAGCAATTGAGTACTCATTTTCTTACAAGAAGTAAAACAGCTGTTCGAATATTAATAAAAAAAACCTTTCAAAGCACCTGATTTAAACCATGTATTTAATGTAATCATCTGTTTGTTTACTTTTAGGTGTCTGAAGTTTTCAGCTTGTTTTTTACTGTTGTCCTTTTGTGATTTTTTTTTTGATCCTGGAATTATTTTTTTAGCATAGACGTCCAATCGTTTGAAAATTTAATACTGGTGCTTTTTCGCAAGGAAGCAAACTATAAAATAAAACGTTGACATGTTTATAATGAGATATTGATATGCATGTTATTTAAAAGAAGATAATTAAATATTATCTAAATTTTATACCAAGAGTAAAAATGCAAACAGCAAACAAAATAAATTAGCTCAAGACAAACACAAACAATCAGTAAAAAATCCTGTATATTGCTATTCCATTTGTTTTTCCATAACTTGAGAACACATAAAAACTTTCTGTAAATATATTTATTATTAGTTCTTTTTATATTTGGAAACTAAAACACAATCAAGAATCAGAAATATTCAAAAAATTAATTTGTCTTCGACTAATCTATTACGAGAATATGTATGGTAAATATGTAAAAATGACAACAATCCCACCGGGGAATAAATGTCAACCCAAGGCTACCTACTGGTCTTCATTGAACAAAGATGAAACCCTCACACCATAGGGCAGCACTACTATACACAGGAACAGCAAAAGAGTTGCTCCTATATACTAAATAAAATAAAAATAAACTAAAGCTGAAAATGAAACAATACATACAGAGACCAGAAATTTCTGTCCTGGTACAAGCGCAAAATTGCGACTGGTTAAAACACTTTGGCGTGATCACAACACTTCCCCTTTAAAATCTTGCCACAGTGGAAAAAAATATTACACAAGTAAACAAATCTAAAAATTAATTAAAAATGTCTGAATCCCTTCATACAACGGAAATGTTGAAACTGAATACAAATTACACAAATGTGCAAACTAATGACAACTAGTATTTGACTGACATGCCAGCTCCAGACCAGTTTAATCCTACAAAAAGTTATGTCCCCAACGTATGTAAAATCAATCCAAGTACTTCCCATGCGGAGGTGAAAACCAGGGTACACCATAAGTAATACAATAAGGACTCAACCCATATTATGCCAAAATCTGCTTTTAAATATAGTGTTTTAGTGTGTTTTAATTGTTATGTAAAGACCCTATGAGCGAATCATTTTCATTATCAAAAAAAAAAAAAAAAAAAATAAATAAATAAATAAATAAAAAAAAAATAATAATAAAATAATAAAATAAAATAAAATAAAATAAAATTAACCAAAATAAAAAAAATCAAAAGAAGTAACTAAAAATGATCTAGAAGAATTCGACCAAATACTTTCACATCCCGATTTATTAAATGACCATTTGATAAGTTACATTGATTTTTGTTTTATGAGATAGCAAATTTATTAATCATGATCTTTTAACATCTATACTCAAAGCTGTCAAAGAGGGTCTCCAGTCCTACCACAACATTTGTTACTCCCGTAATGGTATTAATTCAATATGAGTCCTGATTAAATTTGAACGATCTTTTGGAGACCCTCAAGTCAAGGTTATTATCAGACTATAATAGCATTAAAACCTATGGCTTTCCAAAACTGTTTACTTCTATTCCCCATACTCAGTTAAAATCCCGACTTGAAAACATTATATATCTTGTTTCTGAACAAAGGCACGCCTAGATACAAATATATAGTTCTTGGTAGAGATTCCTCATACTTTGTATATACTACAGAAGTTTTATGGTCGTCATCATGAACTCGTGGATCGTTACTCTGTATCCATCTGCACCATTAAAAAAATTAGTTTGTTTAAGGTGTCATAGTTTTATTTCCTCCTATGTCTACCCAGGACTTGTCTTTTTGTGAGCAACTCGACGGGTGCTTCTAGAAAAGCAGAGGACGCTTATTCTACCCGTGCACCTGGTCTATGCTTCCAGCCTAATTTTAAGTGGAGTCTGGGTTGCTTTTATTTTTGTTTAGTTTACGTTAGGTTCTTTGTTGTGATTGTCTTTTTTCTAGCCTGGTCTTTGTCCCTGGATTACATTCTTTTGATTTCCGCTACAATCTTGGTTCCCTTGATTACTCTTCTTCTGCTACATCCAGCGTACTCGGCTATCGTCGTCATGTTTTTTTTTTAAATGTGTACCAGTTAAGTGTCAGTCCCTATAAGAATCAGGCAGAGGGGGAAACAAAGTATTTTGAAAGTGTAATTTTTTATTATTTGCATTGGACATACATACAAATACGTGTGATTATCTTTTATGTACATGCACATCATTACAAATTAATTAAAACCTGGAATATCTTAGTCTGACATTGTAAATAACAGTCATATTATAATTACGAATAACATACATTTGTAAAACAAGAGCAGTTTATTTCGTATGTTGAGAAACTACAAATTCCGTATCATACTTCCTTAAGTGTTGCTTGGCAGTCTAGTGAGCAATAAGTGTCTCGAGGGTCGTGGGAAAAGATACACGTTAAAACATGATATAATGTTGAAAGCTTTTTGATATTCTTGACTAAACAAATGATCATTTCATTCTGACCTCCAATAAAACATTTAAATGCTTGGGTTCACCTGTATTACTGTATAACGACACAGTACAAATAAGCGTTAGGGCTGTTGACTTCTGTACAGAAAGTTTGGTCCGTATCAAATTGATTTTTTACGATTTTATAATTGAAATGGGATAATTTCTATCATACTGAAGATCAGAAAGCTTGTAAAAGTGAAAAAAAAATGAATTGTGTTTGGTGATCTGGATCGTCGTCTTACTGACATTGACTGAAGATGTTAAGAATTAGAAACAGAGGACACTGAACCCGTTTTTCAATCAAAATATTTTTCACGTACAATCCTAAATCGAATGATTTATTCGTAAATTTGCAAACTGTTAGTAATTGTGAACTAAAAATGCATTTTGATAAGTATTTTGAACGACTTTCTACATGCACATCTACTAAAGATATTTAAGTAAATAATCAGGTTCATAATATATACCCATCAATGAACTCAGTGCTATCATCGACCAAAGTTTCAGACACTGTTGGTTTTGTTGAAACAGATGAATATAATATGAACAGACTCATAGCTAAAAGGGTTGAACAGCAACAAATGTGTATTCTTTCCATTATCACTGGTAAAATATGAGGGTAACCATTGCAAGATTGTGTTTATATATATTAATTATACACTGAAACATGTCAAAATGTAACCATTTTAGTGTGTAAGATTTGCTTCGTTTAGGAAGGTGTTTTGTTATTTCAGATTATTTCTGCATTTAAGTAGCAGGCTTTCTAAAAATCAGGCAGAAGGTGGTTCATGCATGTCAAAAACACACTGAATAGTTTTATTTCTTGTTCAGAAACAGTTGCTGATCACACAACCAGTCTTGGTTTTTCAAATTTTTGTTGCGCTTTTTGGGTGTCAGTACAAAGGTCCGGTTACAGGGCGTGTTAGCAAAGTGATCCTGTTATAAAGGTGTCAGTGTAGTGATTCTGTTATTGGAGGTGTCGGCGAAATAATCCTTTATAGGAGTTGTCAGTGTAGTGTTCCTGTTATAGAAGATGTCAGTGAATTGATACTCTTATAGGAGGTGTCAGTATAGTGACCCTGTTATGAGGGATGTCAGTGGAGTGGACATGTTATAGGGGTGTCAATGTAGTGATCATGTTATAGGGGTATCAGTGAAGTGACCCTTAGTATTAATAAAACCTAAATAAATCCTAGCTGATCTGATCGGAAAGAAAGAATATCGTTTGGCTAGATCCTTCAATCTCAGTTTCCGCTATATAGATGACGTATTATTTTTAAACAATCGTAATTTCGGGGATTTGATACATTGCATCTACCCAAAAAAAAAAACACACCTACATTTGTATTTTACCCCAAAGAACTTGAGCTAAAGGATGCTACAGACACTGTGAAGTCAGCCTCATATCTTGACCTACACTTAGAAATCGATGGTAAAGGAAAACTATTGATCAAACTTTACGACAAACGTGATGACTTTTCATTCAGAATTGTCAACTTTACTTTCATCTGTGGCAACTTCCCTTTGGCTCCTGCATATGGAGTGTTCATATCACAACTCATAGGTTATGCCAGAGCTTGCCGAAACTACGCAGACTTTTTATATCGCGCTAGAACTCTAACAAATAGGCTTCTGGAACAGGGTTATGTTGCTACAAGTTTGAAATCATCACTACAGAAGTTTTATGGTCGTCATCATGAACTCGTGGATCGTTATGGTGTATCCATCAGCACCATGAAAACTGATTTATTCAACGGGTCATAGTTTTCCTTTCCTCGTTTGTCTACCCCGGACTTGACTTTTTTATGAACAACTCGGCGGGTGTTTCTAAAAAAGCAGAGGACGCTTACCCTACCGGTGCACCTGGTCCATGCTCCCAGTTTTTAGTGGAGTCCGAGTTGCTCATTTACTTTTGTTACTTAATGTTCTTTGTTGTGTATGTCTGTTTTCCATGTCTGGTCTTTGTCCCTGGATTACATTCTTTTGATTACCGCTATAACCTTGGTTCCCTTGATTACTCTTTCGCAGATACACTTTTTCGCACTTTTCTGTCCACCGCCAAAGTTAGTACACCTATCAACTAATACGTTTACACAAGTAGCAGCCTTTTGCATAATTTGTAAGGCATTAGAGGAATATTATTATATTAATTTGAATTTATCTTTTGATCTTTTTTTTTAGCTGTAAAGTTCACTCTGTAATACATAATACATATTCAACAGATGAAAACAATCGAGATAAAACATTATATATCTTTTCATAATAAAAATGTTGACAGACATAGTAACGGTCTGTTAAGATTAAAAAAATATTTTGGTCATTCGCCTCCCTTTCAATATGATTTACGTTGATTAGACACTAAACGTCATTATAAATCCTTTAAACCTATCACGCGTGGTCATTTGAATACATGTTTTTAATTAACGATGCTGACATATATTTTTCGTCCTTACAGAGTTAATCAAGAAAATGTGCTATTTATTACTTTTTATAAAGAAACGAGAAATTCTTGTGTATTATTAGAAGAGAAAACCGAGCAAGCGGTCGCATCATAATTACACGTACTTGTATTTTATTAACTTATTTACATTAATTTATGGTAAGAACTGATGCTTTCTGAATTGTTTATCAATAAAATCGCAAAGTAGTGAATACGCATGTATATTAATATGAACATTTACAACGATAATCCATTAACAATTATGAATAATTAATTAGGGATATCAATGATGATTTTCCTTTCCTCTTTCGTCTGCCCCGGACTTGACTTTTTATGAGGAACTCTGCGGATGTTTCTAGAAAAAAAACAGAGGACACTTACCCTACCGGTGCACCTGGTCCATACTCTCAGTTTTTTTAGTGGAGTCCGAGTTGATTATTTACTTTTTTAACTTTGTATTATTATTTTAGTTACTTTATGTCCTTTGTTGTGTGTGTCAGTTTTCCATGTCTGGTCTTTGTCCCTGGATTCCATCCTTTTGATTTCCGCTACAATTTTGTTTCCCTTGATTACTTTTATATGAATATTTTCCTACACTTTTTCCCCTATATAAACTGTGAAAATATTTCAAAATAAGTCAAAGATGCTTCAGATAAATTTGAATGGCTTGTTTTTATACATGTATTGAGTATATTTGAGGCACTTAATACATTAAAAAGTGAGTTGCCGCCCATTGCCTGATTATTAAAAAGAAGTGTACTTAAATCGCTTTTCTAATTTTTATACTGCAGTTTTTGCAAAAGTTGAAATTGATTTGTCGAATTTTTAGCGTATACTGTTCTAATGCACGAATGTCAATAAATTTGTTTTTATTGTACTTAATATGATATATATTATACCTTTTTTTTATAAATGTGTTACATTTAATTTTTGGTGTTTATATATTCCTCGCCATATTTTACACACCTGCATGAAAGATAGCAATGAAATGCAAATAAATAAAGTAAAAGGGAATGTATTTATTAAAAATGGCTTGTTACCTAAACTTGGAAAAATTAAGCCGTGTCGAATTGAGTTCCTGCTATTGCAATTTAAATTTTACGAGGCATACTATTCCTAAATATTCCCGTAATTGCACTTTTTGTTGAAATTGAACTATTATTTTTGCATATTTGAATATTTTATATCTCAAGTCCATTAAATTATTTCATACTTGCATTTATTAATTTATGCCGATTTTCAATGTTGCTTGTTATAGGATTCTCTGCGAAAATATTTTTTGTTCCATACAGTTTATGACATGAATGTTTAAGGAGCCCAATGCTCAATATTCTGCAAAGTCTTTCAAAATAATTAACCTTTTAAGTATGTTATTGCTCTGTACATATTTAATCTGTTTGCTTGGAACCCATATTTGAACCTGAAAAAAAAACACACAAACAAACAAACAAACACCCGTCCAAAAACAAAGCAACAACAACAAATGACATATAGAGTTATTAGGTTTATAATTATATAAACAGCATTCATCTAAATCCGTAAACGATACAGATAAATGTACTTTATGTCTAGGCATTTTTATATTGCGTTGCTAGCTAATGATACTTGGAACCTTCACTTTAAGAAACAAAACGATTGTAATCAGCAATGATCTTAAGAAAAGAAGATATCGCCTACCCTACGGGGCACCTGGTCCATGCTATGAATACTGTATAAACTGTAGTTTATTCAAGTGTATTTCTAAGAGAAAATTTTATTTGTGGTGCATTTACTTATTCTACTTTGTTCAAACTATTAACTGATGGATTCAAAATTACCTTTCCAAGATAGACAATCCACACAGAAAAAAAGACACATTCTAATTATGATTTACGTTGCATATTAATATAACTTAAAAAACCTCCACATACGTCTCTAGTTTCGTTCCGTAAAAAAAGTAGTAAACTTTAAATACTTATGTATCATGTTATGTATTAACCATTCTAGTCTCTGAATGATATTATGATAATTTAGTATAAAGTCTATTACATTTCATTGAAAGCAAAAGGTTTTTTTAAAAAAGTCTTTAAAGAATTTGACCGTTTCTGAAGATTACTTTTGATTATTACAGGGGTATTTGATTTCATTTAGTGATATCATTGTCATATTAGATACATTAATTTTGTTTTCACATACTATAGAAATATAAACGTCACATCTAGCAAACGTTTCGTCTTTCACAAGATAAATAGAGGTCTTATATGTGATTAAGTAAGAAAAGTACCCTTAATTATTCTTAATCTTACAAAAATGAATTGCAAATGAAGTTTATGAGATCATCTTTGGCGACTTAACAGATAATATCTTTCCATGAACAAAAGTGTTATAAATGAGAAAGTATCTATTTATAGATTAGGCAGCAGATAAAAAATATAAATATTTCGTTTTAGAAGGATCGTAATACAAGGAGAGCAAATTAAATTAAGGACACATTCACTCGTATAAAGTAAATGTAAATATATAGTTTTGTTCCGAAACTGTGGAGACATAGCTTACATTTTTATCTCGGGACAGTATGTTTTACAAGTGGTCACACTAATCTGGTTCCCTGGTCAATATCATAAGCGCAAAAATATAGACGCCGGTCAACAGCGACTGATATGCACAATATATGAGTAAATTGCCGCTTATTAAATTAAATAAAAACACAGATAAGATAATCTAAATTAACTTTATAATTGTGCATTTATATCGAAGGATGTTATAAGTAATTTGTAAAATACTTAATCGTATTTTTCTTTGAATTTGAATATTCGAACGTATAAAAGTAAATAAAAGAATGTCATATTCGCTCAGCCAATCAAAAGACAGAAGACGTCACTGGTGACCTGGGGTTATATTTGAGACACAGTTGTGGAATGAAAATATTACCCGGGCTTCCAGATTAATGGTCACATCATCTGATCTGTTCGGAGTACAATACATCACTTATTGATATCACCGACAGCTTTATAATGCGCGTCCTGAAACTGTTATAGTAAAGATTGATTTGTCCTGCATATAAATAATTATGACATGAATGTAGAACCTAATACGATTTTTTTTCTTTTTTGATGTACCTACTTTAAGGTATGAAAATATATTGTTACAGTTAGTCCGATTTCATGGTTATTTTAGTACTAAGATAGCATAATGTTGACTGTAGTAATGCATATCAGTTCAAAAAGTATACAGAAATTTAATTTTTAATTGAACATTTGGTATTTCAAATTACATTTGAAACATGTTATCATTGACATGTACATTTTACTTCTTTAAACCCTTTCGTGTTAACTGCAAGGTAATCAATAAACATTTACGCAAGGACAATTCTTTTTTTCTTCCAAAATCTACCTCAAAGATGTACGTGCGTTAACTGACCCGCAATTGACACAAAAGGGTCTATGGGTGTAAGATAATGATAATGTCTGATAATGATAAACTTTAATTACTGATGGTTAAACACCATCCATTTTTTTTTTATCATGAAGCGACCTGGGATTTGATTCAGATTAGAAACTTTGTATTTTGTGCAAGCACGTATATTATATTTATATTTCAGCAGCAACCGAAACCAATATTTTTATTTGAAAATTTGGTAATGGCGAAAATATATAATCGTTTACTATAATTATAATGCTATTATCATTTCGTTCAATGAATGAGTAAAATATTTCATCTCCAAAATATGAGACATTTTTTTTTGTTCAGAAAAAGTCAGGACCCTCTCGATAAATTGACGGTACCGTGGCAACCGTCTCATATAGAATTCAGAAAATGCCAATAGTTGAGGTGATAAAAGGTGCAGAAAAAAACACCGAATAAACGATGCTTTCGGTATTCATACACCATATTGTTTACATTACTTCAGTCCCTTCTGCATATAGACCAGTAAAGAGAGATAACCATCATCAATCCAAGTCTTAAATCAGCAAGTGCAAGAACGATAACTCTTGAAAATGCCAATTTACATAATTCTATTTCAACAGTGCGACAGCCGAATGACAAAGTAAGACTGTCTATGTGGTGATTGTAACTGTTTCTGAGTTAGAAACAAAAGTAATTTTGTGGCTTTTGATATGCATGTTTCACTTCTTGTCTGATTGCATAAAGACTGCTACCTAAAGAAAAACAGTGATCATGTTGTGGGAAAGTGGTTAAGCTATCACGCTCAGATTGGCAAATGAAAGCATCGTTTTATGAATCATTTAGTCCTTTCATACTTAATATATCGACTGAAAGGGGAACAAATAGTTGTCAAAAAGTTCTCAGATATAAATATTCAAAGAGCGACATGACGTCGCCTTTTTGCTTACAACGAAAAGCTTTATTCTATATTTGAAAAAAATCTATTTTGTTTTTAATCGTGAGAAAGTGAACTAACAAACTACCTATGAAACGAATATGTATACGATGTTATGTTAAAAGCAAATTCCGTTGAACAAAAGTATAATTTCTTATTACAACAGTGTAATGTAAATGATAAGGAACCTTGATGGCATGCAGTTACTTTACAATGAAACCTGCCAGAAAAAAAAAACGGTAAATTATCCCCAAATCTGGCGTCGACTTCACAAAAAGTAGTAAGCGTAAGGTAAAATTGATCGTAAATTATGACGTCACAATGCTATTTTACATAGGTTTGAATTATTTTACGCCGTGTAAACCAAACAAATATATACAAGGAACCAGTTTAAACTGAAAGCGGGATCGGCATGGACAGGTTTCACTGTGTTTATCATTTAAGTTATGTTAAATAAATTCATTATTGCATTAAATGGAACTTTTGAATATGTATTCAATACTATTATATTCCTTTTTGCCAAAGATGGGTTCCTAATACCTAATATCCAACATTTCTTTAAGTTTATTTGTTCAGTGTATTACTATCGAAATTGACCACCACAACAGTCTTTGAAAGAGCAATTATGCCAAATTTTATACGTTAATTCGTGGATACCAATTTTCGTGGATTAGAGAAGAAATACGTGTTCGTGGTTTCTTGAATTCGTGGTTTCGGGGTTTTCAGTAAACACATAAATGGAAATCTCCTTTTCGTTGGGAACCAAATTTCGTGATTTAGCCTAGATCAGAAAGCCACAAAAATTGATACCTAACGAACAATAGTACTTCCACAGTGGCAAAGAGGTAAAGTGAAACCTATCTACAGCGAACACTGAATAACCTGTAAACAAGTCTATAAACCAAATAGTTTTTAGTCACTTATAATCAATTTAAATGTATTTTAACCCTTGGTAAACCACATATATGTCTATACAGTTAAAAGGTGGTTCGGATTAGACAGATTTCATCGTACTATCTTTTGATTCAAAAGTTAAAACAAGGCAAATCACCTTAAAGTGACAGTCAAAACTCGGCATACAAAACCGACTCAAAACATTGAAAATTATATATAAACCAAATGGCAAACACATCCCACAAAAATGGAAAATAAATAACTGCAATCTGTACAATAAAATTGCTTATGAGTTTTCCATACTTTAGCGTTCAATTGTTAGAAATGAACTTTTTAAAGATCTTAATAGATGTGTTTTACTGTCAAAGATTTGAAAATTCAGTGATATAATATTCACTAAACAAGCTATTTTGTATTCACCTTTCACATGTAAAACAAACTAACATGGTAAGGTGCGAGACTTTAAGTCGTGGGAATTACAATTTTATATGCTAATATGAAAATAAACTTGAAAAGACAAACTGAAATGATAATAATGTTATCATATTTGAGAAGGTTCTTGCTGGTGTAGGCGTTTCTGCATAATAGTTCGTTAAAGAAGTGTTTGTATAAGGAAATTTATTTTAAATTTTAATATTCAGTTTATTTAAAAGTAATATTTTACGGATGGATGTTCCAAATGTATTGCAATGATAGTAGAGAGATAACGTACATGTTATAATATTTAGTGTATTTGTTCGATATATATATTTGAAAAAAATATTGCAGGCAATCTATTAAAAAAATCGGTTCAGATCCAACAATACATCAACACATGTGCATTTGAAATATGTATAACATTTAAAAATGATTTAAATTAAAAATATACCAATAAAACTCCATAATGATTTGACCTAATGAAACTAGTAATAGATTTTTAACATTAACGCGACCGGCGGAAATCGTAAAACATAAATCATTTTACCTCCCCGATATACACCGTAGTATAAAACACACAACACACGTCATAAAAGTGAACAGGCAAAATGACAAGGTATTTCCGGATGTCAATATGTTCTCCGAAATTGAGCAAGTTTTGTTTTTTCTTAATCCTGAACTCTTGGTCAACCGAAAATAATAATGATGAACATAAAATAATACGTAAAAGAATTAGATAATATAATGCCCGATTCATGTCATACATTAAAACATTACACAAGAAATTACATAATTATACAGTGGAGTGCGTTTGTTTAAAAAGTTTGAATGCTAAACATGCGCAAACGAGTACCTTAAAAGTCTCTATTTCAAATAATTTCATTCTGCTACAGTAGTTTGCAGGTATATCAATTTATTACAGATGTTTACTTCAACTAAGATATGGGCGTGGTTTTCCCACAATAAGAAATGAGATTGTCGCGTGCCATATTTGAATTAGACGCACCTGTACCGAGGTCCTCAGACATTCCGTTAAACTCGTGACTCACACTTCTCAAAATGACATCAGATTTGGGCATAATAGTCTGCATTTTACCATTATAACAAACAGAAACAAAGCGCAATTGTAAAAAAGGAGATACAAACAGTTTAATGAAAGATCATAGTTGAAAAGAAAACTATTTCTGAAACAGCCACATATTGTTTGCTGAAAACTGATACTTCAATGTTGGTATAATATAAAATAATCTCAGTCATTTTTGTCCACAATAGGTTGGAGTGTTATAAAATCTGATAAAGATAGTAGAGATTTGAAAAGTAAAAGAATTACCCGGAAGTCTTAGTAAAGCAATGATACAAAAATCATAAGTAATTGCAGGCTTCCTTGTGTTTATTAAAAAAACTTCGATAACGTTGTACATGCATTCATATAATTCCTACGAAAACTCTCTCTTTATCTTGCAAAATTGAACATCTCTTTCATGATAAAATGTGAAAAAAACAATGCACATATTATTTACGTGATATCTAATATTTAGTACACTCTTAACCAGAAATTAAATATAGTTTCTGTAAAACTCACTGAAAGTGAGGTATCCCAGACAGACACTTTGCTATTTAATCCAAAAATCAAGATAATACTAGAGGAACAATGTAAATACCAACAAGTACTATCTTTCAAAAAAAAAAGATAGCCGACGCAGTAAAATTTTGTTCCTTTTTATGTTTCTATACTTCTTTCATGAAAATAACACATGGCACACAATTTCAAATTTTCGATTGTTTTTTTTTCGAACGCAATTTCAGAATTTCGATACATTTTTTTCGAACGCAATTTCAGAATTTCGATACAGTTTTTTTCGAACACCACTAAGTTAGCAGTATTTGGCCAATAGGGAAACATAATTGCGATCACGTAAATTGCGTTTCCGTAGAAGAGCGTCCTTAAGGTCAAATGGTAAAAAGCGAAAGTATACCGACTGCGTCCGAAAAAAGTAAATATATACACATTTGTATTACGTCGTCTGGTGAATATAAATTATCAAAATTAAGAATAAAAAGAACAAAATGAAAAACGTAGGAGTCGGGAGTAGAGAATATGAACGGAAAATTATGATTCGTAAAAAAAAATCGATATCGTGAATAGTGTACGGTTAATTGTGAGTAATAAATAATTGCGTTATGAAAATGAATGATGGCGTATTGGAATTTGGAATAGTAAAACAAGAAAATGTCTAGCAGTATTTTATTTCAACTAGGGACCTTATAGCTTTTTTTTCAAGCAATCTATTCAGTCTTATTGGTGGTATTCCTTGTATTGTGCATGGTAGAACCTCTCAGAGATGAATTTGGCGTCATATTTCGATAGTATGTGTTCAGTGACATGTATTAGTGTATTTGTTTCCTCTGATACCACTGTCGATATTTATTGTACTTCCATAAAAGGTTCAAAACAATCTGACACACATCCAATTGATAAACATAAGATTCTTGTACCGAATGATTTTTCTTTGAAAAGGCAAAACGTTTTAAGTGTACAATGCAATACATCTATATGTACATATGTATCATAAGGTATGACTAATTGATTGATTGTCTTTATTCACTCCAGCTGCTGAAGATTTACAAAGCATATATTTAACTATTCACCAAATTTAAAATATATACAATGAGGTTATAGGCGCAACTACTTAATCTCTTTATATTATTAGTTTAGTTTAAAACATCGAAAACATATTAAGAGAGCAAAATACATATTTACTTAGCACAATTTGTGTTATTAACACAAGTACTATGCTGTATATTGTTCACGTATTTCTTGGGCAAATAGTTGAAGCCCATGCCCTTTTAAATCTATGGATCCGCCACAAACTTTAAACAAACATGAAGGATCATTGATAGCGACACTTAAAAAACAATAAAAATAGCAAATGTAATGTTCTTGCACTAAGTAAGCAAATGTAGTACTTATGGCCCATCACGAGACAAGTGAAGCATGGAAGGACAAGCTCGATGTCGTGGGAAAATATCTTCACAGTCATTTTTCATAATATCTGTCACATTAATATCGTCTTGATATAGATATATAATAGCAAGTAGTGTTTTGTAATGAAGTTCGTCGTCCATTGTGATGTACAACTATTTATGAGAGTCATGCACATTGTAATTGAATATATTTATTGATTCAATTTCTTCCGTGTTTTTTGTCGTGTCTTTTATATAGAACCCGTTTAATCTCAATTTGTACTTTGTTGTTTTGCACTGTGTCTCTTTCCGTTGGATAATGCACTTTGTTCATACTTTCAGAGTCTAATTCTTTTTCTTTCTGTTCTCTCAATAAACAATTCTAATGTATTTTGATTTAAACCACGTATTTTCAAGTCTCTATACATTGTTTTTTGACTGTGATATCATAGTCTGTTTCGTTTCCTTTTTTTCCTGTTTGTTGTAGCTTGCTTCTTCACTTTCCTTTCACTCGTGGATCGTTATGGTGTATCCACCTGCACCATGAAAACTGATTTATTCAACAGATCATGGTTTTCCTTTCCTCGTTTGTCTACCCCGGACTTGACTTTTTATGAACAACTCGGCGGGTGTTTCTAGAAAAGCAGAGGACGCTTACCCTACCGGTGCACCTGGTCCATGCTCCCAGTTTCTAGTGGAGTCCGGGTTACTCATTTGCTTTTGTTACTTTGTATGTATGCTTTTAGTTACTTTATGTTCTTTGTTGTGTATGTCTGTTTTCCATGTCTGGTCTTTGTCCCTGGATTACATTCTTTTGATTACCGCTATAACCTTGGTTCCCTTGATTACTCTTGTAAATTGTTCTTTGTGTGAGCTGATTTACCGATTATGACGCAATAACATGCAAATGCTATTTAATCAGCACTGGTATGTCCACGAAGCAATAGAAGAGGGAGTTTTAAACGCGCTGTAAAACCTAGATCCTTTAATATCAGTTTCCGCTATATACTTGACGTACTATCGTTAATCAATCTTAGTTATGGGAATTTTACACGCAGCATCTACACGAAAGAACTTGAGATCAAGGATACTACAGACACTGTGAAGTGAGCCTCAAATCTTGACCTATACTTTGAGATGGATGGTAAAGGAAAACTATTGACCAAACTATACGACTATTTCTTTCATCTGTGGCAACATCCCTTCAGTACCAGCGTATGGAGTTTTCATGTCGCAACTCATACATTATGTCAGAGCTTGCCATAACTACGCAGATTTTTGTATCGCGCTACACTACTGACAATTAGGTTTCTGGATCAGGATTATATTGCTATATAAGATTAAAGTCACCACTACAGAAGTTTTATGGTCATCATGAACTCGTGGATTCAATTGCATCATGAAAACTGATTTGTTCTGAACTACCCCGGACTTGAATTTTTATGAGCAACTCGGCGGGTGTTTCTTGGATAACAGAGGACGCTTACCCAACCGGTGCACCTGGTCCATTCTCCCAGTTTTAGTGGAGTCCGAGTTGCTCATTTACCTTTTTACTTTGTATGTATTATTTTGGTAATTTTATATTCTTGTTTTATATGTCTGTTTTCCATGTCTAGTCTTTCTTCCCATATTACATTCTTTTGTTTTCCGCTAGAATCTTGGTTCCCTTGATTACGCCGTAACCATCCATTGCGTTTGAAATGCCTGTATCAAGTCAGGACCATTGCGGCACAGGCTGCTCCGGTGGTGTAATATCTATTTCGGCTGATTCGTTTGGACTTGACTCGATTATCGACCGGATTAGTGTCCGGCAATTTGTTGTTACTTTTACTGTATGATGTTTTGGTGTCTATATTTTTATGATATCTTAAATGATAAACACACAACTGAATGACCCTTCCATTTATATATTTACTATGCAATATTTGTTTTAACCAATCATGACAATTGGTAGGAATTATAACATAAGTACAGATAGTGATGGAAAGCTGTAAAATTTCTTTGTTGGCTATTTTTGCTTCCACGTGGTTCTAAGTGGTACGAAGAAGACATGTGTACCTTTTAACCCTCGGAAAGGAAACCACAAAACTCAGAATTGTGAGAAAATTAAATATTACACAATCTCCACTATGTGAATATTTTGCACAAAAAATAGACATGTAATGCACTGGCCATTTCTATTCTGGGGGGGGGGAGTTTTCCCGCAAGCGCAAAAGCTTTATTTAAATTTCAGCACCGTCCGCTATCAATATATCTGCTTAAAAATCTGCTTTGTAGAGTAATGGAGAAGATGTGCATTATTTGGATGAGCACACTTTGTTTTCCGGGATCAGCGTCAAATTAAAAAAAAGAAAAAAAAACAGTTACATTGTGTATGTTCTATATTTAGGTTCAAATTTTCAATGAAGTCCGGATTCAATTTGTCCTGCTACTTAATATTTGAAGTGCATTTTCGGCCTATTTATATTATTTGCTGTTTTGAAATATCTACCAGGACATCAGTGTTCTTTTAATTATTTCTTCATCTTTTGTGGTTTGATCTAGAGTCAACTTGTTTATTTATTGTCGCATGCTAAAAATCTGTTTCTTTTTTCATATCATTGAAGAAAGAGTCAGATCAGTTACAGAATCATAGTGTTTATCGCTATTTTGTTTAAAATCCCTTTGATCTTGCTATACGATAATTTTCAATCTCACGCCAGTCGAGTGAGAATAAAAATTATCGCTAGTTTCTATGTCCTCGCGTGAAATACAAGGAACATCGTAGGAATATTTGACGACCCAAATAACCATCTGTTTGTTTACTGCATATGAAATAATGGCCAATTTGTGGCGATATTTTCTAGTCTACAATTGAAAATGATTAAATACAGTAACTTAGAATTAGAATGATTAGAATGAATAAATCACAAAAGTATTCCACAAATTTTAAACGCGACTGTCATAGTTAACCGGTTGTTTTTTTTTTTTTAAATATGTATCATAGCTGCACAAGATATGTGACGTCACGTAGCGCGTCGCTGAAAAATAGTCTCGAAAGGAAATTTTGCATCTCTTATAAAATTTACATATTTAGGTCAAGAAAACTGAAAATGAAAGAAAACTAATAACTTACAATTCATCAAAACAGCGATAAACAGATTATTAAATATTTGTTTCAAGTCGCGCGAGTTTCTCATGATCATCTCGTCTCGTGGCAAAGCCGCTTGACGAGATAAGCATGCGAAACTCCCTCTCGTTGAAACAATATTGAATAATCTAATAAGTATGAGAAAGGCTTACTACAATATGAGAGTTAAAATCTAAAGCTCCACAGCAATACTATTTTAAAACATCAGCAACAACAAACAATACAGAAATAATAAGATTTGGCATGTGATATATAAATCGTCATAGATAACATTACTTCACTGCTTACAAATGAATATAGCATTGATTTTTGAATCAAATATGAATCACTCGGATAAAATATATATGTGGGAGACAGACGCCCTACAGACCGTTCGTGTGATGACACATAAGTGCAAATGAAACAAGAATGACACGAGACACACTGTATCTAGACTGTGGGAAAACCACGCTTCTTTTGAAGTGGACTAAACACCTGTAAAGGTGAGGTCTATCTTCTATAAATAGACATTGACATAGACACCTAATCATGACCATATCTAATATGACTGATATCATAAGTATGTTTTTCCCCTAATTTCAGTGTAGTGATTTTAAAAGATAAAAATGGCTGAATCTTTTGCTGAACAGAATGTTTTCATCATCTTAAACAACAACCACTTTTTAAAACGTGAATCTATACATGTAAAATAAATATTTGGAAATCCCGATTTTTGTTAGATGTCTTTCATTCTAATCATTATCTATTTTGTACATATATGATTCGATAGGAAAGAAATCTTGATCTTTGAAGATACCAAATATATTAATGACTGATGGAAGTGTTTTGAATTTTGGAAAATGAAATATTAAGGGTAAATATATAAAAAAAATATATATAAAAGATCGTACTATTGCCGTATAAAGTACTTGAAATATGATCAAAGTAAATATTTAAATTAGAGGCGTTAAAAAAAATGGTGCAAGAATTGGTAAATTCTAGAGAGAAAAAATCTTACGTGTCACTCATATACTAGTAAATTTATAATCTAAGTAAATTATACAACCGGACAAAATGTTCTGGTCACAATACTTAATGTAATCTATTTAAAATAATAGGTAATGAGTTTTGTTTGATTTGTGTAAAAACCATGTATTTATGTGTGAAAGCCGTCAATGTCAGTAAAATAAAAGTTGAAGAAATTTTTTTTATAGCAACAAAAACCTGCATGTGGAACATCTAAATGCAGTACATAAACTGGTGTATCCGGACGCTGTAAAGAAAAGGTAACAAATAATTAAAAATCGAAAGTAACTATGGTTTCTAACGGAGGCGTGATGAACAAAGAAAATATTTTTTTTTTCACTTGTATTCCGAACTCGGTCGGTAATACAAAGGAAGCAGGAGATACTTACCTCTTCGGTTCATGTCATCCTAGCTCGTATTTCTCTTGAACCCGGAGTTGTCTGTTCCGTATTATTGGTTTTAGTTGCCGAATATGTTTGATTCGTTTATTCGATTGACTTCGTCCTTTTTTCAACATTGCATATTCAATGGACCATAACTCCGATTTCCTAAATAGGGCTCAGCGACTTTCGCAATCTTACTAAATGATTTTGCCCATAGGTTAAGGTTGCCAAAAGGCGGCAAAGGGTTATGTTTTCAACTTTCTCTTTAATCTAATTGTTATGCTGCAGTGCGCACTCGAACAATCGAATTACATGCCTTAGGGTATTTTTGTCTTCATTTTAGTCATGAACGTACCAGGCCAACCGGAAGTAAGTTTTGTCTAACCGAATAAGGGCGAACAACCTAAGGCTGTACACAGCAATAAATTGCCGTCAACACGAGTTCTCATGTAATTGCCCTTTTTAACAAATTAGTTTCGACTTTTATGTTTTAAACGTTATGATTTAGAAGTGGAGTCAACAATGGCTAATTCATCTAGTTTATAAACGATGTCTATTACACCCTCCACTCACGTAAAACATTTTTATACTGGTGTTTTGATACAATCCAGTAACCTTCTGAGTAATATGTACTTTTTACATTACTGATTCTTCATACATGTAAGTAAGTGTAATATCTAGCATATTTAGTTTGCTCTTTACAATCACAAGTCATTTTTGAAAAATTAAAATATGCAGATACTGGGGTGAGAAGAGTGGTGGTTCCGTGGCGATGGTTGAACTCTCGGCTTCTAGACTAGCCGCATGAAATTCGTCACAAACACGCATACAAATTCACAAACAGTGCAAAGAAAAACAGTTTGTCTTTCAATAAGTCTATGGAATACATTTGCTATCTGCAGGATTTCAGTGTATGTTCATTGCTGACATTTATCTACCTGCTCCGTATTCCTGTCTGTAAAAATCTCCACTTCATTTCGATCACTTTATGTTTCTTGTAAATAAGAATATATGTTGATGTTGTCAAAAATCGTTACTTGACTACTGGATGGTCATAACATGGTACAATCTACTGTCCAGTATGCCGCTCGAGGGCGGGTTTCTATACGACACTAACTACTCTTTGAAGTTATACTTGCATTTCATAATTTATAGCAGTATATGCATTAAATATGCATTTCAAATTAAGTCCTCAATTCTCTATGCATTTCAAGCTATATAATTTGATATTAAAATATAAAACTTAACGAAGATGCATATTGATAATATCTAATCTAATATAGTGAATAGTGGTTGTTGATTAATAGCCATAAACCGAGTTTCAATTGATGGTATCACTACCAAAGATTGCAAAGGTTCTTTAAACACATCTATTTAAAAACTCAACGTCATACTTACTAATGGTAGGTGCATTGTGGATCTAAGTCAATGTTTCTTTTCTTTCTTATTTTCAGTATTTAGGTACATGTACATGTCATTGCACTTTATTTTTCTGTTTCCTGTGTTCCTGTTTTGACCATGTCTTTTGATTCTCGTAGGTCTGACTTGTCTATCGGTTTTTGACGTTTCGATATTTTTTGCCGATATGTCTACTTAAAGTTGAGGTGTTTTGTAGGTAAAATCTACTCCAATCATTTCTGATATTCACCGGAACGACGTTTCATAAAAAGCTGAGTACATCTAAATATTTTGGTCCACTTGGTCCATGATGCATCTTTACTTAAACTCCGATTTTGGTTTTATTCTTGTTTTAGTTTTCTGTCTTGTTTGCTTTGACTTACTGATGGATTTTCTTTGTAATCTATATTAATGTCGAGTTTGTATTTATGAAAAAATATATTTATATTTTTTTTAATTGATTTTCTACTAACTTGATAAACTAATTAACAATCACTGAGTGAAAGAATCACAAACGAGGAACTGTTTTCGACGAAAATATTGCTAGGAATACTAACATGATAATACTAAAAAAAGAACATAAAAGTGCATCGAAAAAAAACCTAAAAAATTCAAACAAACAAAAAACCAAACCAAAGTAAACAAAACAAATTGCACTTCATTTTAAGACAACTAAGAAGTACAAAAGGTATTGGGTTCTACTATAATAATATTAAAAAAATATAAACAAGCACTTTTATCATAAAACAACAGTAATATATAATGGGGCACTGATCGAGTACGTTATTTCACTATCTGATTTAATCTAGCCACCACACACAAACATTGGAAATGAATTTTACAAACCCACTATACTTTCAACTCAAGAACCCAGTCATTTTTAGGCATGTCTACTCCTGTTTTTCGATACTGCTGCCCGTGTACACGTAACTCCTAAAGTGATTCACAATGATACTACGCTTTCGCAACATATTTATGGCTGGTACGCCGTGTGCGTTTAGTGGTACTTTATTGTATATATATCGGCTGAATAATCAAGTTCATGTAGAGGTATATAACACATTAATTCTCAGAACTTTTTACATTTATATAACAGTCTATATAAAAATCAGGTAGGAAGGGATCCATGGATGTCAACAACCCATGCACCAAAAACCGACGCGTCAGCAGTGGGATGATTTATATACGTCGAAGTCCAAAAGAGTGGCCTAAAGCAATAGCAATAAAAACTCCCACAAAAAACGGGGAGTGACATCGGGTGCATCGATAGGGTAAGCAAGTTCTGTTTCGCCAACGGCACCTACCATATCGTAAGTGAGTATAATCTGGTAATAATCTATCAACAATAAGGCAATATTTTGCGACTCATGTCAAACACTTTTGACACTAGGGTGTAATCATTCATCAACTAACCTTTCTTTATTTCGAAATTAAAAACAGACAACAGTCAGAGAACAGTCAGATAACAGTCAGAGAACGGTCAGACAACAGTCAAAGAACGGTCAGACAACAGTCGGAGAACAATCAGACAACACCAGTGTTAGTTTGACATTCTGTTGCTGTAAGATAAACATTTAATAGATATATATTGTATATGAAATTGGCACATTGCAAGATTGATTAATCATTCTTGGCTAATTTGATTTCGCTATCATTACCTACATCTTGCTTAAGTAAATCGAAAAATAGCATCTTGTGTTTGTTGTTTTTTTACACCACAAATTACCTCTACCACAGACAGCTTCTGAATTCTCTATGGCATGGTTTGTCTTATAATTTCGAAGTGCGTCTACGTGAAAAGAAGTAAATAAATGTGTTTCCTAAGAGTCGTCAATACACTTCCAAATTTTGATTTTATTCTTGCAAGTCAGCTTCACAAAGCAAAAGTAAAGTGATAATGGATACTTCAGACACTATGAAGTCAGCCTCATATCATGACCTGCACTTAGAGATCGATAGGTAAAGGAAAACTATTGACTAAACTATACGACAAACGCGATGCCTTTTCATTATGTATAGTCAACTTTCCTTTTATCTGTGGCAACATCCCTTCAGTACCTGCGTATAAAGTTTTCATATCACAACTCATACGTTATACCATAGCTTGACGTAAATATGCAGACTTTTCGTATCGCCTTAGACTTCTTAAAACTAGGCTTCTGGAACAGGGTTATGTTGCTACAAGTCACCACTACAGAAGTTTAATGGTCGTCATCATGAACTCGTGTATTGTTTCGGTTTATCCACCTGCACATGAAAACTTGTAATAGTTTTTTTTCCCTCTTTCGTCTACTCTAGACTTGACTTTTTATGAGCAACTCGGCGAATGTTTCTAGAATAGAATAGCAGAGGAGGTTTACCCTACCGGTGCACCAGGTCCATGCTCTCAGTTGTTTTTTTTTATTTTTTTTAAATTTTTTTTTTATTTTATAAAAAAATCTTTGTTGTGTTTGTCTGTTTCCATGTCTGGCCTTTGTTCCTGGATTACATTCGTTTGATTTCTTCTAGAATATTGGTTCCCTTGATTACCTTGGTTACCGGAATTACGAAGATGTAATTAATAGCTAGATGAACCCTACCCTAAACTTTGTGAGGTTTTTAGTGGTCAAGGAAGCCGAGGAGGTCGGACGAAAAAAAAGATTACTCGATTATCTTAAATACACCCACAATATGATATTGATATTATTTTCTTGATTGCATGATAAATGAAATGAAATGAAATAATTCTTACCTTCTAGGGCACGTGGGTGTCACTCCCGGTTTTTCGTGGAAGTTCATATGTTGCAGGTGTTTTTGTTTGGTGTGTGTGTCTGTTATCAAATATTTCTCAATATTACGTCTGCGCCAATCTGTTAGAGTACAATTACTCGAACTGACATAGAGTAGCGTAATCAAAGAATAATTTTGATTAAATTAACTTCTGTGTCATGTGCTATAGGTGGATTCCAGAGGGATTCGGGCACGATAGCCTGCCCCTTATTGTTGTATGTACGAAAAAAAAATCGACACTCGTATGGGTTGTATTTTTGCAATTATATAATAATAAATAACACCAACATACCGAATCAAGGATGTAACTGTTTTTTTTTTATCTAAGTTAAATATGGGAATTTATAACCATCCACATAAATTCAAGTTTATTCAATGTATATGTCTTTAATGTGAGTTATGTTCAGAAATATAGTGTCGTTGAAATATTTTCTCTGAAAAGATTTAAAACATACGGTGAAAGGTGAAATTCAGTATCGTGGGAACGCTGTATTTTTACTGAAAATGTCATTTTACAGCTTGTAAACTCTTACATGACACTTATGAAGTATGTTTAAATTTTTTGCTCCAGAAATGGGCGTTTAAATGCATCTCATTTATTTATCTGTTTCGCTCATTGCAGTCATATCTCATCCTGGTTTAAGTTTCACATTTCAGTAAAAAAATATCTTAAATTTCGATGCACTACTTTGGACCATATGTTTCAAGCAATGAGCGCTTCGTTGTTTAAATGGTGGTTATCATTTTACATCGGGTCTCGGAACACAATCTATTAGAATCATCAAAAAATGAGACAAGTACGGTCCAACATTTAAATAGAACTACGAGTAATAAACCGATTGAAACCATTCGCGGATTTGAAAAGAAATAAAAACTATGTCAGTATATGTAACATAGGCGAGACACGAAGAAACAAACATGCACATAAATTATATGAACATTTGCACGAACTATTATATTCGAATATTTAGTGGTCAATAATCAGAAAAAGAAACGTTAACACATCAAAAGGTCATTTTTGTTTTCATTTGTTTTTATTGCTTTTAGCTTCCATATTTCCTCGATTTAACGTTTTACCAGAATGCAACTACATACTATACGTGCATAATAATTCATATATGGCACAATAACCGGGTTATTTCATAACATGGTGGAAACGGGAATATATGATTTACCTCCTTTTTATGTAAATATACTTACAGAAGAAGAAGATGGTTTGTATCCAATTAAGGTGTCTCGGGGCGCATATGATTTACAATGATCAATGAATACTTAATATAAAGACACAATATAAAATAAAATTTGAAATATTACACCATGGATGGGAATCAGTTTCTTCCAGATTCAGAGAAATAATGAATTATTCAAAGTCTAACACACTATTTCTTGTTAAATGCTAGTGAACATATACGATGAGGTTAACCCATGATTATCGCCTCACTGAGAAGAATGAATTGATAAACATACCAATGGCCTTTAATATATCTAAGATCTCCTTGTCTCATAAGAGAAAGAACATTTTGAAGAGTTATTCAGATTACAAATTTTTACACATTGTATAAAAACAACTATTTTTCTGTTCTACAGAAGGTAAAATCATTCGTCAATTAGTTGAGTTAACCCAAGGCAAGCTAACAACCTATCCAAGTTGTCTTAAAATTGGTTCGTGACTAGTTTTTGGTTCGACTTGTCATGTTTTATAGTTTCAAAATATTGTCGGTATTATTAGACGGAGAGTAAACCACCGAAACACGTGACTGAGATTTTTAATCATTTTGGTTACGGTTATGTTCAGGTACGACAATTATTTACAGGTGTTCATTTCAACTAAAAGTAGGCGTGTTTTTCCCACACTCTACAAAACAGACTGTCGCGTGCCGGTTAATGATAAAATATACGAATGTTCCACAAAGGGAAACGTTCCGATGCATAGACCAATCAAATAACACTATGACAATCCATGGGACCACGACTTTCAAGTTTGATTGACATAACACAGAATTATTTTTTATCAATTATTTGAAAAATGCATACTGGTAAAAATTGAATGCTGTTTGATAATATTCGGTAAGATTTTATTCAAATTCGAAAAAAAAAATTGAAATGTACAATGAATTTTGTGTAAATCAAAGCCTGAATAATCCTAAATCCTGACTAAAACGGACACTTTCAAAAGTCCTTACGTATCAAGAGTATTTTGATCCTTCGTAAACTGAACACCTGTCCAAACCGGACATTTGTTTTAACCGAAAACCTATCTAAACCCAATTAATGTTAAGTCCAAAATGGGTTCGGTTTAGAGATAGGTTTTAGTGTACATTGTCCAACAGCATAAATTGACAAAATAGCATTATGAAAGCAATAATAACAAAAGAGATGATTTTGATTTTCTTATTGTTAATTTCCCATTTCAAGGTGGTGAAGCACCCACTTATGGTATTTGTATTTTACAACTGGTCCGTTTTGCTCGTATTTGCAATAAAGTATTAGATTTTAATGAACGCAATAAATTCCTTACAGGAAAGCTTTTGCACCAGGGGTGCCGGTATCAAAAACTTTTTTATGTACAAAACTTTGATACAAATATATGATAGCATTTGCAGGTTTGTAGTTAAAAATGGCATTGTCTGCCCGTTTTTTAAGGAAAATATAGTCTATAAAGCACTTTATTTAAAACATCTGATGGATTTATCAACCGCCCTTAATGAATTGATTGACCATGGATTCAATTTTAAAATTATTGTGTATACTTTGAGCCTCGTTTTCACAAGTAGAGATTTTCGACCCCAAATTGCATCCCTGTGTACAAACTAAGTTATTTTTTTAATATTGTACCATATTGATTCTTGACATAACTACTCCAAATCCAGCGCACCGAAATTGTAGTGACCGAATGTTTCTATTGCTGGGTGTTTTAGATTCTTCAATATGTTCTGAGGTAGCTTTCAATAACTGCGATAGTTCTTTAAGTGGGTATCTCATTTGTCTATATGCTGAGGTGTTCCGTGGAGAAAATTGGCTGTATTATTAAAAGATTTTTATGGTGTTTTTGTTTGTTGTTTCAGTTCATTTCGACCTTACACTAAGGTTATACACTTGTGCATTTTTTACCTTTCACCATATCCGTTCTTTTTTCTATTATACCCATAATCTCTTGTTTGAATAAATATGTGCTTTCACTTTAATATACACTACAATATGATACATGAATGAACTGATTAGATAACATTTATAACGAAATAGTTTTAAAGGTCATCATTTTTTCATTGACGAATACCATTGGATTCAATTTGATTCCATTCAATGATATTCTATTTTTCAAAAGTTGGCCTATCGAACAAGAAGACGTCAAATAAAATATACTTTCTATATCTCCCAAAATACATAGTGAATTATATTGTTATGTACAGGTGATTGAGATGACTACACATGATAAACATCAGTTCAGTATACGAAGGCGGATTAACAAAATATATATTGCTTGTGTAAAGTGTATTAAATCACAACGAAGTTTCTTTTAAATTTTTAATTTTTTTTTATGAATAATTCGGTGGTTGTAACTTGAAAAGCAGCATATGCTTCCCGCACCTAGTCCCATTTTCTAGTAGAATCGGGTGTCTGACAGTTGGTGTTCATTCTATAAGCATGTCATCTTAGTTATTTCATATTCTTTGTTGAGTGTGTCTATATTCTTTGTTGAGTGTGTCTATTTTCTTTGTTGAGCGTGTCTATATTCTTTGTTGAGTGTGTCTATTTTCTTTGTCTGGTCGTTGTTCCTTGATTGTGTTCCTTTGTTTACATTTTAATATAATTTTAATGATTGTGCTTCGTTGAAACTATGTATACCCAGCGTTATATAAATGATAAAACTAGTCACTTGATTGCTACGAATACCTATGCCAGGGCAGAATGTTAAAAGAAAGTTGTTGTATGAGCAGTGGAATTCAAAGCAATGTTTTTTCATTGCTTACAATCGGGCCACATTGCAGAACTATGGTGGCAAAAATTTACTTTTTAAAACATATCAAAGTAATAAAATATGCTATATGAATGTCCTTTTAAAGCGTAACAAAGGAATCAATTTATTTCAGGGTGAAATGATTTCAACAGGGAGCAACTAATTTTCATATTCTAATGGGAAGACTATTTGTAATCCATTTGACATCCATCAAGTTTATTTCTGCTCCTAGCAAGAAAGCCATTATACCATTTTTAGATTATCTTTAAATTAAAAATAATTTATTTTTAAGGACTACTCCTGCATTGATGGGGTCATAAAGGTAAGCTTCCTCTGTGTGGTAGATCATCAAAGAATATATAACGTATTATTGATGAACTTGGAAATATCTCACTAACTCACGATACCATTATATACACGTGTCCATCTCCCGGCCTAAAATGGATGTCCTTGGAACTCTTCGTGACAGGAAAATGGAGATTCATCTTGCTTCAAAATACATAATAAAAACAGACCAAATAAATCGAGAAAAGGGACAAATGAATATAACTCTCACATCTGAAGTCACATAAGAACTGTTCAAAGCTTGACCTGAAAATAAATCTTATAATTGTTCTTGATGGTCTGATGGACTAAATACTAAAGTATATATCAAACTGGGTTAAAATCCATCTGATGATACTGATAGCATTTTTGCAGTTAAAGTTGTAACATGTGCATGGTTTGATGGTAGCATTTACTTATGACTTTACAATTTCATTGTAGAGAGAATGTTAACAGCGATGGATCCAGGGAGGGGAGGGGTGATCCATAGGTCATATATTTGTGGGAAAATTTTGTCAGTTCCGTCTGGAACTCCTCTTTAAAAAACTCTGGATCCGCCTCCTGATAGACAAGTTAAACCAGTGCATTTGTATAATTAAGTTGTTGAGAGGGTGTCCATGCAAAAACCAGGCATTGGGTGGCACATGGCAAATTTTGTTTTCTAATTTTCTTTTTACCAATTTCATGTCACAAATGCATCTTTTCTCAAAGTTGAATGTTTTTTGTTACTCAACGATTAAACAAAAAAAAAATTAATTATATAAAGCATTCAAAATCATTGAAGAAAGGGTGTTAACTCTTCAATTTGAGCAAAATTTGGTTGCTTGTTGCAGAGACAGCCTTTTAACACAGTATTCGTTTGAATATAGAAGATTTCAGTGGCAAACACTCAGTCCAGATTTTGATGACAGAGCTATTTCTGCCATTAGAATGAAGAAAATACAAGAATATGTGTATAATGTTAGGCCATACAATTTATTTTAACACTAATGTCATAAAAACATACAGTTGTTGTTTGTTTAATTCTGTTTCTGAATAAACAATAAGTCGAGTGGCTCATAAAAAGTCAAGTCCAGGGTAGACAAAAGAGGAAAGGAAAACTACTACACGTTGAACGAATCAGTTTTTATGTCGCAGATGGATACACCGTAACGATCCACGAATTTATGATGACGACCATAAAATTTCCGTAGTGATAACTTCGATCTTGTAACAACATAACCCTGTTCCAGAAGCCTATTTGTTAAAATTCTAGCGCGAAACAAAAACTGGGAGCATGGACCAGGAGCACCGGTAGGGTAAGCGTCCTCTGCTTTTCTAGAAACACCCGCCGAGTTGCTCATAAAAAGTCAAGTCCAGGGTAGACAAACGAGGAAAGGAAAACTATGACCCGTTGAATAATTCAGTTTTCATGGTGCTGATGGATACACCAAAGGTAGTCAGTGTTTTCTATATAATCAACCAAACTGTTTAGGGGACCCGCTTACAGCCACACCTTCGCCTACCGAGGTACATCAAGCTCCTAAAGCGTATAAGAATTGTATGTTTACCTACATGATCCAGTATCAAATTGGTTAAGTGCATTGTAATGTCTGATTAGTCATTGTCTTATGACCGTTTTGTTTTATCCTCACCTTATTTCTACGTAATACACATACTCATTTATATTACACTGCAGTTCGAATGACTCAAGAACTTGTGAACTATGTAGACTACATGTAATACGGATATGAACATTTGAAGATAGAGTGCGAAGCGATCACCTTGAAAGCAAACAGTAATCATCTTCATAAGAACTCACGTTTCATATCAATTTGCAGCTCTCGAAATATTAAATGAAAAAGGGCAGTGGTGTCGTGGGAGAGAAAATAAACCTTTTGTTGAATTGAAATGTTTATGTTACATGGTCACTGATATCAAATAGACGGCGCTGTAAACTGAATAAGGGGAGTTAATTTACAACTACTCTGTGTAAACAAGAGCTGAAAGGTTCTAAAGTTATCAAACACATTTATCAAGGAAAAAGACAGGGGTTTTTGAAGGTCGAAAGATATTCATTTTGTCAAATCCCAATAATGACAAAACGATGAAAGGTGTTTTATTGAATGTTTAAGCTCTATCAGTTAACCTATGCGACAAAATTGGTATATTAAGCTGTAACACACATGTCCTGTTCAGAGGCTGATTTAGAATTTTCGTATAAGGGGGTTCCAGGCAGTGTTACAAAATTAACAAAATAGTCCATAGCCCCACATACACCTTCGGTAACCCCCTGTGGAATTTTCGAGACCCATATCTTTATATTTTTTTATTATCTAAGGAATAAGAGCTGGCATACTGCAGCTGCAAACTGCATGAAGAATTAATTTCAATTCATAATATTCTACTGGCTTGAACTTTTGCTTTTTTTCTTTTTTTTCTTTAGATAACATTTTTGAACTTACTTATCACTCAAATTACATTTTCGTTATCATAAACAATCCTCCAACGTCCCTGCTATACGTTAAATTCAAATATTGAATCATTTACTAATGATTTATGGAAGTTGTGGTGAGAAACTTACCCCTTACCAAAAACAAAACAGTGATTTTTTAAAGACAATTACATTTCGTACCTTTAAATTGTAAAACTCGTAAAACTTAATGAAAACTAGATTGATATTAGTTATAAACATAAGTTTGAATATAGAAGTAAAGTTTTAAGGTACGGTACAATCTATGAAACATTCAGTCAAAGCAAATTTTGATACATGGGCAAATTTCAGATCTTAATAATTTGCCCATATCACTGATTTTTGCCATGCAACTTTAAATAATTGCTTCAAATCGATGATTTAAAAAAAATATTATTAATTTTAATCAGATTTAAAATCGTTTTCAACTGAATAGAAGAAAATCACAATTACAATTTTGTTTTCATATCAGGATTTCTTAAAATAATTACTGAAAATTATTGTCTTTTAATTTTAAAGAAACGACATATCGCAAATTTATAAAATTTATTTGTCTTGTCACATACTATATAAACTCATATAAGGGAGTTGTTGAATACTTACACGTACATATTTATTTCGATTTAAGTTTCCACAATAGCAGTACATACATGATTGAACTTCAAATTAATTGGTAGTAGCCTTAATTTTCTTTAATCTCAATATATGTTTCAAATTTATATATACCTTAAGGTACACAAAATAATCAATTTTGAATGTTGCTTCCTATTAATAAAATAAGAACATTCAGCGTGCACTAATAGATTTGAGCTTAAATATATTTATTTTATGACTGTTTAAAAATCAAATACTGCTGGTGGTTCAAAGGTTCATAGGGTTAAGAATTGTCTGACTCAAATGTGGTTTTCATTCTCTCATCACCTTGGTCAATGTCAAGGGTATTCACGAACATAGTGATCAGACTAGTTTGTCTACAAACTATTATATTTCATATTATATTTACCGACATTTGCCGTATATGGCACAAAATAATAACAAAAAAAAACCCCAAAAAACTAACATCTTTGAACATCAAAGCTGTACATTTCTTGTATTAAACATGGAACTATAATGGTGTAACATTTTTGACATTCTATGGTATTACTGGAGCTTTTATTCCCTTCGTATTACGATATTTTCGGTTTGGAGTACTTCCTATATACAACTTTATTTTGAATAGTAAACTTCTTAGTGTGTGGTTCTAATGCTACCGGTGAGACGTAGAGCTCTTTGAAGAGGAGTGAAACTAGGAATTCGAAGAAAAATACTGAACAAAATTCTATGTTTACCTTCGGGATTCAAATCTTGGTTTATACTGCCAAATGATCCGTATTTTTTATTCCAACAAATGATTGATAATTAAAAAGGTTAAGAGGTGCATTAAAGTCGTCTGAAACATGTTTACGGAGAGTTTGTAACCGGTAAACCGTCTGTAATCTTGGACTACTATGGGTAACGCTCGAAAAATGGGGGGGGGGGGGTCATAAAAATTTCAACTTAAAGAAAATCCATAAAAATATGTAATAACTATCCAGAATGGCTTTATTAAAACTAGTAAGTAATACATACATTTATATCATAGTTTTTTTTTAATTTCAGTCCTAAATTGGCCAGAAAAGATATAAAACATTAAAAATAATAAAATCGAGGAAACATCCGAAATTTCCAATTTTTCCTTCTCTGTGAAAAATCAAGAAATACTTTTTTACAAATTGAGCCATTAAATAAATGAATAGATTGTATGGGTTGTTTTTTCCATTTTGGCTGCACATTCCAAAATGGTTCTGACAACAAAAATAAAAATCAATCTCATCCTGCCTATTGAGGTATGGAACCATTTTAAAAATGTTTATACTAAAGATCCATTTTTTAATTATACTTAAAGGAGATGTGACATATATATATATATATTTAGCCTTTGGTTCTCAATTCATAGATGCGTAGGGCTTCTGTTTTTTTTGCATGACTTCTACAACTGAGATTGAAAATGTTGAAAGTTTCGGTTGCCAGCTAATATATATAATTACAACTGTACCATTTCGAGAGGAAATAATAAACACTGTCAGAATTATAAAGATATTATATGTGTGAAGAACATCCACAGTGAGAGGATACTACTTCTGTTCGAAGATTACAAAGAAATATTTCATTATGTTCTGTCATGTAAGTGCACATGTTAATAATTTGCATCAAAAAGGTAGATTCACATTCAAAGATCTCAATGAAAATATTTTTTTACGGAACGTAACTCCTTGCAAGTGCATTAGTACAACGGATACGTGTGTAAGTTTAATACGGCCGTAGCTGTTTAATATTATAACCCATATGGGTTTCGTTCTTAAGCTTCCTCGTGTTGAAAACCTTTTTGTTAAAATTAAATATAAAAAACACATTGTCCGTACCAGAAAGCTCCCTTAAACTTACCTAGGGCCACATATTATATACTTTATACGGTGTCAAATTTTCAATGTATTAATTCAAATTCCGTTCGACAAAAGAAATACATGTATAAGAACATGCTATTATTGTCTTAAGATACATGTAGTTCGTTATTTGTTAGGAGACGGATTAGCAAAAGCTTCAGCTGTTTCTGAATCCTTGTGTTGTACTATAATATTGACAATTCATATATTGATGTATTCTTTGAAATAAAAAAAAAAAATTGTTTAAACGAAAAGAAATATTTTAATTTGTTGTTCAAACCATACGGGTCAGAATACTTACATTTATCGTGATGAAATGTTGAAGCGATGGAAATCGTCCGGGCGCCATCAACAGGGCACGCTCAGCATCAACGAAATGCATCATGGGTAATATCGCTGTTATACGCCCCACGCAACATATTTATTATCCTACTATGTAAAATCGCGCGAGATTCCAATCCTTGCTATATATAAATCCTTGATATCAATTAGGTTGTCGTGAAAGCACAATTAAATCTTTCTCACTTTATTTACTGTAGCACTAAGCTGATGAGAAAATATTTGTTACACTCGTAACTATGTATATAAGTATACTATAATAGTTGAATATAAACGGTTATAAAGTTAGCGATGATTTTTGTGTCGTCTTTTTGGGTAATCACTAGAAATCTGTAGGTTTTCCACATGACTAATTCATAAACACATAGCGGTGCTAGTGAGAAACTGTTGTAATTTAGTAATGGTATGAAAGCCAATGTCGCAGCATAAGTCCAAACAATACAAATTAAAATCGCGTTGTTAAGACATGATAGAATGATACTTCAAAGGATAAAGTACTGCAATGTGTCGATCAACAACGGTAAAAAATAATGACAACAATGAAAATATACTGGTAAAAATAATGACTACTAATCGTATCAAACAAGCTTCTTTGATAAAACTTATCTATGGATGGAAAATAAAATAAGATCTGGAATGGCATTGTCAGTCCAAGACACAAATCTACTACCGCCAAATTAGCAATAAATCTTCCCGTTGGTGTTTGAAGATAATGAAATTGTGAAAATGAGCGTAGGTGTATAACAATACATGTTTAAACCGAAAATAACTCAAAGCAAATGAAATTCATTTCGAGAGGTTCCACTGTTAAAAATAAATAAAAACAAAACCAGTTTTTGAATAAAGATAAGATGTGTCAATTTATTTTGCAATTTTAAAATATCCCATTTACTGGTACCTTCACTGATTCCGTTCTATTGACCAGTCTAGTAGCTATTTTTGAAGGAAATGCGCAGAGGTCCATCCAGATTATCTTTGATTCAAAGGTTATAGGTCAAATCGATTAGACTATCGTCATACGGGTTCTGTTGTCTATGTATAATGTTGTGTTTCGGTGTCTTATAGGGGAATATGCTTTATTTTATTGTTTCTGTTTATCTCGACTTCATATTTTCTTTTTTGTTGGGGAACTCGCTTACGCAGGTGTTACATTGCGTGGGACAGGGACTCGGCGGTAGGGACCTTAAACAAACCAAGTTCAATTTACAGTTCACATCTGTACTCTTGTCACCAGCTAAGTGAGTATATACAATAATAATGATTAATAAAGTTACAATAATAAAGCTTATATATAATTCAACTTATCTTTTAAACATTAAACATAACTAAACATTAATAAAGTCACAAACTTTGAGCAGTATTTAGTTCTTTGAAGTACTTATTTTCAAATATAAATAACTGAGTTAAATACAGCTTTGTCTTGGTTCAAATTAGCTTATTTTTTGAAGTACTTTTATCTTAAAAAATGAATGCTTTAACAAAATAAATTATATTAAAATCATTCGAAATAAAGACGTACCTTAAACAAACCAAGTTCAATTAAAAGTTCACATCTTTACTCTTGTCAACAGCTAAGTGACAAGAGAGCCCTTTCGTCGAACTTAAATAGTGAACTGGTCAGGTGCTTTAAGCCAAAGTGTACATTGTCCGAAATATTGAATATCCGTATTAATACTTTCCAACAAGTATTTTATTTCCTAAAGAAGTTTAGGTCGATAAGAATAAAACTTTTTGCCCTTAAGAATTATGTAACATTGTTTTGATTTAGCAATACTTATTCTATATACCCTGAGGTTATCTTTAAAACATCTCCGATGAGTATTCTGATCTTAATTATCGCTTTTATGATTATCACTTTTGCCAATATACAATATGAATCTTATTAATATATAAAACTGACATTTGTCATTGAAAGAAATCAAATCTAAAATATTAAATCATGATTTCTTAACTTTGATATTCTAATTTAAACCAGTCTCTCATTTGAATGTTAGAAATCTTTCAATTCATTTAATTCGTAATTTATACCCAAATTTCAACCTTATATATCAAACCAATTGCTGATTACAATTTAGTTAGAACGAGCAGTTTATGTAAAGACATACGAATACAATTTTATTATTTGGAATCTGCATATTTTTATTACTACAAAAACGAAGTCGTAGAGAGTTTTATACACATAAAACAATAAGACACAGCATCAGAACACACACAGCAAACAACTCAAATTAGAAACAAATATATGTCAACTACCAAAATGCGTACAGCAGTAATCGGTGCACCCTGTCCATGCTCTAAGTTTTTAGTGGAGTCCGAGTCGCTCATTTACTTTTGGTACTATGTACGTATTTTTGGTTTATTTTATGTTCTTTGTTATGTGTGTCTGTTTTCCATGTCTGGTCTTTGTCTATGGATTACATTCTTTTGATTCCATTTATTACTCTGCTAAGTTAGACAACCACCTTGCATACTTACAAACTATCTATTTTTATTAATCTAACAGTTTAGTTTTGGTGTGGTAAACGAAAGACAATCCTGGTTTATTTCTTGAGATAAAACAATCATATGAATAAAAAAATGAAAAAAGGGAGTGAAAAGCGTATAATACACTTTGGACTTTTCTTTCAGTGATACTCTGTTCAATCCATAGCTTGGGACTACAACAATGTATACGTGGTGGCTGAAGCTGTTCCACTTCACAGCTGCTATTTACTCCAAAAACTATATTTAGTAATATTTGTAGTTTCTATACGTGGTTTATACTAAATGTTATGGCTGATACATGCTTAACTTTGTTTAGATGCAAATCTTGTATAATACATAAATATTATTTTTAGAACTCAATTATTATACATAGTATATGTTTATAATAAGGCCATCTCCGTTAACATCGGGTTAGAAAGTACATCAAAATGATGTGGGAAATCAATACCACCAGAAAGTGACCGATTGCAGACTCAATAATTTGCATATGTAATTAATATGTATAACAACAGGTGCACGGCCGTTAAATTTTTTATAGGGTTGTTGGTAGAGTGGTTAAAAACGTTACACTACAGTGCATCTGTTTTGAATTAGCTGAAGAAAAGGTACAAATCTCGCTGAAATTCTTTCAGGACAGTGTTCTCGGTCCACCTTCGATCCCATAAGACGTAGAACTAGAAGCTCGTTCGGATCTGCTCGGCCATTTCCGTTACACTAGAAATAACCTCGGATGCAGAAAGAAGAAAATCTTCCAGGAAACATTATAGTCACATGCGAATCAAACTAGTTCTATCCACCTGGTGGCACTAAAACATAATTAAATTTCACTACAAATAAAGAACAATAACTCAAGAATTTTGGCGCGAAGCAAGGAGCTAAATAAAAAAAAATGTAATGGTAAAAATAATCAACTAGTTTAATTACAACTTAAAAATCGGATCGGTCAAAGAGAAATTAAGGGAACCAAGGTTATAGGGTAATCCAGGGACAAAGACTAGACATGGAAAACAGACATGCACACAAAAGAACATAAAGTAACTAAAATCATACATACAAAGTAACAAAAGCTAATGAGCAACTCAGACTCCACTAAAACCTGGAGCATGGACCAGGTGCACCGGTAGGGTAAGCGTCCTCCGCTTTTCTAGAAACACCCGTCGAGTGGCTCATAAAAAGTCAAGTCCAGGGTAGACGAAAGAGGAAAGGAAAACTACGATACGTTGAACGAATCAGTTTTTATGTCGCAGATGGATACACCGTAACGATCCACGAATTTATGATGACGACCATAAAATTTCCGTAGTGATAACTTCAATCTTGTAACAACATAACCCTGTTCCAGAGAAGCCTATTTGTTAGAATTCTAGCGCGAAACAAAAAGTCAGCGTAGTTTTGGCAAGCTCTGGCATAACGTATGAGTTGTGATATGAATATTCCTTACGCAGGTGATGAAGGGATGTTGCCACAGATGAAAGGAAAATTGACAATTCTGAATTAAAAGTCATCACGTTTGTCGTAAAATTTGGTTTATAGTTTTCATTTACCATCGATTTCTAAGTGTAGGTCAAGATATGAGGCTGACTTCACAGTGTCTGTAGTACCCTTTATCTCAAGTTCTTTGGGGTAGATGTATTAAATCTCCAAAATTAGGATTGTTTAAAGATAATACGTCATCTATGTAGCGGAAAATGATATTAAAGGATCTAGCCAAACGATATTCTTTCTTTTGGATCAGAACAGCAATGAAGTCAGCCTCATAAGAGAGAAGAAATAGGTCAGCAAGTAAAGGAGCACAATTTGTTCCCATTGGAATGCCGACCGTTTATTGAAAAACGCGTTCACCAAACTGGACAAATATGTTGTCGATTACAAATTCCAGCATTTTGTAAACTTCTTCTGTATATTTGGAAGATGATTTGGAATTATTTCTTACAAAGTATGAGGAATCTCTACCACGAACTATATATTTATATCTAGGTGTACCATCTTTTTTGGAAAAACAACTATATATAATGGTTTTAAGTCGGGATTTTAACTGAGTATGGGGAATAGTGTTGAAAAATCATAGGTTTTAATGCTATAATATTCTGATCATAGACTTGAACTGATTGTCTCCAAAAGATCTTTCGAATTATACAGGATCCACATTGAATTAATACCACTACGGGAGTAACAAATGTTATGGTATGACTGCAGACCCTCTTTGACAGCTGTGAGTGTATATCTAAAGTTAAAAGTTTTGAAAGAGGTTTGGTGGTACATTTTGCAGATACAGCTATGTAACTTTGTTTGTATGGATTCTTGTGGAGTTTAGGAATCCAGTACATAAACGGTAAATCACAATCATCAGACAGAATTGTCCACCTAGAGCCTCCGACGTTCTTCGTTTGTTTTTTTTTTGTTTTTGTTTTTGTTTTTTTATGTGACGAGAAAGGCAGAGGAGTTCCGATTGAGATTGCAGTGTAACGCGGATCATAGTGATTCCATCCACATAATAGCTCTATGAATTCTAGCTAGATATACTAGAAATAAAGGTCACGTATGTTTAACTCTTACGAGTGTAAAAGTTTACAAGAAGTTGGACGTGAAAAGAGGAAATATTAGAAAACAAGAGGCTCCCAGGAGCCTGAATCGCTCACCTGGTTAAAGTTGGTCTTTCAATGGCAATACATTTAATAAGGAGTTGTCCAACAATTTTGACTCAAGAAGACTTTGGTATGACTTACATTGTATCATAAGGATCATTTCAGCGATTGAAAGTCCTTTCTATCTATTATAGTTTTCAAGATATTGACTGAAAACTGTAAGACATCCAATCATTTTTCAGCTTTCAAGGGCAATAACTCCTACAAGGAGCCGCCAGACAACTTTGATCTCTGAAGACTTTTGAAGGCCTTATAATGACGATCATTTCAGCATTTGAAAGAGTTCGGATAAACTTAATGGTTTTGGAGATATATGCGAAATTCTACTGTCTGACCCCTATGTCCAATTTTTACTAACGGAGGCCATGTTTTTCGACGTATAAAAAATTCCTTCATCAGTTCTATGCAAGATACCCCAAAGAACATTCATACTTGTACCAAGTTTAGTATCAGTTGGTCAAGTAGTGTCAGAGAAGAAGATTTGTAAAGGAAATTACATTAAAAATAGCACAACAAACGTCGACAATGGACAGCAACTCCAACATGGCTTAACAGAATGATTAAAATTAAAATATGACCATGATCTCATGATGCTGAACACTTTTACTTTTGTGTCAGAATTCGGCTGAACCTAACGGTTTTGGAGATATATGCGAAAAACTACTGCCTGACCCCTATGTTCTACTTTTAGTAATTGTGGCCATGTTTTTCAACAAATCAGAAACTCCCAAATAATTCTTATGCAGGATACCCAAAAGGAACATTCATACCAAGTTTGGTTTCAATTGGTCGAGTAATGTCAGAGGAGAAGAGCTTTGAAAAATTGTCAACGACGACGGCGGACGCCAAGTGATGGCAATAGCTCACATGGCCTTCAGTCAAGTGAGCGAAAGAGTAATGGTCAAAAGGTCAACCAATTTAGTTATAATTTTAGAATCGGATCAGATTCGTAGGCCAAGTACAGCAAATAGTTCCGATCCTTGGCAGGACGCCGCTGAAGGATCGACCAAGTTTGCGGTCTGGCTTTTATCTAATTGTTTTTACTGACATTGGGATTTCATAATGTATTGCATTATAATATGTTTCAGCCGGACCGAATGATCAAAGTAAATAAATAATTATTTTACGTCCGTCGATTGTTTCTCGTAGTCCATCAATCGTTGTTCGTCTTCAGTAAGCCTTTCTCATTTTGGTTTGTATTGAAGCAATACATCATGTAGCTGAAAGTTAATGCAGTGAAACTGAAGAACGCCTCTGGTTGAAACATTTTGAAAGAAAGTATAAAACAAAAACAAACAATAAATCAAATAAAGAAAACAAACAAGGTGTATAGAAGACAAACAAATATAGATATATAAAAAAAACCAAGAAAGAAAAACACAAAGACTTGGATAACGGAGTTTTTGTACGATGTCCAGAGTTATTGAAAAATAAGTTTTTTTAATTTTTTTTTTAAAAAGAAAAACCAACGCAAATATGTTACTATTTAGTACGCACTGATCTGGAAGTAAAAGAGGACTTTCAGAAAGTGAAGTTTAGAAAGGTGGTTGTAGCCTATCATTTACACTTTTTTCTCCAAATTGAGCACAAAAATAACAAAAATTTCTAACAAAAACGCAAGTGTCTTCCAGTGCAATTAGTATGCTTAACTCCGAATATTTTGTCGGTCAAGTAAGGTTCTACATAAAAGTGGAGTGAGGTCGTAAGTTCGTTATATACTTGTTTACCTTTATGAACATCATTACAGATAGTTATATCTTATTTCATGTCAGTTTGTGTGTCAAAAGAAATTAAATTTAAATACCCCATACCACATATAGAATCAAATTGTTCGGATATGCTCCATCAAACTTCCGCATTAAGATCCTTTTGATATAGGACGTAATTGGAAATACCCGAACTTTATTTCTCATTCATATATAATTTTGTTGTCCAAGCTGTGATTAGCTTATAATCTTTGTCCATCGGCGAGTGATCGTGACTTTAGAATCTTTAATGATACATTGGATATATTAGAAACATGTCGAATAATGAGTCAAAAACAATAGACGAACTAGAAGCTGAACACTTACACCAACTTCTGGCACCAACAATTTTTCTTGTGATTCTAATGATCATCGGGATACCCGGAAATTTGACAATTTTAATAATATTTTGGAGGAAGTATACCAAAAGTGTTTACCGGACTATAGTATGGAACCTTGCTGTGGTGGACCAAATATTTTGTACCGTTGGGATACCGTTCAACATAGCTCGTATCGTTCATTACTACTCATTCCAAGGAGAGTGGGTCTGTATCCTTGGAGTCGTCATGCTGTATTTTCTATTAGTCTACTCGACCCATCTGTTAATGCTTTTATCGATTCATCGATTCCGTAAAATATGTTTCCCCACGAGCAAACATATGGATGCAAACAATGTGAAATATGGCATCGTCGCCTGTTTGATTATCGCTGTAGCACTGTCATCGCCGCATTTCGCATTGCCAAAATACGTAGAAGTTGATCTTGGTGATGGCATGAAGGGTCACAGTTGTGCCATTTCACTTAAAAAACCTTCCATCTACTCAACTGCCGCTAGTTATACGTTTTTGTCTCTGTTTGTATTCTATACCATTATACTTATTATTATGTATTCGCTGATTGGACGACGATTGTACTTGCAGCGGAAACGCCAAAGGGAGACAAAAATATTGACGATCGATAAAAACATCTCGAGTAAAATAACGAAAATTGCATTTGCTATCTCTGTTGTGTTTGCGTTGAGCTATATACCGGTGTTCACACTTCAGATAACGAATAAGTACATTCCACAAGAAAACCTGAATGGATTTTTGTTTTCTCTCCTCAGAATTGGAGAGCGCCTGTATGTCATCAACCATGTTGCCAATCCATTTATCTATGGTGCTTTCGACAGTCAGTTTAAGACCCATCTAAAGGAACTTTTATCATTTCCATGTATAAAGAAATATTTCCCTGAACGAAAACCTTCAAGTAAATCAGTTTGCAGTGATGATGGACGAGATTTGTCCACAAGTGCATCTTTTACGACGTCGGAGAGTAACTTGACATTGGCGACAGTGACATAGTGGCAAAAAAACAAACGAAAATAGCAAGCTCAGAATTAAACTTTAGTCTTGATATTTCTGATAAACAAATATAGAACGTGTAGTCTGGTTCAAGACATGTGCACAATAAGCTTTTGTAAACATTACATTTTGTACATTCATGTACTTGTAGTTGTGTGTGCTATTGTGCAATCGTATCAGGACAGAGAATGTAGGGGTAAAAAGTCCCTGATTGGGATCGGGAAAACTTTAAGATAAGTAAATGTACACAATAAATACCCCGTAATGTTCTACATATATTGCATGATGGGAGCTGTGTCGAGGCTGTTACAGAAATGGATGAAACCACAGTACAACAACAACTATAATAATAATAATAATAATAATAATAATAAAACAAGAAAACAAACAAAATATACGTTAAATAAAATATTTAGTATGTATGTATACATGGTGTAGTGTTTTAAGTTACAGATGTAATTGTGCATGTACAATTAAAGGCTTATTCTACTGCAGTTATATTTTACTTATTTAAGGAAATGTTACGGAATTCTGAATTATGATACTAGTAACTTCCTGATTAGAAATTAAAATAATTGTGCATATGTATATAAATGAAAGCTTATTCTACGGGAGTTTCATTTCGCCTATTTAAAAAATGTTACGGAATTTTGAATTATGATACTAACTTCCTGATGATGATGGTATGTTGCTATTTATATTCGAATATCTCACAGTCACTCTAAATTGTATTCATGGAAAGGGATTTTTTTACGAAGTGCAAAATTGAAAATTTTGCAATTAAATTTCCATGTAGCCTTGGCCCTACTACTACAAATAAGTGTTATTGTATTAATCTCGCACTGCATTTAAGAGAGTACCCACTAATTCACCTTTCGTAATTTGTCTGTTACTTATTGAAAGGTTTTCATTACCAGTCCATATAATAATCAGACACTGTAGAGGCGATCAAACGATTCTCTTTATGTCTACGTATGCTATAATTTAATGTCACGACAGTCCTTTTTGTATTCAAATCTGTATTTTTGAGAAAACCATCCGTTCCCACTAAAGTCACCCAGAACAGACAAAAGCGAGAACATCAAATGTTTCACAGCGCCGATTTTTATTATTTATCTCGAAAGTGCAAGAACAGAGTGACAAGCTAAAACAGGTTATGTTGTCTGTAAATGTTGTTTCTGAATTAAAAGTATCATTGTTTTTTTAATGTGTATTATCACTTTCTCCTGCCTGTTTTTTTATATAGATTGCTACTTAATAAGTCGGCTCAATACCGTCTATTTAAACATCAGGTCTTTCTGACATTGCACTTACTTGTAAATTATACTTTTCCAATGCAGTGATTTTAATACCAAAATAAGAGAGTGTTTACTCTCAGCTCTACATTACATGAATATGTAAAGTAAGTTGGATGTATATTCCTGTACATAGTGATATACAGTTAATCCTGTCTAAACTGAGCACTAAATAATCCGAAAACTTGTCAGAACCAGACAATATTTACATTGTTAAATCCATTTATACCAGTTTAAATGTATTTTGAACCTTGGTAAACCGAACACCTGTCTAAACCAAACATCTGTATACACCAAACACCTGTCTTCATCAAACATCTGTCTATACCAAACACCTGTCTAAACCGACACCTGTCTACACCAAACACATGTCTACACCAAACGCCTATCTACACCAAACAAAAAGTCCAAAATGGGTTCTTTTTAAGACAGGTTTTACTGAAGTATTATTAACTTAGTATATGAGTCATTTTTATCGTAGTCAGAATCTTGATGCAATCGACAATGACTTCTTTTATTCATTCTATACATGTACAAGCGGATTGTTGTGATTTTAAGAAAATTAACTTCCTGTATCATTTCATTATATCAAGTACATGTTTGTACCAGCATACTTAAAAAAAGAACGCGTCGTATTACGTACATGTAATGATGAATGCATCCTCTATTTTACATTAAATTGTGCAAATAAAATATTTTTATTGTCAAAAGGCCATTACATTTACTTTTTACTTTAAAGACACAAAATCTACGAGAAACAACATTAAAAAACACTAAAGGGGGATGTGTCTCTTCAGGATTTTTGACCTCCTCTACTAGTTGACATTTTTGGGGAGCCAATTTTTGCGTATTTAGTATTTTTTTTCATGCATGCCCATGTATTAGTAATATTTAAAAAAAAAACCAATCAGATGGTAGCTTGTCAATCTACTTTGCGATGAAATTTTGCAAAAAGTTCAGTAATGCAAAGATGGAGATGTGTCAATAATACGAACCAATGTTCCGACTTAACACTGTAATAGCATTGACAGGGGCGGATTTAGGCAGGGGCGTGGCGGGAGTGCGCCCCACTAAAATTTGGAAAGTATGGATTGTCAGGGGTAGAATTAGGCGGTTTTTAGGTTGAAACTTTAATTTCTCTCTAATTTTACCGCAAAAGATATCTACATTGCACCCGCTCTAGAAGAATATTTCAAAAACTTAACATCAAAAACTTTTCGCCTCGCTCTGCTAGGCGAAATTTTAACTGTGCCCCCCCCCCCCAATCTAAAATCCTGGACCCGCCCCTGATTAAACACATTTTTTACAAATGTTTCTAGTCAGATTAGACAATTCGTCAACATTTCACTCCTTGTTCTTGTCCTTGTTCACTATCCGGTGTCGATTAATTCTTGGTCCGGCCGGATACAGAATGTCAACATTTTGGGTCCGCCTTGGTTTGAATTGACATCTATTTATTTATTAATTTTATTTATTCATTTATTCTGTGTAAAAATATATATGTAATAATTTGTGTTACCACATTCTTAGTACATTTAAGGGAATATCCAAAATACGTCGTCATTATGACATCTATCAAAAGTGATGAAAACCTTACAATACCATTATTATAAGACAGTCACGTAGTTATAAATCCTACATTTTATTTCTAATACTATCTTTCGAAGTTTTTTTTCCCATGTTAACTAAATAAATTTAATTGTGTCTTGCCTGGCTCTTTAGATCAAAAAGTGATTGATATATGCACATGTGTTACAGAAAGATTCCCTATAAGAAAATTTAATCAACCGAACAGACTTTTCTTTCACAATACATTGTATGCCCGATGCGCTGCAACAGGATTGTTTAAAGTGTTTTTGTTTATGTTTTTGTGTTACAGTGTAGCTGGCAGCAGCAACAGTCATTGGAAGCATTTTTCGCCATTTAACTAACACACATCATTCCTCTTAAACCAGGTACTTGATAGCAATCGTCACTTCTTTTCCTTGTCGCACGCTTCGAGGAATAAAATCGTGTCAACCAATTTCGAAGTCTTTGGTACGACGGTCGAATTGTACATCGAAGCAGCGACCTCTATTATACCGTGTAACTTTTCTATACGCAAATTAGACAGTATCTGACTAACCTCAAGAACGTGCGGCATTTCAAAAACATTAATTATCTTTATCACGCGTAAAATAGTCATTGAGAATCATGGAGGATAAGGAACTAGTTATAACGAAAGTTTCAATTTGGCCCCATTTCGAATTTTAAGCAAAGGCAACACCAAAATTTTAGAATAAGGAACTAAGTGCAGTTTTTGTGTCAATCGTATGAAACAAGGTAACAATATGGACAGTGCGTAATGACATTGAAACGCACCATTTTATTGAGATCTGAAAAAAGAGTCTTTATCTATTTATTCATATTTATTATCAAATTTAAAAAGCAATGTATTGTTAGTGCATTTATCAAGATCTTGTGCTATAAATACGTTGATGATTTTCCTATCACTTCTCTTGTAATCACATGCGTACACATCAGTACAAAAGGCACCAAATATTGGTTACCAATTTTCGGTTTTCAGGCCGCCTTATATACCCACTTGTGCAATTGATAATCCGTTCCTTATTTCGTTTCCGCTTAAGAGATCGTGACCTTTTAAACCACTCTTAACCTTGCTTTGTTGGACATAACGTATTTTTGAAGAAGTAACTATTTATAGAAGTGTACTTTTATTTCGATCCATCTTTAAATATGTCCGAATTAGAAAGAAAATGTGTGCTTTTACTATTATTGATCATCAGAGGAGAATGACACCGAAAGGTAAGAGGAGAGAATCCTGTAACCCAGACAAGACAAACCAACTGGCCTAAATATGCACAGGGTAATCCGTTTTAAAATCTTTTTTTCTCAAACACAAGTTTATCAGCCAAAGTCAATATAACTATAGGTTAAAAGCGTTCACACTAGTCATGATCACAACGTTGTGAAACGGCTAATGTAATCGTACATAGGAATAATAATTAAGTAAAAAGTAGCCACATTGAAAAGGTGAAAATGGAACATAACACACACAAATACAAACAAATAAGTGTTTACGATGACAGGAAGGCAAAAGTTTCGGCCCCTTCGGCACCGACCATTTTTATCATGAGGGGTAGAGGTTGGAGGCTGGGATTTGATGTCGGATAAAAGATATTTTTTATTGGAAAATCTGCCTTGTCTACTAAATTTTGAACAATTCTTTCTTTTTTCTCCAAAAGATCCCCCTCGCCAATAAAATGTTGAGTGCCTAAATTACTCATCGATCGGTAACTTGGAGATTGACCGTTAAAAAATTGTAGTTCTTTGAATTCTTTTAAGATACCTAGATATCTAGTGCTAATCAAGAACTAATATATAAAAACTTAAAACTTTGTGAGAAAAAAAACCTTATTTAACTGGAAAATAGGATAATTTTACAATCGACAAAAAAGTCATCTACACAGAAATTACAGGGGTTTTATAGTTGTCCCGATTTGAGTTGATATGTCTGATTCCGGTGTATACTTATTTCCCTAGGAATGTTGTGTCATTACCCTAAAAAAATGACACGTTTTGTGGAAACACGTGAACCGATATGTTTACTGTTAGAGCAGCGATTATATCCCAAAGGGAAAAATCATTAATCTCACCTGCATATAGTGACCGAATTCTACTTCATGAAATGGCTACATTCATTTATATGGTTTTAAGTATGATTCTTCCTAAAACCCAGGCAGTTAGGGGAGGGATTCATCATATCTTAAATAATCAATGAAATTGTATAGAAACTTAATAAGGTCCTAAAAACAACACTTTCTATGTTCATTTCCTTGGATCTGCTACTTATCGTGAAATAATTTTAACTAGTTGCAGTGTAAAAATTCTTGCGGGAAGTTTTCCTGTATTTTTTCTGTAGTAGAACATAACCAGACTTAAAAATTTTATTACAATGTACCTCCGGTGGACTACTTTTATTTACACGTATATTTTCTAATACAGTTTGTATGGGGCCGATGAAAGGATTTGTAATAAAAATATTTAGGATTAAGAAATGCATAAATCACCCTTTATAGGCCTCTACATGGTTTTTAGGCAGAGCTGTACTTAAAAGAGGAAAAGGGAATCTTCTGTTGTTTGTATTGTACTTACTGTCGATACTTTGTGTGTTTACAATTTTATCATTATTGATACCATGTATGTAAATATGTGACGTATGATAATACAGTAAAACCTGTCTAAATTAAACCTTGAATTATCAGAACCTGTCTTAACCAGATACTTTTGAAAGTCAATGTATATCAATAAAAATGTATTGTGAACCTTAATTAACCGAACATCTATCCTAACTAAATACGTTCTACAATCCAAAACAGTTTACGGGTTCGATTTAGACAGACTTCAGTGTATTTTGCTAACGTCACTGACATTCCTTAAGGAATATCAGACATTTACACTTTAACAAACAAAATCAGTATACCGTTGATTGATTCAGAAAAAAAAGTGAGATGCTGATTGGCCTGTAAAAGTGTGGACTTCACTGAATTCAAGTTTTTTTTTCATATTATCAACCGAACCTTTCGAGGATAAGGTGTGGGTGGACCTCCGTCATATAGTATCTACATGTATCTATGGTATGTAACTAAAGTTAGATGTACATGTACGACCTGAAATGCCTCCATGGTACCGTTCGAAGTATACATTCTTTTGATTACCGCTATAACCTTGGTTCCCTTGATTACTCTTTGCCATAAATAACTCCATGGTACTGTTAGAACTTTGCCATAAATAACTCCATGGTACCGTTATACGGTTGTCAGAGTAATCAAGGGAACCATGGTTATAGCGGTAATCAAAAGAATGTAATCCAGGGACAAAGACCAGACATGGAAAACAGACATACACAACAAAGAACATAAAGTAACTAAAATCATACATACAAAGTAACAAAACCAAATGAGAAACTCGGACTCCACTAAAAACTGGGAGCATGGACCAGGTGCACCGGTAGGGTAAGCGTCCTCTGATTTTCTAGGAACACCCGCCGAGTTGCTCATAAAAAGTCATGTCCGGGGTAGACAAACGAGGAAAGGAAAACTATGACCCGTTGAATACATCAGTTTTCATGGTGCTGATGGATACACTATAACGATCCACGAGTTCATGATGACGACCATAAAACTTCTGTTATGAAAAATACTGTCGGTAGGTTGCCATAAAAAATATCCATGGTAGTGTTAGAAGGTTTCCAAAAATCCATGGTACCGTTAGAAGGTTGCCATGATTACATTTTTTGTACCGCCATGGTACCGTTAGAATGTTGCCATAAATTGCTTTATAGTACAGTTTGAAAATTGCCAGAAATACCTTCACGGTACCGTTAGAGGGTTGCCAAAAACATCCATGGTACCATTAAATGTTTGCCATAAATACTTCCATGGTAAGTTAAAAGATTACTAGAAAAAGAAACATTTATGGTACCGTTAAAAGGTTGCCAAAAGTGTCTCCATGGTACCGTTAGACGCTTGCCAGAAAAGAAAAAAACATCCATGGTCCCCTTAGACGGTTGCCATAAATACCTCCATGGTTGCGTTAGTTGGTTGCCATAAATACCTCAATGGTTGCACAAGAAGGTTGCCATAAATACCTCCATGGTTGCGTTAGAAGGTTGTCATAAATACCTCAATGGTTGCGTTAGAAGGTTGCCTTGAATACCTCCATGGTACTATACGAAGATAGCCTAAAAAACCTCTATAGTAATGATACCATTAGAAGGTTGCCAGAAAAAACCTCCATGATACCGTTAGAAGATAGCCAGTCTTTATCTCATACTTGAAGAAATTTAACTGAATTCTCTCTTGTTTAAAAGCATATAAAATTTATAAAATTCCTTTAAAATGCTATGAAATCTTTATGAAATAAGGACAAACATTAAAAAAACACAGAACAAAAAATATACCAAAAGTATATCAGTTCAAAGAATATGATTAAGTGACCTTTAATATGGAGGTTCGTAAAATTGAGTAATTATTGAAAATAAATTGATTTTAATGCTAAGGTAACAAATTATAAAAAAAAGAAATAGTAAAATAATAAATCATACTTCAGTGTCTGAATTCATCTCCTATGAAAAATCAAATGTTTCAAATTAAAAAAAAAGAAAGTAATTTTGTCATATCAAAAAATAATTTATTTTTGCGGAAGCAGAAGACCTTGAAATGAAGACGAGCCAATGTTAAGACGGAACTGATTGTATTTATGTCAATTCAGAATACTTTCGGGATATAAAACACCCAGGATGACTTTGATAATTTGATACTTAATGATGGAATCGATGACATTTTACCTATGATATATGCTAGTACCAGGAGATACTACATGCGGGATTATCTTTCTTTCGCCAGGAAATAAGTATTATTTATTCTAATGTCTAAAAAAATAATTATATGATGTAGATTAATACACGACCTGTTTGATATTGCCCTTGTTATCAGCCCGAGATCTTGATATCAGCTCCGAGTGCTGATAACATACAGGAAGCCACGGTTTATTACATATGCAAAAGTAGTTAAGGGAATTCAAGTGGAAATATCAAAAGAATGTAATCCAGGGACTAAAATCAGACATCAGACACACGCATCAAAGCAACTCGGACTCCACTAAAAATGAAAGCATGGACAAGGTGCACCAGTAGGATAAGCGTCCTAAAACGATGTCATTTCAATGAAATATGTGATAATTCACTTGTCCTTTACGTGACTGTGACATTTTCTATGTGTATAAGTAAAACTTTTCTTGGATATACATCAGTGGCGGCTCCATCATTTTTGGAAAGTTCAGTTCATTTTGTACAATATTTGGTAAAAGAAGAGCAAATTTTAGTCTAGACCCTCCTTCCGTTTGGCTCGAAACACTCCTGCTTTTCATAAAGTTCTCCCCTGTACATGTTCAATTCATTATGATACTTATCATTCTGTACATTTGTATTTATATTTATGTAATATGTAAGAGGCAAACGGATACCTGTGTTCATCGAACAAAAATGGTATACGCTTTTTAAGTAATGCGATTTATAAAAAGAAATAAACTTTTGTTTCAATGAGGACCTTTGGCATTATACATGAAGGTCACGATACAACGGCAATCAAAGGTACACTCGATTCCAGATACATCAGTTTTGTCTCAAAGTCAAGGTCCAGTGCATAGATTTAAATGGAATGTCAAGGGTTTAAACAATCAATATAGCACCAAAATGTAAATTTTCGCAACAGGTCACTAGGTCATTTTCGGAAAAATACGTACTTTCCTGTCAGGCTTTGACCATTCGTGTAATAAATCGACTGAGTTATGACACTGTGCTGCACTGGTGGCGAAACAAGCAGCAATGACGCTGAACTTCCTGTCGATGTCAAGGCCCCCACGCAGGATACAAGACTTTGTACTCCTCCACTAGGAAGCACCGAGTCAATTGTACATACAGCATGATTTAAATTATTACCTTTATTATTAATATTCAAATGCCAACGACCCCCAGTGGTATATATTTTTTCATTAAGCATGATACATTGTTCATTAAAACGGCGAAAGACAGACGAATCCTTAATAAATCTTGAATGTTCCTCTTCCTCGATCAGACGGAACCAGACGTTTCCTTATAGTGCCGACGGTCACGTAAAGTAATGTGAAATACATAGGAAATAATTACGGAAAATTGTATGCCACGTCGTACTGACTAAGGATAACAGAATCCCTCTTATCCTCATGGTTATGACACTTTTTGAAAAGCAGGTGGACATTTGACGGTTGTGAGTAAATATATCTTTGTTGTCTCTATTAATCATCGAAATAATTTGTGAAAATGAACTATCATGACTAATCTTTGAGTTACTTTTGAGTTTTTCTCCTCTCTTTTAGGAGAATATGCCATTTTCATATCTATTTGTCTCTTTCCATTGCTACTTCGCTTGGTTCAGCCCATGAATAACGCTAATAATATTTTCTTTCTCCTTCTCCTCTATCATAACTTGCTTCGTCCTATTTTTCCTTCCCATCTGGTGTCCATATGATTTGATATGCCCGGTATTTACCATTCTTGGGTCATGTCCTAGCCGTTTCATTCTTCTTTTGATGTCAATATTAATTCTTTCAAATCCTGTTCTTATCCTCACTTTCTCATCTTTAATTTTCTGTGGCTTGTAGATTTGTTGAAACATTATCCTCTAGGGACTCTTGTGGCGAAATGTATTCACCATGTTTTCATAATTTTGTTTAGTCCTTTTGCACGTTTCGCTTTCGTTTAGAAGGACGGATTTTGCTTTAGAGTTGAAAAAGCGGAAATAAATCCTCTTTTTATTTGGTGTTATTTCAAGTAGATACAAAAAAGGAATTTCAGCTGATCGAAAATATTATCTACTGAATGTTATGATAGGCATCAATACAATACCCCACGTATACACCTCTGTCATTATCAGACCCAAGGCTTATAAGCTATCGGAGTGATATATAATAACACCGGAAGTAGTCATAAGATTTGCGGAGGAGATTGGCTCATTTCTCTGTACTGTACTTTTATAAAGAGACGGGTTATAGCACTGGGAATAAACGAGGTGCAAAAGCTCAATAACGGGTGCCATTGCAGCACGTGTTTGCCCTGTCGGGGAGCATGATGTTACTCCTGGAATTTTATGGGAGTTCATACTGCAAGTGCTTTCGTGTTCGACTTATTTATCTTAACTTCAATTCTCATGTGTAATTGTACTTTATTTATTCTGTTATCTATATTCAATATGTCCATATAGATCGTCTCTGCTTTGGCTATATGCTTGGATATTGATGTCTCTGATCTGTTTATCTTGTTTGAGTTTGATAGGGATATAGAAGCTTTGAAACGCAAATGACCGTGGAAGAGATTATAAACGTTAGAATTTTTCCTTAAGAATACCGTTGTTTTATCAATACATTTCTAATCCAAATTTTCTCCATCAGTAATTTATTGTTTTTCAACAAAGAAAAGTGGAACTTATGTTTGGTTTTTTGGTTATAAATGTTTTGGCTGCTTCAATCCGTGTAAGATGTAATTAAACTTTTTCAACGTTGAGATTTAATACAATGTAAGTACATTTGATTTGACCGGAAGAGTTCATTTAAGTATGGTTAATATTATTACAAAAGCTTAATCTTAATAATTTTAATCGTCTTTTGACCAAGTTAAAATGTCATGTTTTGGCCCAAAACCAAAATTTCAATGACCATTCATTGGTGTTTGATTTAATTTTAGATACTCTGGATGTTTTAATATGAAAACGAAAACTGATCAATTATTAGTTGTTATATAGAGATACAAGTCAGAGTAGTACTTGATTTTTTGTTGTTGTGAAATTGGTACTTTATGAATACCAGTCCATATAAAATTCAGACACTGACTTGATTCATTGTGTAGATAAATTCAACAAACAAATGATAGTATACATACACAAAAGTAAATTTGTAAATGACGATTGTCCTTTCTATAATCAAATCTGTATTTTTTTAGAAAACCATTTAATCATCTCCAAATAAAATTAACCAATTCAACAGAACCAAGAATGATAACTCTTGCAAAGTGCGTATTTCGTACACAATTTATAAAATTGCAACAGTCAAATGACAAACTAATTATCATGTCTGTTACTGTTTCTAAATTAGAAATAGCAGTTCGATTTATATTGAGACTGCTACGTTAATAGAAATTAGGTCTAGATGCTTGAACCTCGTGGATACAGTTCTACTGCGCATCAAAGTTTTCCCAACAACTGATCGATCATCCATGACGTCAGTCAACTTTATTCGAAATTGAAATTGGTCCATATAGACTTTTTATGTTAAATTGTCTTCTTGTTCATATATGAATATGCATTGACACATTTTTTAAGTAAGTCACGCCCCAACAGGGCACCTGTAAAACACAATCTAAATTATGTGGCACATACATGTACATGTAATTGCCACCAGTGGTTATATGCATCCTCCAATGTCCCAACAAGTGTTTCTTTTTTATTCCGGAAACAAAATTGTTCAAGTAGCAGAAACAGTTACAGACCACGGAAATAGTCTTAGTTTGTACAGACGAAATAAACAGTCTTCGTTTGTACAGACCACATAACCAGTCTTAGTTTGTACAGAACACATATCTAGTTTTATTTTGCCGTTCGGTTGTTTCACCCCCTCGTGATAAAAACTATATAGATTGTGTATGAAATTCATACTTTTAAAGAGTTATCGTTCTTGATTTTGTTTGATTTGGTTGACCTGAATACGGATTGAATTATCGCTACGTAAAAAATATAGCAAACGTTCACCCCAAAAAGCATCTATAATTCGATTTATTTTTTCTTCTGTAACACCATAAATAACTTCTACCATAAACAAAGTATCTGATTTTTATATGGATTGGTACTTAATGCAAACATAGTTGTTATAGTTACGTGTAGCGCTGAACCACTTAATCTACCTCACTCATCTCATGATAATTGTACCAGCATTTGTACAACATACGACTGACAAACACATACCAATCTGAACATTGAGTGCCAAGTAAATGTAGATTTATAACAAAACTACGGAACTGATAGGCAACAACTCAAGGAATAATCTAAATGAATGGTCAAAAAAAGGAAAGTCCATGTAACAAATGACATAACTGCACCGGAAAATAATCAATTAAAACGCCATAGTACTTTATATCAAATAAATATCCCTATAAAGTTATGGAAAAAGTCCAGTAATTCTTCCCACATATTTTTCCCACTTTTTGTTGAAAAGCGTAACCCTGCTACTCATTAATAATATACGCCTTTGATTCAATCATAGAGAAAGTTCAGACGAGAATATCTAATTCTGACTGATGTTTGAACAAAATCAGACCATCAATAATAAAGATATATATCATTGCCTAACAAATGTTTCCCGTCCAAATAGACAAAGATTTTAAAATTGGCTTAATTTCCCCTGATATAATTAGTTCATGAAATGTCAATTTCAAGATAGAAATTGATTACATTTCAATGTAGGAAAGCTATTGAGGCTTTGTAGCCTAACCAAAGTTCTGTTCAATTTGGAAGAAATGTAATTTATTTCTTAATGAAGAGAACAAAACTCCATTGAAACAACTAGGAGTGATAATTTGGTATATTGCTATAAATCACAGGGTATCGACTTGGCTTTACATATCAATCTAATCAATGGTATATAAAATACATCAGAAATTTCTTAAAACGAAATACATACTTGATGAATCTAAAATATGGCTGGCTTAATATTACTAGATTCAGTGTTTTATTGAAAAATAATTCAGTAGAACGGTTGTTAATATCGTAATTACAGTGCTTTTTGTCCACCTACAAGCGAAAAGTAGTGGATAGATATAATCTTACTGTGATACAAACATAATGCACTTTGAATACTTTGATTTTGCTAACTTTACCCGTTGACAATTTTATACTGCAAACTTTTATTGCAATATACTACTTACAATTAACAGAAGAGGGAGAATTAACGCGCGAAAGAACCTGGTTTAACTCCCCATTTCTATCAGAAATGCCGGTACCTAGTCATAACAGTGGCAGTTGTTTCCAAATTTTCAGTTCTGTTTTATGGACTTTCTTTCTTTTGACTATTGTTTAGAAAGAGTAATCAAGGGAACCAAGGTTATAGCGGTAATCCAAAGAATGTAATCCAGGGACAAAGACAAGACATGGAAAACAGACATACACAACAAAGAACATAAAGTAACTAAAATCATACATACAAAGTAACAAAAGCAAATGAGCAACTCGGACTCCACTAAAAACTGGGAGCATGGATTTTCGTACGTTAAAAAACCAACATGAAAACACATGACAACATCTGTTTAATCAATGAAAAAACATGGTATTAGTTATCCATTGGGCATTAAATCTAGTCTTGTATGAATTTTGAAAACATATGTTTTGTGTGTTTTATGTGCGCAATAACTTAAATTTCCATATCAGTCCTAAACACATGTTTCTGTAAATTTTAAGACATATGTATACATACGTTGCATTCGTTTTCTGTATTAGTAAATAAATTTTGTAAAAAAATAAATATTATAATGAAAGAAACCTTCGAAATCATTCCTTAAATGTAACCATGTAAAAAGATCTTTAGATAATACTTAAATACATGTAGCTTAGTCTTAAAAATCAACAGCAACAACTGTCTTAGTGTATATACATGTACTCATTTAACTATATCCACATTTAACGTTTGGTTAAATATCACCGTAATTAGTAGAGATTTTTTTTGAATTAACAAAATGTAATTATCACTATTTTTTACGGTGCTATAATCTGGTAGCTGCTATACGTATAAAAATTGCTCATTCTTGTACTTGTTCGACAATTGTCGTTGCAAGAAAAGAAAGCAAGTTTAATAAATGTAAGTGTTTCTCCCCGACATTCAATTCATATTATTATACATGTACCTATCATAACCAAACTATGAATCACCTGTCTATTACCAGGCACTTTTAAAGAATTGTTTATTTTTAAAAGTACTTTTAACCTTAGCAAACCGGACACTTGTCTAAATCCAATCAATTTTATATTCAAATGGTTTAGACATGTCTCACTGTATAAAGAAGAAAAACACAATACAGATAAGATCGGAACCAATTCTATGATACATTTTTGATATGACGCCACACCACTTTGTAGATTTATTGAAAATTAGCCGGAATTCCTGCTTTGTGGAACCTGTGTATCGGTCTGTTCTTCCTAAGTTGGAACAAAGAACATGTTTTGTAGCATGTTGACACCTGAAGTGATGCATTCCCATAACGCTAAATACAGTCCTTATATTAGAATTGACAATTGTAACCGTTTTATCTACAATGTTCTCGTACTTAGGGACCCGATTGTTATATACTGTTCTAATCGTTATTTCTCTTTCAATATAGTTTTAATAAAATATTTATTATTTTGACAATACGTTAAGATATACAACAAATAAAATATGAACGTTACATTGTGAATTGTTGATATCAAGTCATATTCTACGGTCATGAACGGTGAGAACTCGTATATGTACATGTAGGTGTACAGAAAGGTTAGGGTTACAGCCAATGGAAATTGTAGACCTCTTCATATTTTATATTTATATTATAATACCTGTATTGTTGTAAAAGCAATTAAATGGATTAGAAGGAGCAAGTATACAGGCAAAGTGGACGTAATCTTACGTATAGACAGATGTACGATATATACAAAGAACATTGCGACTCCGTATGAGTTTATCAAAAAAGTTTAGAAGGAACATGTGGATATCGGTTGTGTTGATTCTTTCTATAGTATTAGTAGGAGTAGTTGAATGTCAGACATCGACGAATGTCAAACAACTTTACACTGACATTTTTAATAACTACAATAAAAATGTCATGCCGCTATCAGATTTTTCAGTACCACTCAATATATCAATTGTATTCTATCTAACCAACATCGTCGAATTCGACGAAATACAAGCTACCCTTACATTAACGGCAGGGTTAATGATGTCCTGGAAAGATGCAGGAATATCGTGGACACCATCGTCTTATGGTAACGCTCGATACATATATCTGACACAGGGAGATTTGTGGATGCCGCAAGTTTTCCTGTTTAATTCAGTAGATGAAATAGAGCCCATTCAAAAAGGGACACCCTTTTACACTAATGCCATGTACGACGGAAATGTAACACAGCTATTAATGGGAATGATGAAATCAAAGTGTACCGCGGATATAGCTAACTTTCCGTTCGACTCTCAAACTTGTGAACTGAAATTTGCGCCCCTAGGATTTTTTGAGCAACAGATCGTTTTGAACAACGATATTAGTAACGGAATAGATACTTCATTTTTGATAACAAATTCCGATTGGGAGTTAACAAACATAGAATCAAAAACGGTGATTTGGAATACGATGTCGAATTATATTGTGTCTGTGACAATTAAGAGAGCTTCATTATATTACAGTGTTGTCATCATTTTACCGTTCCTTGTTTTCTCGATCCTGAACGTCTTCGTATTTGTTATACCAGAAGAAACCGGGCGACGAAACGGGTTTGCAATGACTCTTCTCCTGTCTTATACAGTTTTTCTTTCACTTGTGACATCCGCGATTCCTGCATCATCAAGTCCAATGAGTAGACTTCTTGTTTGTTTAGTAACTACTATAATTATAAGCTCTTTGATAGCTGCTTTGACAGTCGTTCTCGGAATACTCTACTCAAGAGATGAAAACATTAAGAAAAATAAATTTTGGGTTTTCCTGGGGACTAAATTACCTTGGTCTAAGAAGAAAAAGTCAAATTTAAAGAGCGTAACTCCTGTAGGAAATGAAAACGATACACAACGCGATCTTCCACCAGATGATGTCGTTGTGACGTGGAAAGACGTCTGCCATTCGTTGGATGTTTTGTTTGCAATCTTTTACATTGTCGGTATTGGAATCATTACAATTCTATATTTTGCCATGGCGGCTTAAAATCAGATTTTAACTAAGATACATGTACGTATAAGTGTTAGCAATGATTTATAATAGTTCGCTATAATAATGGTAAAAGTGAGGATATAAAAGGAAAAATAAGCTTGTTAATTGTCTCACCTTTTTGCACTCCCGATTGTATCAAACCGAGAAGTTGTGAATTTGTACATGAAAATGTCAACATCACAGTACGGTATAGCACTTTAACAAAAGAAATATATTTCACTTAAGAGGAATATTTTAGACACACACACACTCCCACCCACACACACAAGCACAAACACACACGCACACGGAAGTGGTAGGCAATTAAACTAGGCCCTTTTCTTGCAAAGTCCTAAATTTCTAAACCGCGAAAAATGCCAACTTATTGTATTGTTCAATTGCATAATTATTTACGCATTTAACTGATCGCTACCTGAAATACAATTTTCTTAAGAGTGTCGTACATTCGGACTGAAAATATATCAGCACCACCGGGTATACCCAATTTATCTCACACCAGTCACATGTGGGTCCTTTAAAATTATAAAGAAAACCCCGGAAATTCTCACTGCCAGATAATTATAAGAATATAATAACAACAAGACCTATGATTTTATACTACTATTCCCCTTACTCAGTTAAAATCTACTAGATTACTACTCATCTTCCAGAAATACCGAATATGTTTTCAAAATGCTAGAAATTTTGATCGACAATATATTTGTCTAATGTGAAGGACACGTTTTTCAACAGACAGTCGGCATTCCTATTGGAACAAATTATCCTCAACTACTCGCCGACCTATTCCTTCAAACTTATGAGGTTGTCTTTACAGCTGATCTGTAGTCAGTTATAGTTTACGCATATAGAAGATGTATTTTCTTTAAACACTCCTAGTTTCGCGAATATTATACAACGGATCTACGCCAAAGAACATTACAGACAATGGGAAGTTAGTCTCATAACTTGACCTGCACTAGGAGATCAATGAAAGAGGAAAACTAACGTCTAAACTTTACGACATACGCGATGATTTGTTATTCCGAATTATTCGGAAAGATTCCCTAAAAAAACAGACTACGGTGAAATTAATCTAATTTCCCTAATACAAAACGTCATATTACATTTAGTAAAATATTCCTCGGCGAACGTCATGAATGGATATCTGGACTAAAACTTTGTGTAACGCTGATCAATCTAGCATGTTTCCATACAAAATGTAATATATTTATATTGTTTGTCTTATATATTAAGATTTACTTATACCTCCTTGGCCTTGAATTAGTATAGTATGGCTTTTAAATAACCTGCAAGGCTCGATCTTGAAGGCATTAAATGCGAACGCGACATAGATCATTCATGTGCCGCTATAGATAAGGCATTTAGCGAGGTGTTATACTTTATTTCATTCTATTCATTTTGTGTTCAAAGAGGAATAGGTAGTGAACCTAGATTGCGGCCTATTTTCTTTATTTGGCAATGGATGATAGAATGTAGCAAAAATAATGAAAACGGCATTTTCCCCTCTTGATGGATCTAACTCAGGACATCAAGTCTTTCTCTGTGTGTGCGTGTGGGGGGTGTCGTGTCTTATATTAGACTTATATTAGATTGTCTAATTTGAGCTTGTTACTAATAAAATTATGATAATTCGTTCGGATAACAACGCGGATACATATTATTTAATTTTTCACTAAAAAGGAAATCTATCATAACATAAACAATAAACCATGATACTGACAAATGAGACATACATAATTTTCTTAGCATATCATTGATAAAACGAACGACCATGCTTGTACTCTGCTGCAAATAATTCGATCACTGCGTTTAACCTCAAATATCGTTTACAATATTTCTTCCACATGTTTTTACTTTTTCAATGCAAATGTTTGCATATCTAAATGTATTTTTACTTGATATTCAGATCATTCTAGGATACTACATGCTTTCATTGTTTTCATGATCTATTATGCGCAAAGGTCGGTGTAGAAAATAATGCGTTTGTGATGGTAGAATGAGTAATGAGAGAAAATATCTATGAGATAACCACTCTTCAGTTGCTTCTAGTCTTAAATACTTTCTACGTTTTGTGCTTAAGTATCCGTCTTTATAAAAATCAGACAAGAGGTGATTCATGCATGTCAAAATCTCACGAAATTCAACTTTCTTGTTTAGAAACAGTTACCGATCACATACTTAGTCTTACTGTTTCATTTGGTTGCTGCGCTTTTGATATAAAAATTATACAGATTGTACATGCAGTTGACACTTTGCAAGAGTTATCGTTCTTGATTTTGTTTTCTTTGGTTGATTTTAGAGGAAAAGATATATGTACAATTTTCTCAGAAGTGCAGATCCGATCACAGAAATAATTATCGGTATGTGAAAATATATATAGCATCCATATGTGTAGACTGAAAAAGCATCATTTTTTTGTAGGTTCTTCTACACCATAAATTACTTTATTACTGCTCCACCAGCGGCCTTCGCCACCCTGAAAGAGTAATCAAGGGAACCAAGAATATAGCAAAAAGAATGTAATCCAGGGACAAAGACCATACATGAAAAACAGACATACACAACAAAGAACATAAGGTAACTAAAATCATGTATACAAAGTAACAAAAGTAAATGAGCAACTCGGACTCCACTAAAAACTGGGAGCATGGACAGGTGCACCGGTAGGGTAAGCGTCCTCTGGTTTTCTAGAAACACCCGCCAAGTGGCTCAAGTCCGGGGTAGACAAACGAGGAAAGAAAAACTATGACCCGTTGAATAAATCAGTTTTCATGGTGCTGATGGATACACCATAACGATCCACGAGTTCATGATGACGGCCATAAAACTTCTGTAGTGATGACTTCAGTCTTGTAGCAATATAACCCTGTTCCAGAAGCCTATTTGTTAGAGTTCTAGCGCTATACAAAAAGTCTGCGTAGTTTCGGCAAGCTCTGGCATAACGTATGAGTTGTGATATGAACACTCCATACGCAGGAGCCGAAGGGATGTTGCCACTGATGAAAGGAAAGTTGACAATTCTGAATGAAAAGTCATCACATTTGTCGTAAAGTTTGGTCAATAGTTTTCCTTTATCATCGATTTCTAAGTGTAGGTCAAGATGTGAGGCTGACTTCACAGTGTCTGTAGTATCCTTTATCTCAAGTTCTTTTAGGTAGATGCGATGTATCAAATCCCTTAAATTAGGATTGTTTAAAGATAATACGTCATCTATATAGCGGAAACTGAGATTGAAGGATCTAGCCAAACGATGTTCTTTCTTTCTGATCAGTCAGCTATAAAGTCAGCCTTATAAGAGTGAAGGGATAGGTCAGCAAGTAAAGGAGCACAATTTGTTCCCATTGGAATGCCGACTGTTTGTTGAGAAACACGTCCACCACACTAGACAAATATGTTGTCGATTAAAAATTCCAGCTTTTTGTAAACATCTTCCTCTGTATAGTTGGAAGATGATTTGGAATTATTTCTTACAAAGTATGAGGAATCTCTACCAAGAACTATATATTGGTATCTAAGTGTACCATCTTTTTTTTTGGAAAAACAACGATGTATAATGTTTTTAAGTCGGGATTTTAATTGAGTATGGGGAATAGAAGTATGCAGTGTTGACAAATCATAGGTTTTAATGCTATTATAACTGATTGTCTCCAAAAGATCTTTCGAATTTTTCAGGATCCACATTGAATTAATACCACTACGGGAGTAACAAGTGTTGTGGTAGGACTGCAGACGCTCTTTGACAGTTGTGAGTATAGAAGTTAAATTTTTTTAAAATGTGGGTAAAATTCGCTTAGAATCTAGCTACAATGTAGCTCCCCGGCAAACTGTCAAGGCCGTATCACAAGGACGTCTAATGACTCTTACTCAAAACTGTACAAAATATGACTTCACATACTGTGACATAGGAAACATTGGTTTGCTATAATAATAATAATAATAATAATAGTAATAATAATAATAATAATAATAATAATAATATCTTTTATTTGAACAGGATGACATATTTAGTTACATAACTAGTTTACAATATGATCCTGCCGTATATACGTATTTGCAATATGAATTATATAATTGACATTAAAATTACGATAATATTACTAAAAATGATGCAGGTAGTATTCACCTTAATTAACCAAAAAGTACTGCTCTAAAGAAGACTATTCAAAAGATTGTACAGTGTTTTTTTTTAAATCACCACTCTGCTCGTTCCACAGATACAATGAAAGAGCGCTTATAACATTCTGTTTTACATTTTGGAACATAAAATATATTTTGATTGCTCTGTCTGGTGGATCCACACTAACTTGATGAACATGTCTAAATACATTTAAATATTCTGCAGTAGATTTATGGACTTGAAAACTACAAGTGCCTTTCTGTATAAAAAAAATTATAGCATAGCCATCCACTTACGCTTGTTAAGAAGTACAATTGGTGGAGTTAAACATTTTGCTTATTTAAAATTTTCCGTGCTGCTCCTTTTTGAAATCTGATCAATATTAGCAACTTTCGTTTAAAATTAGTATAAATTACAGAGTTATAAATCTTCAGTAAAGCATTGCTAAACATTAAGGTTTTTTTAATCTACATAACACATCAAGTTTTTTTCGATATCTTCTTAGTTAAAATATCTATATGATAAGACCATGGCAAAGTACAATCGATATTTACTCCTTGGAGTTTTGATACATTAACAGTTTCAAGAATACAATTTCATGTTCATCGCCTGAATATAGCTGAAATATCAATCAAAAATAACACCATTAATTTCAATTCATATTTTCTTGTATGTTTTGACAAACTTTGCTTTGTTTCAATTAACATACATCATGTTTTCCTTAGAATGTACAGTCAATTTATTTCTTTTTATCCACTGCTTGGCATTAACCAGATCTGCCTTTAATTTGTTTTCCTTTGGTATCAATTGATTAATATGATACTTATTGGGATGTACCATCTGTATAAATTGTAGCATGTTAATATCTTTATATGTAAACATTTCGAATAATCATTTACATATAATAAAAAATAAAAGGTCAAGTATAAAACCTTGTGGGACATCTATACACATTCTAGACTTTGACAAAATACAATTCCAACCAACACATTGTAGTCTATTACCAAATTAGGATTTGAAACATAAAAGCGAATTATCACAAATACTAAAATATTTTAACTTGTATAACAAGAAATAATACCATTGTTAATTTACCATTATCAGGAATCAGCCACCGATCAACAAGGCTATTTAATGCTATCTCACAAGAATATTTTGGTCTAAAACCAGACTGACAAAAACTGCTCGATTTATTTGTAGCAAGATAATTATAAAACTATTGACAACAATAGTCGTTCAAGAATGTTACTAACAATAGGCAGTACTGAGATTGGTCTACAATTGTTAGCAATGTGATTATCGCCAGATTTAAAAATAGGAGAAACTCGAGTATTTTTTAAAACATTTTGGGCATAATTCGTTTCAATTGAAAAATCAAATACTAAAACAATGCAAACAACCCGCTGCGCGTTTAATGTTCGACTTATGTTTTAAGTTAACAACTTGTACAATTTCTCCTTAAAAATCAAGAGAAGTGAATACTAGGGAAATATACTATAGTAACCTTTTTTGTGCAGATAGTTCCTGAATAACGTACTACACAGTAACTTTTCATGTGTGATAGGGGTACTCACTACTGCTGGTGTTTTGATATTACACAGGACAAATTGTATCATATGTTTCTCACCTTTTTTTGAAAACACATGAAACCATATGTTTCTCATCTGTTTTTCATATGTTTAAGACCACCATGAAAAAGATATGAAAACATATGTATATGAAAACAGTTTGGTTTTAATATAAAGTAGGAAAATGTTGTTCCCGTGTGCTTTTATAGGCACAAATACAAATATTTCCATACTGGTCATAAACATAATTTTCTATATGCTTTAAAACATACGAAAACCTGCTTTGCAGTTTCTTCTATGTATACGAAGCATGAACTGCCCATTTTTGTCCATTTGTTAACTGTGGTTCAGTATTATTCTTTGAGTATAAATGTATTGACATGTACAGTGTAAAAACCAGCATGAACGGTTTAACTGTTTTGAATAAATACAAAATCATTACATATTGCATATTCTTTTGTTTAATACAAATGTAATATGTAACTTTTGTATTTTTTCTGATATGGTTTTAGTACAACAAATAAAGGTGTTCTCAAAATCAAAATATTTTTGCCTTTGAAAGAGGTCATTTTAAGTTAGCGGGATTAATGGTACTTAAAATGGATTGTTAATATCTGGAGAATTAACTTTTATAATACTTAACCTGGAATGAAAAGAAAAGTAGTACTTATTTGAGATAACGATTTATGTATCAAGCACGAGGATAGTGAAAAAGCATAGTATATAGTATTCGAAAAGTAGGAACAATGTGGATATTAGCTGTGTTAATATGGACTATATGCTCAGTGAATTTAATTCAAGGTCAGACATCTGCCAACTTAAAACAGATAAAAACTGATATTTCTACAAACTACGATAAAAATATCTTGCCGCTGTCAGATTTTTCAGTGCCGCTGAATATATCAATTGTATTCTATCTAACCAACATCGTCGAATTCGACGAAATTCAAGCAACTCTTACATTAACGGCGGGGTTTATGATGTCTTGGAAAGATGCGGGAATATCGTGGACACCATCGTCTTATGGTAACGCTCAATATATAAAACTGGCACAAGAAGATTTTTGGACGCCGCAAGTTTTCCTGTTTAATTCGGTGGATGAAATAGAATCAATTCAAAAAGATACATCATTTTATTTAGATGTAAAGTACGACGGAAATGTAACACAGCTATTAATGGGAATGATGAAATCAAAGTGTACCGCAGATATAGCTGACTTTCCGTTCGACTCTCAAACTTGTGAATTGAAATTTGCGCCACTTGGATTTTGGGAGCAAGAAATTGTTTTGAATAACGATATAAGTAACGGAATAGATACTTCGTTTCTGATAACGAATTCTGATTGGGAGTTAACAAACATAGAATCAAAAGCAGTGATTTGGAATATGATGTCGAATTTTGTTGTGTCTGTGACAATTAAGAGAGCCTCACTTTACTATAATGTTGTAATTGTTATTCCCCTTATCGTTTTTTCGATCCTAAATGTTTTCGTGTTCATTATACCAGAGGAAAGTGGTGCCAGAAACGGATTTGCAATGACATTGCTTTTATCGTATACAGTTTTTCTCTCGCTTGTGACATCGGCAATACCTGCTTCATCGAACCCAATGAGTCGTCTTCTAGTCTGCCTGATTACCGTTATTATCGTGAGTTCTGTAGTGTCAGTTATAACAATGATAATGTCAATAATTTACATTCGAGATGAAAATGTAAAGAAAAATAAAATTTGGATTTCACTAGCGACTGCATTTCCATGGTCTAAGAAAAAAAATGTCAAATTACAACGCGTTAAACCTTCTGATAAAGACGTATCCGAAAATTATCCTTCTGATGACGTAATAGTGACGTGGAAAGATGTCTGCCATTCTTTGGATATTTTGTTTGCTATTCTGTACATTGTTTGTATTGGATTTATAACAATTCTATTTTTCAGCTTATCGGCTTAGAACAGGTTTGTACGATTCAAAAATGTATCAGAGATATACAGTGTATTTCACTTTAAAATAATAAAAAACAAGTTTTTATCTATATAATGGGCAGTATTTACGTTAAAGGTTTCCACCTTTCTGCCTTCTCTTCGATTCACTTGAATAAAGTTTTAAGAATGTATGCAGACTCTTAATACTTATTTGTTTCGCTGCTTGTTTGTACGCTTAAGTGTCAGTCTCTGTAAGAATTAGGCAGTGGGTAAACATGGTATGAAAAAAACCCAATCATTTTGACAGTGTTATTTGACTATTTGCACCATCAGAATCAAAGAAAAATATTTTCCATATCATGTCGGTGCATTGAAATAAATTTTCATTGAAATTCACAGAAAATTTCGAGGGCAGATAACTCTGTATAAAAAATATCATTTTTCTAACATTCTATTGAAAACTTTCTGACCAAGGCTAGTGATGCAGAGATCAAATAATGGTCTTTTCAAACAGAGAAAGTATCCTTGAGTGATATTACATTGTCAGGTCGGTGGGGTTTTGACATGCATGTTTCTGATTTTCCCATTTTGTCTGATTCTTACAAACACTTACACTTAATTAAGTTTTTTTGTTGTGAGATACTTGATCTTTGCATATTTGAATATAAGAATGATAGCTAGTTTGGTCAAGGTCATTCCACCGAAGATTCTTCCAATTTAATACCAGTAGTAGTTAAATTCTTTTGAATTTGTAAACGTAAAATTAGCTCAGTCTATTTTTCTTGTAAAATAGCTGTTTCATATCTATATGAAGGACTGCACAAAACTGAAGAAAAGTGATTCGACACAATTACTAGTAACATAACTTTTTGCGGATTAAAAGATCAAAGATACTTAAAACTATAATTTCAGATGAATTTTAGGACAAAGGGTATTTAAAATGTGTACCAAATTCAATACAATTTTAATGGGGCTCAAAAATCTCAACATTGTATATTTGATCTACTTGTTTTTACATAATGCAAGTTGAATAAGTTAATGAATGAAACAATAAGTAAACCAGTAAAATCAAAATCCATCGCAAAATATACATATACTGTACATTGGAGATTCAGGATGATTGTGAGAGACATAGCAGGAAAAAAATATATGCATATTATGTAAAAGTACTACCTTGCACGTACACATAATTACTGTTTATTATATAGTCTGATTAACTGTAAGACCAGATGACTCGTAATTTACAGTAATCAAGTCGTAAGTGTAACTATAGTCGTAATTACTAATTCATAATAAAAAGGATTGATTACAGCAGTAATTAAAAATGTTTTACGGCACAATCGACCACTGTCTCTCAGCTTAAAGTACCTGTTTGCGCAGGATTTTGAAGTTTTGAGTTGTGAATTTATGATGGCACATCGGAGATCTTAAATAAATTGACCTGGTATAGCATTAAAATTTATCTATGATCATTTACATTTTTATATTATCTTCATAATAAAACATGACAAGCATACAAGCATACTGTTCACCAGCCTGATCTTTGACGGCTACCAAAATATGAGGTGTTTAATATAAGCAGTTTGAATTATGTGAAAGTGTTTTTATTTGCTTTTAAGGAGGGGGTGGTTTTTGTTTTTGTATTTTGTTCCAAAATACTACTGACCATACGTCAGAAACTATATCTACAGTAATCTCCGTCCTGCCAATTGGCCTTATGGATGGTCATATGTCAAATTATATCCTTACGTTAGCAGATTAAACTTAACAGATTGAATAGGCAACACTAATACTACTCCATACTCCATATTTCGTACAAGACTAGAAAGGCCAAAAGTTTGTTAAATGACTTTGTTCTACTCTGTTATTGCAATTTTGGTAAAATGTTCTCACTGTTAAACATGCTTTCATGAGTGTGGGCGTTTTGATGAAAAGATAATAGTCAGTGCATCATAATTTGATTCAAATTTATGTTGTGCAGCATACGGTACATTTTGATAATAAACTTTCTAATCATAGCTATCAATATGTAAGTAAAACTATACATTAAAAGCCGTTAATGGATCATAGAATGCAGAATAAATACTGGATCACGTGCCTTTTTCGAATATTGAAATGTTCGTGATACTTATTATTTGTAGGGTAAATGAATTACTACTTAACCTACACTACCAGGAATTTAACTACAGATTTTATTATTTTTAATGCCGATATAAAATCTATACTTTTCTTTCAAATAACATTTCAGTAAGGAATTTCTGTGGGTAATTTCAGTACTTTCATTTTCTGCATTTTTGCAGTACTTTGAATTTTTGTCATTTTTCAGTACTGTAAATTTCAGCCAATTTTCAGTACTAAAATGTCAGTAAACTTTCGGTACTGTAAATTTCAGTCATTTTTCAGTACTGTGGTTTACTGTCGTTTTTCAGTACAAATAATTGATTTAGGATAATTTATCGAAAAAAAATACATTACACTCGTGTTGTCGGAATATTCAACTTCGTTCATTTTAATGTTAATATAAACAAAACGAATGTGCAAAATGACGTAATTTGTTTACAGATATTTCGAGCGTTTTACCGAGAAGAAGATGAATGTGAAAATTCAAGCGCATAAGTGATACCGACGAAAAACGGAAACTGGCGTTCAAACTCCAGTTAGAAACGTTGCCGGTTAAATTTTACTGACATCTTACTGCCACACATTCACCAGAAACTGTTCTTGTAACAAGTTTGTAGAAGAACTTGAGCTTGGAGTTGGCGTAATGTTCGATGTAGATACAAATGAAATGTACACTATGCATTCATCAGCTTGGGAACAAGTCACAAGTCCTACTATTTACCCACCACCACCACCACACTCATAAGGTGCTTTTTACCCATTTCAAAATTTACAAAAATTGAATATTGTTAACCGTTGGAATAATTCTGTAATTTTGAGTAATTTTTTTTCAGGGTTGTATCTAGCTGCTAAATTGTAGCTCTTGATTTTTTTTTTTTTTGGGTTTTGCGATCTAACCTTAAAAAAATACAAAACAATAGAGTTAGAGCTACATTTCGCAGCTAGGCTGTACCTTGGCATTCTGGGGAAATTATCAAAATTTTGGCCATTTAAGAGTCAAAATTAGGGAGGTAAAATCAAAATTTTTGGTATATTGCATGATTTGATATGATTTTCTTCTTTGGGAAAAGGTCTTTTTACAGGTTTATGCTGAATGCTAGAAAAATCCATGTTTTTGCTGTTTGCAAAGGAAGCAATCGTTTTTTTTTTTCAGTATGTACTACTTCTAGTTATACTGTACATGTAGGTCCAAAATGCAATATTTCAGGAACACACAATCATGACGTTCATCAAGTCATTTTTTAATCTGTCCATGCAAAATAAAAAAATAACCTTCCAAGATGGTAAACTTGCAATGTATTTGGACTACAAAGTACAATACATGTACATTGTATTTAGATACTAAATTGCATACATGGATGTAAAATTGAACCATCTCAGAAAAGATATTGCTACTGCCTTTCTATATTTATATGAGTTACATGTATTTGATGTAACGTTGCCTTCCCCAATCTCTGACTGAACTGATAAATTTGCTTCTATTAACTACAAATTTATTTGCAATTTTGTGGACACTTAAACCTAAGCTGAATGTCAAGATTATGTTCCTTTAAGGTAGAGACAAAACTTTTAACAGAAGAGTCCTTTATTACCCTTGACTCAATCATTTAATCCTTACTATGACAAAGAGCCTATATACATGTTTAGGCTTTTCTTAATCCCGTATTTTGCCAAGACCCTATATAAAGGCTTGGCAACTGTTGTTTACACATTCAACAAGTCAATTGTTCTGAACATGGTGATGTGTGGGGTGCTTTACAAAGTAAATTGAAAAAAAGACAAATTAATTTCTTGCAAGTTTTGATTTTTTGTCTATTTGTCGTTTTGTATTGACCAAATCTTCACATTTCATTTACTTCTAATTGTACGTAGAAAGAAGATTAATATGTTTCCCATCTAGTCTAACAGGTAATGAAATACAAAGTCATAACAACTCAAGTTAGACCTGGTCCAGCAACGTTTATTACCATTGAAAGAAGAATTTGAACCAGGTGAGCAATTCAGGCTCCTGGGATTCTCTTGTTTTGAAGTTCTTTTCTTATTGTATTGTCTTATTGTTATTTTGTTAAGTTATTTTACCATTTTCTTTTTCTTCCAAGAACCTTATGCTATACATCAACATTTAACCTTACTACATCAAGTTAAAATGTTGTGTCCTCAAATGCCTAAAGTGTTCTGAAATTGACCTGTGCAAATCCTTTTTATGAGTCTGGAAAAAAATGGTGGTCATATAATGGTATGCTGTTATCGTTGTTTATAGACACTTCATGTCCGGACAATAACTTGAGTATGAGTGCATATGTTTATGAAAGTGTACTACAAGGTGAAATACCTTTAAGGAAGTCTGGGATTGTGTTGGGAGTGTGCCTTGAACTGTTTAGGAAAAATGTACCAGAAACCAGCATTTGCATGATTTTCGGACAAAAACTTGAGTAAATATGAATGAATCTCTTTGAAATTGTACCACAAGGTGTCATACCACAAAAGGAAGTCTAGGATTGAATTGGGGTTGTGCTTATTGACGAATAAGGTTACCACTGTGATTCTGGTCAAATTAGTTTCCTGTATCAAATATTGAATCGCAATCAAAATTCAGAATTGTATCTAGCTTGAATGGTGTGTTAATACTTGGCCCAATTGTCATGGTTCGACCTCTGTTGTTGTATAAAGCTGCGCTCAGTAGAGAGCATTTTGATGCTACGAGTTCTTACAGGTTTTCAGTTTACTTCCATATGGGGACGATTGTTTATATTTCCATGCATTACAGTCTGTCTAAACCCTTTCCAGTTATTAATGGTGTATATGAATATACTTCCCGTATTAATTTATAATATTTCCCTTTTATATATTATAGAAAAAAAACTAAATGTATTGTAAGTTGTTGATGTTTAATGTATAGTAAATAAACGATTAAACATGATACTGTTTATTCATATTTATATGTTAACAATTGATGCTTTTTCGAAATAAAAATGTCGTTCATCTAAATGTGTCATCCCTGTACTGAATAAAAAATGGTTACCGAAAACAATCAAGAATTGTTGCTTAACACATTCTGCTTGTAATTTTATATGTACATGTACCAAGTTTCATTATGATGTGTTCATATTGGAACAAATGAAAACTCATACAACTGACACAATTTAAAATGCACTTTACCAGAAATTACATGTAAAATCAATATAACAATGGAAGGAAACCAGAACAAAATATCTCCAAAACGAATCTTAAAAAGATGTTTGGAGTTTGGGCTGCAAAAACTGTAACTTGGTGTAAGACAAAAAACTTAATAAGAAGGCGACAACAATACACATATCTCACGAGAGGTGGAAAAAAAACCCAGAAAAAATCATAGTTTCATTTGAAATGAAAAAGTACTAAGGAACGACAGAAAACCACAGTATTGAAAAATGACTGAAATTTACAGTATTGAAAAATGACTGGCATTTTCAGTACTGAAAATTGGCTGAAATTTACAGTATTTAAGGTTGACTTAAATTTTCTGTACTGACAATTGACTGAAATTGTCAGTACTGAAAATCGGCTGAAATTTACAGTACTAAAAAATGACTAAAATTCAAAGTACTGTGAAAATGCAGAAAATGTTAGTACTGAAATTACCAAAAGAAATTCCTTACTGAAATGTTATGTGAAAGAAAAGTACTGATTTTATAAATTAAAAGTACATAAAATCTGTAGTTAAATTCCTGGTAGTGTACTATTTAATCAACGAAATTTCACTGGGCGACGGGTCAATAACCTGTTACATGTATCAGCTTGTGACTGAATCGGCTTCTAACTTTCGATGCTGTGTAGGGGCAAAAACGTCAATATTACTTTCAATTAATTTATAAAACATCTTCGCTGAGTAAATGAGTACAATTTTGCAGCACAAACAATATCCACTACTATATGTGTTTTGTTTAGTTATTTTGTTTGATCCTTTTTATTACAAGCAATTAAAACGTTGTGTGTTTTTCTTCAGGTTTTTTTGTAGATATTCCATGTCCTCGACAAAACTTATAAAGTTTATTCTCAGTTTTCTGCGTGGATTCATTGTCACTTTTTTATTTTGGTTTTTTAGTTATGAATTATATTTTACACGGTAACCATTTATGTATTGATTTCGATATTCGTATATAGATTTGAACCCATTAGGGCTAATTTTGTTACTCCTTGAAACACGAGTACGTAGAAGTAGTTTTTATATTAGTCCTTGGGAGCGACAACTGTGCAGAACAACTCATCATTTAAATGATGATTTTCACGAACCTTAATGGCCCCATACCGAATCAATTTTTTCCAAAAGAATATTCTCGAATTCGTTTTTTCAATTTAAACCTATATTTGCACTAGGTAAAAAAAAGCAGATTTTTATACTCCATCGTTCGAGCGCCCGAGTCTTCATTGAGACATAATGATATACGTAGGTATCATCAGGTAGCCTACACTCGGCGTTACATATATAGCATATCATTCAAATTTAATTCAAAAATCGGTCTAAAGTTTTGTTTAAACCTACCAATATTTAAAATGTGTTAAATAACCTGCTCATTTATATCACAAAATGGCTTCTCCGTAAAATGCGAATTGTTCAAATCCGATGAAATTTAAAATCCAGATCACAATGTTTACAACTCGGTCGCGATTTTGTAACCAAGACGATTGTCCGTTGTTGGTAGTTTGACGAAAACAAAGATTCACCGCCTGATTTTGTATCAAAAAATCTTCTGAAGGTTGTCGTTCCTACTACAAAACTGTTTATTTTCAAATTCGTGAGAAATTACATTTTCGTCAACATAGAAATTAAAAAAATACAATTTTCAGTATTTGGCAACATTCGGCACTTAGAAACAAAAATGGCGGAATAACAATAGAATTTCTCGTAAGGAATCATATAATTCTTTTTGAATGTGCATATTAATCGTAAGTACTGATGTTTGATTTTCATAAAATGAGAAACGCATAACAAATAAAAAGAAAGACAAATCTGCCTCGATAAGGCTGAAGAAAATTCGAAATCGAAAATTGGCTTGATTTGACGTCCAGTATAGTGTCACAGTCTTTGACAAGTACAACTAAAGTTGGAGTTACAGTTAGGGTTTTTTGAGTAAATTGAAAAAAATGTACCTATACTCCACCGAGAAATCGCTTTAATTGACCAATTTTGTTAATGTCAAAACCCTTGGAGTAATTATGTTAATTTAAGCGATTTTTCGACTGGTAAGGGGTACATATTTTCAATTTACTCAAAAGTCCTTATTATAACCGCAAGGTTTTTGGCACCATTTGAACGCTGTGATATTCCTGCTGAATACCTGATGATACCTATATATGGCAATTTACTTCGTTTTGTAGTAAAAACAAGTTAGAAGAATAAAAATGGATTTTTGCATCAACGATGTTTAAAAATGTGGCCAAAAATACGAAAATGCTTCAGTTTATGTACTGGTGACAAATTGATTTGTAAATGGGAGGTACAAATGTACCTAAAATCATATTATGTTTGATGAATGGGATGCACTGGTGTTGTGTCAACCCATGTACTTTATTTATTGTTTGAATAGTTTTTTTAGTTTTTATGTAACAAATTGTAGTAAAGGTTTTTTAAGAGTAATCAAGGGAACCAAGGTTATAGCGGTAATCAAAAGAATGTAATCCAGGGACAAAGACCAGATATGGAAAACAGACATACACGACAAAGAACATTAAGTAACTAAAATCATACATACAAAGTAACAAAAGTAAATGAGCAACTCGGACTCCTCTAAAAAAAAAACTTTTAGCATGGACCAGGTGCACCGGTAGGGTAAGCGTTAAACCATAAATAAATCCACAGCATTAGACATACTTGATTTCTAATGTTTTGTAACTAAAGTAAAAGTTAAAACAGTAGAAATATCAAATTACCATAGTTTACATAAAACTATTACAACTGTCTGTACTGAAATCTATGAGAAGAGATAACTTTTTATGTAAACGTAGATTGTTTCAAATAATGTCCATTTATGACACATTTGTTATTTTTGCAGTGATATTGTTGCATAGATATTCCTTAACAATAATTTTATCATGTGTGTCGACATTATCTAGTCTTTTTTTTCCTGATTGCAAATTAAATACATTTCCATTTAAATTAATTTGACCGAACATCAAATCAAAATTGCTTAAATTGATCTAGTTGTCGGATATATCATCCAAATTAAATATTTGCAAAATGTAAAACAAAAAAAAAATGCTTAGTGCAAATTACACAGTAATCAAAATTGACCTGTTTTACTTGTCAAATATTGCAGTTTGAAAAAAAAATGGGCTCATTAGATACAACCTTTAAACGTGTATGAAGGGATGTCAAAGATAACCGTCATTTGTCGAGCAGAAATTTAAAAACAATTTTATAATGGTGAACAGTATAATGGCATAGGGAAAATGTTATGAATGTAATATATACATGAATTCACACTTGTCATTTGGCTCGGAATGACATCAGATTTGTCTCCGAATAACATTTTGACGTAAATGAAACAATATAATTTTAAATTGTGACCTCATTAATCTTGATTAAGATGAAGGAGAAATCTGTATAAAAACAACGGGAATATATATTATTTTCGAAAATGGCGTCCACAAGTGTAAACACGTCTATTAATCCTGTTTTTACATGGCTAATTCTCTACTTCTTGGTCGCAATGACATCATAGGACGATGTGATATATGACAAATTCGATGTTATGATTGTTTTTTTTTTGTCTTGTGTATCATATTTCTACTTAACCGGATTGGTTGAAAGCGACGTTTCGCACGTTGTTCTCCTGTAACAATATTTGAACTTTGCAAAATATCAACTGGGGTAATTCAATTTCAACAACATAACAATTTTGCCGAGGCTTGTGTGTTATGATAATTAAATTAGATATCATTAATTGATATTTAGAAGATGTAAAACACTTATTTAATGTCAATATGGTATCAAGCATGCCTTGGAGAGTTTATGATATTGAAAATATATAGATCTAGTTGATATTCTGTAATATTTAAATTTCACAAGTTACAAAACATTTTCTTCTAGTTTCTATGGAATAGATATGGCTGCTTGATAAACAATATCTGTCATGGCGGAAATTCTGACGTTCGTCTTTCTATTACTATGATGTCACAAATGAAGTCGGGAAAACAACATTAAAACGTCATAACGCTGCTTTCGATTAATCAGGATTTATAGAGTGTAATTCACAATTGCACAACGACAACATTTTGTAAACACTAGTCCGTACCACATCAACCGTGGCGTCCATTAAGTAGATAAAAGAACCAAATCATACAAAGTTAATGTTTAATTTTCTTGGATTTCTTTTGCCTCGGTTTTCTTCCCTCTGCTTTTTCTACTTTTTCTTACCTGTGCTTTGCCTAAATTTTTCTTCCTGTGCTTTGCACAATTTATATTTTATGTTTTCACTATTGGTTAATTTTTGGTTTCATTTTCATTCGCAATAAGCAAGTTTATACAATGTTCTTTTTTTTTTTGGTAACGGAAATATGCATTTTAAAGGTTCTTCTATTCCTTATACAAACATATACAAATAGATATGTCAATAATTTCATTACTTTAATGATTTATGGACGGAAACATTCTGAAACGCTTGTTAAAAATGCATATATATGAACATATGGTTTTTGGGGTACATTCCTATAGTAAATTGTTTTTATTTAATGCACGAGCGAGACAAGTTCATGTTCCATGATAAGTCTTCCTTGACATCGTGTTAAGGTCCTCCCAATGTTGGATTTATATGTATGTTGAAACCACCCTAAAATGTATGAGTTATCTTTAAACCAATCAGGGTTATACTATATACAAATACTAACACACAATTTTATTACATTATATACACAATAACATTGATATTTTGATAAATTTAGACCTCTCGTTAGCAGTTTGTGAATCTGTTACTGTTAGTGTTTTTTTTTTTGGAAATCATAGAAGGGCTATTAGATAATGTCATCTATAAAACCATTATCACAAGTATGTTATTGATATTGTTAAAATTGTATTTCCTGTAGAATTTACACTATGATATATATAGGTCAACACGCATGCAGTTTTGAATATCTACTTTCGTCCTTTTGTCATTCCTGTGTCAGTCATAACGATGCATAAAAGAACTAATCATTTCACATTTTCATACAAAAAATTTAATTTAGTTTATTCACCTGTATATTGCACATCCTGTTTCCTCTAAGAAAAGCAGTCTTTTTTTAACATGTCATATCAATACTTCCATCCATTATTGTTTATTTTATGTCCCTACATCTATACTATCAAGCATATATGAAGTCACTAATAACACTGTGCATTCTCAACGTCCTTGGCATGTAAAAAGTTCTTTCAACTTCGTTCTAAAGGCATTATTCATGAACGCATAAATAACAGGGTTAGCAATATGATAGATGAAGAACAAGTAAAACACTACAACATTCATTTCAAAAACTCTCAAGGCTACAAGCCATGATGGTAAAAACGCTATGATAAAGACCAAAGTTACTATTGACAGCATGAAAGCAGTTTTAATATTTGCCATTCGCATCTTTTCAAGTTTGGCTCTGGATATTCCTCCTGGTTTGATTATAACATCCCTGTCACTAATGGATGTATCGTTGCCGTTTTTCTGTACAGCCTTATTGATCTTTTCCTCTTTATCGTTCTGTGTCTTAGAAAATGACGTTTCGTTATTCAGAGTTGAAAATTCTGTCTGCTCCACTTCACTTGGCAGTGCGTCCCAACAGCAAGAATTGGTAACTGTTTTGAATCTTTGGCGTCTCCTTGCAAGGACAGACCGGTATATCATAGCGTATAGTACCATAACGATCAGACAGCAGATTGCAAAAAACGATGAATATATTTTTTGATAAATGTTGAAAAAAGATGTTGTTTTTTCATAATTTGCTACAGGGAAGCATACCAATTGCTGTATAATAGGTTTTTCGGTGATATTTACAGAAACCGTAGTGTTTGATGTATCCACAAAAGAAGTCAGCGTAGACGTATCGATAGATTCGTTAAATAAACTTGAATTTATTGGTTTTGAGGCATTTTGCGCATCATTTGGATAAAGAACCAACGTATAGTTTAATGAACAAAGTATTCCAAGTATAACAGCAAAAACACATAAAAATCCAACAATGTATTCGGCTCTTCTTATAGTCATTACGTGCTTAAATGGATGACAAATGCACAAATAACGGTCAACCGCAATAGCAACCATGACGAAAGCAGAAAATGGTACCGTTGTCGTCATCAGAAAATTATAGAGTTTGCAAACAAGGTCATACTCAAGTCTATGCTGCACGGCTTCGGCGACAATTGTGAAAGGTATTGTGATTAAACACGTTATAAAGTCTGTAGTTGCTAATGTCAGTATAAAAATCGTGGAAGTCAGTTTCTGCTTGAAGCTTGAAAAAACATATAATACTAAGGCGTTCCCCATGATGCCAATAATTGAACAAACACCCATCAGACCAATGGCAATGTAAACAAGCTGGCGGCTTTCTTCTTCGTCCGGTTTATCACTCATGTTTGTATGTTGTCAAAACTGAAAATAGAACAAAGATAAGCATGTTATGCAATCAATATTTTTTTAAAGGCTTACTGACTGATTTTTAAAAACTATGCAATTGAACAGGCTAAATTAATACCATTTGATTACCAGCCTGTCTCTCGCTAATCGAAGCTAAAAAGCTAGAACCAAGTAAGCACATGTCTCGCTTACTGAAACCCAATACACCACATGTCTCGCTTACTGAAACCCAATACACCACATGTATATATTCCACCACTGGTGATCCCCAGAAAGGATGATTAATAAATACATGATTACGCAGCTTTTTATGAGTTTAAGTATGGTAATAGGATGGATATTCAGAGGTAGATATTGTTCTAGCTGTTTTGTAACGAAACCTAAGCTGTTGAAAAAATGGTGTGTGAAGTCATAACTTTGAAAAAAGGGGTTCCTTCACATAGTTTCAAATATGATATATTATTATACAAAAAGGCTCTTCTTTAACCAAACATACTTGTTTCTGCTTGTTTAAATAAATTTTCCTTCATAATACTTCAGACATATCATGTATAAACTGTCTAACTTTATAATCCGCGTAACATATAATTTTAAACATCAAAAGATCACTTATTCAAGCGGTATATCTTTCTTGTCATGGAAGAGGATATTGTACTATTGTTACAATAATTGGCTTTAATGCACTCCCAAACTCTATAAGGTTCCTTAATTTATCTTGGTTTTAGTGTGACATAAACTTATTTTCAAGGCAATCTACTTTATTTATAGTTTCTCGTAAATCGCTGCGAAAGTAGTTTTACGACACAAAAGTTTTACGTAAAATTGTTGCTTTGCACGAACAGATTGCTTTTATTATGGTTCCATAAAATGCGCATCTAAAACAGACGTTGTGTGGTTTCACTTTCCTGGTCTGAGATGTACTGACGCTTAATGATGACAGTTTTTTGTAAAGTAGTTTTACCCCCCCCCCCAAAAAAAAGCAATACTTTTTACTTAATTTGGAATAGATGTCAATATATAATTGTAATTTTTTGTATTTAGTTAAAAACTAATGCTAAGTTCAAAATATGTATTGGCGTTTACCTAGTGACGATCAAATTTGTACGAGGGAATGATAGATGGTAAGTTTGCACAGTTCAACACTTGTGTATAAGAAGTAACAATAAATTAATTCAGTTGAAAAAAAAAATATGTCATAGCTCTACTAGATTGAACAGTCATGATTTGAAATCTTGTATCACTAACAGTGATGGAAAAAAAAGAGTAATCAAGGGAACCAAGATTTAGCGGATATCAAAAGAATGTAATCAAGGAAAAAAAGAAACAGACAAACGATAATATAACAAAATAATACATACAAAGAAACAAAAGCAAGTGAGCAACTCGAACTAGTGAAATAACCCACAATACATATATCCAATCAAGACAATTAGGTAAAATCAAACATTTAACAGTTAGCAATGTGAATATGTTGCAACAAGGCTTTCAGTTATCACTCCGACGAGTTTTATAGATATTTTGAGCTTGTTGATCGTATGGCGATTTTAACCATTAGAATAGATGTTTTTTTTTGTCATAGTCTTCCTCTTTCGTTTAAGAAAGCACCAATTTCTATGTTAGTGAAGGCCATATATCTAACCAGTGCACAAGTCTCTACAAGTAGTAGTTAAAGGTCTGTGCCTCAGTGCGCGCCACAAAACATGAAAAAAATAACTAAGTATAAGAATATCTTAATTTCCATGGTAAATCTAATCAAAGTCGCTTCTGTATATTTTCTTTATGTTATATTGTGTTATAATGTTTTGCTGTTCTTCGTCCAGTCTTTTGCTGAATTAGCAGTATCACGATCCAAGCATTATAGCTTGTTTATACGCGGTTTTATCAACTATTATTTGACAATGGCAAACTTTCTACCTGTCAATTTCGTTTAACGAATTTTAAGAATTTGAATCGTGTAATCGTGCAGAAGTATTTTTAGGAGTACATGAGAAGAATCACATTGCTTTTCTTGACGTATAAATTGAAACGTTAACGTTATTTATTTTAATCCATTTATGATGTCTCTCGCAGTGAGTTGCGAAGATTAGTACACTTTGAGTTGCCTGAGGGATTTTGTAGACATTTGGGTGAACTAAATGTGACAAGTACAGTTAAGTTTGTCCCACAATTTGAAATCTGGAAATTGGTTTGACAGCAAAAACAATTTAACACTGTCAAATTAGAAGAAGATTAGTCTACTAAATTAAATAAGTAATGATATCACGATGGATCAGGCGAACCAACAGATAGGGGTTAAAAGGACCAAACCCTTGTCTTATACATTTTTTGTTTGATTCTACTTAAGCCAAAGCTTGCATTCTATAAATATGAAAATTGACTGTTGGCGTACTACATGCAATAACAAAATCAATTGTAAAAGTGAGAGACAGAATCGAACACCACAAGAAAATGCAAGACTATGGAACATCAGACACCCTTGGGTAAAATTTGATGTTTTGTAACTCGGAAGAGCCTCGTTAGAGCACTTGAAATCTTATCCTCGGGTGTTCGATATATCTCTATCTTGCTCAGTGGTGTTGGATTCTTAATGTGTACATTGAATGTAAATAAACGACTAGATAGAATATACAAATATATAAAAGATATATGCAAGTATATTAAAATCCTCTGTTTTCAATTATAATATAAGTACATATGATTTCAGATAGTGCATAACTACTTTCTTTTCTCACAAAGATAGTCACACTACTAAAAATAACCACTTCTTTTTTTAATAATTACTGCATTTTGTCAATTGCTTGTCTTTTATAATTTCCACGCTCTTTTTTCTTGGATGTGATTGCCGCAAAAACGTACAATCAATCTGTTCATATAAATAATTGCGTTCTGCAGATTTGCCTCTTGCCTAAGTTTTTCCGTGAAATAATTTACATTTAATCGTGTAATAGTGAAATAGTGGTCTTAACTTTACCAATCTGCACTATTTTACGATTTGAAAGCCGTACGAAAATATGCTTTTCATTTTATCAATAAATGCGAAGATCAAAATTAACAGGGAAAATAGCGGCAATTTACATTTACTTTCAAGGAAACACTGATTTCTTACTTAATTTTTCCCTTCTCGACGATCTTGCCTTGATCATTTGTTGACAGTTTACACATGTTTCTCTATAAATACTTACCAATATCGTTATGTCAGCAATGTAAAATTCTTTTCTCCTTCCGTCTGACACTAGACCCAAACTAAACCTAATTACTGAGTTGTAATGATGAATGGAATGCCATTTGAAAATGTTTTTTTTTAATTGCTAGTTGTAGAAAAGCTAAGCATTGAGCTAATATGCCCATAAAGATGATAAAATGTTAGAGGTGTCATATTTGGTATAAATGATCTTAATGAGAAAATTTTCCACCGGTAACATATCATGAAGTACGACTGGACGTCTTGGTCGAACGCAAAACCACGACGTTGGCCGTTTATTGTGTATAAATCAGGCATTCTTCACCCTTGGCATTCATGCCATCTAATATAAAATATGGGGAAAGACATTATCCCTTTTCATTACAGATCTGAAAAGCTTTTTCCGATCTACTGTACTTATGTTAAAACAATAGTTTAATGTTTAACATTGACTGTGCAGGAAGTATCAAGCATCAAGCAGTATTCGACTGCCTATTTGTGTAGGGGTAGAGTGCTTACTTCGAATGGTGTATATAATTGGTTGGAGTCCCGAACAAGCCACATAGAAGTCTGCTAGTCCGCCATGCACGTGGTGACTCGGCAAAGAGTAACTACTGATTCCCTATGTGTTTACATTATGTATCATTAAGTAGGGTGACATGCTTATCTATTGCTTTGTGTTTGTGAGTTAACATGATTAAGATCCAGCATAGCGTGTTGGATTAGCAAAAATGCAGTGTCTGTTCGATTGGTCAAGTGTTCTAGCTATGACGTCCATGAACTATATATGCAAAAAGACGTTTAACCACAGTTAGTTAATCAATCATTCTATCAATCAATGAACATGCTAGTAATCTTAAGTCGGTCTTTCTATATAAATAAAGGAACATTGGTAATGAAATGAATGTAGCGATAGTTTCAACAACAGCGCCCCAATTGCATAGATCCTCAACTACCATGAAAGAATTGAATTGTCCGTTGAATGAACAGGAAACTTTCACTTGGACTTCCATAATTAAGAGGTACAAGTGATAATCCTAGCACCTGCGCTAGGGACATCACAGGATACCAAGTAGACGAATCCAATTAAAGAGGCGAGGATAAATCTATCGGTTATATTCTGGACTAAATGAAGGAAATTCAATCCTTTCAAAGCGTTACATTGCTTTAAGGTTATTTTATAATTAAGTATTTGACACCGCAGATGTCGTGTCAAGTTTGTAGCTATCAACAAAGTGAAGACTTTTTTCTTTATTTTACTGATTAATGTAACAACAGTGGTGTCTTGATTTCCGGAACTCATCGTCTTGTCAACCCTACAGACATTATATATATGAAACCACAATATTGATGACACCACATTGTAATGTGTGTTTATATGATTTAAAACAGCCTAAAGGTCGTAACTTCGGAAAAATATCATTTCCAAGAAAGCAAAATGAAATGTTTATTTGTCAGTTAAATTGAGGTCATGTCGTATCAAACAAACCATATTTTTCGGATATGAGTATCATAAAGGCAAGTTGTATTCTATTTCACTCTCAAAAAGACAAACTCTGTTTAAGGTTAAATCACATGTCGCAAGCTGCATAAGAAATTTAGCCAAAAAAACAAAAGACCAAACAAAACAAGAACGAAAACATGAAAAAACCAATAATTACAAAATAAGCAAAAACGTAAAATATGTAAATACACGTGTCGTAATGTAGACAGGAGATATCAGTGCATTGATTACCCGTCGGGTTATCCTTTGACAGACAATCAGATAATACTTTAAGGATATGGCATGAGAGCTGACCTATTTGGAAATGTACATTTGGGCCTGATCATAGAATAAGTGAAGTTCATTGATTCAATGAATATTGACTGTATCGCACTTTTTTTTTGAAAATTAACTTCCTTCTGGGCTTAAAACAGTTCCAATCAGGAGTTACTTATCGACAGTACGTTGCTGTCACGATATATCAAAGTATATACTACAGCTAAAATAACTGGTTTCACCGGAAACGTAAGAGAAAAGATAGGCAACAAATAACAAATGTTTTTATCAAAAAACAAATGTTAAAATAACAATTACTTTGAGTATATTGTATAATCAAGGTAACATATATTAAAGTGTCTTAGGACTGATACATGTCTTAGGACTGATACATGTCGTAGGACTGATACATGTCTTAGGACTGATACATGTCGTAGGACTGATACATGTCGTAGGACTGATACATGTCGCCAAGTCACATTTTGTTACATTTCACATCTTTGTCATCCTAGGGAGGAAAAGCTTATTTAAAAGATGTTAGCATTCCGAGGAGGAGAATGGGGAGAATTACGTAGACAAAACAATGGTGACATATCCAAAAGGCAATGAACATAGAAGTAATCACGCAAACCCTACAATTTACAAACACAGAACAACGAACAAAACAAACTCACAAATGCTGGGGTGTTCAGTTGGTTTGGAACAGTTCATGTTTCATGAAAGTCATCGGTCTCACTGGTCTGTAAAGAAAGTCGGAAAGGGAAGAATGTTTATTCACAATGTACAAAATACTTATGACACTATTTAAGAACTGTTTCCCCTTCTTGAACAGGTATACGAAATAAGCTGGTTTGTGACAGTTTAAACTTAAACACTTTCCAAACTTTAGTTACTGCGTAATACAGGTTATGACCCCTCACCCCCCCCCAAAAAAAAAAAGGGGAAAAAAGCAAACAAACAAAAAAAAACAAAAACAAAAAAAACAAAAAACAAAACAAAAACAAAAACAAAACAAAACAAAACAAAAAAATAATTGTATTGACAGGTGCTAAGGAAAGATAATCATGACTTGCTCCAGTGTTACCAACCAAAACGGCTCCGTGCAGGTCCGGGTGTTAAAAGAATAGGCCTGCAGCAGTGTTAAGCTTGTCGTAAAAGGCGACTAAATAGTGCTCAGAACCCTAGCCGGGGGCTAGGGCGCTTTGCCCACAGAGCAACTGGGATGTATGCCCCAGGAGGTTGAATGGGGTACCCCTGGCGTGTTACATGCTGGGGTTGTCAGGCTATAATACGGAAAACCTGACTGCAAACCATAGTGGTGCACCGTGTTGGGAAAGATGCCACATTCCTCGCACGTTAAAGAACCCTACTGTGGTATTCTCCCGGAGTAGGAACCATAAGGCTCCGCCACAGGAGGCTAAATTGCCCGACCCTACCCACCTCTCCCTATTTCCAGTGGCAATCAAAATTTGTCGACGCCATTTTCCTTGTGACCCATCTCTTTTTCATTTCATGTTCATGTTATCATCAATTTCATGTTCATCGTCTGAATATAGCTGAAATTTTGCTGCTCGGACGTTAAACCCCAACAAACAAACAAACAAACCAACCACAACGTTAGTAATTCAAGTCGATAAAGTGTCTAATCAGCCTACTTAACCAAGTTCAGAGTGACCTTTATTTAATTATGTTACATCGGTCGATAATGTTGATCAGGGAAGACTTTCTATCAAATATGGACTATCCAAATCCGAAAGACCTAGTACTTAAGATTTGTATTATTCGTTAACTGCTCCTATGAACGATAATCTGATATCTGATTCAAAATGATAACCGCATTTTAAAAGGTAATAAAGGGAACCAAGGTTATAGCGGTAATCCAAAGAATGCAATCCATGACAAAGACCAGACATGGAAAACAGACACACACAACAAAGAACATAAAGTAACTAAAATCATACATACAAAGTAACAAAAGCAAATGAGCAACTCGGACTCCACTAAAAACTGGGAGCATGGACCAGGTGCACCGGTAGGGTAAGCGTCATCTGCTTTTCTAGAAACACCCGCCAATTTGCTCGTGAAAACTCAAGTCTGGGTAGACAAACGAGGAAAGGGAAACTATGCCCGTTGAATAAAGCAGTTTTCATGGTGCAGATGGATACACTATAACGATCCACGAGTTCATGATGACGGCCATAAAATTTTTGTAGTGATGACTTCAATCTTGTAGCAACATAACCCTGTTACAGAAGCCTATTTGTTATTAGAGTTCTAGCGCTATACAAAAAGTCTGCGTAGTTTCCGCAACCTCTGGCTTAACGTATGAGTTGTGATATGAATACTCCATACGCAGGTGTTGAAGGATGACAATTGAATGAAAAGTCATCACGTTTGTCGTAACGATTGGTCAACAGTTTTCCTTTACCATCAATTTCACGATATGTGTCTGACTTCACAGTGTCTGTAGTATCCTTTATCTCAAGTTCTTTGGGGTAGATGCAATGTATCAAATTCCCGAAATTAGGATTGTTTAAAGATAATACGTCATCTATATAGCGGAAACTGAGATTAAAGGAACTAGCTAAACGTTATTCTTTCTTTCGGATCAGAACAGCTATAAAGTCAGCCTCATCAGAGTGAAGGAATAGGAAATGAAGGAACACAATTTGTTCCCATTGGAATGCCGACCGTTTGGTGAAAAACACGTCCACCACACTGGATAAATATGTTGTCGATTAAAAATTTCAGCATTTTATAAACATCTTCCTCTGTATATTTGGAAGATGATTTGGAATTATTTCTTACAAAGTATGAGGAATCTCTACCAAGAACTCTATATTTTGGGAAAACAACGATGTATAGTGCTTTTAAGTTGGGAATTTAACTGAGTATGGGGAATAGAAGTATACATTGTTGAAATATAATAGGTTTTAATGCTATTATATTCAGATAATAGTCTTGAATTGATTGTTTCCAAAAGATCTTTCGAATTTTTCAGAATCTACATTGAATTAATACCACTACGGGTGTAACAAGTGTTGTAGTAGGACCGCAGACCCTCTTTGACAGTTGTGAGTATAGAAGTTAAAAGTTTTAAAAGTGGTTTGGTGGTACATTTTGCAGATCCAGCTATGAAACGTTGTTTGTATGGATTCTTGTGGAGTTCAGGAATCCACTACATAGACGGTAAATCACAATCATCGTCCTTGGTAGAGAGATCAAAAAAGAGGACAGCACAGATTTATGGTTTTCCACAATCTCTTCTTTGGAGAGAAACTAAGAGGACACTAATTGTTCGCATATTTGATAAATATATGAACTTATTTTGTTCTGAATTCCCAAAGCTATTCGGAACATCTCAGTCAGTGCAAGAGAACGTCTATCCAGCTCTCATGGCATTTTGTTCGGGTAATCATATCAATTTACTTAATTGAGCAAATGACATCTTATATTGATTTAGTCTGATACTGACTAAAATCCGCGCAATCTTAATTAAGTCAGCATTCGACCAGATTTGAACTTTCACAATAAGAAATAAATTAAGCTGCATGATTTGTATTAGATTTTAAACATGACTCTTTCTTAGTAGGGCAACTTTCTGGTGGATGGGATTGGATTCGGATCTGACATTCAGCGAATCTTAAGATAAATTCTAACCAACAATGTTACATAACTTTTCAGATATTGTTCTGGGAAGAACCAAAGCTAATTTATCACATGAGTGATCCAGTCCATTTCAGAGACCTTCACGCGTTATCATGTTTTGTTTAGATTCTATATAGGTCACCAATTTAAATTGTAAGATAATGAAAGTAGAACTGTTTTACCTGCATTTTCAAGACATACGTACATATCGATGTAGAAGGTTCAATATTCATTATTCTTTTCTTTTGCTCACTGCCAATGATTTCTCTATAAACTTAACTGTCTTAATATCATAATATGAAAATGCGGTTAGCATAACTGTATATACTTGTTCTCTTTTAAAGGGTTAAATTATACAGACAAATCATACAAGAACTTTACTCAGCAAAGAATGTAATGCATTATTTTAAAATAAGTTTAATCATTTCCAGTAATTAAGCAATAAGAAGAATTTTTTTCGGAAGGAGAGATAACTTAATGCAAATGTAGCCTGTAACTGATGAGGGTAAGGCGAAAAGGCCGTTGTGATCGACTCATCTTTTGTCATACGATTGGTGTAGTCCGCGTAGACTAGGGACGATAAAATAATCTTTCGTAAAAAATTGCATCACGTGATTTTCAGCTAGAATCGGTAGTAACTTTGTGATAAGTTATATTTGTATAGATAACTGTTATGAGAACTTTGATTTTTTTCAAGAAGGCGTTTCCTTTACAAAATATTCGGGAAATCAAGCATGACACAAATGTATGCGTGTGATGTATTTAAAAAAAAATTACCAAGTTGGAAAGAGTTATCAAGGGAAGCAAGGTTCTAGCGGAATATGATCCAGGGACAAAGACCAGACATGGAAAATAGACACACCAACGGAGCAAAGGCCATAAAGTAACCTAAATAATACATATCAAGGAACAATAATCAATGAGCAACTCGCACCACTAAAAAACTTGGGAGAATGGACCAGGTGCACTGGTAGGGTACGCGTTCTCTGTTTTTTTTTTCTAGAAACAACATTACTCTGTTCCAGAAGCCTAGTTGTAAGAAGTCTAGCGCGATACAAAAGTCTGTGTAGTTACCGCAAGTTCTGGTAAAAGATATGAGTTTTCGTATGAAAACTCCATTAGCAGGTGCTGAAAGTTTGTTGCCATAGATGAAAGAAAAGTTGACAATACGGAATGAAAAGTCATTGCGTTTTTCGTATAGTTTGGTCAATAGTGTTCCTTTACCATCGATCTATAAGTGTAGGTCAAGAGATGAGGGTGACCACAGTGTATTAGTATTCTTTATCTCAAGTTCTTTGAGGGTTATGCTATGTATCAAATCCCCGAAAATAGAATTGTTTTACTATAACATGTCACCTTTACACCGGAAACTGAAATTAAAGGATCTTGTTAAACGATGTTCCTTCTTTTGGATAAAATCAGTTATACCAGCTTCATAAGAGTAAAGGAATAAGTCAGCAAGCATAATTTATTCCCATTGAAATACCGGCCATTTGTTGAAAAACGCGTCCACAACACTCGAAATATATGTTGTCGATAAAAAAATTTTGAAACATAATAAAAAATGAACCTAACATCGCTGAGAATGTAAAAGGTTTTGTATGGTTCTTTAAACATCAATGAAAAAAAATTAAGAAAAATTAAGAAAAAAACTCTCATCCAGGTCTTTTACAAGTGAAATTTACAAAAGCAAAATTTCAAGGTTCACAAACACAGAATATTGATTGTGATGTCATTACAAGAAGTCGTTTCTCCCTCGAGGCAGTATAGGAATCATGACTATAATTTTATTACACGGAAGTCATTTTCATTGATCGATTATGAAATAACTAACTACAATTAAATGGGTCAAAGACATATTCACTGCAGACCGTAAGCGCTCTGTTTTCTATTCTCAGTTGTATAACAGTTGGTATTATGCAAAGATTTGATAACGCTAGTGTCACTGAACATATTCAATTTCTAAGCGTACCCATGAGGCACAAAAATGTTTCATTCATTAGGCATTCACATGACTAAACCCTCTGTCTATACTACAACATTCAAGTTTTTATTTGTAGGTAAACCGACTGTAAATACGTTATTTCTAATTGCTCATGACAAGTATTAAACTATTTAAGGCATATATAGGTAGATAATGAAATGCATACTTTCAAGATATTGATATTGAAGCACCCTGATGACCCATCACAATAACGGTTAATTTTGTTAAAGATACACTTAAATCATCTTTAACAGTAATATGCACATATTATTGAGCATACATTATATACGTAACTGTAGACACAAAATGAAATTCAAAATTAGTGTGAGCCTTATTTATCGATATATCAGGTTTTTTTTGCAATTTGTTAAATCTCCCGCAAATTAGTTCTATTATTGCCATTTTCAAGTCAATCACATTTTTGTTTCGCCATGATAGAACATTGCATTAATTTGTGAGTTTACAGTAATTCTTTTTCTTCTTGAGTAGTAGTTCATGTTAGGGGTACTGCAGTTCTCCTTATTTACACGCTATCGGGCACTAGGTATTAAATATAAAATATACAGTCCGCATGCAAATGAGAACACCATACTTCTACGATTGTTTTCTTAAGGAGGTAGACCTACGGTAAGGGACATAACCCTTACAAATCATTGGAACGTTTGTATTCAGGATTTTAAATCAATGTCATGTAAGCATTAATGTAACTTGGATTGATTTCAATCTGTTTCAAATAAAAGCTTTATAGGCTTTGGTGAAATTGAATATGATACAAACATATCATTGATTTCATGAGTTATGTTCCATACCCTAGGTCTACCTCCTTAAATGTTATGTAACTCAAAATAACATAAACAATTGAGACAGTGAATGTTAACTACATGTAAGTCATTCATTGCTAGTATGATATAGGTTTGTATTTATAAACGATGCCTATATAAAGTTACGAACGTATCAATCATACTTTTTTTCGCATTTTAATGTAATAATTCCAATTTAAAGCAAGAAGGTAGTCTGCGATTTTTGTTTCCTCGTGGAAATCATTTTAAGTGAAAATCTAGCTTGAAACTGCATGGTAATTAGACAGAAGCCATTAGTATAATTGGTAAAATAAGAAGTTATTGCATTTTATGAATACCATTTATGGCGATTTTCTTTGTCTGCGTGCTATAAACCTATATTTATCCATAACCTGATTTTAAGATAGATCCTTTTTATCACATTGGTCACTTTAAAATATTTAAGGAACAACTGTCGTATTTTTTGGACGAAATAACCTACATCACCTAGTGCACATTAAATGCTTCTTTCAAGTGCGCACCATTGGCACTGTATGCAAGGTGTTTATATAGGTCTTTAAATTCAAAGAAGCCTTAAATTCAATCAGAAGATTAATTTTAAGGCGAGTTACCCCTTCGTTAGAATGTAACCTTTGGACAAAAAAAAAACATGTCAATATAGGCAGACATAAATTCTTGCGTAGACCTAGAATTTTAGAAGGACAATGTCAAACTTAAAGGACAAAGACCAGACAGATGGATGTAAATTTGACTTCAATCTATTCGATATTACAATCAATCATAAGGACTTGAGTAATTGTGCCTATACCCCTAATAATTAATGAATGCGTACAAAAGACAAAAAGGAAGGGAATTTGAAGTGTTTCTGTAAGGATTTTGCATCTGTTGAAACCTGCTTTGAAAAAAAAAACAAAACAAATCAACGCTTTGATAGCGTATTTTTTAATTTTTGTCTAATTAGAACCAGGGGTAGATGGGTGTTTGTCCAAAATGTGAGTAAAATAATATGCGTGATCATTGAAATGTTTTGCAAATGATTATTCCAGGGAAATTAACCTTAATTTAATTACATCCTGTCGAACAATTTCCGATCAAATACAGTGTTTTAATGATTGAATATTGTGTTAATTCTAAACAGCAAACCCTCCTGTGAGTGAAAGTCTCCTTTTGACGTTCACTTTTTAGATGCTCCCCTTTTTCTAAGATTTGAAATAAAAAAAATATAAAGAAATAACAGGGAAAAAAAGGAAAGTGTTTCTTTGATTTTTTTTGTTAATTATCATTTAATGGACGATGACACGATGTACATCTCTTGAAACTTGCAATAATCCCAACGCCACACATTTAATGCACTCAGAGTATTTATGTGATTCATTCGGATGATAAACATGATACGTAAACTTACGCGAACGATATATGCAGACAATACACACAGAAGATACGGACGATATAAAGTAATTAGTGAGGTACCAATGTTGAACAATCTGCTTAACATCACAAAATGTTTTTACACCGAAACGTGTTTTCAAATACACATATTGAACCATTTAAATGACTTTACAGTCTTACGTTTTTGATTTATAAAAGCAATGAAGATGATAAAAGAATATACAGATAGTATGAATACTGAAGTATAAGTTTACATCCCAAAATAATAAAACTTGGTGTACATTTGACTTAACCACAATCTTGAATTGCCATCATACTTTTGTTAACAAAAGTGACAAATTCACATCAAGTTTATTATTATTCAGGTTTTCTCGCACTCAAGCCATTTTTCATCACAAAGACTGAGTTTTTGTCAAAAATCGCTTTCATCATTGAAACAGTCCTTGATGCATTAAAACATCAAAGGATGATTTTCTCTGATGTCTGTTTTGTTCTTCATAGTTTTCTTAAGGTTTGTCACGAAGGAAATACAATTAGGCAATATCAACAACATAACGAATCGTATATCATTCCTCTAAAGACGTGTTATTGCACATCGTGTACCTATTTTGTCTGGAAAAGGAAATCCACGATGTGTTTAATATAATTGCATTCTTTTTGTTATTAGAATAGAAAGCATATTGGATATTAGTATATGCTCTGTGGCGTCCGTGCTAATTCGTTATTTCATATTCATTTATTGTTACCAGATAGATTGCTCAAGCAAACGGCCATGTTTGTCAGATCAAATCAATGTTTCGCTCTTACAAATATGAAAGTATGATATGGAAATAAAACATGACGGACTTATATTAGCAATAATGAAAAAAAATTGACCTATTTCAAGGGCGAAAGAAAAATGGTTATAAGAGTAGAGGTGTTTATGATGCCTTACCTAAATTAGAACTATGGTCACTGTAGTAGTAAATACTTTGTTAAACAAGTTAATTGGATGCTTACATAAGATAGATTTAAGATGCTGCAAACAAACGTTCCAATGATTTTTAAGAGTTGTGTCCTTTACACTGTGTCTACCTCAGTAGGTGATCAAAATAAGTTTCACAAAAGAAGCTAGCATTATATGGTTTTTCCGGGCGGAAATCATGGTGAAAGTATATGTGGCATTAAATAACACAACATTGTGCTTCTGCTATTAATATAATTACCAGCAATGTGTTTACAATGTAATTTATATCCAATGATTGTTTTGGCGGTCCAATTACGTCAGCCATTACCCTTTTTACTACTCTTTGGTACAATAGAGTAATCAAGTGAACCAAGGTTAAAGCGGTAATCAAAAGAATGCAATCCAGGGACTAAGACCAGACATGGAAAACAGACACACACAACAAAGCCTATTTGTTAGAGTTCTAGCGCGATACAAAAAGTCTGCGTAGTTTCGGCAAGCTCTGGCATAACGTATGAGTTGTGATATGAACACTCCATACGCAGGTGCCGAAGGGATGTTGCCACAGATGATAGGAAAGCTGACAATTCTGAATGAAAAGTCATCACATTTGTCGTAAAGTTTGGTCAATAGTTTTCCTTTACCATCGATTTCTAAGTGTATGTCAAGATATGAGGCTGACTTCACAGTGTCTGTATTATCCTTTATCTCAGGTTCTTTTGGGTAGATGCGATGTATTAAATCCCCAAAATTAGGATTGTTTAAAGATAATACGTCATCTATATAGCGTAAACTGAGATTGAAGGATCTAGCTATAAAGTCAGACTTACTATGTAAGTCCGTAAAGTTTATCCTACCATGATCACTTTTATTTGGCTTAAAACAAGGACCACTAGACAAATACTGAACAGACGTGATGAATATGATCGACGTGCATTTGAGTACTCGAATGGGATCAACTGCCCATTCCATTGTTTATAAGAGGATGGGAAAGGGACAGAGGATTGAAAAATACAAAATGTTGTAGTGAGATTAAAGATAATATCCCAAAAAACGAAGCGTTACATAAAAGCTTTAAATTCATTATGTCATAAATCAATAAAGAAATCACAATGGAGATTCTTTGGGGAATAATGATTTTAAGGAGTATGGATGAGGATAATGCCGAATGAGGATTGGGAAATCGAAATTGTGTGAGTAGGAATGGTATACCATTCAAGAGCTGTCCTAATGGAACATTATACCATACACGTTTCGCAAATAAATAAATAAATAAATAAATAAATAAATAAATAAAGATAAATAGATAAATAAAATGAATAAAACAAATCTTTCCCAGATACAGAATTTGTACCTCGGACATTATTCGACAAACTCTAAATTCTGATCCCGCTAAACAGTTTGGTTTAATATTCAAAATGGCAGATGCACAATAGCATTATCTTTAATTTTCACTTTAATTAATGAAATTGTTTTGAATAGTTGTGGATACACAATGATTACTCCTTTAGTCTACCAAAGTGAATGTCTAAGTACAATGTAAATAGAACACCCAAATCATTTTAGATTAGATGAGTAAACATATTAGAAATAACACTACCTTATCTCGTTCCCATATAAGTAGAAGTACAGGATATAAAATGATTGCATTTTTAAAGTATCATTTATTCGAATAAATAAAAGTTACATTTTAATTTCGATCCAAAATCAAAATAGAAAAAAAGTCATTTGTAAATGATACCCAAACCCCACACTAGTAACTACGAGTACATGATCAAAATAACACAAAAAGAGAAATCAAGGGAACCAAGGTTATAGCGGTAATCAAAAGAATGTAATCCAGGGACAAAGACCAGACATGGAAAACAGAAATATACAACAAAGAACAAAAAGTAACTAAAATCATACATACAAAGTAACAAAAGCAAATGAGCAACTCGGACTCCACTAAAAACTGGGGGCATGGACCAGGTGCACCGGTAGGGTGAGCGTCCTCTGCTTTTCTAGAAACACCCGCCGAAAACAAAGCCGAAAAACAGTAGGTCGATGTTGCTTGAGTATGAAATCGAAATCCAACGATATGACGGTATAATAGCTTTATATAAAAAAAACCTGCCACAATTTTTGATTGCTTTAATAAATATATGACGGCGTATATCAATGCGCTTTCCACATAACGGGGATATAATAAAGTAGGTGCATGGCAACATTACCTTTTGATAACTAATTGATAGAGCGTTTCAGGTTATTCTCTTTCTTCTATTTGATAGAAAATTACGCGTCACGATTATTAAAACCCGTGATTCAATTGGTCAAAAATTAAAATAATAGCTGTACAATTGTAACACATTTTTATAGTTCCGTGGTTGTTTACTCAAATATTTTCAATAAGGAATTGAGTGTACAAAGGTCTGACGGACAAATGGAAAGACAGAGATCATCATCACTATACAAAAAGCAGTTTAAAGGGAAGTACAAAAAGCTAAAAACAATCTTTTACATTCAAAGATATAAGCTGTATTTTTTTTTCGGATAAAAAGGCTTAATGCTATACATGATATTGAGTATTGCATTGAGGATACAGCTACATTCAGGGATTGATACGATATAATTGAACAAGAGACCACCGATGTCGATATCTGTCGTCTAAAAAAAGTTTGATATCAAAATTTAAAATTGCCTGCGTTTACTTTTTAATGACAGAGTATATGTTAAATTTGCTCTACAAACTGTACCACACGTTTAAAAAGTTGTCCGTATCAAAACAAAAAGAACAGTGATATTACACTTTTCAACATATACACATCTTCAGATGTATAAAGAAAATATTTAAAAAAAAATATGAGATGTGGTATGATTCATCTACTAAATGCCAAGCAGCGAACAATTTAACTTCTACATGTCACCACACGGTCTCCAATGGGCAAAACCCATACCATAAAGCAAACTATCAAAGAGCATTTATCGTACTGTTCTTCATGGCCTGTATACTACTAAATGTCAATATGTATAGGTCAGATTATTTTGCTCATGCTGCTATAATTGTGTATTGAAACCAGTCATTTCTAGATGAACTTACCAGCGTTTTTGAAAAAAAAAATCCATCGTACAGTGTATAACAAATAAGTTTTGTGCTAATTTGTCTTAATACGTATATAGTACATCGTGCAAAATACGTTCTTTATTTAAAATATTATTTCCAAATTCCAACAGAAATTAAAATCAATAAAAAGTTCTTGTAAGCCACTGGATAAATTGAAATTGACTCAAGGAAGTCTTCTTCATTGGAAAGAACAAAAACAAAAACAAAACAAAACAAGACAAAAAAAAACAAACAAAAAAACAAAAACAAAAACAAAAACAAAACAAAAACAAAATCAAAAAACAAATAAACACAACAAAAACAAAACAATGAAAATAGAGTCATTGAACAATATCAAGTTTACTCTATTTCATTGTTAAAAAAGTAGAAATGTGAAACAAACTTTGTATTGGTAATATTTTAGACAAAGCTGGGATAATTTAGGAAGACGGCCCAGACAGATAAATGCTACTTAATGATGGTATTACTCCACATCTCTATCAATCACATAAGAACCTTCCCTATTAAAGGCATAACATGAAAGATGAGTTCTTTACACTAAAAGCGAATGCGTAATGTAAACATTGACATCAGCAGAAATACAAGAACAAGTAAAATCATTTCGACAAATGTTTGGAAGAAATTAAAACGATTTTCCATTTTCAAAACAATCTGACAATGATATGGAAATATTGTAAAAAAGTCAAGGAAAAAAATTAAGGAAATAAACAAACGAATGAAGATGACAACATGGTACTGTTCAACAACTTTGTTTAGTATAGTTATTTTTTAGTTTTAGGATATTAATTAAATGTTCATTAAAACTTGTTTTTCCCAAACCATTTGACAGTAGAACTTGTCTGCTTTAGACACGTGTTCGGTTTAACGAAGCAGACCTAGGACACAACTCTGTGAAATTATTGGAACGTTTGTATTCAGCACTTTACATCGATCTGAAGTAAGCATCAAAGTAACTTGGACTGATTGTATTCTGTTTCAAATAAAAGCTTGAAAGGCTTTGGCGAAACATGATACAAACATGTCACTGATTTCAAGAGTTATGTCCTTTACCCTAGGTCTACCTCCATAAAGTTTAAAATACATTTTAATGATACAAAGGAATTCGAAAAAAGTGTCTAGTAGATATCATAACATGTGCAAAATATGCATAACATGATTTCAACATGTACAATATTGAAATGAATCTAAAGTTACATGTGAAGTTCTTTCAAATGAAATAGAAAAGAGAAATGGGATAAAAATTGATGAATGATATGTACGAAAAAAACTTAATTATAGCATTAGAAATAAGACATACTGAAATATTTCTTCTTAAACATATCAAAAGATTATAACAAAAACACCAACAGGTCTTCAATAGGTGTAAAAGAGTAATCAAGGGAACCAAGATTCTAGCAGAAATCACAAGAATGTAATCCAGGGACAAAAACCAGACAAAGTAACAAAAGTAAATGAGCAACTGTAAACACATCTAAGCTTTGAAAGTCAACAATATGATGACGCTCCTTCGAAATAAACTTAAAAGTCAAATAATGAAGCGAATATACATTAATGACCAATATTGACATTAGTGCGAAATCATGTTGAATCAGAACCTCCAGAATTCAACATTCTAGAGGTGTTTTGTACGGCAACTGGGAATTTTGACAATCAGTCTAGGTCCGACGAAAGAACCCTTTCTGAGAGTGACAATGCATTTCCTTCAATTTCGAATGCTGCTACTAGAGATAGCAAAAAGAAAAATATTATCAGGACAACAACTACAAGTTGGCAGTTTAACACAGAACACAAAGAGAACCCTTACTGTCCTTAATATTGGTGATAATGTAAAATTGCCAATTCTGACCGTATATAAGGGTCCAACGGACGTTAGATACATAAGAGGTGTTATACTCAAAATAAATGAACATGGGTCATTTCAGATAAAAATAAAGGTGAGAAAGTTAAAGGGTTTGTGAGCCAAAACCAGTATGAAGGTCTTCCTAATGCTTCACTTGAAGGGTTTAATGTTCCTATAAATGAATGTGTTCAGAGATGTTGTTTGCAAGTGTTGAGTATATCGAACATGCTGTGAAAGTACCCTTTTTGGCGAGGCTCCAATTTTCATGGTTTTCAAAGGTAGGCCTAACCAAGAAATTCGGTACCTAACGAAAAAAAAAATCTTATCGATGTGTAAACTGGAAACACCAAAACCACGAATTGATGTTTCAATCCAAATCCACGAAAATTGGTATCCATGATATAAGTACTTTCTCTGTATTGTATAAGTTGAAGTCATTTTTAGGGCATTATTTTACATGTTATACATGTAACATGAACAAAAACTTGTTCACAATAAATATAAGGTTTGTTTTGGTCAAACTATTTAATGTGTTTTATTGTAAATTTGATGTTCTGTATAGAAGGATACACCAAATTTGGCTTTGCTATATGAACATCTAGTTACGTAGTTTTCCAGCTAAGAATTATGCGAAAATGTAATGATTAGAATTGATACATATTTTTATTTTAACATTTGATAAAAATTCTTATTGTTAACAGAAATTCACATGTGGCTAAATGTGTAGCCTTTTTTGGAGTTTATCACATATTACAGAATTTGCATGATTCTTACAAAGACTCTACTTAAGTGGCAATCTTAATACATACAAAGAACCCCGGTTAACCAGACATTAGTCAGACTAGCCCAAAAGAGGTTCGGTTTAGACGTGTTTCACTGTATCAGACAGGAGGTAATTCATACATTCCAAAAACCCACAAAATCTACTTTTTATACCGGTTTGTATTCATTTTCCACAATTTTTTTTAAGATCTTGCAGACATTACCAATGACCCTGAGTAGTGTATTCAAGTAAGTTATTCACGTCACGTTAACTTATCATGGACGTCTTGTTAAGAAAAATGTCAACAAGCGATATTGCATACTTGAGACTATCATCGCCTCCTACACGAGAGGCCTATCAAGAGAAAAATCTTTGTCCAGAATTCCTACGACAAGTTTGATAAACATAATCAATTTATTGGTTTGCTGTCAAGAACAAATTATCTGCACCATAACAAAAAAAAGCAAACATATATTATCATATATTAAGGATTTATATGAAAATATAATTTTTTTGTGCATATAAAAAATAATCCAAACATATATGATTACCACAATCATACGCAGCCATACTATTTTCATATATAAAGTAACAAAGAAGACATAATAACCTAATGATTTTCGTCTACTTGGGTTCCATGAATTATAGTCCGTTTTAAATAGATGTTTTTATTGTGGTCCAAACATATGAAAAATGACATATAGAAAGCATATGTCGCAATTTTGTCTATGAATATTTTACAATAGTATCAATACAAAAATAATATATATATCATATATATAATTCATATATATCAATACCAAAAAATGTGATGCAATTCTTTAAATGAATTTCAAATGATACTATTTTTTTGTAGTTTGAAAATTGTTTTAATATTTTTTAAACATGCATGTTTTCAATATGTTTTTGGCGGTTTTCTCACAGTTAAAATCTACTATAAAGTTTCATATTCGAGACAGCGTATATACCAGATTTTTTTAACATGATCGTAGCCAAATTTGATTAGATCCATTCATTTTTTTTAATTACAAAAACATTAAACATGTCCAGCGGGACCATCAATATATAAAAAATCAGACATCTCTAAATATCAGTTAAATATATTTTGAAATGGAAAAATTATGACATATGTGGACCGGACATACTCTACAATGTTTGGTATAGACAGATTCCACTATTTTTAGATTTTCAAATGTCAAATTTTAATCAAAAGCTATTACCAAATACAGAAATTTACTCGAATTTTTAAATGTTAAACGGTTGTCATGAATACGCACGTACTTTGGACGTTTACCAATTAAATCGCATATGACCAGAGGTGTTAATCTAACAAGGATGTAATAGAGGAATAGAAAGATCATCATAAGATCACGGTAAAACGTATATGTCAAATACAGGATAATTGAAATATATAGCATAGGAGTATCATACGATCCTATCGTTCTTACTCTTTATTGCTAATCAATGTAAGAACCAAGCAGTGGGTAAAATAGTATTAAATCACCAAAGACTTTAAAAGCCTATTTTTACTTAGTTTAACTTATCAGTAAAAATAAACAAAAATAGTAATTTCATTTCATTTGGTAAAATAAGTTATTGTTTAATGATTTGAAATACACTGCAAATTCAGGGGCAGTCTACAAAATATTAACCAGTTATATTTGAATATTTGACGCCATGTCTTTGAAATTTCTTTTTCAAATCTTAAAATTACAATCCTTTAACATATTGCTATGAAATATCCACAGATGTAAATATGATAATGTTAAGAATATGCAAAAGGGGGAAGCAGTTGGGCGGGATCCCAGCTACAGTGTATCCTTAATGTTTGAAAAGATTTGTTGACTGTATAGAAAAAAACACAAAATCACTGGGGTTTTCCCTTTCAAACCAACTAGCGCCTCTCCGTTGTTTGAGAAATTGGATCAACCACCGTACGGGCAGCACAAAGAGAGAGAGAGAGAGAGAGAGAGAGAGAGAGAGAGAGAGAGAGAGAGAGAGAGAGAGAGAGAGAGAGAGAGAGAGAGAGAGAGAGAGCACACAATTAGGGGACGCAGATCACATTCCACGCAACTCAATCTAACTTCCACTTCCGGCTGATTCTGTCTGACAAATCTAAATAATAACAGTATTAACTTGAGTAGAGATATCTTGAAACCGATTTAAATCTAATTACTCAAATGATCCTCATCAAAACATGCACTACAGTTTAATGATAATTTCATCGATTAGATAATCTTTTCGAAATTAAAGTGAGAAAAAACAAGCATTAAAAGATTACAAAAATGGTCCTTTGATTTGTCGTATTGCATTTGAATCAGAGAAATATCGCAGCATGACGCTTAAAAGATCAAATATCGGTAGGGAAAGAACATTAATTACATAATAATGTTATTTAACGAAAGATTTCATACCAAGCCACTCTAGAATACATACATCTAATATAAAGTTTCAGTGATGATAAATAGTTTGAATTTCTGTTCTATGAGGGTTTTTTTTCTTAGATTATTCAACCTTAGCCTTGATGGTGTAGTATTAGCCGTCTGCTGATTAAAAGTTTGACGCATCACGTCATGATAGTTTGAAGTGAAACGCTTGTCCGGAAAGGATTATTAAAATTTCCACAACGATATATTTTCTGAAGCATTAGCAGCAATATTAAGATGTTTCTTGCAACTTGTGCAGGGAACGATCGATCAAATGATCTCGTTTATTGCAATAGTCGGTTAATGTTTACAATTTATTACTTGCTCGATGCTGAAGTTCAATAGCAAGTAAAGTTTTAAAGTTGTTTACCTTTAAATCTCTTATTCTTCAGTTTTACGATAGTTTTTCAATTGGTTATAATATTATTTATGTGCCTTTAATTATTTTTTACCAATGTGCATTTTGTTGCGAAAACAAGTTTCAACTTTTACAAGCAAACTAAAGCAGTTAATACGGTCTCACCTGATAAAAAAACAAAAAAATATAGTAAAATATAGTAAATTGAAAGTCATTTAAATCTTTATAATGCTAATTAAATATAAAGGAAAATTAATTCTAAACAAAAATATCGGAATAGGAAGCCAAATCCACCACTTAGAGGTTCTATCATGCGTAATACGAGCAATGAATCCTCAGAGTGTTAGGTACTTTGAAATTTATGATACTGCATAAGTATGATATAATTATCGGAGAGACAAGTCTGACTACTGGGTTGGGTGAAGACGTGCTCTACCAGCAGTGTCTTCGACCCAGTAGTCATTAGATACAAATAAAAACAATCATATACATGGCAAATTTCGATATGCTGACATATACATTCACACTGTTGAAACGAAATTATATTTTGCCACCCTCTACATGAATAACCTTACTCTTTTTACGACGCAGAGCATTCGTAGAAAAGTAAGGAGTAATATGAGGACATTTGATTATGTTCGATATTTATTTGTAAATGCTGGCTGATTAATCCTTATTTTTTCTTACTTTTCCTCTTTATTTGAAGCACTGATTAAAACATTGTAAGAAAGCAATCAGGAAAACAATCCCAGTATGAAGTAAGAAAGATCAAATATCACAAGAAAGGCAACATTCATTTGAAAATAATTTGCTTATATTTGAGTTTATACCTAGCATCTGCAGATAACATCTCGTGTTGTAAATATACTGTTTCACTAATGACTTATCGGATGTTTATCTCATTTCATTCATTCTGTTTCCATTTTCAGATAAGTCAATCTTTGCATTGATTCAAAAGTACATATATTCGACCTTTGTTGCCCAACCGCTAACGTGGTTTACAAAATGGCTTTGTTACATAATATTACGGTAAGCAAAAGATATGGAAATTGATTGCCGTATAAATTCTAGCGTTTGTTTAAATTTATAGTTGATATTATCCCGTGTTTTATGATGATTTTTTATTATCCAAATTGAATTCGTTTATTTGGGATAATTTCAAATAATAATATTTTCTTCAGATTCACTATTGATGTTAGATAAACACTCAATTGTGACAGATGTTACTAGTGAAGGAGGATATGTTTTTCATTACGAGGTTCTTCATGTGTTTCTCAGTGCTCCATCTTTTGTGCCACTTCTTATGTTTCCCTTACCTTAAATTTCTGAAATCTTGTTTATTTTGTTTGCAACATTGTGTATTTAGACGTATTTGAATCGTCTTATTCTTCACGTTTTTGTACTTTTCTGAATTTGCAGATGTTTTGTTTTTTTTAATTTTATTATTATATACAATTGTAAGTACTAAATCGGATATTAGCGCCAATTTTAAAGCCTCCCGTAGACTCGATATATATATATATATATGCTTAAAGATGAATGCAAAGTTGTCATTCATTACAAATGCATATTCTTTTTTTTATTGAGAACAATATTCCCCTCAAGGAAGTATTTCCTGTCTTGACTCTACTTGATTTTCGTTTATAAAATACTTAAACAATTGATCATCATTTTTGTTTAAGGTTTACGTCATTGTTATTAACTATAAGTGATTAAAACTATATGCTAACTTCCGAATCAATAATGTCATATTCACAGGAAGAGACCTAGAATCACACGAAGGATAATTCTAACGGTTGTAAGATTTTTTTTTAATTTAAAAGAAGACAAAAAAATAATGTTTTACCATATATTTACTATTCATTAAGTTGGTCTTTCTTTTTCTTCTGATATTCAACAGTGTGAAAGCATTATCAATTGATAATTTGATTGATTTTTCGCCTTAATGCAGATATAATATGCATCATACATGCATATTGTGAACCTTTGACAAATCGGACAGATCCTGGGCAGACACGCTGAGAAGGATAAAAATTGAACTAGATCTCAAAGGTGACGCAGGTAGTTTTGTGATCTTACTAAGACACATTATTCTGACAATCAATGCAACCAGCCAACACTCTACGCCCCCACTAGGATTTGGTTGGCGAAAAATATTTTTTTTGTGTAGCTCGACCAGGGATTGAACCACTTCTTGCGCTTATTCCGAACATGCTACTCCGAGATCACAAATTTTGTTATTTACATTTGATAAGCATTTGTTTTCTGTTCCTTGTTCGAATGACCTTCTGAATACATTTACAGAAATAAACGCAAGTACTATACAAACAATGTAAAAATGCTTATGGAAGTAAAATAATGTTTTTTTTTCTTTTTATTGGATTATTTTAAACATTGCAAATTTTTAGGAATTCTCTGACATAATTTATCAGTACTGTTTTGGGCTTCGAAGTCATAATGATACTTTTAAACTTAAATAGTGATATAATACTTGAAATCTTGACAATTAAACAACATTTGGCAGGCTTCTGAATGTGTTAACTCTCATTTAACGAGTTTAATTATGTTTCTTCTCGCCTTGTATTTTCACAGGGATGTGACAAACCCTTGAAAATTTAATCAAAGGGCATGTGTATCGTAAAAGAGGTGAAGACGTCTTTATTTGGTTTCATTTAAGATATATTACATTACTTGAAAGAATTTTAAAAATCCTAGCATTGATTTGCATTGTAATGAACATATATCATGATAACGTGTTAAAATGACAATATATCATGATCAAAGGTGTATGTCTCAAAGACAATGATAAGGATCATATACAGGAGGAAATATAAAAAAGAATTTCTTTAAGTTATCTGAACACTGAAAAGTTTTAGGTTATAATTTGGATTTTGACGAACACTGTTATAATAATGGGTATTATACAACTAAATGTCTTGGTAAGACGGTGCTAGTCAGTCCAGTTTTAAGGCATACAAAAAATATACAACCTTAACATAAAACGGACTGTTTTCTTTCTTGGAATGTTATCTTTTGTATTTTGTCGATTTCAGGGTTTACGGTGAAACCTGCTTTAAACGGACCCGGTGTAACCCAAATATGTGTTATTTTTAAGTCCTTTATCATCAGCTTAAATGTATCTTAAATACAAGTTTATCGAACAACTGTGTCCATACGACAAATACAGTCCAAAAAGGGTTGGGTACATTTTTCATTGTATAACTGATTGCCGACAATATGAACTTGATGTCAAATACAAACGTTCCAATAATTTTGAAAATTGTGTCCCTTACCTTAAGTCTACGTCCTTCAACCTGACACTTTCGGCTGGGTTCGGTGTAGATATGTTTCATTGTATAATCTTTTAAGGCGTTAACAAATTCATAACGTTTGAATTTCTTAATTCTAACATATTGGTTTGAAACTAAAGTCTATCATCACATTGTTATGCGACCTTGAGTATAATTGAAAAATTGGATAACTTGAATTGTGTCACAACATCGATAATGACATTACAACAGAAATGATGAATATAGCTTACTTTTTTCAAAAGTTGAAAGCGCTTTTATTGATTGGGAATAGGGAAGGAAGATATATACATCGACTAAGTAGTATCAATGGGCAAATTGAAGACAGATACAAAGCCATGTTATGTTCTTTGAACTTGTTTAAATGATCATGTCGTTGGCATTTACGGTAAGTGATCTCTTTGGAAAATTTAAATTGAGACATGCAAAAACAAAATGTCTGCCGATTATGATTTTAAACGTTGATATATTTGTATATGTAAGCTATGAAAACATAGCCATTTTACGTTTATCTAATTGAAGAACAATCTCAGCTTACCCTACCGGTGCACCTGGTCCATTCTCCCAGTTTTTTGTGGAGTCCGAGTTGCTCATTTGCTTTTGTTACTTTGTATGTATGATTTTAGTTACTGTAATGTTCTTTGTTGTGTATGTCTGTTTTCCATGTCGGGTCTTTGTCCCTGGATTACATTCTTTTGATTACCGCTATAACCTTTGTTCCCTTGATTACTCTTTCAGAAAAGACTGAAGGTCCATATATGCATGTGGTATGGTAGTATGTTTAAAATAAATTTATTATAGGGGGGAGGGTATGCGACGTTCAGCATATTTAGATCCTCTGGCACATGAATGACTCAAAATGAATTTGTGACTTATTAAGGAAATGTTGCATACAGTTTGGTATGATTGTTTGAACTTTTAAGACAGACGCACACCGTTTATGATGGAAACTCTGACGTCTGGCATATTCCCATTGATCAAGACCATTATCAACGAATTCGAATATCATTTTAACATATTAGCTACGTCCCTTTTAGTCAAAACCTAAAATTATAGTGACAAAGTTAATAGAACAGGATTGTAAACTTAAATATGACTACTACACAACGTAGTTACAACACAAAAAGAAAAAAATGAAACTTAGAAAACAAATTGATAAAAAAATAAAAATAACGCGTTTTTTATTCTGCCAGTTTCTGTCACTATTTTACTGAGATTTCCTATTCCCTAGGGGTGAGTTACCAGTTTAAATTAAAAACTACGAAGTACAAATACAAAACAATAAAGACAAGTTTATACGACAAAAAGAGCAATCAGTAGGCCTGCTGAGATTCCCACCGAGATACCTCAGACACTATCACCGATAACTTAATTTAACTATCAGGAATAATGTCCGAAACACCTCCCCTGGGGCTGACAGATCGTCGTCGTTGTCGGAGACCTCAATGATAGTAAAAAAAGAAAATAAAATTTAAAAAGAAACCAAGGGCTCTACTGTCAACCCCAAGGAATAGGAATCAATCGGCACATCCTATAATAGTGTGGTGCTATTTTTTATATATATTTTCAAATTTCATTAGCTATACAAACAAAAGCATGTGGTCAATGATAAATTCAATCTTCAAATAGAACAGCTTCAGCACACGATCTTGTTTTGGTTCCATGCTAGCATTGTTTGAATTTCATTTGAAAAAAGGATATAGGCAAATGTTGTAGTTTGTCATAAATTAACACAACAGTATATGTAAAAAATATGCAAAAAGAAATAACAACACTGAATAATTAAGTATCAGTCCACATAAAATTCAAACAATGGTAAAGTGATTCATGGTGTAGAAAAAACCCACCAATTAAATGACACTTTTCATTATACATATGCTATACTTTCAAGTAAAGATAATCATTTGTGCATTCATATCTTTGGACATATCTTCACTTTGTCGAAAATCATATAATCACCTCCCACTAAAAGCAACAAAAAGAAACCAAAGCAAGAACGATAACTCTTTCAAAGTGCCAATTTTATGTGCAATATTTATAATTTTTAACTCGGAAGCACAACAACCAAATGGAAAACTAAGACTGGTCATGTGATCAGAACTTGTTTCAAAACAAGAAATAAAACTGACGACGGTGGGTTTTTGACATGCATGAATCACCTCCTGTCTGATTTAAAAAGTACTACTACTTATAGTTCTTTTAATAACTTGTAGTTCGAGAACAATTGTTAAGGTAGTAAAACGGAATGTGTAATTTTTAAATCAACTATTTGATCAGCAAAACTAAATACAAATTAGAAAAGGGGAATAACAAAATCATAGTCACACTTGTATTGGGAAGTGGTGCTTAGTTTTTTCATCGTCAAACTTTAACATTTGATTTTATCAACATCAATACAAATGATAAAATAGTATGTTATGGAAACCCATAAGAAAAATTGAAACAATTTGTTTTCGTATGTTATGAAAAAAAAACATAAGCTTGTCATATGTATTTTCCATATGTTCAGGGCTATCAAAAACATATGAAAAACTTATGTACAGGACTACCACATAAAGTCTTGCAAATTGTTAATAAAACAATGTGATATGGCTTTCGTTTGATTTTTGAAAATTAACTATTAAAAATGTTAACATACATACGAAAACAATATAACGTTGTGTCGGTCCTAAACATAGGTTCTCCCATATGTTTTAAAACAAATAAACACATATTTCAAATCTTCCTGTAAATCTACCATATTTTGAACTCAGAACACACTTGCTCAATACACCCCCCCCCCCCATGACAAGATATTGTGTACATCTTTCTTTGTTGCATTAATAGCAATCATGATATGTTACTCGTCAATTCTGGTGAATTGTAATTTCAACTCAATGAATGTATAAACGATAATGTATAGCAGTCTACGTTAATAGATATGTGCCACATTGAAAACCTTGTTCAAAAATAAAATACAGTCATGATTATGTTTTTATGATGTACGTAATACAAATGCAAGCTTGAACTCGTTCGATTTGACCAATCTTATTTCCTTTTTATCAATGGTGTTCATTTAATTTGATGTATCTTATCTTGAGAAGAAACAATTTGCGGCTTTCACAAATCATCAATTAATTATTTAATGGAGCGATGTTTCGCCATCCAATTAGCAGAACATAATTACATTAGGATAAGAAAAGTAGTGAATAAATACTGGGTAGATTATTTTTACAAGCTTTATTCGTCACGATCAAAAGATGTGGAGTATGCTTGTATTACATATTAAGAGAAATAAAGACGGTTTCTTTCATTTTGATATCACGTATTAATTGTCAAAGAATATAATTGACCTACCGCGATCGAACTAATTACATTATTTTAAATGCTTTGCTTTGCCAAAGATAAGAAAAATGATACGACAGAAAACAGTATTAGCTATGCATACTTTCATTTTTTTACGAAACAAAATAGCTGATAATCATAGATTGCTGTTTTATAGTTAAAACAATAAACCTCGAATGAACTTGTTACCTTATTTTAAGGTAGCACTGTACTAAAGGTCTGATCACAGAAATAGGTTTTCTTGGTGTTTTTATTTTTTAATAGAAAATAAAATAACCATGATTTATTGTCTCATCGTCTTGAGTAATCCATTTTTGATTTTGTCGAACATATATTTGTGTAAAACAATTATATACGTGATTCTTAAATAATTCATAAAAGACTCTAAATGCTGCTTAGAAAAACACAAAATATGATTGTCTTAATTAAGATATATTTTATGTTAAATTGTGGCATAGCTCTCAAATCTCCCAAATCAATGGTTTGATTTGGCTTGATTTGAGCTTGCCGAAACTACGCAGACTTTTTGTATCGCGCTAAAACTCTAACAAATAGGCTTCTGGAACAGGGTTATGTTGCTACAAGATTGAAGTCATCACTACAGAATTTTATGGTCGTCATCATGAACTCGTGGATCGTTATGGTGTATCCATCAGCACCATGAAAACTGATTTATTCAACGGGTCATAGTGTTTCTTGCCTCGTTTGTCTACCCCGGACTTGGCTTTTTTATGAGCAACTCGGCTGGTGTTTCTAGAAAAGCAGAGGACGCTTACCCTACCGGTGCACCTTGTCCATGCTCCCAGTTTTTAGTGGAGTCCGAGTTGCTCATTTACTTTTGTTACTTTGTATGTATGATATTAGTTACTTTATGTTCTTTGTTGTGTATGTCTGTTTTCAATGTCTGGTCTTTGTCCTTGGATTACATTCTTTTGATTACCGCAATAACCTTTGTTCCCTTGATTACTCTTTGGTAGCCAAAAACAAAAAACAAAAAACAAACAAAAAACAATGCTTATATGGAACAATAGGTCAGTCTTTGTGACAGCTACATGGAACCAACGGAGGTGATTGGCCACGGCTGCTGACCCACCAATTAGGGGATGTCATAATCCAGGGTTAAAACATCCGAGGATAGTTTGCAACCATCTGAAGGCTGATCGGGCATAGACATGATACCAGTATATCTTCGTGAATGTACTCTTCGTATTTCTATTCATTAAATTGTTATAGGGTATACTATAAAGTAACTTATTGTTGCGAGATTTTTTTTTATTTTTAATTTTGCAAGTGAGACAAATTTACTACAAATTCGCCACGAATAAGTCCCTTGATTATGGAATAGATGTTAGAATGTAAGTCACTAAAATGCATAGCTCGAAAATGAATTATATTGATATCGTGAATTTCAAAATACGTATTGATAAAATACGTTGGGTTACAGTATTTGTTTGTTTTTTGTTTTTTTTTTTGTTTTTTGTTTTTGTTTTTTTTACTTGTTTGGTCATATTTTAATTCCAAACGCTTTTGCTACTAATATTTAAAGTTTTTGTTCGTGTGCCAAAAACAAATAACGGTTGTCGTGCTGAAGAACGTTTGAAACCCTTCCCTGAGCTATGATGTAATATACTATCAAATACCTCCGTCTGTCGAGATACTTTTAAAGCATTACTGTATCAAAAATCGATACATGATGGCTTATTTCTATATTAATGTATATGATTTATCATTGAGACGTTTGAAACTTCATATCTAGCAATTATGGTTTGATATATAATAGCCATTTCAGTTTCTCCTATCACAATGACTGGATATGTAAATTGATAAGCCAAGATGTACCCAGCATTTAGAAAATCTGGCAAAGGGAAAAAGCTAAGTTCACACTTCGACTGCTCAGAAGGCTTGATAATCTCACCATGTGAGTTGTTAATCCTTGCCATTATATGTAGTGAATAATTTAAATATCAACAATATATAAAATTTGATAATGACTAGGACTTTATTGGACAAATTGCGTATTTCTTAGCGTAGAAGTAGAAATGAAAAGAGGCTTACAAGAAACAAAATTGATTCCACAGAAAATAGAAAATGATATATTCACTACAATTGGTACAAACACAACCTAATCTATTATTTCATTAATCATTTCTATTAGATATTCGTTTTATGCTTTAACAATATGTGATAAAGTATTTAATAACTTATACATACCGTAAAAGATGTGTAGTATTATCGAAATGAATTCATAAAGGCGAGGGAACCTAAAAAATAACGTGTATTTTATATATGACGAAATCTTTGTCTAGCATTAAATGCAAACAACCACATTTCAGATTTTGCATTTTTTTATTCATTTTTAAATAAGAGTAACACCAATTACCGACCATAATCCGATCCATAATTAATTCAAGTCCAAAATAAATCTAACAAAATAAATATTACCCCACCTGAGCAGAAGGTATTGCAATTGTCCTGATTTTAAAAGAAATGGTGGATAAAATCTAGGTTTTATAGCACGCTTAACCACTCTCCCTCTTCAATTGCGGCGTCATTTGCATGATTTTGCGTCATAATAGGGAAATCAGCAGTCACATCAGCATAAAAAGCATTTAAAAAAAAAACATTCATTACACATCATTTTAGAAGAAAATGCGATGGCGGCCGAGTATGTGCAAACCTCATGGCTGTTATGTTTTAACCACTGATACCAAGTTACTCACAATTCCAGGCGGGTTCAAAATAAAGAGAATTGTCGCTTATCTACAGTGTATTACGACTATACATAAAATACATGTTACAGGATGAAAAGTTATTTTGACATCAGAAAATTACGAAAAATTACATATACGGTGCGCTCAATCAAGTTATCATTTAAACGTTCTCAAATTCCTTAATACGGATGGGATCCATATTGCATAGGGGAACAACACAACAGACATAAACAATCGAGGAATTCTCCATATAGCGATAACTTCCTGTTAAGGCAAGTTACATTGTCGTCAACACATACAATCTACGACCTCGGACCACCGTCCGGCATCTCGAACTATTGCCCGGAACACGATAACTTCCTGTTAAGGCAAGTTATACTAACGTTAATAATTCACAAAAACCTCGGACCATTGTCCGGAACCTCGGAACATATTGTCCGAAATACAAATACTTCCTGTTAAGGCAAGTATACGTCAAAACGTCTAACATACATCATCAACAACAACGAGTTAACTTCCAGTTACGGCAAGTTACAACTCTCAAAAATAATATTCCTCTTGCATCACTTGTCTCGAAAAACACATCCCTTAACCACAAAAAAAAAATTCCAATCTTACATTTAGTCTGCAACCGTATATTCCTAAACATAAAATCTGCAAACCTCCTCCTCTCTCTCCTTCTTCTCTCCTTTTTGGCCACCTATCCCATTTTATGCCACTACTAAATTTCAATCTCCAATCTTTTTTTAAAACTGAAAATCAAAGCCCTTATATACTTTTCAACACCAATTTTACACCACCTATGCACCAACTATTTTAATTATCATAACTTACATAACTGACCTAAATTAGGCATCAATTCAACACCAACTCAGCAACAATTTCCGATAGATCAACAACTTTGACAACTTCTTAAAACAACTTCCTACATGGGTAACATGATACTGTACTTCATCACCTTTCCTATAGAAAACCGCTTAAAATCATAATAAAGATAAACTTCTGGATATAAGACTAACGGTACAATGACTAAATCAAAATATGCTTATCTAGACATGCAACTAATTATCATGAAAATATACACCTCTACGAAATGAGTATTTTTTAACCAAAGACTTATATCTAAAACTAATTTGTTAAAAAAACCTTTTGAGACGCATTTTTTCATAACCCTGATTCAGGAGTCTGTTACCCAAATATTTATGGCGTTCACGGAAATTACAGTAGATAGTTCTTGCTCTACCGTAGCGAACCAATTGTGAAATATAACCACCTATGCCGGAGATGAATGTATATTGCTGCACAAGGAATAATATATTAAAATTAAAATAAATATTAGAGCTGAGACGACCACTGTTGTCAAATTGGAGACGCAGATCCAAAAAGTTGCAGAACAAGTTGTTTCTGTACTTCGTTTTATCTCGCGAAAAACAAAAAAGAAACATCAGTGCGCACTTATATTTGCTAGAAGCGCTTTCAGTGTTTACATATAGTAATTTTGTTAATACCAACGTAATACATTGCATGGAAAAGTCTCTATTAAAACCCAAATTATGACATTGACCGAATGTCCATTGTAAAAATAGCCTCATTGAATCATTTACTAATGAAAGAATAACAGTTGTTGATTTATTCATGTTTTATAACCCCACAGTTCGATTGAAGCTTCACGATAAATTCTTAAAGGTAAATATTAAAATATCAGGAATGTCTAACGACGCTTTGTTTCATTAAGGTTCCTGTGTATTTCCCCTTAGATTATATTTGAGAAGTTTTATTTTTTTTCAATCTTTCATCTGGCCGTGGACATTTCCTTTTGTTCTTTCGACTCATCGTATTGTTTATATAGCATAACTGCATGTAAAAGCCGACATATTTATAAAGATTAAAGGCAGAATGTAAAATCTACTGGCCACTGACAATTATGATGGTATTTTCATTGACTGTCTCGTCGGACTTAAAATATACAGGTTCTGCAAATCTCTATAGAACTGTTGAATATTTTATATTGAATAATGTGTGATTTAGAGTAGTATAATTGAAAAAGTAACTACAACTAAACACACTGAAAAGACAAAATTTAATGGACAAAATATATCAGGAATGGGTAAAAATAAGTATATCTTTAGGTTTTGTGAAGGTTACCATCACGACGCACATGGTTGAAAGAATTTCTCTCTGTTCTTCAGTAATGTCTATTACAACAGAGCTTGTCTAGTCGCAACATTTTCAAGTAACCATCAATCAAATATTATTGCCATATTAGGTAATCATACAATACCATTAACGATTGAATCATTAGACATTTTATTTATTTAATTCGAATGTTATGGAATGCAAACCATTATAAAAATTAATGAGCGTTGATTTTATACTCCTTAGTGACTATTTTATACAGACCTTTCAAACATTGTTGATATTAATGTGTTTGTCAAAATAAAATACTATTATTGAGGACAAAAAAGACAATTCTAGATAGGCCATTATCTTTTTTTCAAATAATAAATGTGTTACGATTTTTTACATGGGAAACAAACATACGCATGGTACAGTCAAGCTTTCTGATACGTGATCAAATACTTGATTAAATGTCTGATAAATGAACCAGATACTCGATGGAATTACGTTCTTTTTCAATGGATAGAAAGGTGTGGAACTACCCACTAATATTATGAATGGATCAAAGGGAAAATGCCAAAGTTCATTGAACACACTTTCAAAAAATGTAGGTGACTTTCAAAGTTACTGAATTTAGGTCCCAAGTTTAATCAGATTATCACCGATTACCAGATTGGAGGATGCTGGAAAGTCACTTATAAAAGAGCAAACCAACGTCCCGCACATGAAATATCCAGGTAATTACGCCATTTTATAAATGTGAATTATCACTAAGCCAACGATTGTAAAAAATATAGAAAAAAAAAACAAAGAAAAAAAAATCATTTGAAAATCAAAGACCAGTAGGATTATTGTCAGGGCTCAACCATGACAAATATATATATATATATATATCTACATTTATACAACGTCTCGGAATGTTACACCTCTATTCGCTACACTGCTCCATCGGATCAAATTGATACAGGGAAGATAACGTGAACTTATAGAAGAGTCTGAGAAATTCCCAACGATGTTAGAACTGTAAAATGTGCGATGCAAATGTTTGGTTGTTCCCTCCGCGGGACTCGAACTCGTACCGCTGTGACATCTATGGCAACACCGTCTTCACTAAGTCCTCCGCCCTAGACCACTCGACCAGCTAGGCTATATATAAATATAGCTTTCGCTAGCCGGGTCATTCCTTAACGTAGGATAAATCTAAGGCTGTAACTTAGTACACGATGTATGGTAGTACGGGACAGTTCATCTAGGTGTTATTATGTATATATATATATATAAGGTTTGATTAACTAACTGGTAAAATATACACAACTATCATAGAAATAGTGCTTGTGCATAAAATGTATTGAAATGTACGTGGCTAATGTTGATGCCACTTTTTTATTATTGTGTTTGTTAACTTTCGATGAAAATACCAAGTAACCAGGGCCTAGTTTTTATTACTAACAAGTGTCAATGTTACGAGTGTTATAAATAATTAATGACGTTTAGGAAACATTCCGGCTTTTATAGTCATATATGTTATGTTAATTCCCATACGTAGTCATTTACTCTGTCATTGAGTTCAATAACCAAGTGTGAGGAATACATGTACGAATTTAACACGCTGTACCAAATACATATCTTTTAAACATTGTAATTGTCATTTTTATATCTGTCTTTTGCTTCACGTATTTATTTCAATTGTTTATTGTTTTGTTTTTGGTGTTTTAGCTGTATATCTATAACTCCTTTAGTTTGATGCGACTTTTATGTTGTGCTTCTTATTTTTGTTCTTATTATTCTTTTTGTTTTTTCAGTACATTGCTTTCTAATTCTTCACATACTGTTAAGGTTTGTGATTGCCCTGTTGTTAAGACAATCTTGTTCATGTATGGTAAGCGATAAAGCTGGTATGAATGGTTGTGAGGAATACATGTCTTAATTGCACTCATAAATTTGAAATGAAATTTGTATCACATTATAATCACAAACAGCATGGCTTTTATTATTGTTGAATTATTTTACAAGGAACTGTAAAGAGATCAAAATTACTGTGAACCGTTTATGTACAACTCAACAAGATATTTATGTCGCCACAACACTCATTAAAGATACGCTACATTCTGTTTTACAACAACATTCTATCTTACACAGTCTTGCATTTGAGATAATCGGTACGCACTTTTCATGTAAGCGTTGTTAACACTTAATCATGGTGTATTATTCCCATCGTGATAAAAATGGAAAATATGAAATCACATCTGTCATATAAAAATCATTGGACACTTAAAGTAGCAAATATGATCGAAAACCGTAACAACAAAGCAAGTTTAAACTGATGTATTTAATACAATGTTACATTATATATTTGTATATATGTGTATTTCGGACATACATTTATGCATTTCATTTGAAACAAACTTGTTGCAGAAAGACTGTTTACGTTATTATACTCTATTTAACATAAGTAGGTAGACAATTAATCAATGTCGCCTTAATGTAATTATCGACTTAAAAGGCAAGAACTCCTTTAAGTTATAGAAAAACAGAAGCTTCTTTTATAAGTATATTTCATTTTGCATTCTGAGCTAAAATTGATGAGGAAAATGCCTTGCATTTCTAGTAACAACATTAATTAACGTTGTTGTTTTTATAGGGAATTATACTTATTAACATATACTCACAAAAGAAATTTCCAAATGAATGAAATAAAGATTAAATTTTATATAAGCATGCTACTTCTTACCTGTTCTGGTATGAATACAGTAACGATTTATAAGCCAACTTTCTAAATTGAACTGAACAATCTGCAACATAGAAATACTGATATGAGAATCGATGATTTGATATCCTTCCTCCGTAATTACGATTGCAGATTAAAAACTAGGAAAGCAAATATTGTTTTTAAACAAAAACAAATCCAAATATTTCATTTACCTGCTAATACTATACTATATTCTATTGGCTATACATCCGGAATCTAATTTCATTTCGTTATCGGATCGATGATCACATTCTTATACTTTCAAAGCATCGAAAAATTCAACTTGTTTCAGGATTAGTAATTTCCGTTTTTAATTAATTGAAGCGAACTGTTTTCAAATAGAAAATAAGTTTTAAATATTGCATAAATCTGGAATGTCCCGTCCTACTCTCAATACTTATATAGCATCGATCAAATTTTCTCAATCACAGTCTAAAGGACTATCGATAATACACCTAACTGAACAGTAGTATAACTTTTGCATTTATGATGATGCTTTTCAGTATAGTCAATATATGCAAATTAGTCTTGATATCCTTAAAAGAATCTTTCGAAGGACAAGTAGCGATTTATGAACGTAAATAACCCAACATTTTGTTTAATTACAAGTTGTGGTTAAAAATTAAAAACGATCCTTAAGAAACAGAGATACTTTCGTGTCCATGTAATTATAACGTTAAAACAATGGATGCACAATTTTTTATAAGTCAGAAGTCATCAATATATAAATTTAACAATATTTGATAATCTGTTTGACATTATGAAAATGTTTTGTCATGTAAATTGTTATCGTTGGTAGGTAATTTCTCGTGTCACTTCAACTGCCTGTTTTTGCTGTGGACGCCCTCTTAGCAGTATATTACCAGGAACAATGATACAATTGAAACATCGATGACCACGCAGAATTACACAGTGTTATCACACACAAACTGTAGATAAGTATCTCTACTAAATTCATGTATTGATTTATAATTGTATATTTGCACTATAAACAATCCATTTTAAAGGCACTGCAAATGGTAGAGGTAAAATGGCAGAAAACTCCAACGGTTTACATATGCCATTGCAGTAGTCTTTTCAGTTACAGATCTTTTTTTAGAAGAAAATCATGCATTTAACTCACTCTGATATCAAACAAACAAAGAACAATAATTTTTGATAAATATCTATTTCTTAAATAATCAATGACAAACTGAAAAGTTATATGGCCGATTTCTGTTTAGAAGTAGACTTATAAGTAAATTCTTTAGTTTTTTAAAATTTATGTTCCACCTCCTGCATGATAATCTAAAACGTCTCCGAAAGCATGAGCCCGGTATTTTTAAAAGCATTTCATAACGATAAGTAGAATTGTTAACTTAATTCAAACACATTGGCATGTGGATGTCTTTTTCGTTCAAATGTTATTTTTCCTTATGTCAATGGTGTTTGATAATGTTGGTCATTAATGTGACGTTATTTGATGATCTCTGTTAGTACAGTATTTCTTAATTTTCCAAACTTATAGAATGGTGTATTTGTTGCTTTTGACCCTGTCTGTACCTTTTTCAATTATACATGTATTACGGCTACATGGCATTGAAAGTATTGGATTATATATATATCTTAACAAACCTTTTGCAATAACTGCATTAATTGTAAATCAGACCCACGATAAGATTGCTTAGTTTTAGCATAATGCATAGCTACCATATAACATACGCTCTAGATGTATTATTTATCATAATATAAATTGACAATGTTTGTCGTTTGACGAGACAAAACTGATAAAGTGATTTTGAGCAAAACAATGTCAGTAAAATGAGGAACAAATAGATGAAGAAATATTAACAAGAATGACATTTCAACCTTTACCATAGCAACAAAATAGAATTTCAAGATTTGCTGTAATTTTCTTAGAAAACCAGTATTAATCATCTGTCTGGCCAGGAACTTGGTTGTTGCCATAGAAGAAAATTGCTATTTTTCACAAAGTGAACTATTACAATTTTCATTACCTATATTCAAAGCAGTGGTTCCAATTATGTTTACAGTTCAATTTAATGTTTTGATTTAGATAACAAAGTTGCCCAAACAGAAAAAATAGCATACTTGAAGTTTAAGGACGCTTACCCTACCGGTGCACCTGGTCCATGCTCCCAGTTTTTAGTGGAGTCCGAGTTGCTCATTTGCTTTTGTTACTTTGTATGTATGATTTTAGTTACTTTATGTTCTTTGTTGTGTATGTCTGTTTACCATGTCTGGTCTTTGTCCCTGGATTGCATTCTTTTGATTACCGCTATAACCTTGGTTCCCTTGATTACTCTTTGAAACAATATTTCTAAGAAAAAAAAAAAAAAAAAAAAAAAAAAAAAAAAAAAACGTATGCTTATTAATTTGAAAACTTGTTTTTTACTTATTTTATAATTATCAAAGTTTTTGCAAACAACTGTTGTATGTCGTTTCTAAGATTATGGAAATTTTGGATAATTTTGTAATTCAATTAAGATATTTAGTACAGTTATCGTTTGACCGTTTCTTTTTCTTAACCAAATCATGGTTTCATATAATTTGAATTCTGATGTTGTTTTAATATGGTTTCTTTGACATTGTACTGGATTCATTTATATAATATCGTAAAGTTTCATATTATAAATATCGAAAGGATTTACATCCTTATCGTCATTGTAAAAAATCCTTGTTATCCCATTTCTGATTGCCATTTCAAACTATACGGCATAGTAATGGTTTATGTTCTAGACCAGAAAATAGCATTATAAAGTACACCTAACATATAACAATGAGTGGTTTTAAAGTACATACGGATTCAAATGCTGGTTAATCGTAGGCCGACATTTATCTAAATACTATGGAACCGAAACCTTCGTTTACCACAATTATATTTAAATTGTAGCAGTGATTTATCGTTTAAAGTTTAAAAAAAAACAGCAAAAATGTGTCGAAGCAGGGCCGATGCCAAACACTTATACATTAAATCGACACTGTACAACAGTCGCAACTAACCATCAAAGAAGCTTCTTTTCTACTTCGAAAAAAAAAAATCGACAAACAATACACAGGCAGAGACAACTATTTGAAATCTACATATTTTACATATATATAACATGACCCAAACATACAACAGCATTATTAAGCACGTGACGACCAAATAGCCCTCTGTTCTGACTGTGTACTTGAAATTATTTACTTGATGGTAAAGAATATTTTCGAACGCTTCGATTATTTATCAATAAATCCGTTGATGACAGCGAAACTGGTCTAGGGGATTATAGATCAGACACATTAGTAGTGGCATCATTTGCTTTGGACAATTCGGTCCCTTATCATGAATATTGATGAATGACTGAATTAGACAAGAATTCTACTCATTAATTGATTACCGTTATAATACTGTCTTTATTTCCAAAGACAAAAAAAATGTGTTGTATTTTCTATACTGCATGTGTTGTAATAATTCCAAACAAATTCTCTTTAAAGAGTTCGGGTCAAAATTGAACATATTTTTCTTGTAAAACACTTGCCGAGGTTAATATCGTGACGGTAATGCTGGTAAATGCCCATGAAACAAGCGAAAAAGTAAATACTCGACCACAAGGGGGATATATGCTTTCATGTGGATAAGATGCAAATGTAAGCATTTAAATCTTCAATATTCGATCTCTGAAAAATTTTGAAACTTGAACTTCTAAAAAAAAAATAAAAAGAAAATAAAAATAAAACCACGGACATTGAAATAAACCAAACTGAAACTGCCATACATTTCTTCGCCGCTCCATCTTTTTTTTTTTGGAGTTTTTGTCTGACGATTGTTTTGAAAATCAAAATGCGTAAAGTTCCGGTTATATTTGGGACATTTTCTATCAAAACTTTGTTTAGTTATTCTGAATGGCGAATTCTATCAATGTAATAGCCTCAGAATGGTAGAGTAAGAAAATCATGTATGCTAAGTAGATAGTCTTATTCAGTGACACTTGCTAAAAAAGTTGTTTGCGTCGATCCGATATTAATGCGCGGTTAAACGTGCGATGATCGGTGGAATATTGTTGTTGTAGGCTTGTTTCGTTTTTCTCATTTATCAGAAAAAAAGTGAGAAAAGTTAAGTCTTCAAAATATTAAATATTCCCTCTTTAGTTCTGACCTCAAATCACCAACATATTGCTATATGACGTTCGCTATGGCGTTGTTTGTTTAAATTTGACCTTCCTGCCTCACTGAGGGAGGCGACCAGGCAAAATAAAAATAAAAATAATATATGATGGGAGTGGATCAAAAGAAACGTAAATAAGAATAATGAATAAGTGACCTTCTATGGTTTACAATAAAACATAAAAATCAGCCTCCCAAGACCAAAGTACAATGCAAAATGTAAAATTTTAAAACTGGTACTAGAAAAGTGCATGTTTTACGGGACCTTCTATGGTTAACAACATATCCGAAATGTGCGACAGGTCTGAGCATTTACACGTCCATGAAACATAAAAAGTGAAAGATTCAATTCCAATTATTACAATTCATATGTTTCTCTGGTTTTATTTCTATTTTATGCAAGATATGTATATAGAAAATAGGCAATACAAAGTGATAAAAAAGTAGTCCAGCTAATAGCTCGAAGATGTATTTCATCGACTCATGAAACATTCTTCAAACATCACGTGTAAAACCGATTATCAAATGAGATTATCGTATTTTAATTTTATACACAGTAAATGTTATTATAGTCTAATAACTTCGATGCTATCCACAAAATGATGAGATTTAATTAAACGACGTACATGCCGTTGTACATTGAAACAACATGCTTGTAACATTTGTAAAAAAAAGTGCATAAACAAATATATGCTTATACATCAATGTCCATATAAATTGTTTATAAAAGAAAAGAAACATCTTTATAAAATTATAAGAAATAGCAAAGCAGCGACGACAAAGTAATTGTGACTTTTCATAATCAATAAAATGATTCAGCTTGATGAGACAAATAATGAGAAATTACCCTTGTTTAAAAAATCAGAAATGATTTTTAATTATTTTAAGTACATGTATTGTATAAGGTTTCTGTGGGAGGTTCACAACAACGTTTAACAATGTGATGACCGGTTATTATTATTCATTAATGACTTATAGAAACTTAGTCTAAATTCAATTAGATGACACATGACAGTTTCCGGCCAAATACAATCCCAATTATACAGTTCATTAATAAAATGCGATTTACATTCTTCTCTCAGAAGAAAATATGGAAACATTACTGTAAGAAGGTAGACCTAGGATAAGGAACACAACTCTTACACATCATAAAAACGTTTGTGTTCACCATTTTGTATCAAACTTTTGTAAGAGTAATCAAGGGAACCAAGGTTATAGCGGTAATCAAAAGAATGCAATCCAGGGACTAAGACCAGACATGGAAAACAGACACAACAAAAAACATAAGTGACAAATATCATACATACAAAGTAAAAAAAGCAAATGAGCAACTCGGACTCCACTAAAAACTGGGAGCATGGACCAGGTGCATCGGTAAGATAAGCGTCCTCTGATTTTCTCGAAACACCCGCCGAGTTGCTCATAAAAAGTCAAGTCCGGGGTAATAAACGAGGAAAGGAAAACTATGACCCGTTGAATAATCAGTTTCCATGGTGCAGATGGATACACTACAACCAAAAGTATGGCAGTTTCAGTTTGGTTGATATAGATTAAAATCTGTATATGAAGGAACTCCAGGCTAGACTTATTAAAACTGTATCTCGTTCAACGCAAGATTTACATAAGAAATTTTCTTTCTCTTGCAGTGTCATGTGACTCATGATTAATCAATTGTATAGGTAATTAAATTCTCGTATGAATATAAATTTCCACTTGTTACCGTATAAGTGAAACCTTGTTATGGAAATCAAAGGTGAAAACTGTAAATCTTTGTTTGCGATTGGCAAAAAGTTATTGACAAACACTATATCTCTTGAATGCTTTATAATAAACGAAATCAGTGGAGGTTAATTAAGTAGCATGCCCCTTTGACAGTTATATAGTTCATAATGAAATGCAACATGTAAGAATTTAAGGGAGATAACTTTGAACACTTACTTTAGTTCGTTTCAAGTATTTAATCCAACGTATCCTGTACTGTTACTATAAACAGTGTAACTATAAATGACAAGTTATATTGGATCTGTATATTTAAGTTTAATTCCGAAGCTGAATCAATAAAAGCGAAAAGTTGCCCACGTTTATTAATTCAGAGTAGAGAAAAGCCTCTTATAGCAGCTTTACTTTTGCGTGGACGTAACAAGTTAATTTTTCTTGAATATTCTAATTTGTTCTTGATATACCGTTAACTGAAAACGTTATATTGAAGTATTATATTCCAAGAATAAGGCTAGAAAGGAAGTAAGACACTGATTAATTAACCATTATAATTACTCATGAGTGATCTAGAAGTCGTCGTAGTGTTTTATAATGATAATTTAGCATGCCAACTATCATTTCTGATTTAAAAGAATAAAAGTAACTGGTGTACCTATCCGAACCCTGTCATGGAAAAAAAAATTTTTTTCGTGTAGAAGATTCACCTTTTAGCAAATAGTCTAAGAATAATTATTGTGAAAACGTTTTACTCTGTCGTGGTACCAATTTTCTTTTACTTGAATAAAGATCTTACAAACTGTCTCATATTTACTTCTTTGCAACGATGGCCTCTTTTACAATCTTATATTTTAAAAAAGAGGCCATCGTTGCAAATATACATCGTACTGTATTTATGTAGCAATTTTGTTTTAAAGGTTTCCTAGTGTCGATTTTCCAAATTGTTTGAAAAAAAGTAGTTTCTTAAATAATCTACAGGAACTTCTGAATAATCCAAAATATTTTCAACGAAGATCAGAGTTATTTGAAAATTCAATTCAGTATAGAAAAACATTGATACTTTATTAATGTTTATTGTCATTTCATGGAGTATACGAAGTTCCGAGTCATGCATTTTTTTATAAATAAAAAAAGAACACATTACAGCAAAGAAAAAAATATATTATTGCCTGCTATCACTGAATAAGTTACACAACACACACAGCAACATCATTTTCAATCTTGAAGAGTAATCAAGTGAACCAAGGTTAGGGCGGTAATCAAAAGAATGTAATCCAGGGACAAAGACCAGACATGGAAAACAGACATATACAACAAAGAACATAAAGTTACTAAAATCATACATATAAAGTAACAAAAGCAAATGAGCAATTCGGACTTCACTAAACACTGGGAGCATGGACCAGGTACACCGGTAGGTTAGCGTCCTCTGCTTTTCAAGATGCATTCAGTACATGAATTACTTGTACGTTAAAGAAGATATACATATTAAAGATAGTGTGACTAAATCGTTTATAAGAACGGCACGATATCAGTATCGTCTTCATATCTTTCATAGAATTACGAGCAACAATGACAAATATAATTGACAATGACGTATAGATTATAGCTTTTATTTCGATGGTAAACGAAGGAACACACCAACTGTTCATTTATGTATAAATACATCACACGTAATTTAAATAACTTTACAAACATTATTCCATATATATATTTGACGAATAATTAATCATGACGTCAATAAACAATGTTTTATTAGAAATAACTGTTACTGGACAGTAGCATTACTAAAAACAAAAACAAACAACTAAACAAAAAGAAAAACATTTATGGCTTAAATGAGGGGAACAAAAAGCTACCTTCGAAAAGAGGATACCTTGCAATTGTTTTTTTTTTACTCTCATCTTAATGTTTTGTTTTAGACTTAAACAAGATTTAGGCAACAATTAAGTTGGTTTAAAAATGATAACAGGATGTATCATTCCGTACAGTTGGTGCTATTGATATTTCAAATCTTGGTAAGTATTGCACCATTCATTTTAGGGTATAGTAAAGGAAATATGTAAAATGACAACACTATGCAAAAAGCAAACAGTGTTGCTATTTAATTGAATAGGTCTTTTTCAAGTGTTTATCAGAGGCTTTGCCTGTAACAATGGTTATTGTTTGTAACTTATCTGGTTTAAATTACTGGAAATATCTGTGGTAATGTTTCAAAACTTCCTTTTTTACATTTAAAAGTAATCAGAATGTATACAAATAGCATCGTCGATAAATAAACATGTCTAATTCGTTTCGCTTTTTAATTCATCATTATTGCGTTTCACAGAATTGTGCTCTGTGGTAAACATTTGTCGTTTGAAATCTATCAGCACGAGTCTCAGTATCAACTGATAGCAGATCAATATCATGTTCATTACAGGAACGACATTCATCAAATCGACGCCTACTTTTTCGAATTGGTTTCAACCTTTACAAACGTCCGTTAATCATAGTCTTAACATGGATAATTGTACTTGTTATATTTCAATTTTTATACAAGAGAACAATCGATACGAAGCATATTGCATTTAATAATGACAGTGAAGTGAGATTTGTTTTGATTATATGGTTCCTGTTAAAGTAATCTAACTAACATTTGTTTCAGGGTAATTTCAATCGTTGACATGGCATTGTATTTTTTTCACGATATGGAACACGTAAGACATTTTCAATACGCTTACTTTGTTTGTTTGTGCATTTAAAAAAAATAAACTTCTTGTAAAATATTGATTGACGTTACGTAGAAAACAACTCGTTGTTTTCTCTCGGATATCGAAAAAAAGTGACAAGGCGTCAAATTTCAACGATAAGGAAATTGTACTGTGTATTCTTAAGACATATTTTATATGCATATTCTCAGTTGGGTTCACAGCTACCAATTTATTCAAAAATGAGAAAAATTGATTAACGAAATGTTGTCATTAAAACACAACACACTGTCAGTTTTATTTCACTCTTTTTACATAAATGCACAAATAAACCACCATATGAATTGCCATATCTTTAGAATAGTCGAACTAGGACGTCACAGTAATTGGTTTGGTTTCATATTCCTACACTTTCGGTTTTAAGTACATCTAATTAGTGGATTTAGATCTTCCAATATCTTTTATCCTAATGCTGTTAATCCTTGGATCATTTAGAAATTTGCAATATATATTATTGGTATATTTGTATTTTACTGTGTTAATACGATTTTATTAAATTATATTTCGAAATTCACTGGTTTTGTTTTTTTCTTTAAAATTTGACATCGCTCTAATCTTTACTCTTTACAGTGTTGGTTATTTTTATAGTTTCTAACAAATTGAGACTGTTCTTCCTAATTTTAATTTCAATTACATATTAATTAATAAATGTCAATAAACATGTAAGTAGTTCAACTCCAGTATGAAAATGACACGAGTTAAATACTTGCTTAAAAATTTGAGAACAAACAATCTTCATTAAAATTCCATAGAGCTTGATATAAAACAAAGTGGTTGCGATTTGTTATATTGTTCAAGATAATGGGACTTATTTCGAGGTAACTTATTTAAAATGTTCAATAGTTTAGAGAGCCTGTAACCAACAGTTTCTTTATATAACCAGTACTGCATAAACCTTAGGTTCATTTATACAGCTGATATGTATATAATCAATAACCCGTCTTGCATTACTTATATACTCGGGTTACTCATATTTTATTTCAGCATTTTGTCTCTTATTCACCAATGATAATACACGTTTCTTTCTTTGTCCATGTATATTTGAGGTTGTGGCCAAATTCCTTGACGTATGTCTTATACATTTAAGTAAATGGTTTATTATGTTTTTTTTTACAATTTATAGACACTTTTTACATAAGTATGAAATCTTGTTCCGTATTAATTGTAGCATTTCAAAAAACGATGAATGACATTTTTGCTTAATTACTATTAAGCAATATCTTTGTCAAGTCGTCGCTAAAATATGACACCGATATTACAATTGATAAAAATATAAAGATTTTTCGGTAATTGTTTCTTGGATCTTGATCATGTTTATTAGTATGAATTGGCGCATTAAAATCTTGTCAAAGATGAATTTTAGTAAATGTTTTTTTTATATGAAAACATAATTATATTTTAATGACATTTTAATTGATAGTATCATATTATTGATTTGTCTCGTTACTCATCTCGTCTCTCGGGCGCACCTGTAATTTTATAAATTAATGTGGGGCTTTTCTCTGTGGTGAATGTTATATACGCCCAGCACTTTTATTGTAAATGACGTTCTAGAACTCCAAATTCTCATTGACCTCGGTAAACTTTTACGGAATTCTTAAACTATTAATATATTTCTTTAAAAAACTGTTTTATTGGTTCAGTTTTCCATACATTTCCTGACAAAATAAAACATTGACTTGATTTGTATGTCGTTGAAATATACATATACAACTGGCCTTTGACAAAGTATCTTTTTTGTTTTGTTCTCAGTTTGTCCCCTTACTGATTATTGATAAATTAAATACCCATTTAAAATATGGCTGAAAATTTGCTACATATGTAATATTTTATGTTAATCGTAGCCTTCTTCTGTCATGCAAGACTTTATCATACATATAAAACTCTCCTAAAAACATATTTCATGTGTTAAATGTTTAAACAATTTGTTTCATTGTTGTTGGTAGAACTCGATTTTTGTTCTGGGAAACCCACAAGAAACTTACGAAAACACAAGTTATTTATATTATAGTTATTCTTAAAGTCCAATCATTGACTGTAACTTATCTGAAGATCTTATATCAAATGTATATAAAACTAAGTATTATATTTTCATTAATAAAACGGTTTAATCGTCATATTTATTATACATTTTTACCATTTTTTTTTATATTGCCAGCATGTCAGAATCGAAAGACGAAACTACAATTTGTTTTTTACAGACTTGTTATTATTTAATTTACCTAATCAAATCTTACATTATCAGGGCAACATGTCATGTATTTATTCCTAAATAAATTTCTTCCTGTTTTAGGCATTCACTCAACTAAATATGAACGCTAGTAAAATGGGTCTGATACAAAGTAAATGAAGCAGCTGAAGGACAGTAATATATCTGAATTCAGTATATGATATTTTAGGGTCCAACCTGAGTTTGATATGAAGTTATCTACGGTGCTAGTTCGAAAGTTTAAAATTGGGCAATTTGTCAATCAGATAAGTCATCCCAATTCTACCTGGACTAAGGACGTAAACTTATTTATGATATTAATATAATCTTAACAGGTCGCTCTGTTTCATATTATATATAACGAAATGTTAACCAAGTTTTAAATCAATTAGTTATGGATATAAAAATTGCAAAATTAATGGTGAGGAAAGGGGGGTGCTGGCACATGCACCATACAAATGAAAGACACATTTCGTCGCAAGGAATCGAATTCCGTGGTTTGACAAATCAATGAAAACTTAAGCAAAACACTTTTTCAGAAGATAATGAAAACAAACATGTATCATTTATCAATTGGCATATGCTGTTCTTTACTACGATTGACTTTCATTCTGAGGTAAACGATCGCATGTTCTATCGAACAGCTATTTGATTGAAACAAAAAACTCTTCAGTCATATAAGACGTATTCACGAACTTTTGTTTCCTTCATAAACAGTCTGCTTAATAACATTACGTAACATATTGACATCATCATATTATCCCCGTGTCCAGTCTAACGCAAATTTTGTTGGTTTTTCATCAACTGGCTATCCCATGGCTATCAAAGTGAACATAACTCATAGATTGATAGTTCTGATATAGCCTGTCAGAAATAGAGAAGATGATGCTGTTTCCTTTTAACTTAATTTGGTCAAAAATTGCCAAGTTTATCAGCATCAATCATTCGTAGCGGAACTTTATAATAAGAAATATGTTTTCTTTCTTAGAAGTGTCATATCGTAAATGTGTTTCTAGTAGAAACAGTTAGTTAATACAAAACGATAAAAAAGATGAGTCTGTTGATAAGAGTACCTTTCCTATACATTCATTGAGTATAAACGTATGAGAAAATATGGATATCTTATAAAAATGTAATAAGCAATGAAACTAAAAACAGGAAATTGTCCCCAACAAAATAAGAGAAAAAAAACAAAAATACATGTATTTACATGGAGAGATGTTATTATTTGTAATTCAGTATTTATCAACACGTTACATTTTACTTATTTGTTAATGTTCTTCTTTATACCGTATACTTTTTCTAAATAATTTAGACCTCTCTGATTACACCACCAACGGAATATATAGTTAACGTTGGAAATTTTGTTTAAAGTACCATTCTGTTCAGAATAAAGCAATGGAAGACACCATTTTTTCTCAATTGGTCTTTTTTGCCTCAATATATATATTCAATTCATCTACGAATTAACCATAAAAATCTTGTAATTTAATTCTGAAGCATCTGTGACGTAGATATTTTTGACTGCTTATATAGGGTAAAAGGGCAACAATTTTCTTACAATTTTCTGTAGTGCATGTTAACTAATATTTACCTATAGATACCTTAAAAGGGTAAACTTTATAAACACTTTAATGATTATTTCTAGAGGTTATGATGTATAAATACTTGCATGAGACAATACAATTTTCGGTATCATGCTCATGTGCCACTCCTTATGAACATTTTGCCAAATTCTTAAACAGAGAAGGACTTAGTTTGAAATATGTTTTAAATGTACCTGTATGATTTAGTGACGCAGTGTTTGTCAACTTACCTACAACTTTGTATAAAAGGCCATGTAGCATCCATGCATTAAACCGTCCTATACTTTTCTAGCTACCTTATATATTTCTTGTTGAATTATTTAAAGAATAGAACATTAAGAATAAGACTTTTATAATCAATACATCGACTGGCTCCAATTACAAGAAAAGACTAACAATAAAACATAGGACATTGAATGTATTGAAAGCATTGCTAATAGTAAATAATTCAAGGAAAATGTGGGTGAAAGATGCCGGAATAAATCAATCGTATGGCATCAAACAAATTGCTTGACTTTCTTGTAAAGTAAAATCGACATGAATAGAGTTGACCGGCGTTAATAATCAATCGATCAATCAACAAAATCCTACATGTCACAAACGCTTGAGCATGTGATTTATAGTGAAAAGAGGCACCTTCGTGAATACCAGACTTCATAATTCATCATCATCTAAGAGGCTTATGCTAAATCAACAAAAAGCATTGGTCTGCGGTCATAACGTTTAATTTTACTCATTAAGTTTGTCCAAGCTGTTTCCGCGAGAATGTCAGCAGAATCAGTTTAATGATATTGTTTTGTTATTTACCGCAGGATCGTGACAAATGCGACTCAAACACTATTTTTACAAATCAAGAGCACCCATTAGCTCGACAATTTAACAAGGACTTCGTTTATATAGGACTTATAACAAACCCAAACGAATATTCATTGTGTTCAATACGCCAATCGCGATTTACATTGTCATTTGGTACTTCTAATATCAACAATAAAAAAAACTCTGGTTTATATATAAGAGTACAAGCTTTTGAAATACAAGCATACAAAATATTGATTTAAAAAATACTTCCGGAAGCCAAAAGTGACACGGATGTATATTGCAAATGTGTAGCAGTACCATGCATAAGAAAGATATAACCGTCATTACCAAATTCTGCGATTAATCGCGTGACTGTTTGATTACGCTGCTGTTAATCCTTCATATGGTTGTAACCTGTTACATTAAGCATTCTGAACATCGATTCACGTTTGTAAAGTATCTAGTCCGTTCACAGAGCCAAACAAAAAAGCTGCACTAATTCACATTACTAAACGTTATGTTAATCAAGCTTGTGTATTACACATAATGTAAGTTTTGTTATGCCGTACTACATGTACATTAGTGCACACGCTGTTTCAAGTTAATTGTTCTACAATTCATAAATTATCTTTCATTATCATTTCCCATGGAATGGCAAATTTTTATCCAGAATTTCGCAAATATATGTAGTGAGGGTAGATGTTTACCTAATAAAAGAAAATTTAAAGGAAAAGTAAAATGATTAGTTCTTCTACTATTGGGAAATATACTTAATACTAAGTATTTACAAATTGCTACTGTGAAAATAATTATGTATGCATACAACCAAATAACCGATTAGCACGTCATTTACATTGAATTCCAAGAAACTGAGGACGAGCGTTAACATGTGATTACTTTAAATCTTCTGTCTGGAGACAGAAATAATTTCATTGCTCTTCTTTCTTCTAAATTATGATCGTGTTTTGTTCATATGTTGTAAATCATATACAATCAAATTCATCAGAATATAAAGATGTTGTATCTCTGTGATCAACGCTTACTATTGATTTGTCATTTAACAGTCACTGGTATGATAGAATACCAAGATTCTGTATTTAGAATGAGTACATAAACTGTCCCGCCTAATCTCAAAGACGATTGCTACAGAATTCCATCTTACCCAAAACAATAAATCATAAACTTCATTAGAACGTTTTCCGATAGGGCTATAAAATCATAGAAGGTTTAGGTTTGTATTTTATCATCAGAAACTAAAGCGATCAAAACATTTGAGCCTGATGTCTTGTTTATATCAAAATTAGAAAATTGAGTCCATGGTAAATTACACAAGTTTGTTACCATGATGTTATTTAATCTTGATAACACACGTGGCTTTAATGAATCGCAATAAAAACCCAGAATATATATATTGCCATTTCCTTATGTTATGACTTTTTAGACGTGATATATGAAAATTGTCTACTTAAATCAAATGACAAACCATATGATAAAAATCAGTTGGGCCGTGATAAGTCTGTGAAGAATATAAGCAGTAGCAAGCTTTGTAATTATTTTTCTCTGATAGCAACCAGGAATGTTTTTGAAATGATGTTAATGCGTTATTTTTAGATTCGTGTGGTTTCAGGTTCATTGATTTCTCAATTCATACTTGAAAATCGATCTCTTTAATAAAAACCGTAATTACTCTTGCATGATAATTTCTAGAAAATATAATTGTGGACTTTGAATTAATTAGGCGAAACCAAAATACACGAAGAAGAAAAATTGGTTTCATCGATCGTACAATAAGACGTAAGGCAGGCACCTTCTTTAAAACATTTCAACTGTAAAACGCATTGTTGTTCCTATAGAAGTAAAACATTCACATAAACTAAATCAATGGCATGGATGTAAAAATGGTTTGACATATATCGAGTAAACTCACTTCGCAGTTGATTTATCAATTTATTGGCATTTTACATTTGAATTTAGGTTTATTGTGTGGTCTCTACCTTAACCTTTCAAAGGTTTATTTTTTTAAATAGCATTTGTGATTGCACCAAATGTACGCAAGTCTTTACTGATTTAAATTTGATTCTACTCTTCTTTAGTGGGTAATACGGATTAAAGAAATTAATCATGAAATCAGTATAATGCTCATTTTGTGTTTTTGTTTCCATAATATTAATGTACCAATAGGTAAAACAGCCATTATTGCCATTCCGTGACAAACATGAACGAATCTAAGGTATTTATGAACCACGTGAAAGGAAAATATCAATGTCATCATATTCTTTTTTTTGGTTCATTAGCCGAATCCGATCTTCTCTGAGTTACATTAGGTAGAAATTATCTCTGAAAAACAAGGCTTCATTCTTTATTAGGAACTAGGAAATCAAATACATTATCCTCAATACAAGAAAGTCATTCGGCTATAATTCTGATTAACCTGCGAATAGAAACTATCAAATATATACATTGAAGCAAGAACAGCCCAGGTTATTAAATTATTTTATGACGACCCTAATAATTTAAGTAGTGGAATCTTTTACAAAATACATGGGTTATGCACATACATAGATACATTATATTGTCCGAGATAGCAGTTTATGAAAGTATCAGAATTGTGAGGCATAATCTTGTGACCAATTTGTCCAGTTCAATTAACATCTAGTGCTGGCATGTCAGTAACTGCTGGTCAAGTATTTATTGATTCTTGTTTTAGTCTTTGGTTTGTATGTTTTTACACTTATTGTGTGTTTTGGGTGTTTTGTAGTTTACATATGTTTGGCCCATTGGCATTCATGAACATGGACATAAGATTAGCAAAGGCAACAGTTTCTCGCCTTGCTTTTGCTAATTTTGTGAACATTTATGTTTGAAATTTGGACTCATAATTAAATCGCCTTAATTGATATTCAAATTTGTGATGGAGAGTCGTAAATGTTACCATTTCGATATATGTACTAGTAATTTGTGCTTCTGTAAAACGTACGTTTATTCTGTAGTGTATGAATTATCGAAAAAGGAATATTTACAAAGTTACTGATCCAGTAGTAATTGCATATAAAAAGAATGAAGACACAAAATACCGAACTGATAAATCCATGTAGTAACTTAAAGAAACCGTTAAAAAGGAAAGTTAATATAACTATCAAGGCACATTAAAAGGATAAAATTGCTACTAGAACAGCTTGACCTTCGGTATTCCTAAAAGAAAGTGACTTTTTTGGAATTAAAAAAAAATCAGTCCGATATTTTGAGAAGTTTAGATGAACAAGTGTAGTGGCGTTGGGACCGCGAATCATAATCGATACCAATATAAGAGCAGAAGTGTCCGAAAGTATCACATATAATCGTTTAAATCCAGTATGTATTGAAAAAAATCTTAGTTATTTCAGTACAATTCAAATTCTAGGTTACAATTAATTAGAGACAGCTAGTTACATTGAAAAACATTGAAAACTAACTTTAAACACATCTTAATATTTATAATTATTATTGTTTGTTGAATTATTTTGATATTGTTGACAATTATTTACTGATTTCTAATTTATTTTTGTTTTATTCTTATTTTCCTTTTTATTTATTTTATTTCTTTATTAAACTTTTTAACCACAGACGTATATGAAGAAACCATCTTAAGCTATGTAAATTCAAATTTATTCTTCTAATTAATTATCTGGTTTACTAACCATTTAAGGAACATTTATATCTAATATTTTTAATAAATTTAATATCTTTTCTTTATTTTCTTTATGTTTCATTTGTAAAATTCTCTTCCGTGTATGTACATCAGTGTTTTTTTCATCTCTGTAAAAGATGAATTAAAGTATGATGATGATGCATTCTAAATCATAAAAAGGACAAAAATGAATTTGCCGTAAACTAATAAAAGAGTATCCATTAATGCAAGAGTCTTGCATGCTTGTTTATATAAACTCGATATGTGGAGAGATAAATAGATGGAAGCAAAGAAGTACAATGTAAAAAAGGGGATTTCTATGCTTCTGTTTTAATTTTTGTTTTAAACTGTTATGTTTTCTGTGTAGATTTTTTAAAAAAGCCACAATGCGCAACTATATCTATCCGCTTTTACATGATTTACAAATTCACAGTAATTTTGTATAACAAATTCAGATTTTGTATTTGATACTTCGTGAAAAATTAATAACGAGGTATCTTGTTGATTTTAAACACATAACTACATCCCTCAAAATTTCACTACATGTTTACACAAAACATGCGTAGTATTATGCAATATTATACCGTTGCTGCTGGCACCTGACGTCACTCCGGTTCATATTGTTAGTGTTTAATTTTGTGCGTTACGTCTTGTTTTCCTAATCTTTCGTGTGTAAGCTCTTTTATTCGGGTTTCTCTACTGTGTCTGTAGATCACCTTTGTTTTCTGTTTTTCACTTTAAGGACGTGTACTTCGATTTGAATATATCTGCATTTTTCTATTAATCATGCTCTGGTAATATATTTATATGACTATGTATACAGCTTCAAAAAGCATAATATAGTAGTAGTAAATTTGCACTGACGTGACGACATTTTACATGTTCGACGAGTGCCTGCTGCAGAGAATTGTGGTGATACTTTTATCAATGGATAACAATAAGTATTTATTTCTTACGTCAAGAATAATAAGACTATGCCAGTAATAGATGTAGACGTAGTTTTATCTTCAGTTTTGTCAACCTTGACCTAAAAAGAAGCATTTTTAATTAACGCGTGAGAGCTCCTCTCCCCTTCGGACTGCATCTATATCCGACCAACCCTGATATTATTAATGTAAACAAACATGTTTATACCACCGTTGTACATTTTTAAAAGTAGTTATAAAAAGCCGTAAAATACTTAAGAAACATTAATGATTGATGAGGAGTTCAATAATTAGGTTATAAAACAAATGTAAGAAAAAGCCGAACGGAAATAGCTTCATCATCAAAATCATTGTCACAGATCAACCATAAATCTTACTATACTGTTACGTTCCATACATAAAATAGTAAATAAGCTCATACTGATTGTCTTGGGTGACATCATGGTATAATAAAGGCCTGGAGTCTATTTGTGATGTACACCTAGGCTATTGTCATTACTTTATTGGGTTATAAACAAAACGGTGAAGTTGCTTTCTACCAATGGGTTGTGATTTGTTAATAATGAACAGATGTCTAGCAACGTTGTATAGAGTATATTATTAATCTACTGAGTATCTAAACTCTGCTTTGTGTATTGCTAAAAGTTTAGCTAGGTTTCTATAGATTGTAGGATTGTGTGAGCTATACAATGACATTTTTACGGTTTGAATAATGTACCTGTGCAATGAATGCTCAATACTTTGATTTGAATTAAATGTACAGTTATTTTCAATTTTCTTTTTTGTCAAAAAAATATTTACAGCCTAGTATTCCATCAAATTATGGGAACGTCTTAGTAAGACTAATTGAAATAAATAAAAACGTCAAAGACAATCAACAATACAAACAGAACAATAACAACACACACACACATCAATACTTTAACTATTGTTTCAATAATTTGAGAAGTTGTTTATGTTTCTCATATGCGGACAAGTTGTTTTTATTTGTTCATTTTGGAGAGGAGACAGAATTTTATAAATAATATGTTTGTAGTAGTTAAACGAGTATTCGTTATTATCTGTAAATCTGTTCGAAAGACAATTCTGGTAGCAAAAATACTACACTGAATGTATAGATTGTTCGTTGTGTGCTTATTTTCAAATATGGATAGATAAGCACAACAATGATTATAGACACTACTATCCACTAAATCTTTTTCAAGTCGTGGTGATTGATATCCGCGAATATGGTCACTAGATAGAATTTGCAAAATTTTAAAGCCTTGAAAATTAATACGTTTAGAGCATATTTACTCGTGCTTCATCAAGGCTTTAAATATAATGACTGTAGATTAAAGAACAACTGTTAACGAGACTAATCACTCTAACAAGATAACCATGACAAAATCCGTGCTGCATATACGGTTTTATATGACAATTTTACATTTTTACAATCAATAATCATGTTCCTTTCCAAGATCAAAGAATAATGGCTATAAGTATTATAATGATTTCTTAGAAATGTTCTTTTCATATTTATATTTTTTTAAAGCTCGATCACGAAACTTTACAATTATTCGAGTTTATTCAGTGTACTCTCACAAAACATTCAGCGACACGTATAAATTTAATGAGGAAACACATTTTCATGTTAATTCGCTACGCTTTACGATAATTTCAACTTTGCTCGATCTACATTATACATGTATGAGTTGTCCGATTAGGTAATGTGAAAATGGTTGTTTCTACCTAATAAGGGGTATTCTATATGATATTTTGACATCATGTTTAATGAGGCACTATTCAATTTAACAACCATTGCTTGCATATCTATTCATTTTTCAATGAAGTCTGCTGATCGATTTTGTTTTTATCAACAATTTTGATTTCGTATCTTTTAACAATGACGGCATATGATTCGCAAAAATGTTGGATGCATTTGTGAGCTTAATTTATTTGACATTATGGAATGGAACAAAAGAATTGGAAGTAAAGCAATAAGGTCCTGGATATAGTTTCGCAAAGATAAATTCAATCAAAGCTTCCGTTGCTAGTTTCACGTCATAGCTAATGGCTTCGAATTCAATATATACTTTTATCGTTTAAAGAGCAAATGCTGCACCGGTTTTAATCCTCATGTTAACATCAGGTCGATCCTGATATGCATGTACATGTACACAAGTCAACCAAATTGGTATAATGATTGTATACGTTCAATATTATTTGAAAACCCCGTATGTAATTAAAACCTGACGGATACAATAGGTTGGTATCATCTGCATATCTATCAATAACAGGCGTCACAGGCTTGACATGAAGCAGGAAACGATAACTCTGTTGGTGATGGCGCGTAATGTCACGAACAATAACAACGGAAATGAATTATCGGACTTGATTAAACTTTTCAGACACATCGTCTATATGAATAGCAGGTTTTATTGACAAAGGTGAGCAGTGTTTATTATTGACCGTTTTCCAACCAATTTGTTCATTTAAATGTCTGTTAATACTTTTGTTTACGTAAATGAAAGTATCTACTGATAAATGTTGACATGTGATTAATTACTACCTTGATTCGACTCAAATAATAATGTTTAGTCTTTTAAGAAATTAACATGGTATTCGTGTTTACTTGGAAATAAATTTGAATATTTTCTAAGTATTATAATACTCACGGTCATGCGAAATCTGAAAAAATAAATTCTCCTATATGGTTTACTTGAGGAATACAGACAGGTGTTAGTGAAATTTACATCATTTAAAAGGTTTGGTCCTGCAAATGTTGAAAAATATTACCTCTCGGGAAATTCACTGATAATAGTATTGTTTCACTTTAACATGAATAAATGGGAAACAAAATGTTCATTGTTACTTTCTGTAGCAAAATCACAAGTCAATTGCATTAAATATATCGTCGGTAAACTGTCCAGAAACGAAAACGAAAACAGGAAACATTTTGAAGAAAAATGATATTTCTGTATAACGAAACCTGAAGTAAAAGATACAAAATAAAGTCAAAAAATAAAATAAGAGGAAAAATCAAATAAACAGCAAGTATTAACTGACCACAAAACTACCAGAAGAATTAATAAAATAAAAATAATATTAAATAAACAATTTAAACTGTTAAGACATACCACGCTTTACAAGAGAAAACATCCTTTGAGGTGTCATTTACCTGACCATCTTATGACCACGTTTACTTACATGCTGTACAAGAGAAAACATCCTTTTAGGTGTGATTTACCTGACCATCTTATGACCACGTTTACTTACATTTTTTTAAATGTAATTATGGCGATGGAAGACAAAAATGAACCGTTTCAGACAGAACGAGGCGTTTAGCAGTCTTGATACTTTTTCATTGCATTATCGTAGGACCCTGTTCGTGATAGATCGCAGTGGCACTTCCATGAATCTTTCAAAGATTATACTCTTGTGTTTAAATTGTACGTTGGGGATTTCCAGTATAACTTGGAATAATAACCAACTAGGGAATAGACCGAAATCTAACAGCAATTAAATGTTTACATCAATTGGTCATTATATATACATCCGGGTCAATGATCCGTTTATAGTTATCTATTGTAGTACATCTCAGTTAGAGTGTTGTAGTTTTTGTTTGTTTGTTAATGGTGCATTATTAATAAATCTCATTTAATCTAAAGATAAATGAAGACTGCTTATGTGTGTTTATATCCTTTGTATATAACACAGTTTGTTTCAAATAAAACTTTAATAATACAACTGAACTATTTGACCATTTTAACAAAATATGTAAAATGTATTACTAAATTTCGTTTTACATTTTTTTTCAAAACAGGATTGAAGTCACAGAGTACGTGAATTATCTTTTTTTTTCAGTTGGTCTTAATATTTATAAAAGACTTACAAAACTATGACAAAAAACAAAACAAAACAAAACAAAAAAACAAAAACAAAAACAAAACAAAAACAAAAAACAAAAAAACAAAAAACAAATATAGGTATGTCTGACAGTGCACAATGCTCTTTTCGCAAATGATATCTCTCGTTCAAAATTTTAATATTGGGTCATAACTACTATAAGGGATATTAACCGTTCCTGAGACGTCTTCCGGGTTGTCTTGTGAGACTTAAAGGTACATTTTATAAGAATTCAGATTATTAATGAAGTCTACACGGAATATTTATCAACTGTTAACTGTCTTTGAATTTAATCAATCCAAACGTATTCTAGCAATGCAAATCTATTGCAATATTTCCGCCTCTTTTCAAATCTTCTGGACATTGACCTTTCTCATTGTTCAATAAGTAACACTAATAAATTGTGGTAGTTAGTTCACGCTTTAGTAATCGATCAAAACAATAGAAAAATAGCATGATCAGTCAGATTACAAGGATATTGCTAGACATCAAATGAGTTAAAAAATAAAATAAAACCAAAGACGAAAAAACATCAATACACGGTTATGGTGATCGAGTAAAATAGGAATATTTAAGAAATTGTTTGCTAAATTAGAATTAAAAATCGACAACTTCTGCAACCATTATGCGCATTTAAATCGGATTACAAGACGTGAATTTATCTATAAAGCACACAAAGATAATGAAATAGTATACAATCACAATCTACAAAGGGAGAAAAATGAACACAAGTAGAATAAGAAATACACGTGTATAAGACAACCCCGAGAAAAAAAAAAACTTCCTAAAGATTTATAAAACAAATATAATTTAGTATATATTGCTTGGATAAAGTATTTCTGTAAACGTGTCGTATGTTTTGCTATCAAAATATGTATTCTTCTGATTCATTAAAAAATAGTTCATATAAGAAATTCAACAGTAAAAATATGTGTAAAAACTTCCATATTTCATTCACAAATTTTGGTGTTCAGCAAATTGTTGATGTGTTTGGTACCACTTGATGCCATATTTTTAAATTTGTTGATTTTAAACATCTTATTACTGGCTCGTTTAGATTTATTCCTTGTTTCCATATAACACATGAAAACAATTCTATAATTTGATTTGAATCGTACTTCGTTCTAAATAACAGCAAGTTTTATAATAACAAAGTTTAATTAAGACAATTTAGATGGAAAAAAATCAACTATAATTCTCAACCTTTAAAATTTTATTGCAGATATTCATTAAGGTTAAATACGTCAAAATCTTATAAACTCTTGTTCCTTTTTTGCAATTGATACGTTAGTATAGCTATAACATGGTATTGTTACATGGACAAGAATTTAACATGACATCAAAGTTATCAACAGTCGACGCAATATTACGTTCCTCTTATACATAAATGTATCGGTATTTCATTTCATAATGAATCAAATAGGGATGGATTCTTTGATCCGGTATTTCAAAGGATTAAAACATGAGTAGAGAAAAATACATCACACGAGGTTCGGAATATAATTAGACACTTATCTGGTGTTGATGATTATTTCTTTTTTTTTTGTAACACATGTACAGTTATACCATTAAATGTACAGAAACAAACAGAAAAATGTAGGATTATGATAAAAACTCATGTCAAACACTGGACTTCAGTAAAACCTTTGAGGGCAAAGTATGATATAACATTATGTAAAAGCCTTACTCATAAATTTCCAAGTCTAATAGAAAAATGTAAATTGTATCGCAACAGTTTCATTTACATCTCGCTTGAAGCTAAATTAAAAATAAAAATGGATACATGCATTCATTTAGATTATGAGCTAACCACTAATGACATTTTACGTATATGAAAGCCCATGCAAATGTTAAAAAAGAACAAAGACTTGCTTTTTAAAAAACTGTATGGATGAAATTACAAGTTTTCTTTTGATACAAGATAGAAATGCAAGGCCTTATATCAACAAGGAAGTCTGGAATAATAAAAGTATATAAGACAATACTAAAAAGTTGTGTTAGAGTGCGGATAAAAAGAAACTTACACTACTTTGCTTTGTTTTGGGTACACGACAGACAGCTTTTAATGTTGTTCTGATATTTTAATCTGGTTTAACTTACTGAGGACAGCGCCATTGATAACAGTGTATATAAGGTTATAATATCACGTAACTTATCAAAAAAGTCAATAAAATAGAAGAAAAACCGGTCAAATCTTTGAATGGTGATATGCTTTAAGGCTTTGTCTAATGGGGGAGAGTGCTATTTGTACCCAAAAAACAGTTATGTTGGCAATGCATCTCTATGTTGTTATATGGATGATGTCGACTTACTGTATTAACTTTCTAAGGAACTTGCTCATCTGAATTACTTCATATCCTACAGAGCGATTTCAAACCATACATGCTTACAACTCTCCATGTAAATTGGACGTATTTAATAATTATATATATAATGACTTTTTCGTGTTCATATGTAAAGAGGAATACTGACAATATGTGTCTATCAAAAATTCTGCAGGCAATATTAGCCTTTTTAAATGTAAATATCATATAGGAGGTGATTCATGCATATACAGTCCCCACAGTATTATCTTTTATGTCATACTTAGAAACAGTTTTGAAGAGGGAAACTATACAGATTGTACAATGAAATTTTGCCAGATTTATCGATCTTGACTTGGTTGATTTTCAAGCAGAATCCATATGTTTTTACAGCAAGAACTATATCTTGGAAAAACCATGGGATAAACAAACAAAAACAAGGTATCGATGGAAATTTTTTTGCAACTTGAATTACATTGACTATTTGCAATGCCTGCTTATTATAAGGATTGGTACTTCAATATCAAGCATTGAAATGCTACGCTCTAGTTACCGGTGCTAGACCACCCTAGGCTTATTATATACCTTTCTTTTGTTAATGACATTCTTATTTCTATAACTTTCAGTTGTCAAAAGGTAAGTAAGGCTAGTATTGATAAATAGCTGAACATATAATTTGCAGAAAAATTCCAAATTCATCAACATATCCTGTGAATCTCTAAAAACGAACCTAACAACTTAAGTTTTTTTTTCATGTAATTTTATTCATGAGAACCAATAAATTTTAATTCAAAGGAGATTGCTCAGAATTCAGTTTGAAATAACTATACACGGCAACTTTTCGGATTCAAATCTAGCTATGGTACCTAAAATTCCAAATTGAAATCGTTAATATTGATAATGAATTTAAGCGTTATAAAAGTTTAAACTGAATACATCCTGATTTTTGTGGGAGTAAATCATGTTTCTATGTATCCCAGGATTTGTTAGTGAAGATTTTTGAAAGAGTTGAATAAAAAGTCGAAATTTTGCTTCAAAATACTAATTTTCTTTTCATTTTTGTGCGACTATATGCTTTTAATGTATGATTTAAGTGTGAAAAAGGTTATGAACAGATCGTTAGAAACAGGTAAAGTTAATTAAGGAAATGATAAAACGCTCCCAATGATGTATATCTTAAAATGATCATCTGATCAATGTAAATCTATACAGTGAAACCTGTGTACACCGAACCATATCCGGACTGTAACATTTGTTCGGTTTAGACAGATGTTTGGTTTACCTAGGTTGAAGATGCATTTTAAGTACCATTCCATGTCAGAATCAGGCAATTGGTGGCACATCATAATTTTCAATTTGGTCTTTTGTGCCTCAAATATACACAATACATATAAAATCTATAAAAAAATCTGAAAAGATCTTTAAATTTATCCTGAGGCATTTTTAATGTGAATATGTATTGACGCACTATATAAGGAAAATGTACGGAAAAAAATTCCCGCCATTTTTCCATAGTGCATTTCAACGAGATTTGCCCTACCACTATCTTAAAATCGCCTAAGTGTTTCTTTTAGGAGGAAATCAGATATAAATGTTTGATTAATGCTATACAATCTCTGTTTATTTTTGCTTCATGTGCCACACCTTTTACACATTTTGCATTATTCTTTGACGGAGAAGTACTTAACTTACACGATGGGCAAGTGTCTGCTGTAGACAGGTTTTCGGTTTTTGTTCAGTGTTCAGTTAGGACATATTTCATTTTAGTCTGATGTACATATCTTTAGCACAATCAGTTTCAAACAAACAAAGGACTTGAAATTGCATTTTATAACTTCAACAATTCGTGGGTATATTTTCACACAAAGTGGTTTCCACTACCTAACTATTATCCTTCCTTTCAATCTTCATATATTTCCCCTAACTGCTGTGCATCATTCGAATGAAATTAAAGATAATTATACTTAACTTAATATTGCAATATTTTGTCTATTCCATTATCCTTTTTGCCTAACAAAATTGATGGGTAATGCTTCAAATACAGATAATATCTTACATTAGAATAAGTTGAATGTAGATAAGAGCATATTAATTGTCAACATCAGTTTTTTTGTCAAACATTAACACAAATATCTGATATGTTAAATTTTACAGCGATTGAGTTTTGTGTAAATGCAACCGCATTTACATGTAAGTGTAGAAGTTGAATGTTAAGGTATATGTTAATAGTTTTTTTTTATTTATTAGATACTGCATAGGATTGGTGGATATGTTTCTATTGCTTGCTTATTTGCTCATTTCGGCAGAAATAACATAAATTACATTCATCCCATGAGGAAATAAATCATTTATCACAAATAGAATAAATCATCAGAGCAGGAACGAAAACCATTTAATAATTCAAAATTTTTCGTATAACACGCTATTATTTCACAAAAAAATGTTTTAATTATACGTATTTCCAAGTACATTTAGTGTTTACCAATTTTATCATTGCATCATGAATGCATATTTAATTTCCAAGGGTCGACTTTTGCACAATAGAGGAAGTTCCAGTGCATAACGATATTTAAGTCATCGTTCAAGAATTGCCTTTTAGCAACAAAAACATGTGCATTTCTTTGTAACAAATGAGATATAATTCTCAACTTCCTTTATTTGTCCTGTTTAATTTGAAGGATTCCAAATTTACAGAAGTTAAAGAGCGCATATGCATTTCAAGAATTACATCAGAGCAATTTGTCATGGAAAATTATTCAAAATTACATTTGATAATAGAAGACAAATTTATGGTAAATAAAAGCTCTAGAAAATTAATCCATTCTATAAAGAAGAATATTTGGACTTTTCAATACCAAAGCAACATTGAGCTTGTCAGCAATGAAATACTGGATGACTTATGCTCTATGCATTGTGTTACGTAATATTGGTGATAAGCAACGTGAACTAATGAAAACATATTGCAACTCTTGTTCTGTTCTTGCAATTTAGTATCTGTTCAATGTAGTCTGTTCAATTACATTGTTCTTAGGAAATACAATAAAAATTAGATTTTTGTAGTTAGCTATGACAGCAGGAGTTATAACAATCCTAGTTAAATACAATGTTAAGTCCTAACTCTCATAACAAAACTGTCTATAAAATGTTTACATTGTGACAAGATGCGCCAATAATCAAACATGTATACAGTACCTATATGTGATAACGTCCCATTTTAGGGGATGAAATGGCAAAAGCCATTTGGAATGGGATAGAATATAAAGAGGTGGTAATTTTAAATATGGAAAGTAGTTTTTCTTAAAATTAGTTTATATGAAAAATAAATTAAAATAATTATTAATGGCAGCTTAAATGTTGAAACATTTTAAATATAAAATATAGTTTGATATTGTGAGTATTTTATGAAGTAAAATACAATGGAGATTCCAAGAGGGTTGGAATTACTGACAGTTGGGAAAGGGGAAGGGGGTTTTGGTTTAAACGAGAAGTATACATCATTTAAGAGCTGTTCACTTTACAACAGTATAAACAAAAGAAAATATGACTCTAAAATAAGTATGCTATCTACAGCAATTTTGTGGAAAGTGTATTCCATTCCATTTTAATGTAAAAAAGCATTATAACAATCATATCTAAAAGTCTGAAAGTGAGTGACAACATTATTATAGAAAAACGGAAAAAAGTGTTAAACAGTTTAGGTAGATTAATCCAGTTTGCATCCTACCTTTAGTACAATGTTGTAAAATAATGCTGTTTTTAAATAAGCATGTAAATTTTATTGCATTACACTGAACCAATCCCCTTGCTCTTTCCGTTCGTACTGTTATTAGCATGATTTGCAAGAAATAAAATAAAAAAGATAATTTTGAATAGTTTGAACTATTTCTTAACATAATTACAGAAAACCAAGGTAACAAAAGCTAGAAGCTAATTTCTCCTGCACTTATTTTGACATGCTATGTTAAATGTAGTTGAAAAAAGGAATAAGTGAAACGTAAACTATTTTCCAGTTGGAATTAGCTACAAGCTCCAAATCTAATCGGTCAAACATTCAAATATGCTGATATCATTTAGAGATTGAAAACTTGGCTAACAATTTACGGCTAATTGGGCTTCATATTTAGAATAAGTGAAAGATCAGTCTAGTTTGTATGCTAAGATTGTATCAGGGTAGACGTGTGTTATTTCGTGCGTTCGAATTCATTATTGAAATTTCAGAACTGTATGGTATTTCGACAAATTTAAGAGACATGGTTTAATATAAAATACTACTCCAAATACGGCTCAAACAAAAAAACCAACAAGGGGATGCAAGATATAGAAGCAAACATGAATATTAAAAAGCAAAATAAAAGATTGTAGTCGAAACCATCAAACACAAACATAATATATTTTGTTTATGTTTTAAAAATATTTCGAAACATTTCAGGACGCTTACCTTACCGGTGCACCTGATCCATGCTCCCAGTTTTTAGTGTTTAGTTTTTGAGTCCGAGTTGCTCATTTGCTTTTGTTACTTTGTATGTATAATTTTAGTTACTTTATGTTCTTTGTTGTGTATGTCTGTTTTCCATGTCTGGTCTTTGTCCCTGGATCTGGATTACATTCTTTTGATTACCGCTATAACCTTGGTTCCCTTGATTTCTCCCTCAATGAACCACAAAAGTATGATTCAGCATGTTTAACATTATTCAGTAAAAATATTTTAGAAACCACAACTTCCCACTTCACCACTCAACATTTTAAAATGTCCCAACAAATTTTTTCATGAAAATGTATGATCCACCTTAAGTTTGGTATGAAGACTCTGGTGTATCTTCCCCTGCCCGATTCTAATATCGGGATAGAATAGATGGTCAGATATTACGTCAAAGATACTGCCCAATGTAACGTATAATTAAAATATTAAAACCTTTATTGTAGGTCTACAATCTGTATAAAAGAAGCGCTTCATTTTGATTATTAGTGCTTGGCGTTTTGTACGATCGTGTTTACGATTGGTAGTGGTCTTCCATCTAACCAATGGCCTTTTTCATGATTTTGATTGCGCATATTTGTCGACGACGTTGCTGTTTAGATCTTTCCCACCTTATTCGACTTAGTGTAAATATACAAAGAAATATTTGCATTATTTTTCAAACACTTTATAATCAATGAAACTTACTTTCTTACTTATTCTACAACTCCTATTCATGTCAAACACGGCCATTCCTACAAAAATGGAGTGTTTTTCTGTTACATGTAAGTTTGTAACTGCTATATTACGATACCATCGCTTTTATAAAGGTTTATGAACATGTCAGTGTGAAAAGACTTCAGCAATACTTTGATACAATGAGTTATTTTCATACAGCATAGAAATATTCTCGTACTGCAGTATTTGTGTAACGATTTTTTCGTACGGCACTTGTTCATAACCACGATTATTTGTGCATTGTACCTAAGTCAAAACACATTATCCACATGGTGATTCCTTGAATATTTATGAGACTTCCATGAACGAGGTTTCTGTCTGGCATTCAAGGTACTGTGTATTGTGACAAAAATTTAAATGGTCCAATACACAGAGTATTGTATAAAACATATGTGTGAAACTTTTAATGTCACTGAATATTTGAAATTGATTTAATATGGTACAGCAAATATTCCCTAACATGGACTTGTTTTAAACAGGTAACATTATCTCACAGATGCATTTCAGACAGTAGCACACACCTTAACTACCTAAATATGATCATTAGGAGGGAGACTTATAAAAAGGACTGATGTACATGTGAATGGCATCTCTGTTTATGACCAAATAGAACGTGGTCATGATCAAAACAATTTCAATATCCCAAGTCTGTATGCTTAATTTTTACAAATGTTTGTTATTAAATGCATTTTAATTCTTTCATTTGTGATATTTTTAAAGAAAAGACAGAGCTTAAATATATGCAAGTGACAACTTCTGTGCTTACCCTTAACCTAAATAATTCGTAGAAAAAACTCAATGTGAACTTTAGCTACAAATAAACCTTCAACAACAAAAAAAAAACAGGAATAATGATGATTGCCTGTGACTATTTTGGACTTTTGTGTAATTCAATTACCATATTTTGATTACACATCATCTGTTTATATTTGTTAATGTAGAAGATACTGATCATTCCGTATAAAAAAGTATCAAAACAGTATGTTTGATAACGTTCACGATTCCACGACCCTTTTTTTGATGAGACAATCCATTTGGAATTCCAGCACCATCGGTATGCAGCACAGGTGATACCGATTTGCACTTTTCACATTGGTTAAATTAAGGCCTTACTTATCATTTAGCTAGGTAAAAGGTTAAAATAAATTACTACTGATTTCAAAGTAACAACGCATGGTGATTATTTAACGAAATGTCGTTCTGATTTTGGCATAGTTTATCAATCGTGTTGCTTCAAGCAGTATTTCGTATAGGTAATGTTTGATCATAATTGGTAGAGTGCTGCTTTTACTGTTTAAAGTGGATTAAGTATCTAATGAAATGCTGATATTTGAAACATTTTACTGCCTTCGTTATCAAAGATACCTTTAATCAGAGCAATTACATTAGTGTAACATATTTAACGAACATATTTCAAAACTAAATACTCAGATCTATGTTGGAATCCCATAGCACCTGCGGTAGTCTTACAAGTTATACTGTAGGTCAAAGAATACATAAAGAAATAAAAATGAATATAAAAGAGATTTGGATAAAATAATTGTTCCCAATATAATAAAGAATCGTAAAATTGAATGTTGTCATTTTGGTTTTATGACGCTTGTTAAAAACCTTTGCCTGTTTTATCACAAAATAATTTGAATATATCTTTCATGAATTACTATATTCTTACTGTTAAGTTGCAGACAAGAAAATATGATCAAAATCTTTAGAGTGAATGCAGTCGAATACAAAGGGAACACAGCAAAAGATTGGCCAAGAAGGTTCCAACAAACAAATCGATCATTATAAATAAATGGTTATTTACGGGAAACAAGATAAAGTTTAAGTATTTATTTAACACGAATAAGCGGCTTAATCAAGACGTACTGTAAAAAAAAACCAACCCAATGTAATGTAAGCTGATACCAACCGACTTCATTCTTTCGTTTTCACACTCGTCTTGCCATAGACTCCTGAGAAACGAATCGCAGATTTGACACTGGTTTGTATTTTAACCGGAGAAAACCCTTGAGTCATTCTATTTTTCGCAATGTAATGTGTATAAGGCAATGGTAGACAAGAGAACCAGGAAAAGTACTTTTGGCAAAAGGATAAAAATTGACAGAACAATACCATCGACAAATTCAGGATGAAATATATGTGAATCTTCGATCTATCACTTCCTCCTAAGCTGTACCGAAATAGATCATTGTCCAACCAGTGCGATTTGAATAAGATAGTATTATACGATTTTTGTCGCTTTATGAAAAAAAATATATGAAGGCTTGTTTCTATATTCTACTTCGGGGAATCTTTGAAGAAAACCAGAGCCAAGTTTATTAAGTAATTACATTTATTGGGGTTCTTACAAACCGCGGACAAATTGCTCTGCGATTTAATTGAGTCTTATAATGAAATTGGTTGTGATTTTACTAACTCAGAAAAGGTTATATGCTTGGCAGTATACACTTTGCTATAAACCAACTGTAAGGTTAATAAAATTGAAATTGAATGAGGAAAGACTCTGTTTCTTATTGAGACGTCGTTAGAGTTGATTATAAAAGATAGAGCGCTGTTGGAAGGGAACAATTGTAACTCTGATGAATTTTCTATGAATTTTCTATTCCGAATATTAGTTGTTGAGTCTCGATAATATTAGTAAATCAATTACACTATGCATGAGAGAAAAGAAAAATAGTTTTCAATGCATAACGTCATTCCTAACATTGCCATTCAGCTATTACAAATGTACTATAGCAATTCGATGTCATATCGGAAACATTGGTTTCACGTGAAGTTCTAAAGCGCTCAGATATGTTAATATCAAGATCTATTAATGATAAATGCAAAAAATATTGTATTGTATGGATTATTGATTATTTTTATTTTTTCATCAAAGAGTAATCAAGGGAACCAAATTTATAGCGATAATCAAAAGAATTGTATTCCAGGGACAAAGACCAGACATGGAAAACAGACATACACAACAAAGAATATAAAGTAACTAAAATCATGCATACAAAGTAACAAAAGTAAATGAGCAACTGGGACTCCACTGAAAACTGGGAGCATGGACCAGGTGCACCGGTAGGGTAAGCGTCCTCTGTTTTTCTAGAAAGAAGTTTATTATGTTTAATGGATATTAACTCCGAGAATTTCTATGTTGATCAGTGGTTGATTAAACTTTCGTAAGTATACATTTATTTTTTTCTGTCTTTAATGTTTTAAGGTTTAGAAAAGAGTAATCAAGGGAATCAAGATTCTAGCGGAAATCAAAACAATGTAACCCAGGGACACAGAACACAACAGGTGAACACTCACACGCAATAAAACAAATATAAGCCAAGTACGGGGTGGACGAAAGAGAAAAAGAAAATTATTACCCGTTGAATAAATCGGTTGTCATAGGAATATTTTGCAGTGACGGACACGTCCAATAAGTATGGTTCAATCGTTTAGAAATACGAAGTTATAATTATTAGGAATATATCCCAGGGATAAAGACAAGGCAGAGAAAACATAATCAAATAATACGTACAAAGAAAACGGAAGTAAATGATCAACCCGAACACCACTTTAAACCGAGTACATGGACAAAGTGCAACGGTAGGGTAAGCGTGAACAAAACAACAAGACACTTATAAGGCTCTCATTTAAACCTCCTATTTATATCATATTCAACCAATCGTTCCCCTATAATCCTCATCTAGAAATCCACCCCATTTCTTGTGGAATCGCCAATGCATTTTTCTAAATTAAACTATAATGTAACCAGCTTCAATATGATATTCAACATTTAAACCATTCCTTTTAATATGGTAAAATGGAAGTTTGTTTTTATTTCAAACCCCTCTACCCATTCCAAAATAGTTAAATATTATCAGTGTGGTTGTTAAATTATTTAATGGTGATAATTAGGTATATATGATACAAATAACAGATGTTCCAGTAATTATTGGTCTTTCTGTATCAAGAGATGTATAGCCACATTCAACAGAATAAGATAAATAGATTTATACCTCTGGAGAATATTTCTAATTAATAAGATAAGATAGCAAAGATGTGTCCAGTCTAAGTTTTGTCGTCGAAGGTATCCGAAATGATTAAGAATTAGAGATCCTATACATTTATTCTAGGGAAATAAGACTACAAACGAGTTCAACATATTAATTGAGAACTAATAACAAAAAAAAAGATCAGAGAGACAAGAGTCTATATATTTTTTATTACCTATGGTAAAATAGCGTAAAGTATTAGTTATCAAAAGGAAAGAAATCTATCCATTACTTTTATTAACTATGAAAGAACGATTATTAATTAGATTATTATCTATCTATTATTAGTATGGTATCAACTTTCATGGTTTTCGTGCTTTATCAAATTTCATTTTAAAAAGTATTGTGTAATATAAAATACCAAAATTATATATGAAAATTATAGATAATAAAAAGAGTATTAAACAAGTAAATTTTTGAAATAATTTTGATATGAGTTTTCTGTTTACTTTGATCAAAAACGTTTTTAATTAAGTAACGGCTAAAGACATAAACTAATTTGAAACAGAAATAATTATCTACTATTCATCATAGCTCCTGTATGTGGTACTTTTCACCGTTGTCCAGCCAAAAGTGATAATTGACCTTCTTTTTCAAATGTTACATGTAGCTACATTACTACTTTGTACATGCATCTAGATATGATGTCACACCTGAAGTTTTAATAACTGTTATATCTCGTTAACATTTACTTAACTCTGTATTACAGTAAAAACCGAGTGATGCAATGTTTACTTAAAAAAAGAAAAAAAGATGAAATACATTTCTGTTGATCCAAGTAAAGCAATGTTTTTTTTTCAGTTTCTTTTCTAACATCAATTCAAGGTTAAATTGACGACGTAAAAAAATATTTTTGAGAGGTTTGTAACCGTGAATTGACAAGTTAAATGATGGCATATACATGTATCATGCATTGTATTGTAATCAATAAAACTGCCGAGAAGAACAATGAAATACTTGCCGATTTATTTTAATTGGTTGTAATTGTCTGTTATTGGTACCTTATCCTAAATATTTATTTATCAATTTAACAGAAAACAAAAAAAAACAAAAAACAAAAAACTCGACAAATTATTATGTGTAACTCTGAAAGGATGCTAATCTGCCTAATGTAACAAAATAAAGAAATGTAATTTCTTCTCCTTGAAATTAATGTTGGTCGAATAGATGTTATAAAAGTTTATTATACGTGGACTCCTAATTTTTTTACTTTAAAGTTTGTACAATACAAAACTTTGTTTAATTAGTCAATGGTTCACTCATATTAGTTCTGATCTTTCAACAACTTATTGCAAGTATATTTTTTGCACAATTTCTTCATAGGGTTTTATATGTGACTTTTTTTCTCTACAATGTATTAACTCAATTAACATTCCAAAATATGTTGCTTAAATATTATAATACAAAAAAACTACGACTTTATATTCACATTGACCTTCCTATGTTGTGAAACATGACAGCCTATTTGCGACAATGTTTGCATTATTTACATTTTTTCACGACGTAGATTAAAACGTTGTGTTAAAGTTTAAATTCGATCTGTTTACTTGCATCTGTTTATATCTTCCTATCACAAACTGTAAACTACGTATTTCAGCCTAGCAACATGTCTAAATAAAGAAATAAGTGCCGATATATTACAAAGTGTAAAAAAAATTAAGCTGTTTTCTTTGATATGCCTGGACCATTGCGGCTCTAGTGGAGTAATATCTATTTTGCCAGATTAATTTTGAATCTTACTTAATTATGGATAGGATGATTGTTCGGCAAAGTTATTGTTACCCTTATTTGCCATTTGTTATATTCTATGAAATTGACATTTATCCATAAATCAATTCATAACTTTAGAACCCGTTTTACTGTTTTTGCTGATATTTGACATTGAATTGAAACACTCCACAGAAGAATAAATATGTATATGGGTACTTAATCCTTGACTAAAAATAGGAAAGTTTCATCTTAACGATGGAAAGTACATAAAAGGTTCATCACTTTGAAGTGCCATGAACATAGAAGCTATTTTTCTTTCGGTTTACGCTGATTGGTCAGTTCGTGTAATGTTTATATTACACTCCGATTTATAATTATGTTATTTTCTTTTTTTATTGTTACGAAACGGAAAAGGTACACTAAGTTGAAAAAAAAACAGTAATTCAATTTGAATGCTACTTCACTGCATTTATTTTGTTATATTTCATAATCATTGCCAACATTTTTCCTGCCCTGTATATTTTATTGCATACCTTTCACTGATTGATGAATTAAATTTTAGAAATTTAAGTTATTGTACAATTTGAAATATTTATGTTAAGATCAGGGTATATTACATTTAGGGTGTTTAGACATCATGTTGCATTTTTTTTTCAGAAAAGTATTTCACATGTTGCTTATATTATTCATTCATTCATTCAGTCAGTCAGTCAGTCATTCTCCATTAGAAATTCCTTTGCTTTTTTTCATATTCATAATTTTCTTTGTCATTTGCAGTTATTCATTTTCTGACAGCCGTAAGCAAACTCATCAGATTTTCGTCCACATTTCTAAAATAATAATTACACGTTCAATTGTCTTATGAAGTCATATTAATCACTTGTGTGACAGGAATATTGTATTTTCTGTAATCACTTCAAGCCTAAGGCATATTGAAATTGCCTTGCCTATCATTTTTCTCTATTGAAATCATCAACAAATTTTAGTTTTAACTCAGTAGCTTCATATTTCTTTCAAAGTTCTCTGAAATTCCACCTGCTCGTCAAGTCTATCATTAGGTGAGCGGGATAGACACTCTACAACGTTAACATTTAAATTATAATAATTAATATTTTCCTTATCACGGTCATAGCTAGTAACGTTATATGGCTCATAAACGTTACTTCACAATTTTATTATTTCAAAGTTTTTAATTTTATGTTTTCCCTATTGATGAAATTGTGTTGATTATCATATATTTATTTACTAATTTTCAAAATAGGTAATCAATTACAGCAGCGTAGATTCCAGTCAGTGTGAAAATTGTTAGCAAATCTGAAATGTCGAAATTAATGACGCAAAATACTTAAGGATACAGTAGACTTTACCCTTTATATTGCATCTTACTTATATTATCTTAACATTACTTAGCCAGATGTTCATACGAAGTATTTTTCCTTTTTAATATTGCCAATATAAGTTTTTGAAATTTTGTAAAATATCATTCCAAATTAATTGGAATTTATCTCCAATATTGTGAGTAATAAAACCTTACCTTGCCTCTTCAGTCACTATTATAACGAATAACACTAGATCTGCTATACCACTTTGTCCAGTAGAAGGAATCAACGCAACGTTCGTAACTGTCAATAATATAAAGCTCAGTAGAATCTTTAACGTGTATATTTGAATGCTTTGATGGGTGGATCTTCCAATAATATATGCAGAGTTTGCCTCGTTTTCATGGACTGTCTATTTAACTGCCCATCACTTAGGTAATAAAAAGCGATACCTTCAAGTAACCTAGCTTCTCTCGCTGGTAACCTTTAAGAAACTGCTAAAACGTATTTATATTGTCTTTAATGCCTATTCAGAATTCTTAATCATTTAATCAATGATCATCTTTACAAAACAATTTAAGATGATGTTTAAACAGAGTTGACGCAAATACATGTTTCTGTCGATATGTATTAAAAATACCAGAATCGCTTATGAAAAAACTTATGTCTGCAGTTGAACATTGCCTCTAATCGTTCAATTTCAATATTTGTCCATTCATTTTCTCTGTCTTTAGAAAATATTGGAGTCTACTCATATCTGTTTATGCTCAACTAGGTGGTTTTTTGACTCAATCAGAAAATGTTCTCATTGGTTTATTTTAATTGTGTTAAGGATATTTTTTTAATATTTAATAAATTTGCATAAAAACATTGAACAAATTCAATCTTACAATATTTTCTAACAAACGTTAGAATTTGAACGCCGACAACGCCGATATCTACATCGTTTTTTACCAATGAAAGGTGATTTACATGGATAATAAAACATTTAAGTGTTTTGCTAAGTTTTTATTTTAAAAATTCATTCTATTTGTTATGAAACTCTGTTGTTTCTAGGGATTAACAGACGAAGGTACTAAGTATGTTTTTTCATTTGTTTTTTAGATTTTGAAGTAATATCAAAGCTTATACCTGCACAAGCTTGTTTCCAGTATGTTTTATCACATGGTGAAATGCGATCAGATATACGTATAAAAAACGACTTTGATGGTAGAATATTTTGTTAAATTTAAGATTGTTAGACTAGTAGAATAAGTTCAATTACAAAAAACGTTCTACGCTTTCATAATAATATAAGAGAAACTATTGGTAGTGGACTGAGTGTTTTAGTTTGAAGGTTGTTGATACTAAGTAAGAAACTCGTAACTTAAATGTGAAATCATTTTGCCTAAGTTAAAAAAGAGAAACGATTTTCGTAGCTTTTGAATCCATGTAAAAATATTGCATAGTCCATATTGAATATAGAAAAAAATGAATCAGCGTTCACGTTAAGATATTTTGCGTTGTCTTTACTCACAATTTATTTCGACATATGTGTGATGGCTTTTTAACGTTAAATTGTCGTTTAAATTTGTTGCGTACCGTATTTTTCCTGCATCACGTAAAATAATTTCATGGAATAACTCCCGATGGAAGTTGATTATCAAATTGTCTCTAAGCCATTCCAATTTTTTCGTTATGAGTTTTACCTATACATATTTTAAATATTTGTGTCAAGTTTTTTTCTGCAATTGTTTTGCAAAATTAGCTATAATGCAAAAATAGAATAGAAGTAGCTGAAAAGAAATTTGTCTGAATTTATGTTTGTTGCTAAGAGCTTCGTTATATTATAGATATTTAATCAATATTTCAGAATTTTTAGTATAGCGAGTTGATCTAAATAAATTCTCAAATCAAAGGTTGCGGAACGTTTAAATGCATTACCGTGTATTTGTTCTCTTAGAAAAAAAATTTGTATTGTATAGAATTGTAGGTAGATGAATAAGAATTAAAAAATTTAGTCACCTGTTGACAAAATATAGTTTAATATTTTTGAGCAAGGTGAAATGAATACTTGATTAAAAAGTATGTTGAATTAGCGGATATTTCAATTGACTAACGTATAAGTGAACCTAATTGATTTCCCAAAACTTTTTAATGATAAACATTCGAATAATTTATTTAGTCACTCTTGGATTTTCTTCATAAATAAGCATTAAAAATAAAGTCAAATGTATTTATCAATGCATTTATATGTATTCGTTTTTAGGCCATGCTAAGGTATCTCGTATATATAGTTTGCGATACGCATGACCTAAAAAACGCCTTTAACAAACCAAACAGTGCTTCAAAACATGTATTAACTGACAAACTGTATTCTAGAATATGGAAAAATCTACCAGTCTCCCATGCTATGATATGGTAAGGTCAATTTGCATGATAGAGTAATCAAGGGAACCAAGGTTATAGCGGTAATCAAAAGAATGTAATCCAGGGACAAAGACCAGATATGGAAAACAGACATACACAACAAAGAACATAAAGTAACTAAAATCATACATACAACGTAACAGGAGCAGATGAGCAACTCGGACTCCACTAAAAACTGGGAGCTTGGACCAGGTGCACCGGTAGGGTAAGCGTCCTCTGCTTTTCAAGAAACACCCTCCGAGTTGCTCATAAAAAGTGAAGTCCGGGATAGACAAACGATCGATCGATTTTAAAAACCAATGCCAGTTGACCTTCCAATTAAATTAAATCGATTTAATACTCAAGCACGATCATCGTTATGATTACCAAATAGAAACCGATTATTTTTTTTTAAAACAGGGTTTAATATTTAGATAATAGGGTATGTCCTTTTTCAGGTATTTTCGCCGTACTTATACCCCTATGATGGATATACAAAATATATTTTTAATTGTGCCGATCGTACAAAATTTGGCTTAAACTGTAACCTTGGTCCATGTTTAAGAATTGAATGTGCCCCTTTGTGCCGTTGTGCATATGAAGATACGTTTTTAGGTAATGCCCTAACATGCATTAATAACTTAAAACACTACTTAACACTATAGATATTGATTACAAATCCTGCCATGTCTAGAAAATTCACTTCAAAGGGATGCCAAAATATATTTTTGCAACCAAAGAAATATATAATGACGTGTTAGCAAGTCAATGATTAATGTAAAAACAATAGATTGACTCTGATAATTGTTGATAAAACGGTAGCAATGTTGTTTTGTCATCATGGTTCAAAAGGGGACATTTAAAACTAGTTATTTACTAGGTAATACTCATGCTAAGGGTCATGTGATACATTGTTTGAAGGTCTACACATTTTTATTTTTCGGTATTGTGTTTAGTGTGTTATAATAAACAGATAAGAACATGTAGCTTTTCATATAAGCCTTTGTCTTAGGAGATATACATTGTATAATTCAATATTAAGGGCGATAATTCTGTAAACAACACTGAAATATAAAAGAATCTATTGGCTTTTCGATGTGAATTATCTCTGAAGTGCGGACAGACTGGAAGGAATAATCATCAAGTCCTCAGGTAGACTTCTTTTGTAACTTAATAACAAAAATAAACATAGACATCATTTTTGGGGTTTATCCAATGTTACAGAATTTGCTACTTAATTGTTGAACTAACTACGAGTATGTCTGATTCGAAATACTTCAGTTTAACTAAAATATTTAACACTTTCTTGTTCTGAAGATATTTATAAATTCTGACTACTGAATGTAAACATTCACACAGTTATTCAATCATCTGAGCTTTGCTATTGAGAGTGTCCTGAAGAAAATATATCAACGTGTTAAAAATTGACAGTATAGAGTGATTGTACAAAAGACTAAAATAGTGGAAATGTTGAAATGAAGTAAGTTAAGAAACAAATAAGATAAAAGAACATATCAAATTTCATGAAGTGCTGAACAAAGTAATGAAGCATTGGTTTTTCATATCAATGGCTGTAAAAATAGGTGCGGTTATAGATCACACAAAATATAATAGCAATAAATCAATTTTATAGCATTTAATGAAAATCCTGATTGAATGTTTTTCGTGCAATGAAAATTTGAAAACAATATTATTTCAAGTTCACAAGTATATTGATTATGAATTATGTAGCTTGCCAATTTACGAAGATTTGAGCAGAAAATTAAAGGATTTACATGATATTGCGTTCAGTAAATGATACAAATATTAACGTCCAATGTTTCTAATATGATCAAAATTGGTGACTGTTGCAGGATTTTTTTCACCCAGTTGCGCTTTACTACTTTTATTTAACATTGTTATGGAAATAAAATTGTACACTTCATATTTCAAAAGAGTTTGTGTACCTTGGCGGGATACGTCCGTCTATGACTTCACCGGTTGTTACAGGAGAACCAAACACCAAAAAGTAATCAATAATATATTTAAAAAAAAGTATGATAGCATAATTGCAATGCATTAATTTTGAGAATATAACAATAACAATTAGGTGTCACATACACAAAAGTAAACATGGTGACCGTGGTTAAAATGGTCATCAAAAGAGTGCAACCCAGGGACAAAGACCAGACATGGAAAACAGACATACACAACAAAGAACATAAAGTAACTAAAATTATACAAACAAAATAACAAAAGCAGATGAGCAACTGCAAGGCGGGATTACTTCATGACTATCTTTATCACAATTATTTACGATTTGCTTTTTTTCAAATCGAAATCACGAGTATTTCACATTTAATAGTTAAACACAATCTAAATAAATACTTCAAAATTATTGTCCTTCCGGACTGTAACATTTTCAGTCGTGATATAAACGATATCATTTAGGCCAAATGAGTCACTGTTGACTTTCAAACAGTTGTGTATACTATAACTGTAACTGCATACATTTGAGTACCAAAAGCGGTAAATGGCAAAATATACCACGAAAACAGAGGAAAGAGTCCATTTGTCTAGACGATATTGGCGATATTTACCATTACGTCATCGAGTGTTGTAGTTTACAGTCGAATTGAAAGCAATATATTGACAAAAAGTATATGACTTTTTTTTTTAATTAATGCTCTCATAAATGAATTTAAAGCTTAGAAATCTGTGTAAGAAAAAAATGAACACTATTATCTCACAACACAAAACACCAATGTCTTGATTTATGTTTAAACAGGAGATTAAGACCTTTTTGAACTGAGTTTTAGATATGTTTAATGGTGTAATATCCTTCTTCAAAGGCCAGTTTTAAAAGTGGAGAGTTGTGATCCAGCCAAAGTACTTTAACGCCGCCGTATGTTTTGCACTTGTCCCAAGTAAGGAATTTCTTGGCTCTGTATGTATTTTTTTGTTTTCCCTTTCAATTTACTTTAAGTTGCTGGAGAAAAAAAAAAACTATTTCGCTGTACCTGTGTATAATGATGTTTTGGGGCCAGCTGTAACCTGCCCAGTGATGTGTTGAAGACCAAAAAGTGTCCTTGAGCTGACAATTTTCATTCCGGTGTTGCTGTTGTGTCTTTGGTGTATTCACCATATCAATTATCTTTATACAATGTATTCCTAAACAGCTGTACACTGTCATTATACTTGAATAAATTTGTTTTTTCTATATGCCTTTATTCTACAAGGTTAAACCAGAATATACTTTATAGTAAGGAGACTTCTTTGATCGATTAAAGTTAATTCAAGACGTTTACGCCTACCCAAAGACCAGAACGTCTAGCTTTCGAAAATCTTATGAAATTTCGAATTTCAGATTTTTGATAAATATCTGTGATGGATTTGGTGTTATGTTCCTTTCTTATACTTGGAATTATTACCTAGGGGCCAGTCAAAAATCAATACTGCGTATTAGCATTTGTGTTGAGGTCATTGAATGCCAAAACCAGCTGCTGTGGTTGATTGTTTTGTTTTGGTTTTGTTTTTGTTTTGTGTTGTATTGCTTTTTTTTCATTTCAAAGTTGGACGGGGTCTTTTTTTTTTTTTTTTTGACATATTCACTGTTTCAACGTCAAACTTTTAGACCTGAAAAAGGGCGAAAGTAATATGAATTACAAACGTTATTTAGATTACTAAATTAAGTAGACACTTGGTCTATAAAATGTTCTTTTGTTAAAATGCCACTATTTTCAGTCGTCAGTTTTACTGAATCTTCAATAGTTATAGTTCAGAGTTTTTTTTGTTTTTTTTTTTGGCATTACAAAATGTTCAAAGAAACGTTTTTATCGAAATTATTAGAAAAAACAATTTTAATGGGGAAACCAAGTGAGTTAACATGATATACAGATTTTTAAAAGATATATGGTGCATTAAACAAAGAGCAGGACCATCAATTAATCAGTGTTGAGAAAAATAGACGAAGTTAAATCACACACAATGAAATAACGACATATTTTAATGTCTACAACCATTTATAAAAATATTGAAACATCAAAATATTCAATTTAGCATGCAACATTATATGGATATGCACTCATCAGTAACTATTCAGTGTATTCAAAATTTATGAAGCATTTCATATTTCATTTTAGCCTGCCTCAACATATTCTGATAACATTAAGATCAATATTGTGTTTATCTTCGATTACTGAAGACATGAAAAGTTTTATCGTTATGCAGTGTTGCTTTAACGATGATCAAATATGTTGATAACGTTCTCAGAGGTACGCTTAATATGAATTATGTTTTTATAGAATCGTAGAACGTGATAAAAGGCGAGTAAGGAAAGTACTCAAGTTATTAATGTTCAAAGGTAAATTAAAACGTTACGTTAATAGTGACGTCATATTAAACAAAATAGCTGTATAAGATTTAAGTAAATTCTGGATGAAGTCATATGAGTTTAAGTGCTTTCTATCCATATACAAGAACTATTTCTGCACGTTCGTGAATTCTAAAAAAAAACGTTCCTATAATACGATCATCATACATTGAAGATGGTAGAGTTTTTGGTGGATGGTTTTGTCGATTCAAGTTGAGTCCGTCACCTCAATACCGAACGATTTGTTATCAAGTTATACATTATTTTGATTTGTAACCAGCTTCCTGATTGGTTGGTTGTCTCTGAACAAACCACTTGTATAACCTAGAATGATTTTGTTACGCCATTAAAGAAGGTTGGTCCCCAAATCAAATAATATAAAACAAATAACGTTTTGATAAGAAATAAAACCAATCAAAATAACGTTATTTCACGTTAATCAACATTTATATTTGTTACAAAATTCTTTTCGTTTTTACGAGATGCCAGATAGCTTTGGTTTTTATTTTATTTTATTTTATTTTATTTTATTTTATTTTTTTAATTTTATTTTTGTTTTTGTTTTTGTTCTTGTTTTTTATTTTTGTTTTTGTTTTGTGTTATAACTGTACATTCATAGAGCCTGTGTTTCGTGTGCAAAATAGATGATTTTGTAATTAGGTACCCATTTGTTTCAAGAATTTGTTTTTTTTTTCTTTTGTTCCTATCTGTCTGTGTTCTCCTCAGTCTTTTTTTATATTCATATACATGCACATGTACAGAGCATGTAAGTATTTTATAAAACATACTGGAAATCCGACAACAAACTGTACCATCCAAATTTATTGCATTTTTACGCAATACAAATACTATAACTTTCGACAAAAAATATTTTGATGGCAAGATACATGAAGTTGGCAAGTAGATTATCGTCAAGTCATATTCACATAAATTGAACGTAAAACTCACCCCACGTGATGATTAATCTGTTTCATATTTCAGTTGTTCAATTCATGTAAAATGTTTCTTTTTTACTTAGTAAACAGTTGAAGTATACGTACATGAGAAAAGAAAATAATCTTAAATGTGTAGTAATTGTTTTAAAATAATATAATTCTAATAAAAATAATACAGCAAATTGTTCGTTTGATATTTTGATCAAGTCAGAAGTGCAAGCGTGATCTTGCATCATTCTATTAAGATATAAACAATTATTCAAAACAGTGATGACTTATGTGTTATTGATGTCATATACAAACGATTTTCATCCATTATATTAAGAGTTGTCACTTTGTATGTATTATTTTATATTCTTTGGTTGTGTTTGTTTGTTTGCCATGTCTTGTCTTTGGCGCTGGATTATATTCTGTTGATCTCCGCTAGAACCTTGGTTCTCTTTACTACTCTTCATTAACCACCTAGTATTTTGTTCAAACGTGATTTTAAAACATGTGATTTTTGAGGTGATTCTACAAAAATAAAATAAACCAACCTTTGACTGTGTTTCCTATCGCACAAAAATTGTCAGAAAATTGCTCAGTGATGAAAGCATTCTTTAACAAATCTATATTCTCTCTACTATAAACTGATCCCAAATAAACATAAATCAATATACCCACTATGCCTTTATTTTCATAACAGTTGTAAATTGTCTCATTTGTTTTTCTGAACACAGCATTTGATATTTTGAAGAACAGAATGAATTTAGACTGAACTTCCAAAATGCTTTAATATTTTATTAATTGTCTATGTATCAAAGGCAGTTCATATCGATTAGTTTCACTATAAAGATCGAAACCCATCCATCAGAATCCGAAACGAAACAACGCTGTACACTGAACAACTTTGTATACCAAAGCATTTAAATTATTTTTTTTCCAATTATCCGAATGCCATATGTCTGTGTTGATGTATAGTAATTACAAGCATATAAAGTATATAGTGCTGCTAGATGGGAATAGGTTTACTATTATTTTTTATTTTTATTTTTTACTGCATTGACTACTTTATGATATGATTTTAATATTTTTGTTGTTTTTTTAATCTCTTTTGTGTAAACTACTTAAAAAATAACTGAATAAGAGTAGACACACACCCATCACCCCATCGTATGCTCGCAATCCTTTTGTTATGATTTGTATTACTGTTTTCAACAAGTCTGTTTTACTACAATGCCTAAAAGTTTGAAATGGCTTTGAACAATATTCAATTTTATTGTCCTATTTAATTTAATCAACAAAAAAACCTTTCTTTTTAAAGGAATTACTATATGGTGCATCTATCATTTAAAAACAACGATGATTTATATAACGACACACGTAAAAACCAAACGCAAGTAAAAGAGGTGTAATAAATATGTTTATTATATAGATAACAGTGATTTACCGAATATTTCCTGGGTATAGAAATTCCATATTTCAACTTGTTAAATAAATTGTGTAATTACACTCTCTGGTCTTTGTCCCTGGACTACATTCTTTTGATTAACGCTATGACCCTGGTTCCTTTGATTACTATCTGTCTCTCTCTCTCTCTGACTTTCTGCCGCCAAAACGTCACCACACATATGAATTCGCCGTTCACGAAATTTAAAATTTCGTTTGAAAATTGCAATATGATAATTATTTGGTTACCGTGAATAACCAAGATATGATCACTCGTGCTTAGGCCATTTGACCTCTACATCCATGGTGTACGTTTCTAATACAGGAATAATGAGAGAACTTTTACAGTTCATTGCGCTTATGCCATTTTGGCCTCTACATTTTTCATAAGCCTTATAGAATATTTCATTAATTAAATTTCTAATAAATGATTACGTCAGAATAAACCTTGCCGTCATAATGGCACCATAATTCATCCCGTTACATATTTAAAGTAAGTCATTATTTCTACACATGTTCAACCGGTTCAATTTGAGTCCTAGGGCATACAGATTTTTACCCTTTTGATTACGTCATCACGTAAGTTAACCAGCTTAATAAGCTGGATCAATTCAACACCTGACTTAGCTATAACATTGATAGTTATTTTATGTAATAATTACCTTCTGCATGATAGATGAAATAAACAAGAAGGAGAAAGTTTTCAAGTGCACTAACATGTTTGGAGATGTTAAGCGTAATACATATTATAGAGCTTAAATGAAATCTGTTAGCAAAAGTTCGATCGAATTATTATTAATTTGATATCTAAAGTCTACTGTAACATACGATTAAGTTTGCTTTCTAGTTTAATATTATGATTTTGTTTGAAAGATGTTCTTTAAGGTCACAGTTTCAAAATAACGGTCGTTTACTTCTCCTTGATTGCAGGTCTATGGTCTAACGTAACATACAATTAAGTTTGCTTTGTAGTATGCATGTAATGGTGTTAGATATTTTTTTTATTTACAGTTCCAGTATTAAGTAAAACGTCCTTGTTTCTTCTTGATTGCATTGAAAAAAACAATATTAGTAAAGTGTCAGTTCATGTACACCATTATTTTGTCTGATTTGAAGCGTGTTTGTTTGGTTATTATTGTAACAATTCAAAAAGTACTTGCCCGAAAAATATTCATGCAAGGGAAATCAAGGAAACAAGGATTCGAATTTTATTTAAAAAGATCATTGTCTGAACAAATACAGTAATTCAGGGATGACGACTAGACATGGAAGATAAAAACAGGCAAAGAACATACAAAGTGAATGAGCAACAGGTACGAAACAAACGACAGGGAACATTGACCAGGTGCGTCTTTAAAAAATACTTCAGCTTTTCTTGAAACACCTGCAGAGTTGCTTATAAAATCACATTCTGGAGAAGACGAAAGAAGAAATTTTTTATACAATGAACACATCTGTTGCCAAGGCGCATACTGGTACAAAATGACGATCAAAGAGTTCTTAATGAAGCTCGTGAAACTTTTGTAGTATCATTAGTCTGCTCCATAAGCTTAATTGTATGAAGTCTAGCAAGTTGAAAAAAGTCCTCTTATTCAGCAAACTCTGGCATAACGTATTAGTTTTAAAATTTTTAAAAATCCGTACATGGGTGCGGAAAAGTTTTTGCCACGCATGAAATGGAAGTTGACGATACGGGAAGTGGATTTTTCAAATAAAGCCTATATATGTCGAAACAGGAGAGTTGGCACATAAGGAATGACCTTCCTTTTAAAACTAAAAGTGCATTCATATTATTACTATTACTATTATTCATATTATTATAATATGAACACTAGAACGAAAATTTTGCTTTTTTTCTTCTTCTTTTGTACTTCAGTACTCTTAAACATTTTAGACAACAAATTAAATACCTGAAACACGTTTGTTACACCCATACATTATTCCTAAACGGACGGGTACGTCAGGGCATACCAGAATTAATGGTGTTGGACACTGAAACATGGAGTTGGGGACATGCTCACCACTGTAAAAAGTATATACCACTGAAACAATTCTAAGAGGATAGCCATTCAAATTCTTATGATTTAACCGTGGTGACTTTCAATTGTATCATCAATCTGGTAGTTATCATTCAGGCTTCAGTATATTGATGTATAATGTTTATTCTGTAGATGCCTTTTATTGAAATAATCATTACAATCGTTTTTGATTGTATAAATATTGAAAGGGTTTCTATGGAAGACCATGGCAGCACATGAATTTCGCATTTTGTATCTAAGCATTTTTAGCAATTAGGGATCACAAACTTATGTTTACAAAAAAATTATTGTTATTTTGTAATTTATGAACTCACCCTGATATTCATTACACGATTTTTCCTATTGATTTGTATTTTTCATACTGACTAGTAATTTTGTAATTTCCCTTAATGATAAGAATGAAATGACTTATATAGAAAGTACTAAAACTTAGTGGCATAGAAACTGAGTCTTTTATCTGTTCATAATTTAGTAGATATGTTGATAACTTTGTTAATATACAATGAGTCATCCACTATCGATACGGAAATAAATCCTGATCACTCTGACATCATGAGTTAAACATTACACTAGGACCAAACATAAAAAAACTTAGTGGAATTAAATTTAATATTTCTCAGTTATATCATATATGGTTAATACATGGACATTCTATTAAATGTATTTGCTACACTTTGTACTGCAAACAATGGATTCGTGTCATGGATGCCACCATTTTGGGTTTATTAGTATGATACAACTAAGTGCCAACACTAGCAATAAAATAAAGCTTTCGAGTTCAAAATAATTTAAACAATATTGTGTGAACAACTTCCTGATGTCTCTATGGACTCCCATTAATCATGTTATTTTGGAAAAAGTTTGACAACTTTATTAACAACAAAACCATGTATAGAAATGCACTTTTATAGAAAAATAATAAAGTCAAATAATGTTGATGCGCAGTGTTAATTGGATACATTTTTGTTTTATTTCATACATGTATATAATTAAGTATATACACTTTCATTTGCTTATGTTGCTCATTCCTGACACCTTAGTTTAATATGTATCAATTATCCATTCCAATTTAAGGCAGAATCGTACGATTTAAATAACACGCGAGCAACTTACAATAGGATAATTTTTCGTTAAAGGTACAACTCAAACTTCAAACTTTCGGGAAAGGTCTGATGTAGATACAAAAAACTACCATTTGTATTTATTGTTAATGTGGATTTGCTGTACACAAAAAACAGCAAAAACACTACACACATATATGCATAAACAATTCTCAAATGTAATTTCTAAATATATATGCATTTTTTATAATTCAGATAAAATTCAAATGCTCGTAGAGCTTAAATCTCACGCAGTTTTGTCTTGTCGCGAGTAATAAGCGATAGTCAATAATATGCAATATTTTAAATACAATTCCCGTTTTTTTATGAATGTTAACTTCTTCTTCATATTGCCTTACTTTTTTTACATTTTGGAATATTAAGCATACCTTAGAGAATCGTTTCCCATGATTTGACATACTATATATACTTTTATATTTTTTAGAACAAAGGCCTGGTATGTAATGTCATTTAATAACAAATTAGACATTCTACGTCACGTTTGTCATACATATTTTATGGTTTGAGTTTCACCGCCAGTTTCTTTGTTTAACCATGATTATTATATGTTCCCTGTCTGTTTAACGAATCTAAAAATCTAGGAAAGCAACTACTTAAGTTCAGTTAAATGCAAACAAAGCTCTAGTAATATCACGGGATGGTGTTTGAGGTGTCATTCGGCCCATATCAATGATTTAGTATCAAATGTAAAACGCCTGATTGAATTCAATTTTGTCTATCATCTCATAGACCAAAAGTTAAAATGAGACTCAGACATCATTAACCCATTTTAAAAATATTTAATCGTTAAAATGTGATTCCAAAAATTAAATTTGAAGAAATGACTGTTGGTTTGCAGGTTATTCAGTGTGCACTACGTGATTGTGCTTATTTCCTCATAGACAGAAAAAAAAATATTGTAGTCACTTTTTTAGTAAACACAATTAAAAAGTACGCAAGGTTTTTAAATTATTCAATATCACTTTATGTTTCAGTAAAAAACGGAAGTGGCAATTACAATGAGCAATACTTTTATCAGTAAGGAGTATAGCATTTGAAGGCATTTATACCTTTATAATCGCAATGCTAAAATCGCAAAATTGTATGTACTCAACTATTTTTCATTTCAGTTTGTTATATTTTTGTTTAAAGTTCACTCGCTGATTTATTCCTTTGAATAATTCCTTTCCGTCATTTGTTGCAATTTTATTATCAAAAGATTTGTAATCCCCAGAAGGGAATCTTAGCTCACTCACATCTGGTATGGAAAGTGCCCCGATCAATTCAACTAAAAGTACACAATTACACGTTCAGTCTGCAGACCATCTATTCCAGTACAAAAATTCTGACTATTTTAAAATTATCAAACCATGTTCCATCACTTTAAACGATATATTTGACTACAACGATGGCGAATCACATTGTACCATATCACAATGTGGTATTAAAAATTGCAAAACATGCAACATTCTTATAATACCCTTACTTCTCCAGTTCCCTTACAAACAAAGCCTTCCATACAAGAAGTCACGATGACTTAAGTTGCAAATCAACAAACTTCATATATGGATTAGAATGCAACTTATGTGGTTTAATATATGTCGGAGAAACGCAAGAACGATTACATAAAAGAATGTGCGGTCATCGTTCGGCAATTAACACCACCAAAGTCCCGACAGTTTATCAACACTTCAATCAACAAGATCATTCAATCCTCTCCATGAAAGTTCGTAATTTAGAAAAAAAATTACCGTTCTAAGTAAAAACTATCGTAGAGAAAGAGAGGAGTACTGGATACGCAGACTAGGTACTGCAATACCTTACGGATGCAATGACAACATCAAAAGTATAGGAAACCTTTCAAGCCAATATAACAATAGCATAAATGTGATGATTTTATTTGACAAAAATCCAAGACGGAAAAGGAGTCATGGCCATCGCCACTATACGTCACCTAAGTTACATGATGTCTCCATAGATGGTCTCCTTCTTTTCATACAAAAACCTCTTGGACTTCATCACATTAGAACCAAACTTTATTCTATACCTCTCACTCTACTACACTCCCTTTACAAAACAAGTCTTGACACTCCTGTATCTGACCCCACCTTACCATTTTACAGACTTGTTGCCATCATTTTGGATATTGGTTTCCACAGACTCTTTAAATCAGTTTGTTTGAAAAGTCAAGATGAAGAAAAACGATCAGTTCTTCCACTACCTTTTGTCAACAAATGTATAGATGCAATTAATTTGGCTAACATTCTCCATCACAAAAACGTTACCAACAATATTTCCCCATATTTCAAAGACAAATACCAATTATTTCATATTCCTATACTTCACCCATCGCATCCAAAATTTTCAATTATAAAAGGCTATTGCAGAACATCGAGATTGAGGACTTCAAGGCTAAACCACCTGACTGTTCTTGCAAAACCTCTCCATTCAAATATGGTCCTTCTGGTCACGTCGTTACGAGAGATTTAACCATCATTGAAAACGAATCTCTGCGTAATATCCTCTCTAAAGGTCCCAAGTACCGTGAACCACGCTCCATAAATTGGAATTATAACTTTAAAGTTCTTATGGATGCCGTCGAGGACTATGCAAGAAAATGGATAAAACGAGAACAAGAAGACATTGATTCTCCGTCAGCGTCAGAGTGGGTAAAGGCCGTGAGATCTTTAATTTTGAAACGAATGAAAGTTTTAAGTAGGTCAATGAGTGCCAATGCTAGATCAGTTTTCAAAGACCCCGATGTAGCAAACACATTGTCTACTATACATGTCAAATATGTTGTCGTACCAGCAGACAAAGCCCAAAACAACATTGTTTTTGTCTGCAAAACGTTTTTATCCAATGTTTATTATCAGAGGTAGACGTAGAAAATAAAAGTAGTGATAAGACCTATACTGCTACCACTCTCTCCAAAGAAGAGATTGTGGAAAACCATATATAAGCGCTATCCTCTTTTGGTCTCTCTACCAAGGACGATGATTGTGATTTACCGTCTATGTACTGGATTCCTAAACTTCACAATAATTCATACAAACAACGTTTCATAGCTGGATCTGCAAATGTACCACCAAACCTCTTTCAAAACGTTTAACTTCTATACTCACAACTGTCAAAGAAAGTCTGCAGTCCTACCACAACACTTGTTACTCCCGTAGTGGTATTAATTCAATGTGGATCCTGAAAAGTATCTAAAGATCTTTTGGAGACAATCAGTTCAAGACTATTATCTGAATATAATAGCATTAAAAGCTATGATTTTTCAACACTGTATACTTTTATTCCCCATACTCAGTTAAAATTCCGACTTTATTTTTAAACATTATACATAGTTGTTTTTTTCCAAAAAAGATGGTACACCTAGATACAAATATATAGTTCTTGGTAGAGATTCCTCATGCTTTGTAAGAAATAATTCCAAATCATCTTCCAAATATACAGAGGAAGATGTTTACAAAATGCTGGAATTTTTAATCGACAACATATTTTTCAGTGTGGTGGACGTGTTTTTCAACAAACGGTCGGCATTCCAATGGGAACAAATTGTGCTCCTTTACTTGCTGACCTATTCCTTCACTCTTATGAGGCTGACTTTATAGTTGATCTGATCAGAAAGAAAGAATATCGTTTTGCTAGATCCTTTAATCTCAGTTTCCGCTATATAGATCCTTAAACAATCCTAATTTCGAGGATTTGATACATCGCATCTACCCAAAAGAACTTGAGATAAAGAATACTACAGACACTGTGAAGTCAGCCTCATATCTTGACCTACACTTAGAATTTGATGGTAAAGGAAAAATATTGACCAAACTTTACGACAAACGTGAGGACTTTTCATTCAGAATCATCAACTTTCCTTTCATCTGTGGCAACGTCCCTTCGGCTCCTGTGTATGGAGTGTTCATATTGCAACTCATACGTTATGCCAGAGCTTGCCGAAACTACGCAGACTTTTTGGATCGCGCTAGAACTCTAACAAATAGGCTTCTGGAACAGGGTTATGTTGCTACAAGATTGAAGTCATCACTACAGAAGTTTTATGGTCGTCATCATGAACTCGTGGATCGTTATGGTGTATAAATCAGCACATGAAAACTGATTTATTCAACGGGTCAGTTTTCCTTTCCTCGTTTGTCTACCCCGGACTTGACTGTTTATGAGCAACTCGGCGGTTGTTTCTAGAAATGCAGAGGACGCTTACCCTACCGGTGCACCTGGTCCATGCTCCTTGTTTCTAGTGGAGTCCGAGTTGCTCATTTACTTTTGTTACTTTGTATGTATGATTTTAGTTACTTAATGTTCTTTGTTGTGTATGTCTGTTTTCCATTTCTGGTTTTTGTCCCTGGAATACATTTTTTTGATTACCGCTATAACCTTGGTTCCCTTGATTACTCTTTCACCATTCACGTCTGATGCTTATCAGATTAGTTTTGTACTTTGATTGGTATTAATATCTTAGCAAATCATTTTGCAAAATATTAAGTTCAGAACCCTTCTACTAAGAAAATGAATTTTTATTGTATTACTTATGGTGTACCGCGCTTCTCAACCCAGTATGTACATGTAAGTATTGTGATTGATAATACATACGCTGAGGGCAAAACGTTTTGTAAATTAAAATGGCGGCCCAGTATGTACATATAAGTTGATTAATAAATACATACGCCAAAGGCATAACGTATTGTAAATTAAAACGGCGACCCAGTATGTACATGTAAGTATTGTGATTGATAATACATACGCCAAGGGCAAAACGTTTTGTAAATTAAAATGGCGACCCAGTATGTACATGTAAGTTGATTAATAAATACATACGCCAAAGGCATAACGTATTGTAAATTAAAATGGCGACCCACTATGTACATGTAACGGGTTTGAGGTTGGTATGTATGCTAATGGAAGTACATGTAGTCCTTTGTTTGTGTGTTTGTGTAAAGTATAATCATTGTCTTTATTTCTTTTTTCACACACTATTTTTGAATTGATGTTCAGGTGTGTTTAATAGTGTAATCTTGTTTCCACAGTTGTCAAATTTTCAGGTGGAGGATTGTGATCACACCGAAGAATTTTAACTTTTTGTGCATATCCTAAGTCGGGAATTTCAAGCTGCTATATTTATTCGTTTTCACTTTAAGTTTACCTTTATGTTGCATGAGCATATAGGGTGATGCTATCTTATGTTTCATCTAAGTATTCGTTTTCACATTCTGTTTACTTTTCTGTTGCATGAGTATATGGGTTGGGCAACTATTTCGCTTTATTTGTGTATAATGTTATTTTGGGTCAGCTGCAAACTGTCCTGTGGTGTTAGGGTTTCCTCATCATTCGTAAAAAACCCATTGGTGGCTAACATTTTTCTTCCAGGTTGATTTCTGACCCTAAGACATATCAACAATACCCATTTTCTATATAGGTTTCATTATGAGAGTTGCAATTTGCCCGTGCTCTATTATATTTTGTCATATATCATTCGAAATCATTATACAATAAGTCTTGGAACAATTATAATACCAAACAAACAAATTTACAACAACCAATCAGGTACACTTTTGTCTTATATTTAGTATAATATCTGTATTACATCTGTCTGACGGCTTGTTTTTTTTGGGGGTTTTTTTTATGACAAAACAGATTCATTATCGAAATGCCAATCAGTCAATATATTGTTTATATCTGAAAGGAAATCTTTGACAACAAATTCTGTAAGCTTTCTTTAGAGATAACAATCGACAGTAAAACTTATCTTGTTGTTTTGTAACAGATGGTATATAAAATGCTAGATTCGTTTTATAAATAACGTTTTTCGTTTAATTAAAACTTTGAAATAATACTTATAGAGCTTCTTTTTTCTAAATTGAAATATATTAAAGACAGAGGGAATGGTATAGGAATTTTTGTTGCATTAATATATAAATCGCAACTTTATTCATGCAGGAGTAAAGGGTACATCTTGAATTTGTAAGAGTACCCATCATGACTAATGCAGCCCCTTAAAGAAGTGAAACATTTCACAACACCAAGTATTATAAACGTATTCATAGACAATAATTATTCCCAGATTTAAGAATGTGTCATCCAGAACGTTAAGGCGGTTTTGTAAGAAGCACTTCCACCATAACTACAGTTACTTATCTTGTATTGTTCATCTTCCACTCTCAGCTAAACATTTTTTCTCAACAGGGAAAACGAAATATACAGTCATGTAGCTGTTCAGGTAATTCTAATAAATTTTTGTAAGAAAAGTCCATGTTGCTCATTTTATTCAACATTTTCTGATCCTTTATATATAGTTTTCTTGTTTGTTGTTTACTGACTTAATGTTTACTCACTGACATGACTTTCTTACATTACAAACTGTATAGTAGCTTGTTTTTGCATATTCTATCTGTACATATTGTTGCAAAATGTTCCAACAATTAAATGCTTCTTCAAATACAAAAAAAAACATCTACGAATGTATCCGAATGATAAAAATTAATGTGTAGCTTTTTTACAAACCTGTCACTATTTAGTTCAGTAGACAATTTGTTTTAAATGCACTGTGACAAATGGCTTTCCCCTTTTTGAAGGATAGTTAATTGTAGATAGAAACATTGCCAACCATTTTAGTCGGAATTTATCGACTACTTAGTGATACATACTCCATTTTTGTAACCTCAAGACATTTTCATGAGATCGAAGGGGCTCCTTAATATTATACTTTTTACAGGACGAAAGAACGGATATGTTCAAATCTTATAGTTACAAATGCACCAGCGTATAACCTAATTACAGAATGGAAAACACGCCCAGAGGCTATGTTCAGTTAAGATGATGGACAAGTGTAAATACACTATTAGGTAAGATCTGAAAGGCCCCATAACCAAAATCGTTCCAAATCAGACAATGTTCTTTAGAAACCGAACCTTCTTAATTTATCATGTTAACTTTACACATTGTAGTAAGCATTTAGTGTAATTATACGTTTCCTGCTATAAAATGTTGTTATTCATACAGTTCGATATTACACATGTTAACTTCATGAAGAAGATAGAAATTAAAAAAAAACCTGCAAGGAAAAATTATGTTAAAAAATACAGACAATGTTTAACACGATTGTTCCATTTGATCAGTTGTAATTTCATTTTTAGTTAAAAAGTGAAGAAAATTACACCATTTAAATATCTTGCAGTTGTACTTTTAAAAAAAAAAAAGAATAATTGATTTTATACATTCTGTTGTACTTTTGTGAATTGGTCCTACATACAACGGCAAAACCATTAGATCAATGTATTGTAATGACAGCTTAATAATTATGATCATAGTCGTTGTAGTGTTATCTTTTTTTTTCTATATGTAGTCAAATTGTCTGTATGTTATGTAGTATTGGGAGCGAATAAAAATATAATATACTACGACACGACACTATATGTGCTAGCCAAAATTCATTTATCAGGTCTAAAATAGTTTCATTTTTTTTTCATTTTTCTGTATTGCAAATATAAAAACATGAATATAAAACAATAGAATAAAGGAAATAAATGGGCGATTTAGTATATTATATTATTGTCTTAAATTTAAAAGTTGTTTTTTAATCGCAAAACATAAAACTTCAAACAACAACACAAGCTTAGTACTAGTGTACACAATAATTTCAAATGTTCGGAAACGACAACAGTTTGTAATTGTTTTGAAGTCCTAGTTGCAGACCTTGAAAAAATATATTTTATTTCGTTTTCAGTACTTTTTGATTACATTTTGTTATTCAAATCCTCCTATGTATTTGGTTCAAATCGACTGATAAGATGGCACATCTTTGAATACGTGTAAAGCATATAGATATTTGCAACTTTGGCATGAGTTTTTTTGGGGTTTTTTTTGTTTTTTTTTGTTTTGTTTTTGTCTTTGTTTTTTTTTTAATAACTGAGAAATTCTTTTATTATCAAAGACAAAACAGGTAAATTATCGTACATCGTCAATTGCATAACAGCATCGGTTTCAAGTTCTCGCCATTAGAAATTACAACTTTTCCTATCAAGCTTGTTCCGCTCCTAGTAATAATTTTATAATTAACTTTCATTGCTTGTATAACTAAACTGAAGTTTTAACATACACTAACATTTTAGTATACACCTTTTAAAATACACCATTGCATTCGATTCGATAGTTTAATTAAAGACCTTTCCGAATATTCGTTTAAGTACGCCTTCATTTATTGCGTTCATCAAACCAAGCAACATATTATAAGAGGTAGGTGGAAGATACTAATTGCAAATTCAATAATTGTTCAAATCATGAACTATTCAATATTTCAATCATGATTTCTTTGCATACTAGCTATTTAACTTTAAAGCTATCGATAGATTTAAAAAAGACGTATTTTTGTGGCGGGAAAGCTATTTAATCACATATAAAGAAGAGCTCAGAACTGTGGTTTTTAAGAACACATCAAATGGATAACCGACTATTTAATCTTGTAGTTCCTTGTATGTTTTACAGATATTATCATATCTAGACATACTGGTCAACCTGCACTTGTTTAGTGTTTTATTTTAATATTTTTTTTCCAAATAGAAGTTACTATTCATTTCTTTTTGTCTTTTAAAATCAGTCCCTTTTTCGGACCTTTATCAAAATGTTCACATTTAGTCGAAAAATGATACGGTCGAAAGCATAAAATTGGTTACTTGTCAATGACTTTTGTGCTTAAATATTTTTGAATAAGGCAACATTAACAAAGAATGAATCTTGTTCAGAAAATAACACACGAATTTAAGTCGCAAATATTTTAAGGTCTTTTGAAGACAAATTAACATGCATTGCTTAAGATACGTCAGAGAATACAGAAAAGCGAGTTCATAATTACTATAGTATGCTAGTGGGAAAGTGAGTTATTTCCCTTTAATGGTGAAATTGCAACGCATTTAAAATAATTTATACCTCGTATTACTGACGTTTAAAATTGAAAAGAATGCCATTTCTGAATTTAAGAAAACACTTTGAATAAGATTTCATTGAAAGATTTTTGTGTTTTGTTCACCATGGTTCACCAACTGCCTAATTATTACAATAGGTGTACGAGTTCACGTTTTTACGAGTATAACATTGTGTGTCATGAAATAAAACGAACTACTCGATGCACAGTTGGTTGTAATTGAAGTAATGAATTGAAAAAAAAAGTTAATAATATAATATTTTTAACAAAACAATCTACGTAGCATTTGAAGGTCAAACGTTCCAGTTGAAGGCGCAAAGAGGCTGTTGGGTATTGATGGTAGATCTAATGTCAATAACCTTTGATGGAACAAACCCAGAAATGAGACTTAAGATGAATGACATAAAACGTTATACATCAGAAATCAATATGTGCAATGAAACACAAAAAGATGGAAAATTAAACAAAAAAGCTGCAAGAATATCAAACTTCTTTAAGTAAATACTGTAAGCGTATTAATTTTCGCGGATTTCGTAAGAGAACATATTCGCGGGTATCAATTTTCATGGTTTCAAAAAATGATAATGACAAGCGTTCTACAGTGTTAATACTCAATTCTGCGGGTACTATTTTTCGCGCTCTGTCCACCGCCAATATAGCCAAAATTAGTACACTGCAAAAATTGACACATTTACAGTTGGTAATCCCAGGTAAAAATGATAAAGAACATTCAACAGACAACTGCCAAAGATCGCTAACACTTCTGGAAATAGGAGTACTCTGACGATAAATGGTAAAATACCATAATACTAATGAAACGTAGAAGTTCTATTCTTTGCAATTTAATGGCAACAGAACAAAAAGTCAGTGCATTTGAATGACGTACTTCAAACCATTTCGTCATTATGGTTTTAACTTTTATACTTAAGTAAGTTTAAGTGAACTGTTTTGCTCTTCAAATCAGTAATTTGTGTTTTTCTTTTTATGGTTTTTATCGAAAATGTCATTAGGTGTTTTCTTTAAAAAAAATCAACATCTGAATTACTGCCATAAGTCTATTTCGGTTGTATTTGATGTTAGCTCTCACTACATAAACAAGTTTTCTCTTGTTTTACCTATACCCAATAAGCATTTCTGTTCCTTACAAGAAAGTGCCAAAAACTTGTAGTTTAGATAATGGTTTGATATATCTCCCATGCATTGAAAGTAAACTCTATTCAAATTGACCTACTGATGAACATGGTAATGTATACTGTGAACATAAATGGACCGTATTAAATGTATTTTGCCATCTTCTGCAAAGTTGATGAGAACAACACATTAAAAGTCAGGTCAGGTTCTGAGTTTTCATAATATTACCGTAACTTTCTCATATGTATACATGTACTCACTATTTTTTTTTCTAGAAACACAGAGTATTATATTTGCTAGGGGAAATTTGACTTGATATTGAGTCAATGTTAGTCCAAATGTAATGACCGGCCCTCATATTCTGGAATTTATACCATTATGTTCCATTTATTAAGATGAATAAAATTCAACGATGAAAGAGTCCAGTTTTATTTGAACAATCTTTTTTTTCAGTTAATTTTCAGTAACTTTATTGTTTTTCTAAGTTTGCTTAACAATATAACATTATACAGCATTACACAAACAATGCAATGATCCATTGCCAGGCATTGATTTGGAATAGAACTAACAACAAAAGGCGATGAACAGTGGCTTTTTTGGTCGCTTTGGCATTATTTTTTGAAGAAGTGATTCATGATAAACATCGTCTGTAATAATCCACCTCCCATCATTCCTTCTGACTCCCCTCCTCCACCCATCATGCTTCTCACAAGGAGATATTGGAGAAGCTGGTTCTTAGATTGTTGGTCTACAATGAGATTAAACACTGCAATAAAGCAATTATAAAAATCGTTAAATCGTATGACATAACAACATACTGATGCTATTGTATTATTCCAAATTCACAACAAACAAAATATCCAGTCAATTAACTTTTACTGATTCAACCCTTATTTGTATAAATTTTAAAACACTACTTGAAATGTAGTTAGAAAGTTTCGATTACTTTTAATAATCAATGTTCAAGATTATAAAGTTGTCTTTTTACCCTTTTACTGTATTTTTCTATTAGTGTTATATGCATTTTTTAAATATATTTGTCTTTAAAGTTTAAAGTTTCAAAAATATATGTTATTTTTTTTTTCATTTTTAAACCCTAGCCTTTATATCATAACTATATATCTATATCTACACAATGAGATAAGTAACAAAAAGGACTTCAAAACAGGTCAAAGTCCTACACTTTAGGACTTTTGTTTTGATTAAACAACAGGTGTTCGGTTGACCAACAACAGTTTAATGAAACATCAGTAAACATTTTTATTACATAAATAGTCTTTTACTGCAGGTTTTCAGATTATATAGAATTCGGTCATATAATGTAATACTGTGCTTATAAATTCTTTTTTATCGTAGGCTTTACTCACATGGATCATAATAATGTTGGTGACCCACATGACTTCCCACGGAAGATCCGCCTTCTTCACCGACTCCCGTTTGGGCAGCGTTTTCTGGTTGGCCTGCACCCTCACTGCCAAACTGTGCAGTTGTCATGGCAACAAAGCATACAACCGGGAGAAAGATTCTTATGAACTCCATCTTTGAAATCTCTGCAATTTGAATAAGAAACAAAACGGCTTTGAGATAGAAGCAAGAAAAGACTTTGGTTTTTTCGAAACATCATTTTCTATAAATGTTTCATCGAAAAAAAAAGAACGTTGCAAAGAGTAATCAAAGGAACCAAGAATATAATCCAGAGACAAACACCAGACATGGAAAACAGAAACACACAATAATCAAAATGATTGTGAAAGAGTAATCAAGAGAACCAAGATTCTAGTGGATATCAAAAGAATGTAACCCAGGTACAAGACTAGACATGCACAAAAAAGAACATATAAAAACTAAAATAATACATTCAAAGTAGCAAAACTAAATGAGCAACTCGGAATCCACTACCAATAGGGAACATGGACCAGGTGCACCGGTAGGGTAAGTGTCCTCTGTTTTTTTTAACTTAATCTAATAAAAATACAAATCTCATGTTCTTAACTTATTCAATATTTTGTCAGTTGTGTGCATTAAAATAATTAAAAGCTCAATATTTTCACTAATCCACAAAATATATCAATATATACATTCTTCGTCATTTGCAATGAAATCGTTGACATTTTTTATTTGCAACTGACGACGAAGGTTGTTCCTTCGATATATATTGCAGATCCGTGACTATATCTTTTATTTCTCTCCATGAAGAGAATTTCACTTTGAATTTAAAGCACAATGATAGTCTTTAATGGTTGAAAAAAACAAAATTATAAAATATTTTAACATAGAAATATATCAGTAATGATAATCAATACTAGAATAAGTTCTATAAACACATTATTCAATAGAAAACAAATTAATGTTATCAATTTCTAAGAATATCTTACATGTATTTTATTCAGATTAAAATGATAGAAAAAATGATTTTATTATTCAAAATTTAACTCACATATCCAAATCGAAACTAAGCTCTAAAAATACCACACTTAGTGGCCGTATATGCACTAAGTTTATGTTTGTTGTGTAGTCAAATTACTCGAAGGTCTTATGAATCACATATATTGACCATATCAAGACTTGTCTATTTTTTATCTATTTACTGTGACACTACATACCCGTAGTTATTTCTGTATCAGGCTTTTTCCCATTCATTATTATGTAGGTTAAAATATTATCTGATATATCCATTTTTGAATTGCTCATTTAGATATTTGGATTTCCTTAAAAGAATTATTATTAGGGTAAATAATATTTAGAGCTTAATCAGGAGCGAAACGATATCATTTATCACACCGAACAAAATTGTTTTATTCACAGTGGGCACTACAATGAATCGATCATACAGTTTTTGCGTGGAAAAAAAATATACCTAGTTTTCCAGGCAAATGAAATTCGCTTATTTGCAAATTCAAATCATACTACAATGCAATTCAAAAGGTTGTGTACACTATGATAAAAACTGATAAAAAATTCACCAAAGTTGGAAACAGTCTAACTCATAACTGAAAACACAATAACCGGAAAACCAAAGAACCTAGTCCTACACCAAATCTTGGGTGTTTCCTTGAGGTAGGCTTACTATTAAAGAGCAATCAAGGGAACCAAGGTTATATTTTAATTTACTTTTCATATACATATTTCTTTATCGAATTTTCAGTTGTAGTGTAAAGATAGTAGTGCAAAGTGTTATCAAACTCTGTTGGATGGAAAATTATATCTCTATTAGCACATTGTACTTATTGAAACATTTAAGAGGTTTTAATGTAATTAATTTGGAAAGTAAATATATGAAATTACACAAAAAGCTGAGAATGAAATATCAATGAATACCTAAGGACATTATCAAATACAGCTAGCTTCGTTAATTGGAATTTGATAATTGATTAATACTTTGGTAATTGTAATAAAAGATATTTACTACCAATTAAGCTCACTCTAAATAAATAACAAATAGGATTGTCTTTTAAATGCACTGTCATGAATTATTTCAAGAACGCAAATTCTGATCAATACGAATGACACGTCGTCTCAAGTACTCCATAATTTTATTTGAACCAATTAACGGTAGTGTCACTGCTTGCGTTAGTTTGTATTTGAACACAATACAGTATTTTTTGAGTTCCGGAATGAGACCTATATACCAAAATACCGTGGATCGTTATGGTGTATCCATCAGCACAATGAAAACTGATTTATTCAACGGGTCATAGTTTTCCTTCCCTCGTTTGTCTACCCCGGACTTGACTTTTTATGAGCAACTCGGCGGGTGTTTCTAGAAAAGCAGAGGACGCTTACCCTACCGGTGCACCTGGTCCATGCTTCCAGTTTTTAGTGGCGTCCGAGTTGCTCATTTACTTTTGTTACTTTGTATGTATGATTTTAGTTACTTTATGCTCTTCGTTGTGTATGTCTGTTTTCCATGTCTGGTCTTTGTCCATTGATTACATTCTTTTGATTACCGCTATAACCTTGGTTCCCTTGATTACTCTTATATACCATAATATCAATAATTATTGTAGTCGTTAAGTATACAAGCGTTTTTTTTTTGTATTGGTTCCTGTATTTAATATTTACTATTTGTAACTACGCTATTCCTTCCATTTATGAAACTACTATTATCAATGCTCTGCAGCACTTCGTTAATAACTACTTCCTGTTTTTGCAATAATTCTAAAATAGAGGTCTGCGGAATTTTCCAAAGAAACTTGACGGAAACCGTATCTAAATACTTCAATATATTTTTCAATGACTGTTGTTCTTTATTTACTTTATCTTCTGGTTTGCTGTCTGAATTGTATTTATTCCCTCTCAAAAAAGCGCAGGATAAGACAAAAAGGCTTTTACTTAAAAAAAATAACAATCACCATTTATCATAGAAAGAAGATACTTAGAAATTTGAAATTTGGCACAATTATTGTCAAAGTGTCACTCTCATTTACGATCAAACACTTTTTTCGTTAATGTTTATTAACACAGCTTAAATGTTTATATTTGTTATGCCTTCATTTGCCTGCAATACACTTACAAGTCTTTTTGGCATAGGCCCAACCAGATGCTGTATTTGAGCCTTCAATATTCTTTGCCACTACCGCTGTAGTGCCTGCTCAATTGCCGAAGACTTTGCAGTGGTGGAACGCGCCTGTCTAATTCATTACACAGATACTCAATGGGGCTGAGATCCGATGATCATGGTAGCCAGCGCATTACATTTGTGTTGTTCAAGAAAGTAAATAGCAAAACGCGTGGTGTGTGGTTTGGCATTATCATGCTCTATTGACGTCGATCGGTGGCAAAAAGAGCAGTTGTAGAATTTTGTAGCGATACCGGATTCAAGTTGCCTGGAATTTGTACCAACTTTGTTTTTCTGGCGTATGAGATGCCCGTCCACATCATGACATCCGCCGAAATTGTCGACTTCTACGACACAATTCTGGGCGAAACGTTCATTACGGCGCCTGCAGACACATATTCGACCGTCTCTTTTTTTAGTTGATAACGAGATGCGTCACTGATCCAGACGCCTCTCCAGTTCTGTAGGTTTCAGGCATTAATGTGTTACACCATCGAATCCTCGCCTGACGGTGTTGGCGTCTCAGAGTGGCTCCAACGTACGGTCTTCTGGTGCGCAACCCGTGGTTACGTAGGCGATTTCGTATGGTTTGTACCGAAAGTCTGTGTCAATACAGGAATCTTATTGCTGTGGTTGTTGCAGCGACAGTCCTATTCCTCAGGTGGAACAACCTGATATAGTGATCCTGGGCTACAGTTGCGCCACTTGGGCGGGCGCTGAACGGTGTCTGTCTTGTGCGGCACCCTGCTGCTGATATCGTTCCTATATACGATATATCGTGTTGCAGTGAACGTTGTAACGTCTGGCAACAGCATTCTGGGATTCCTCGGGCATGACCGGTCTGATTGCGATATTGCAGGTAGCTTAGTCTAACCTCGGCATAGTGTCACCTCATCAGGATTTAGTTAAAGACCGCGTTCAGAAAAATAAACCCCGAGTTTTTATACCCAAATTACGAGCCACTATATAACTCATGATTCGCTTGTCTAGACCGTGTATTTTTTTTAAAATAAAGCTGTCGCTGTGAGACGCTACAATTTTGGCCTAAACACCTCTCGGTTGATTGAATTTAAATGATTCGTAAGAAATACCTTTAACTTGGATTGAACTGATAGACTCAATAAGATTTTAAAAAATTAAAACACACAAAAATAACATTTTAAAAACTATGTTTCTATGTTGTGTTTTCTTTTTTTTTTGGGGGGGGGGAGTGTACTTATATGTTTAATGTGCTATGATACTTTTGTTGAATTTGCCAATGAAAAACCACTGAATTCAATTTCCGCAAATTTGTCTTTAGTTTGAATTGACTTCATAGATATATTAAATATCAGAAAACTCAGGACTTCCTTTTGAATCTGTGTGGATTGGTAGCTAGAAGAAGTGTTATAATTGCTAGAAGTAATTAGTTTTAGTTAGAACTTTTCAATTTTTTCTAAAAGTGCCTAGATTACAGGTCGAACTCGGCCCTTATTTAACGTTGCCATTACATTTTTTTTCATTTTAATTGCATACAACTAATAAACTTTGATTCAAATATCTTATAAGAAGTATCAAAGTCTAGTATTCTACCAAACAGGGGGAACAATTAAATATCCTTGACACTTGCAAGAAAAAAACACAAAGCTCAGCGGAATGGAAAAATATTGACATAAGCACAATTGAGTTCAACACAGAAATTGATAATAATCTATACAAACAAACAATGAATATATATGTTCGAATCTTACCTTAAGACCCTTGCCCTTTTAATCGCATCATACATGGTCTTTAACCAATTTATACAACAATAAAATAAGAGGGTGATGAAGATAGATGAAGTTATTAATCGCATATATTCTGATGAATTCACACCTCAGGGAGATAGTAAAATATGCGGTCAAAATTGACGATGTCCATGGCTAAATGTATTGGGTATGATCATCGAAAGATAACTGTTGCGACAAAAGAATTTGAACTTATTTTAAATGCCAAAAAATACTAAAGGTAGAAGCACATTTATTAAAATCATGTTCAACGTCACTTTTGTATTATACTGGCAACCATACCAACAACGACAAGAATATTTCACTATACGTATTTCATCTAAATAAATGATATATTATTATTATTATTATTATGTTTTTTTTTGGTTTTTTTTTTTGGTTTTTTTTTTTTTTTTTTTGAAAGTTCAAATCTAAATGATCAACTGTCGTTGTATTTTTGTCTTTGAATTTAAATCATTTTTCTAGATAAACATTAAAAGTTTTATCAAGATAATAATTTTTTGCAAAATATAATGATAATTTAATTATAACGCATGCATGATCTTTTCGTACTGACAAGTTAATGCGCGTGAATAAACTTGATAGATTTTCCTTCCGTTCTGTTCAAGGTTAGGATGAAATATAAAACTGATGACCATGTACAAGCTAAGAAGTTAACAGGATTATATATTTATATCAATGTCACCGAAAGGACAAGAAATAAAGAAAATGATAATGATAATATTCCACATAGACCGACATTAATTGAGCCTCAACACCATTTCTTAATGAAATTGATGTATGCTGATTACTATCTAATTGCTTAAGTCAGTATATACCATTCTGGACCATGATAGAGGTCATTTGTATAATTTGTTATCTCTGTACGTCGTAAAAAAGCCATGCACTAAAAGCGTACTCCCTCTATTTGTGATAAAGTGCGTAAAGTATTTTTATTTTTTTTACCGTGTAAACACATACATCCATCTGGCTTATTAATAATATTTTCAAGTGCATTTCAAATATGTTTCCATTTTCATTTAAAATGATAAAAAAGACTTTGATAGCTTTCATTGTACATGGTGTGCCTTTTAATAAGACAGAACATGATAATCATTATAGATAAAGCTCATGCAATTTTCATCCAAAAGCCTCGTTTTATTATTTTCAGTGTCTTGTTGACCCTTTAATTTACAGCTAGTTTCAAACAAGTGCATTAAAGTCAAATCTTGTTCGACTAGTTATATTCAACTATGTATCCTTTTTAGTTTTGCTATTTTTTCAAAGAATCATACATTTTATGCCAATGTTCCCTAATGGGAAATTACGTTTCCAAAATGGTTCTTCCAAAGTTGAATCGATGTTTACACTATTAAGTAATATTTAAAGAGTTACAGTGTAACTTTTTATTACTTTCGAAAAAAAACCTTTAACTGGATTTATAGAAAACGGGATACGCTGCCAATACATCAGCTATAACATATATTAACAAAGACGTTGACTATTTCCAGGACAATAGCTGAGTCGTTTATCTCTGCTTTCAAAAATAGTTACTTTCTCTCGAAAGAAATACGTCAGAGGGTCTAATGCAGTTGCAGGATCGCTATTTGTTCTAAAACGGTCATGGTAAGATGGAATTACTTTACAAACCGAATTAAAACACTTATAAAATTACCTTTCTTACTTTGCGAGATATAATTACAATATATAAATATTAAACTTTTGTTGATGCACACGTATTTCAATGAGAAACTTTTCATCAGCAGCATTACCACCATGGACGTAGGAATTTCAATATTAGGAAATGATTTACATACATGAGGTACTTTACATTAAAAATATAAAAGAGGAAACCAAATATAGCATGCACCAATAAGTTCTACAAGAGAACGTCTAAGGGGTAAATGGATCTACATTATTAAAAATGTTATTTCAAGTAACTGGTGCAAACCTTAGTCACTCTATTTCCTACGTCTATTAACCTTATTCTTCCACTTCCACATTCTAAGACAGGTGTCATATTAAGACATTCCCAGGTTGATAGTTTCTTGTCATATCTTCCTTTCCTCGATTGTCTATCCCGGACTTGACCTTTTATGAGCAACTCAGCGGGTTTCTCTAGAAAAGCAGAGGACGCTTACCCTACCGGTGCACCTGGTCCATGCTCCCAGGTTTAAGTGGAGTTTCCTCATTAGCTTTTGTTATTTTGCATGTATGATTTTAGTTACTTTAAGTTCTTTGTCGTGCATGTCTGCTTTCCATGTCGGGTCTTTGTCCATGGATTACATTCTGTTGATTACCGCTATAACCTTGGTTCCCTTGATTACTCTTTCACCGGAAGGTTATGACACATCCTATATTCTTGATAATACGGTGTGTTGTGTGAGATACGTAATTGTATAAGGAAAGTATTATCATGAATTTATAATCATTTACTTTTTGTTGTACTATTTTAGTATTGATAAAACAAAGTTTTTTGTTATATGTATTATATTACATGTAAGATCACAGTGTTGATTCACATATAATACGACTGCAGAAATGAAAACTACTGATAACAAAACGTGCCTGCAAAAGGCAACGCAAATCTTGCCTGATAAAAAACAAGATAAAATCAAAGGAATGTATTAAGGGATAAAAACTAGAAAGGGAAAACAGACACAGACACCAGAGGTATTGAAATTATCAAAAAAGCAAATACAAAAAAAAGGAAACGAGAAAGATGACAACACGGAATAAGAAGTCATCGCAATATGATGAAGTAAAGAATAGTGTTAAAGAGAATTTCTTCATTCGATATACCAAGGCACAAGGCGTTTATAATTCAAATTTTAATGCGAGTCCATTAAAATATGTTTATACACACAACACGTTGTACGATTATGTTTTCCTTATCATTATATATATATATTCATATTTGACCATAAACTGTAGTACTTTTTTTCAAAAGATCCTAAAAAAACGCAACACGGTTATGCTTGCCATAAAAGGCGACTAATAAGAGCCCAGAAACCTGGACGTGTAATATTGAGCTATGTCAACAGAGCAATTGGGATGTGTGCCCCATGTGGTGGAATGAGGGATCCATATATAAACTTACTATAGAATGGGATGGCTACAGGCATATAGTAAACAAACGAAGGTTCTAAATAAATCTAAAGAACACTATTATTTTCAAAAATGACAAAGGGAAATAAATAAACATTAGATGGCTTTACATGTTCAAATTGTATACTATTTTGGGAACTTTATGTACGTCATACAATCATGTCGACCATTACAATTCGAATAATGTATACATATATAATACTTAACGGTGGCTTTGACAATATAAAAGTCGGTTTATTAATGTACAGCACAGAATCCTTATTTTGATTTATCAAGAAGACCTGCATCATGATAAGTAGTTTTACAGTATCTCTACACTATGCGGTAGAATATATTCGGCAAAGATAAAAAGAGTAATCAAGGGAACCAAGGTTATAGCGGTAATCAAAAGAATGTAATCCAGGGACAAAGACCAGAAATGGAAAACAGACATACACAACAAGGAACATAAAGTAACTAAAATCATACATACAAAGTAACAAAAGTAAATGAGCAACTCGGACTCCACTAAAAACTGGGAGCATGGACCAGGTGCACTGGTAAGGTAAAGCCCATGATCTTCCATTATAAGATTTATTGATATATGGTATTTATACACAGTTGGATTACTTAGCCTTACATGATTTTGTCGGTTTTTTTAACTAGACAGAGATATCAACTGTCCCGTGTTTTAGGTACGTTTAAGATTTAGTTTTGTTAAAGAAATCAAGTCTATTCATATATTAATTCAGACATTTTTAACTATTTGACTCATTTTTGAATTGGAAAATCATGCAATAAAGTGAAATTTACCATGAATGTACAGAGGTCTGTCTTGTATCATTGGAAGTCTCTATTGAATACAAAAATACCAATCAATTTTTATAGCAAATTTCGATATGCTATGCTCGTGTTTGGTTGTTTTGTTTTGTTTTGTTTTTTTTTTCCAAAGAGTAACCTGTCATCAGCAGAATTAGAATCGAATATATAGTGTGATTGAACTGGTAATTAGTTTGTGAATACTTATAATTCGGTTTAGGTATAAATAATATATTTATTATATATTATTTAGTACCAACCCCATTGAAGTAAAAACACTGCCAGTAGAAGAGTCGGTGCAGGAAAAAAATACACAATTGACGATTTGTCGGTTTTCATTTCCTTTATTTTAACATTAGTATAATTCTTTTTGTATAAAGGAAGCGACTGACAAGCTTATACTGGTTCTATAGTCTTTTACTCTTTCTGACATAAAAGTAAATTGACGGGTTTAAGGAGGTACACCTAGGGTTAGGGACATTACTCTTGAAATCAGTGTTATGTTTGTATCATGTTCAATTTCACCAAAAAACATCAAACTTTCATTTGAAACGAATGAAATTAGTCCAAGTTACTTTGATGCTTACATTAAATTGATGTAAAATGCTACATTTAAACGTTCCAATGATTCTTAAGAGTTGTGTCCCTTATCTTAGATCTACCTCCATCAGACGCATGAATCACTCCTGTCTGTTTTTTGTTAAAAATTAAGGATGCAAATATCTGAAAACGCTTAAATTAAAATTATTTGGAATGCTTGGAGCAAACAACAGAAACCATAAAATGAATATGAATGACAGCTTATCGGAATAATGATGACACCTCGCTGTGTTAAAAAAGGAAAGGCTACTAAAGTCAGTATTTATTTTATAAAGATAACCAGTAAATTACTCAAATTTTAAAAAACAAACTCAAAATAGGAATGGGAGATAGATAGAAAATAAATTGGCAAAGTTAAGTAACCGAAATAAAAAATATGCCACTGTGTTGCAGTAAATATATATATTTTTTTTTTAAATGGTGGGTTAAACCAGATTCCATTGCTGTTGTCATTGGGGCCATAAATGTTTCCGTTTAAGTATGTAATGTGTACACAAAAGTAAAAAAAAATAATAACTTTTATGATGTTACACTAAAAGAACTTATATTATAAGATCGAATCGTGCTGAGCTTTATAAAAAGATAAAAGGTGAAAAACGCACAAATTTCTAGCAACATGAACAGGACACAAGACAAGACAATTGTCTTTGTAAAATATATAGATATAGTGCTTAGTAGCATCTTTCAGTTGATGCATATTCGGCATTATGCATCCAAAAAATTATATTTATAAAATAAGAAAGTTAATTGATATAGAGATTCGCAACGTTTTTTATTAAGTTACCACTTAGTATATGGAAACATGCTGTAAATGCCGTGCATAACAACCTTCGTGCAAAGAGATGTGCTTCAAACTTAAGATTTACCGATACGATTATTTTTTTTATATAATAGGTATTTTGGTATCTCAAAAATAATGAAAAGCCATCCTAGTTTATCTGTTATTTACAAGTGACTTGCGTATGTTATGATGTTTTAAGTTGAAGTGTTTTAGCTGCTTTTAAACACATTCAAAAATGCTAGCACTATAATTTAATTTTTTTTCACGAGTTTTTATTAAAAAACCATGCATATAAAAATATTTCTCTAGCTTTAGTTTCCTTGTGTTCAAAATGTAGCGTGTAAATCTTGACGACTGATCTTCCTGAAGGTATTTTGATAAATATCCCGAGTGTACTTCTCAATAAATGTCACCACGTTTGATTCAAATTTTAATTGAAATTCTAACCCACAATTCATCAGAGGGTTCTTGACAACAGAAACTATCATTAACGTGATGACAATGCACTGACTACCATATTCGCTGACGCTTTCAACTTTTTTATTCCAATTTTTCTGAAACAATTATTTACAAATTAGATGTAATTTGTATGCGATAAGATGTTATTTTAGTCAATAAAAAAGATTCATAATGATGGAAAATAAACCATATCATTAATTAACCATTGTTCCCTCTAGTCGGACTACTCAATAATCAAAAACAATACACTATGTTCATTTCTTATAGTAATTTTATTTAGTATTTCATATTTCTGATGAAAACATAATTAATACCACATCATCTTTGTAAAGTTTAAAGAAGGAGTTTTTTTTTGCAAAGAAGGTTTTCATGGAAATTGTCACCAGTAAACCTGATTACGTACAACTTGTGTACTGCTTGTAAAATTAACTAGAGTTACAGATATCCATCAATACCCATGTAACAACACTACTATGAAATCAATGCGCGAACCCTTATTATTATTAACAGGAATACTCTTTTGAGGTGAATGACATTTAACAGAATTTGCATGATATTTAGAAAGATTGCTACTTCAGTAAACATAAATGTTAATAACAAACCTATCTTAATTTATTTTCTCACATAAAATTATCAATTATAAGATCATGAACATCCTTATTGTCCAGAATCTGCTTTAATGATACGCATTGTAAACGATTTAAAACTATAGTTATAGTACATGTGTTTTTCCATAAAGGAACAGTTTTATGACCAATGTCAGTAATAATGGCCTACGGAAGACTGTAATGGTCTACAGCTATCAACGTTCCGACTACCATATTATAACTGATCGACACCATTCTTCACTAGTTTTTTACATTGTTGCTTGTTTAATAAGTCATTACGGAGTTTTATTAACAGTATATTTTCTAAATAATTTTTAACATTTTTAGTTTATTTTTGCAGCAGTTGTTTTTTTTATTAACAGGACATTAGAAACAGAATTTGACATCCCTACGCTGTTTGTTTTTAACCATATGATTATGTACATTGGCCTACTGTCGGAAATCCATAATGGGCCGGTCAAAATAGCCATAATAAGTCATAGTGGACCGGTTGTTCTTACAATGGACTGGCTAAAAAATCAGTGTTATATAAACCAGGGAAATGCATCCATTACATAATCAACTTTTAAACTTTTAAATAAGGTGAAATAAACAACAGTAATATGTAACATTTCCTGACAATCTCTATCACTTATGTTCGTCTTTTTGTTCTTTGGTTTACTTATTTCCTGAAAAAAATGTGACTTATTGACTTCCAGGGTTATCACATACAATTGTTCCTTTTGTGAATCATCTTTATTTACCAGGGATATTAATATGTTAAGGAACATTCTTGATGGTCTCCACATTCGTAAACACTTTAAAACCTTTTTTATTAGTTAATGCTTTATAATTGATTTGTACGTCAGTTGATTTTTGTCATCGTATTTTATCATGAATTGTGGTATTTGTCTTAGGCTTTTTCCTATCAGTTTTTTTTTCATTGGCAACGGTGTACCTCTCAAATTACTGTACATGACTAAGTATGCTTTCCTTGTCCTGTGCATTCGTCTTTGCAATAACAAACATGAAATGTCTTGAAGGCATTACAAGCATTGGTACCATTGTACCCGTTTCGTATTTCAAGGATGGTCGACTATTAAACGAACGGTCTCATATAATTATTCTTTGAATAATTAATGAATATCTTGGAATTCTTTGAATTGTTCAATTTATTTATTGTAACAAGTCACGTGGCGATTACGCCTGACCTTAATCCTTAATTTATTTCAAATGATTTTTATCTACAAGTAAATTTACACTTCCTGTGCTATTAAAGAGACAGGTCTTTCTTATGTTCCTTGACATAGTTTAACATTATAAATAATTACTCCGAAACATATTCGGAAATAGCTGGGTTCTTTATATTGTAAAACTTAAAATTTTAATCTATATCAGCTGCATGTTCAACGAAATATTGATGTTACCAATATAGATGGTAATGGTTTTCTCGTAGGAGGTAAATCCTTAACAGTTTGAGTGATCATAACGTAATAATTAATGTTTAATATCAAATCTCATTCTATCATTTATAAGAAGAAGGACGAATGTAGGCATTTACAGACACTGAATTGGATTTTCAATAGGCAAGAGCACTTCTATGTATTAACTTCCCTATTACCTTCCAATCTTCCTACCTATCAACACTTTCACTACCTATAGCCGATTTTCGCCATGCCAATTTCACTATATATCATAGATATACCATATTCAATTTTTATATTGCCCTATACGTAATTTACCAGGAATAAGCATGTAATGAAAATAACTTATTGTTTTTCTTCAATTCTTTCCTAAACATTTAAACTGCTTTTTATCAATGTTTATAATAATAATGATTCCTTATGACCATTGCTCCATTCTCAATTCCACATTGCTCCTTGCCACATTTGCAAGTGTCCCTTTCAATGGGATATATACTCCATGCAGGTACCGCAATACCAATATAAACATTATTTTTAAAAACAATTGCAATGATTGCCAAGATTTTAATATAGTCAAAATTTTGATATATCTTTCTTTTCACAACTATTCTTAAAACTTAGCTGTAGCAATCCTGTATTATTTTTCGATGATAAAATCACCAGCCAACAAAAACTGGAAGTACTTTAAACATATTTGTCTAGTATTTCAACAAATAGTGCCTCTTTAAATCAAATTCATTTATGAGCAACTCGGTGGGTGTATTTAGAAAAGTAGATGGCGCTTACGTTACCGGACACCTGGTCCATGCTCACAGTTTTAGTGGAGTCCGAGTTGCTCATTTACTCTTGTTACTTTGTATGTATTATTTAACTTACTTTATGTTATTTATCGTGTTCATCTGTTTTCCATGTCTGGTCTTTGTCCCTGGATTACATCCTTTGATTTCCACTAGAATCTTGGTTTCCTTAATTACCCTTGGGACAGGCGTAAAAAATGCCGCGGGGTTAAAGTACTTTGGCGTGATCACATCTTTCCCTTTTAAATTCTGGCGACTGTGGAAAAAATATTACACAATTTAACACACATAAAAATGCAGCTAAAAGAGGTCTGAGTCCCTTATTACAACGGAAATAAAGAACCTTAATATAAATTACATAAATGTACAAACTAATGACTAACATGCCGGTCCCAGACCAGTTTATGCCTACAAAAAGTTTGTTTTCTATAATGCCAATATGTACTTTTCAGCTTTATGTTTTAGACCGGCTGTGGTTTAATCAGCCTATGCACATCAATACATCAATCTTCTAGAAATGTGATGACAACATTACTAGAATTACTCCCTTAATAGTTCTTTAACTTCATGATTGCAGTTCAACCAGCGGTCTTTCCTGACTTTATATTTATCTTTTCATTACAATCAGCGTACATTGAATCCCTTGATATACTCCTGAATCTATTACATTTTGGACGGTCAACATGTGTCATTTGTATCCTTTGCGGTCTGTGTAGTTTCGTTTTTTCCCCATTGAGACTCTTATACGGAAACACTGTCGTTATTCTGTTTCCTTATCGATTAAACTTTAATTATTTTATGTTGTCTGACAACCCGTATCGGAAATTGAAATCGCGTCCTAATTTGTATATGCAAAATGTAGAAATGTAGATTTTTTTTTTATTTAAACCACTACAAAAAACCTACTGCGTCGTCTTCCTTTTTGACCAATTGTACATTTTTTTCTTTGCATATGTAAACCATGTGTCCAAATGTGTTCAATATTATTTAACAGCCTCGATTGTCTCAAAGTGGCGCGCTCTCCTTCAGTGTTGGCGGCCGTTGTTGCATCCCTGGCTGAATCACACTACATACTCAAAATATTTGAAAGAATAATCAAAGGAACCAAGGTTATAGCGGTAATCAAAAGAATGTAATACAGGGACAAAGACCAGACATGGAAAACAGACATACAAAACAAAGAACATAAAATAACAAAAATCATACATACAAAGTAACAAAAGTAAATGAGCAACTCGGACTCCACTAAAAACTGGGAGCATGGACCAAGTGCTCCTGTAGGGTAAGTGGCCTTTGCTTTTCTAGAAACACCCGCCGTGTTGCTCATAAAAAGTCAAGCCAGTGGTAGAAGAAAGAGGAACGGAAAACTATGACACGTTGAACAAAGCAGTTTTCAGGGCAACGATGGATACACAGTAACGATCCACGTGTTCATGATGACGACCATTAAACGTTTGTAGTGATGGTTTCAGTCTAGTAGCAACATAACTCTGCTCAAGAAGCCTATTTGTTAGAATTCTAGCGCGATACAAAAAGTATGCGTAGTCTCGGCAAGCTTTGGCATTTCTACGTGTAGGTCAAGATATGAGGCTGACTTCACAGTGTCTGTAGTATCCTTTATCGCAAGTTCTTTGGGGTAGATGCGGTGTATCTAATCCCCAAAATTAGGATTGCTTAAAGATAATAGGTCATCTATAGCGGAAACTGAGATTAAAGGATCTAGCTAAATGATATTCTCTCTTTCGGATCAGATCAGCTATACAGTCAGCCTCGTAAGAGTGAAGGAATAGGTCAGCAAGTAAAGGAGCACAATTAATTTCCATTGGAATGCCGATCGTTTGTTGAAAAATGCGTCCACCACACTGGACAAATATGTATTTTGTAAACATCTCGAAGCTGCTCCTCCATAAGCACGTCTTATTTATGGAGATAATGTGTCCGAGTAGGGTGACATGCCTACATGCGGGCTGTTGCTTCTGTGAGCTAGCTCATTCGACCTGGGTTGTTAGACTAATACAAATCAGGGTCTGCCAGATAGATTTTTGTCCTGAAATACATTAAACCACAAACAATAAATCATTTAAAACAGTGCATGCATTGAAAACAAATTGAATCATTTAAGATTTTATCTTACTGCCTACAAACATTTGAACAGCTGTACAACTAATTCTGTGCATTATGAATCTAAGTTTAGTAGTTTTTACTTAAGCATTGGTGATACTGATATTGATCTATAAGACTTTAATCAAACGATTTTAATCACTGCATGTGTTTAGCAAACATCATTTTAAATTTTTACAATATATGTCGGTTTTTTCGTACGAAAATTTCAAATTTAAGTAAGACCTGGTTAATGACAAATTGATGGATACTTCTCATTTTCTACCGATAATTATTATGAATGCATGTGAATTAGTTTCACATAATTCCCCCGATCTTTGAATCTAATTTCTTGAAGCAGGTATAAAATTATTTCTGCATTTATAAGATTGCCTAAATACATATTACATTAAAAGGCGGTAAAGAGTAATGGTATCCACATGCGATTACTATGTTAATGTGCTTTGAATACCGTTACAAAACTGAAAACACGAAGTAAAAGTGCATCAAACGAAAGTCAAATGAATCTAACTTTTTCAGGTTGTAACATTTTCAAAAGAAACAATGTTTTATTTTCTGCACGATAAAAAAACAATATTTATTCTCATTATTATTTTCATTGAATAAAGATAAAAATGTACAATTTAACTTATGCGATTCACGTAGCGAAGAAAGTTTAAAAGTAAAACGTCTGTATCTTCAAAAAATAAAAAGAAAACTTAGTACAAAATTGGTACAAAATAAGTTTTTCAACATTGTAGAATGATATTTTGTGTTTAATTGTACTTAATGTTTTCTAATTTTTTCCCTTAAACTAACTTCAAAAAATGAAACTGAGAAAACTCAATCTTTTATGGCTGGTTTCCCGTTCCAAATTATGGAGATAGTTTCGCTAAAAGCAATTTTCTTTGTTTTGATCTCGTTGAAAGCTGAACTTATCTAAGTGTAAAACGAACTAACTTCAAAACCAGGAACGTTCATTCAATCTCCCATTTCATGAGTTAATCGTGGGATTAAATGTCATCGAAGAAGATCTCTTTTCTTGCCCTGAACTAATAATTCCAGAATAGTCTACACTATCTTTAGCATTCTAACAACTCCAGTGTTTAATGCCGTAATCTCTTATTAATGATGTAGCGTTTGTTATCGTATTGCCGGCGATGTTCCTAATGCGAAACTTCTGATTGGGGAAATTAGATTGTCATATACTTAATCATAAAGCGCTCCCCAAACGATACTTACATTTAGCAACCGAAGAAAAAATGTTTTGTTTATCATCTACCAGCCGTTTTAATGCGTAAATGTTGGTAAAAGCTGGCTTTTATATCGTTGAGACATATTAGCATTAACTGTGTCTTAATCAATGCTTGGTTCAAAGCAAACGCGTATTGCGATTATTCCCCAACACCGAGATAAGACAAGAAATTCCTCATCCGCACAATGTTCCGTCGCAAATGTGCACTTAGTCTACGTAACGTGTCTGTATTACTCAGTAATTCATTCCAGACTTTTTAATTTACGAGAATTTATCGTGACCCGCGGTAATCACGTATAAAGTACATGTAAATTGAAATTTTTTTGGTAAATAAAAGACATTTTTTATAATTAAATGTACATTTTGCATTTATAATATATCAAGACAGATGCCTTAGATTGTACGTAATGGTTATCATTTGTTAAGAATCAATCCATATAAAATTCAATCACGGACTATTGTTAGAGGGGATTCATGGTATAAAAAAAACACGGAACAAACTATACCTATTTCACATATGTTATGCTTTAATGAAAAAAATCCTTTTTTTTGTATTCAGATCTGTATTTTTCAAGAAAACTATGCATTCCTTTCCGAATAAAACTAACCACAGCAAGAACGAATAATCTTGCCAAATGCCGATTTCGTACACATTCTATGTATTGCTTATGTTGAGTGCAAAAACCGAATGACAAACTAAAACTGATTTTAAAATATGTAAATGAGAAATGAAATTATATCTTGTATGTTTTTAATATGCGTGAACGACTACTTGTCTGAATTTTATAAAGACTGCTATTTCTATAACTTCAACGATTCAAACCTGTACATGTAATATGTCTGTGCTATTGAGTACACATGTAGATTGTAATATTACTATAAACTACTAAATGCATAAGACGTTTTTTAAATGGTAACTGAATGCCATCCTACCAATTGAAACTTGCGTTAAGAAGTTTGAAGTTGTGTTTTTGATAAAGGTTTCATGATAGTATCATTCTAAGTTTGTTCTAAGGTTGAATATTTAATTTGATCCTGAAAGTGTATCTTGTTTTGTTTGGTTTTTCCTTGCTTGTTGTTTGTTTTTGATTTTGTTGTTTTCTTTCTTTTATTTATTAATTTTTTTTTGTAATTATTTTATATTTCTGCGTTAAATCAAATAATTTCTATTGATACAATTATAATTATTATTATCATTATCAAGTTCGAATTTATTAGAATAAACAAAAATACGAATAACAAAATCTCCAAACCCGGCCGCACAAGATTTGGAAAGATGAAACCATATATTATTTATCACGATTCCATGTTTGAAAATAATACGATTGTTTTATTACTTCACAATTAAATATTATAATTAATATTAAAATTTAAAATGATAACTAAATTGGTTCACCGAATCGTCATTTTAGCAATTCCTGTGAAATATAACAAATAAAATACATTGGCAAGAGAATTCATTTACAAAAATAAAAATATGTAAAACGATGGGGCAAAATGAGCCCATCAGGTGAGGAGAACAGCTACTTTATTAAAGACGAAAACATTTAATTATTTAGTGAACCAAGGATCTTGTAAGGTATTCACCAGCCTAGCAGTTTGAATCGTCCTCGTCATACACCATTTATATCATAGATTATTTATCATAATTTTCATTATTTTAAAATTCAACTGGCTAAAACACTGATGCTTCATTCCCTGTATTGTACTTGGTAGACACTTATAGTCATGAATTGAGCTTCGTAAGATTATATATTCGTGGTTTAAAGTTCTTTAAAGTAATATATCAACAACGATGAAACTGTTAGGGAAAGGTTAAGGTTTTGAAGATCTTTTTACTTCAAAATAAATGACTATTCCTAATGTCCAGCTAGTAGTCCTAAAGTGCACTGATTTAAATTATATGAACCACACTGTGAGCTTCATGTTTACTGCCGCGGCGACAGTTCATTGCTTTTTGGATTTTAGAAATCGTGTATTACATTTTACAACATTATTCATCACTAGAAAATACAAATTAACAGTTCTTAAAAATCGAATTTCATGGTCTAACAAACAACGATAATTACAACCCAAGAAATAAGAACACATTTCTATTTCTTGTTTACAAATTTAGAATATGAATGTAGTTGTTACGGAATGAGCAGTTATTTCATATGGAAATTTTAAAATTACGTAATTATTAAGGAATATAATCAATCTTAAGTACACCATAATTCTATTTGCGTCGTAGAAGTTGACTTTATTTAATTCGCAAAAACATTTAACTTGGGTTTGATTACCAAAAGAAATTTATAGAACTCTGCACTAACAATAAACAAAAGCAATGTTTATTAAGAAGATGGAAAGGCGGGAAATATTATACCTTTGCAATTAAAAATCTATCTTGCATTAACTTTGTAAATATAAAGACAAGCTTGTAATGATTTAAGAGTATTCAACGTGTTTTCATATGATGAATAAATATGAATAGATTTGAAATGCATCAAGCTTCGTTTGAAGTTCAAAGATGTTTATTGCCGATTCTAATAATTTTATAATTACACGATTACGTCAAATCCAGTTCAATGGCTAGTGAATCTGTTAAATTGCTTAATATTTGTTTTCACTGCTAAAACCAAATTACATGATGAGTAACAAATGAGCTCGAATTCTTTTTTTTTTCTCATCCCCAAAAGAAAGTAAGATCTATTTATCGTTGCAAATATAGCATGTAATTGAATATAATCATATACTTTTAGTAGGATTGAGGTTTGTTATCTCTTATGAACTACCCTTTCTTCTCTTTTATATATGTTTATTTTTAATTTCCTCGCTGTATACGTTTTATTAATAGTTTTTTTTGTAATTAATTTAACATACATCATGATATCAATTATATTATCAAATGTGATATACTGAAGTGGAACACAGAAACTAAATGTAATTTGAATTACCTTGATCGGACATGGCTCGATATCTTCCTGGAATAAACTTTCAATTCAATGGGAATGGAACATATGCGTAAGGGGCATGGGGGATTGGGGTCTGGCCAAAAGGCAACGGGACATGGAGAAGAGAGAAATTGTATTTATTGTTCATATATTGATAAAAAATATTAAGATTTTTAATGGGGATAATGTGGAACTTTTGAGATTTCTAAATAATAAAAACAAAACCTTGATGTTTGAAGAAATTTAAAATAATAAAACAAATGTCCTAGGGATTCTATGATAAAGAACGGTTCACGCGGGTAATAGGAATTTTAATATGGGGAAAAGGGCATGGTATATGGTATAAAGTGAGTTCTAGTTATTTCAGTTCAGTGAAACATTTCCTTTACAGGATGGTTTATTTTAATAGTGTCCAAATTTTGAGTTTGATCATTTACGTTTAATTTATTATCAATATCGATTAAACAAAACTAGGATGTACCAGCTGAACGTGCAGGAGTCCTGTCATTAGGGAACTAAGAAATAAGAACCGCCAAATCTGTCAAAAACATCATGTATGTTCAACTTTAGGTTCTTACTCAATGGTTCCTTCCTGACGACGTGACAGAGGAAACAATGGAAACAACAAAATTACCAAACACTAATCCAATTCATAATCAAGTCAAGTTTGAAATAAATCTAAAAATAGATATAACACCACCGGAGCAGCTGGTACCGCAATCATCTTGACTTGGTACAGGCATTTCAAACAGAACAGTGCGTTTAATCTATGTTTTACAGCGCGCTGAATATCCCTCTTCTTTTGTGGTGTGTATAGAACAGCGGTAATTAAACAGCACTTGCATGTTATTGACATAATCGGTAAATCAGCAGTCACATTAGCACAAAGAACATTTTTTTTTTTTAAAAAATCATTATCATTATTGTAGAAGAAACTGAGTATTTTTTTAACCAAGGACTGATATCTAACAACTGTAAGTAAAACAGTTGAATGGTGGTTTGTATCTAATAATAGAAGCATTTGCAGAAGAGTCTGTTTTCTTGAAACAATTATCGAACTACTTCTGGTTTCGAACTGATTTAAGGATGACTGTTATAGTTTTTTTTTTGGTTATGTGTAGAAGTCATAACATTGATCAGGTGCACACTACTTGATCGGAATAACATGATATTTAACGTGTGTATTATGTACGGTGGTTTATGTTATGGTAGATAATCAACACAAAAATAATCACCTCATCACTATTCTTTAACATAAGTATCGAACTTCCATTGGTAAATCATTGAATTGTGTTTAAACATTTTTTTCACTTCAGTTTAAGAGAATGAAATGAATCCCTATAAGAACATATTCAATTGTTCAGATAGGTACAACATGTAGTGATTCTGATACTATGTTAAACATGTACCATATAATAAAAAAAAACACCATTTATTTCAAAATGTAGATTGTCAACATTATTTGTGTTTTAATTCAATCGGATAGAGATTGCATAAGTTATACTTAAATAATCACTTTGTATCATATTCTACAATCAATTCAATAGGGATGTTTTAGTGTATTCAGATATTCGTTATGGATTTTGTAATGTATATTGGTTGGTTTATTGTGTGTTTTTGGTTTTTTTTGCTGTTTAATTTGCTTTTTATTTTGTTTAGTTTAAATTGGTTTTTAATTTGCTTTTGTTTTGTTTTTTTTACTTTGCTTTTGTTTTGTTTTTGTTTTGTTTTGTTTTGTTTTGTTTTTTGTTTTGTTTTTTTGTTGTTTTTTTGTTGTTTTTTGTTTTTGTTTTTGTTTTTGTTATTTGTTTGGTTATGTTGTACTGCTTTTTTTAACGACTTCCTTTTATTTTTTTAACGAATCGGTCATAAGTTGTACCTGTAAATCTGTTTTCAAACCAATGTTACAGAAACAAGGAAGGAACATATCAAGTACAAGTACACCCTGTATTGACATTTAATATTTTGCATGTAACTTATTTAGAAAATTGAACATCATTTTAGCAGCCATATTACCGATATGAATTAAGTATATCGTCTTTAATTTCAATACACAATATTTCGCAGTAAGATGAAAGGTTATACATATATCAACCTGATCAAGTATCTAGTCATGTAACAATAATTGCCATATACGGAAAGAAAACGCGTTAAATATCTGTACTTCCGTACATGCCTCCTGCATTTCCTGGGTTCCAGAGTATCTTTTGAGAGTATTATCTAGAAAGTGACACAGTAAAATCTCAATGCTATACTACATACATTAATATCTAGAAATATGCTTTCAATATTTCTATATAAAAAACAATTTAAAAAAAACACACATTAACATACATTGTACCAATCATAATATGATTTTGCTTCCTTTAAAATATTTCTGAAATACAAAATTCATTACTTCTAAAATGCATTTGCAAATTTTTTTTTTTAATATAATTTTACCTAATTAAATCTTCTTACTGCTGACTTGTCGGTATTTCGTAAACTTTGATATTTCACGTTATTTCGTCATTTTTCATTGAGTTATTTTGTGTGATCAATTACAACCCTTTCTTCTGTATAATCATTTTTAATCAATTAATTTGGATAAAGTAATTATAATTGAATTTCGATTACACGAGTATGTTCACTTAAACAACATGAATTATAACATTTCATGGGAAATGAACTTAATATACATACTAACAAGGTTGGTAAAGTATTTACAGCCGGTTTTTTAAAGGTGGGAAAACGAAACCTTGGTTGGGCAATACATCCCGTAATGGGTTACACTGGCCAATACTGGCTAATATGTTTTAATCTTATTTTTTTAACAAATAAGATAAGACAAACTATGATTTCGATGTATTATTCGTAAGAGTATATAAGTTTTATACATAGAAACATAAATAACAAGTTTCCCAGACTTTTTGATTTTTTCCTCCCGAAATTCTATAACCGAGTAACTTTCTTTACATTTTGCGGTCATTTTATTCAAATGCAATTGCTAATTACTTAAATAGACTCCCCTTGGTAAAATGGCAGTCATAGTCATAGATGTATAGATGAAACGGCTTTTTATTGTTAATTAAACCATTGATGTAACGTCTACCTATTGTTAGGACGGTGAATTCCTTCTTACGAATCAACGGTAGCTAAACGATCAACAAATTTTCCAAAAACAACTTAATTAGTAATTGATGGAAAACGTCAGCTGTTGTTTGATTTAGAGTACCCTACCCACCTCTCCCTAAACGTAAGCTGTTGTTCAATTTAGAGTACCCTACCCACCTCTCCCTAAACGTAAGCTGTTGTTCAATTTACAGTTTCAATCTCCCTATTTCCAGAGGCAATCAAAATTTGTCGACCCCATTATCCTTGTGTCCCATCCCATTTTTCATTCCATCATCACTTCATGTTCATATTACCATCCATTTCATGTTCATCGCCTGAATATAGCTAAAATATTGCTGCTCGGGCGTTAAACCCCAACCATCAATCAATCAATCGATTTACAATACACAACTTATAACCACTAGTCTATAAAAGTCTGGATCATGCGGATCTTAAACATTAATTTCGTTCAATGAAATCTTCGTTATTTGACACGAACACTTTGATCTATGCATCAGTGAACATGTGTCGTACCCTGTCATTGTTATGTAAAAAAGTTTTGGTTTTTGATAGAGTTAATTGCCTTTCAAATTAATTACAATCTATTTGAATTATCGCTTTTGATTACCCAATGTCTGCTGCTGATCAACTGTTTCGTTTTGAAAATAGAAGTAAATTTTGTTGGTTATTTATTTTAAACATACTTGTATAGGCTCTTGTTTAATATTCACACAAACTACCACTTAATTAAGGACTCCAAACTTGCAAGTTTTTATTCCATTATCTATGACTTTATAAAATTAGCAAAATGTAGCAAAAATCGTTTATTATCATTATTATTTTTAAAACATATAGAACAAAATTTTTTTTAAACAGCTGCTCTATAATGGTAAGAAATCTACACATGGAAAAAAGAGCACTTCATGAATAATACAACAGGCATGGAGCGAGTAACCAACTGCAGTGCAGCCCTTTTCACAAAAAATCGTAAGAGTAAGAGTAAAATTAGTCGTACGTTGTGACGTCACAACTCTATTATGACATCATAACTTACGACTAATTTTACACTTAAGATTTTTTTGTGAAAAGGACCGCTGTAGTTTTCTTCCTACTGTGTGAAATAAGTTGTAGTCAGTGTTTACAGCACTCGTGGATCGTTATGGTGTATCCATCTGCACCATGAAAACTGATTTAGAGGACGCTTACCCTACCCACATGAAGAAGAAAAACACAGATATTTTATTGGATGACCCTACCGGTGCATCTGGTCCATGCTCCCAGTTTTAAGTGGAGTCCGAGTTGCTCATTTGCTTTTGTTAATTTGTATTATTTTAGTTACTTTATGTTCCTTGTGGTGTATGTCTGTTTTTCATGTCTGGTCTTTGTCCCTGGATTACATTTTTTTGATTACCGCTATAACCTTGGTTCACTTGATTACTCTTTTAAAGGAGAGGATAGTTATAAAAGTATGCATTACATGTATTGTTTGCAGATTTCTGCTGGCCGAGATGTAGAATATTTATAATGATCGCTTTTGAATTCAGCAGATTTTGATTTTGTCGGTATTCTCAATAAACGATGAACAGATATTTAAAACCAAAATTGGAGATTAGATTGCAAACAAAAATAAAATAGTTCTATTAATTTTTGTTCGATTCCGAGTGTGTTGTTGATAACCCCCAGGCACTGTAGGATATTTTGACGGAAATAATACAATAACTATTTTCGAAGTGTGTTGGCTTTTGTTGTGCTTACAAAATGATAAATACTGATTTTAATGTAGACTCACGCTGAGAATTATGCAATTATGCATACTGTTAGCATCGGCAAATTATTATTGACCTGCATAAAGGGGACAATAAAATTATTTTACGACCAAATATATAGACACCCCGCGCTGAATTACAACATATTTCATTGTGAAACTCAGACATGCAGCTGCTTTAACATGAAAAGTTATCTATTTCAAAATCTGTATTTGTTAGTTAGTATGGCTTTACAATCTTCAAAGCACTGTTAAATATATTACTCGCGGTTCTGTGGTATATGGGGTGGTGGAATGGGGATTCGAGTGGGAATGAGAAAATCGGTTTAAAAAGACCTTTATGAAAACAAAATTTTAAAACCAATAATTTAAATGTCAGTGAATTAAAACACATATAATTCAAGTGTGGAAATTAATAATTAGATAAATGTTTTTGTTTTGTTTCGTTTTGTTTTTGTTTTTTTGTTTTTTGTTTGTTCGTGTTTTGTGTTTCTTTTGTGAAATTGGGGATTTTCTTATGGTTAATGGGAATATGGCAAATGGAGAATAGTGGAATGGCATATTGTGTTAATGGAAAAATCTATACCATTCAAGAACTTAAATACTTAATCTTGTCTTGGTATTAGTATATATCTATCACTCTGTGGCACGTGTTTTGTAGATACTATTAAAGTGATTGGTGTTTACAATGAAAAGAATGAACATGAATGAAAACTGTATTGCTAGGAATCTGGTCTTATTCACTGAGCATTAATTCTCTACTAGTATTATGTTTATCATATTATTAACCATATGACGCTTACCCTACCGGTGCACCTGGTCCATGCTTCCAGTTTTTAGTGTAGTCCGAGTTCCACATTTGCTTTTGTTACTTTGTATGTATGATTTTAGTTACTTCATGTTCTTTGTTGTGTATGTCTGTTTTCCATGTCTGGTCTTTGTCCCTGGATTACATTCTTTTGATTACCGCTATAACCTTGGTTCACTTGATTACTCTTACATGTATGTTAAATAAGTCATCATTATAGCAGTTTTGGCTGTTTTAAATCTAGAAAGTTATCACCAGGAACTAAAATTGTGCGTTATAAGATGGTCCTGATGTAGTTGTTATGGAACTGTCCAGACCTTACTAAGTAATTATATTTGATGAAGGTGTAATCTTCGTTTGAGGAAAAATAACTGACATGCAGTTGCAAAATTCCCTCAATCGTATTCCACTATTAAGTAGATTTTATTAATTATACGCATACTTTCCTAAATTTTTTTTGAAAATGTTTATCTTAAATTAGGAATTACAACATAAAAATTAAAAAAATCAACAACCTCATATCGTTTGGCTAGACCCTTCAATCTCAGTTTCCGCTATATAGATGACGTATTATCTTTAAACAATCCTAATTTCGGGGATTTGATACATCGCATCTACCCAAAAGAACTTGAGATAAAGAATACTAGAGACAGTGTGAATTCAGACTCATATCTTGACCTATACTTAGAAATCGATGGTAAAGGAAAACTATTGACCAAACTTTAAGACAAACGTGATGACTTTTCATTCAGAATTGTCAACTTTCCTTTCATCTATGGTAACATCCCTTCGGCTTCTGCGTATGGAGTGTTCATATCACAACTCATACGTTATGCAAGAGCTTGCCGAAACTACGCAGACTTTTTGTATCGCGCTAGAACTCTAACAAATAGGCTTCTGGAACAGGATTATGTTGCTACAAGATTGAAGTCATCACTACAGAAGTTGTATGGTCGTCATCATGAACTCGTGGATCGTTATCGTGTATCCATCAGCACCATGAAAACTGATTTATGCAACGGGTCATAGTTTTCCTTTCCTCGTTTGTCTACCCCGTACTTGACTTTTTATGAGCAACTCGGCGGGTGTTTCTAGAAAAGCAGAGGACGCTTACCCTACCGGTGCACCTGGTCTATGCTCCCAGTTTTTAGTGGAGTCCGAGTTGCTCATTTACTTTTGTTACTTTGTATGTATGATTTTTTTTACTTTATGTTCTTTGTTGTGTATGTCTGTTTTCCATGTCTGGTCTTTGTCCCTGGATTACATTCTTTTGATTACCGCTATAACCTTGGTTCCCTTGATTGCTCTTTCACAGAATGTAAATGACATTTATCACAATGAAGGAATATGTGTCAGCAGTAGGCATTTTTGAAAATAAGAATCCCACAATTACTGCATGAATGACGTACACGATTGGTAAAATAAACTCTGTTTACAAGAAGATTATCCTGGTCGGTATTCATTCTGTGTTTTGTTAGAAATATAAACATGCATATTTTGACTCAATAATATTCCTTTATACTTGCACATACAGAAAACATATCTAACCCAGATACTTGTTCAGTCCCTCTGCATTAATTTGTGCACGCTCGACGCAGTGGCAGTCGTTCGTTTCCTCTCTGACTAACCGCTGCAGACAGGCTTTTCGACATTCTCGTGCGTTCTTCAAACCATGCGTCGTTTGGCACTCGGATAACATCCAGTAAAATTATTCACTTTCCCCGAATTTGCAAGATTCTTACATTTTCTGAGAGGGTTGGCTGCAGCGTTTAAAGTGAATTTCGGACGTCAGCTGTTTGGAGGTTGTAATTTGAGTGAACCAAACAGTTTTCTAAACATCCATGGTAGGTTTCACATTACTTGTGTTAAATATGCCGAGAAAAAATATTCGTTTATTTGAACTTGGTATGAACGCTTTTGTATTATTTTATTGCCATTTTATATCTAAAAGTTACATGTAGTACTTTACATGATTGAAACACCCTACCTTGATAGTTTAATCATATTGTTAGGTTTGGCAGATTTCATAGCGTTTTTAAAACCAATTTTTTATTAACAATTGTCCCATTTATTCTCTAACGATTTATTTATCAAAGTTAAAATCGCAATGGTAAAAGTACTTTATAGTTATCTTGTAGACAGCTACATGCTGTAGGGTGGTTGGTAGAGTGTCTAGAATGTGACAACTGTAACGAGGGTATAATTGACTACATCCTTGACATGTATATTTCTATTCTTTCATCTTGTAGTATGTGACAAGAGACATTTGTTTTTTTATAATAAATGTATTATATCAGTTGCGGTCTGTCACAATGACGAAATAAATTTACTACAGTTGGTCCATAATGAAATAGGTCAATCATTTGTACTGTGTTTGAAAAGTACATTATTTGTTTTCATGTTGAATACAAAAAACGTCCTTAAAACTTAAGGTTAAAACATAAAATATATTCGTGGGTATTATTTTTTAAGTACTTTCTTTCCATTGAAATAAAGTTTTACCGCTATTGTCTTTAATATGTATTCATGCTTGTAATTTATGGAAACTCATCTTGAAGTTTAAGTTATAGTTCCAGTATAATTTAAATATTGTGTCATATATCTACATTCGAAATAATATATTTGATTTTATTTTCCACTCCAAAGTCTTACTGAAAAATAATTTGTTGTTGTTATACATTAGATATAACGCATAGAAGGATGTTCCCCATCTCACCAATTATCACAGGAGCATTAACATCATTTTGTGATTTTTTGTTTATTTTGAATAACTGGCAAGCAGACATCATTAGAACCTTTTTTAAACCAGGTATGAAACTTCTACGATTTCTTGTTAATTTTTACAAAATAAATTAGAAGTTTGGAAGGCTGCCATGTTTGAAACTTCAAAATGCTTGGGCACATCTGCAAAAAGTGCTCCATTTTTGTGGTTTGTTTGTTGGGGTTTAACGTCCGAGCAGCAATATTTCAGCTATATTCAGACAATGAACATGAAATGGATGATAAAATGAACATGAAATGAAAAAAAGAAAGGTTGGGTCACAAGGACAATAGGGTCGAAAAATCTCGACTGTCACTGGAAAAAGGGTGGGTGGGTAAGGTCGGGCAATTAAGCCTCCTGTGGCGGAGCGCAAAGGTTCCTACTCCTATCGAATACCACAGCAGGGTTCTTTAACGTGCGAGGAACGTGGCATCTTTCCCAACACGGTGCACCACTATGGTTTGCGGTCAGGTTTTCCGTATTATAGCCTGACAACCCCAGCATGTAACATGCCAGGGGTACCCCATTCCACCACCTGGGGCACACATCCCAGTTGCTCTGTGGGCAGAGCGCCTAGCCCCCGGCTAGGTTTCTGAGCACTATTTAGTCGCCTTATACGACAAGCTTAGCGCTGCTGCAGGCCTATTCTTTTAACACCCGGGCCTGCACGGGGCTCCATTTTTGTGGTAAGTTTAGTTTTAATCCATTCAACCATTACAGAGGTTGTTTTGTAGACTCGATGGGCAAACAAAAATGGACGAGAAAACAATGTTTCCCAACTATGTTATTCGAAAGTAATTATCAAATTTCTTACTTCTGTAATCATGGAAATTAATTTCCGTGGTCCTTAAAATGAAGTTAGTGTGTGGATTTTTTCAATTTGTGAACTTCAAAAGGATTGAAGATTTCGTTGAATTTTTACACTTTGCTTAAATTTGGGTTCACAATAACATGTTGTCCGAACAACAACAAGCAAAACCAAACCAAACCTAAAATTGGACTTCCCCACAAACAAACAAACGTTAGTGTTAGCCATTCTAATCCCACTTCCATACTTTCAGGCTTGCCTAGAATCCCTGGGTTAAGACAAGTGTTGTCATTAAGGAAAAAAGGGTTTTAAAAACTTTTTTCAAAGAAAATCATAGCGAAGTTTAATTTTTAGAACTTAATTATCTTAACATACCTTAATGCTGAAAGGCAAATTGCTATTTATCATATTTTTTTATGTGGATGTAAAAAACAAAAAGTTACAAAAAAGATGTGGTATTTTAGACCAAACAATTAGTCTTAAATTAGGCTTAAAAGTTAATGTACCAACACTTTAATTTACGAACAGAGAAAACAACACCATTAACAATATTAAATGGTTCTAATAATGTACGATATCTAGAGTTTTTAGAAAATAACTCAAATATGTAAGTTTATGTTTTCTGTATCAAAGATTCAAAAGTTGAACCTGACGATAGGTAATTGAAATTAACAACTAAATATGAGTGTATTTTACACTTTAATATGTTATATGAATAATGAAATCAACTCCAAATAGTTTGACATCTCTTATTTCTTTTAATTATTTAAATACAATATTGAAGTTACTATACAAAATATGAGGTACTAGACTGCTATTCAGTTAAAGAGTAATCAAGGGAACCAAGGTGAAATATTGAGGTACTGGACTGCTATTCAGTTAAAGAGTAATCAAGGGAACCAAGGTGAAATATTGAGGTACTAGACTGTTATTCAGTTAAAGAGTAATCAAGGGAACCAAGGTGAAATATTGGGGTACTGGACTGCTATTCAGTTAAAGAGTAATCAAGGGAACCAAGGTGAAATATTGCAATCATAACTGAACGGTGTAAGCATCAAAGCAAGACATAGATGAGATCAGCAATTAAAAATTGATATTCGAAAACATGTGACCCGATACCAAAATGGAAATATTGATAATTTATACAATTGTACATCAATAAATTATATAAGTGTTCTTACATTTGTACAATAAAATATCTATGATAAATACATTACAACACAGTCCATGGGATGGGAGGGTTCACTGTGCACCCCCTCCATTATCGAATCAATTTGTCACCAAAGAATATTATCGAATTCTTTTTCAATTTAAGCCTATATTTGTACCCCACTGGGTCAAAAAGCCAAAATTGTTTGACTGTCTATGCCTTCCTGGGATAGCATGTGTGAACAAACTAAAAATATTGAGGTATCATCATGTAGCCCAATGTCTCAGATTTACAACGTCTCGAACTTGGTATCATTCGATAGATAATTTTATTTTCTAAATAAAGATGTACCAAACATATCTAATCAATTCAGGCGCTTAGATTTTCCTTCCAGGGTAATAATTACAACAAAAATCGGAAAAATGGGAACTTTCAGAATATCAGAATTTTCTTCTATATCACCCGTTATTGTCATTTTTTAGAATACCGTTGTTTAAGCAAGCTTTTGTGAAAATGTATACTTTTTAGTTAATCAAAACTATCACATTTTTAAATTGCTTTTCTGTTTCAGAATTAGGCAACACTTGTATTAGGTGTAACACAAGATAGAAAAGATTTTATTGAAATGAAGTGTTTATACCTCATAACCTCTGAAAATAACCATTAAAGTGTTTCTAAAGTCTGCCGTTTTATGATATCAATAGGTATTGACCAAACTTTACGACAAACGTGATGACTTTTCATTCAGAATTGTCAACTTTCCTTTCATCTGTAGCAACATCCCTTCGACTCCTGCGTATGGAGTGTTCATATCACAACTCATACGTTATGCCAAAGCTTGCCGAAACTACGCAGACGTTTTGTATCGCGCTAGAACTCTAACAAATAGGCTTCTGGAACAGGGTTATGTTGCTACAAGATTGAAGTCATCACTACAGAAGTTTTATGGTCGTCATCATGAACTCGTGGATCGTTATCGTGTATCCATCAGCACCATGAAAACTGATTTATTCAACGGGTCATAGTTTTCCTTTCCTCGTTTGTCTACCCCGGACTTTTTATGAGCAACTCGGCGGGTGTTTCTAGAAAAGCAGAGGACGCTTACTCTACCGGTGCACCTGGTCTATGCTCCCAGTTTTTAGTGGAGTTCGAGTTGCTCATTTACTTTTGTTACTTTGTATGTATGATTTTAGTTACTTTATGTTCTTTGTTGTGTATATCTGTTTTCCATGTCTGGTCTTTGTCCCTGGATTACATTCTTTTGATTACCGATATAAACTTGGTTCCCTTGATTACTCTTTCATTAAAGTGATATTGGTATAATTTGATTTTTGACGATCAATATTTAATTTAAATGTGAAATGTACATGTACTTAAAACACTGAGTAAAGCAATGTGTTATACTCTTCATGTGTACAATTCACATCTTAACAGTTTCAGTATAATTCGAATTGAATTAGAGTTATGATTTCAAAGATCTAAACTTACTGATGTTGACAGATTTTACAGATTTAAATGATAGTGTGGTGTACCAGATTGTGTATGTAATATATAAAACCCTTCGTACAATGTGTGTACCGTTGTCGGTCGTAGTGTATGTTTGGGATGGGACTTCCTGTTCGTGCCAAAAAAAATATTCTTATATTTTCAGGTTTGATAGGTCATTTAGCATTTACAAAATCAAGTTTTCATCACAATACATGATTTTGTTTTTTGTTTCCCATAAAGCATGATAACCTTTTTAAGTTGTTATATATTTTCTTAAATGAAGCCAAGAAAAACAAAATCAAAAATGAAGAGGCGAGGAAAAAAACGATATATTGTGCTACTAGTAATATATAATCTCACAAACAACGCCAATACAATACAAACAATTAAGAAGTATACAATATGATGACAACATCAGCCCTCCCAGACATTAATGACTACTTCCTTGCTCGGTGTGCACAATTTATATCCAGATTTGAGATGGCGGAAAGGTCCTTTACAATATCCCGAGTCATTAGTATACCCTATAAATTTTAACCTAAGACGTTGCAATTCGTAAGAAAGCTCCTCGGGTTTTCAAAAAGCACTTTTGATAACAACAAAATGGTCATATATTATCACTTGTTCATTCATTTTTTATGACAATAATACATATTTGAAAATAAAGAACAAGGTATGCTTAATTGAGCTGTAGGGATTTTTTAAACTAAATTTATCAATACTACGAAACACAAAACAATTGAAATTCAGTAGTTTGAAATTTGATGTGTAATGATTTTTAAAGATATCGTAGATTTTACTTGCTCTGATTGTATACTTTTGGGATTTCAATAAGACTCACTGAACATTATAAAAGAAAACTATTTTAAGAATCAGGCAACTTGCGTAATTTCAATCATGCATTTCAAAACCTCATCAATACCTGTGCATTATGTTGTCTTGGGATCAGCTGAAGCCTGCCTTGTGGTGAGAGAGTTTCCTTATCATTTATTGAAGTCCCATTGATGGCCTTGAGCTGAAATTGTTCATCCATATGGGTTGTTATTCGTTTGTTATATTCACCATATTCTTTCTTGTTATAACATATAACGAGTATAGTCAAAGTTGTTTTTTTTTCTAACAACGAATTTTGCAAATATATTTGTATTTCATTTAATTATATTATACAGAAATATTGCTATTTTCGTAGTAACTAAATTTTAAAAGTTCGTGACCTTGATTATTTAATCACTTCATGAAATTGGCCTCGCTGTGGTAAGAATTCTGTAAAAAAAAATGGCCCATGACCTTCTTGCATTATAGACGTTGATATGATTTACCGTAAAGTACTGACATATTGGTGAAATTGCGTGCAAAGTAAGAGCGAAAGTACGAATCCATTTATATAGCTTTCAAAATTTGTTGCCTTTAAAATGTCATTTAATAAAAGCTGTATTTTTCCGCTACAGGCATTGGATAAATGCAGTGGTGTTTCGAATTAACGAATTTGCACTTTTCAAACCTACACGCACTCTGAATTCCTAGAATTATGTAATTATTCACGTCAGAGTTATTTTTGTTAATGAGTTATTCATGTACAATTTATAGAACTATAGAAAATATTTGAGTTTTGCAGTTTATATATACCATTTATATCATAAATAATTTTCCTTAACAAATCTAATGTCATATTCCCGTCGAGAAAATGCAGATGGTCGGAGTGTTTTAATAGATACTTTGTTTGAATATGCAGCGTTTCCCCATGTAGGAAAAAGTGTAACAAATATTTAAATTTGCGTATTCTAAAAATACTACTCCGAAGGAAATATAAAATACTGAATTATGAAAAAATTGATGCAAATTTATCGCTTTAATTGCAATGGATATGAGTTAATACTCGTTTTTTTTTTAATTTACGAAGTGCAAGCCAAATAGGCACATTGTTCAAAGGGACAACCCAATTACACACGACAACCTGGTTCAAGGTTGGCGGTTTCATTGGGGAAAGTAAGAAAAGTAAACATATTTCTTTGAAACTTTTGTTTTAATTCGTGGTTTGAAATAAATTGTTTGAAAGTATCCAAGTCCTTACTGCGGCTCGAGTAAGTCAAACATTTAAATTTGAAGTGTGCTGTTGTATGTTGCGCTCCAATCGGAAGGTAAACCAGTCTGTCGGGTTGGAGAGTTACCACCCTTTCCTCAAAAAAAAAAAGTCAAAATTCGGAATATGCAGAAAGGTCTATTTAGATAAAATTATATTTTAAAAAATATCACACACAACTGAAGGAAGAACCACAAAAAAGTATAAAATCATTTATAACAGTCAAATCTAATAACAGTAAACAGTACTTATTAACCGGTTATTTTCCTAACAACAACAGATGTGAAAGGTAAAAGGCGTCTGTCTAAAATGTCATGTTTTTTTCTTGTGTTTCCATCAGTATTATTATTTCAGAAATTTACTTTTATGCGTATCTGATCAGATATTGGTGTACGCGAGACATGAAAGATAAACATTCTACTGTGGTTTATGTGTTATCGATAACAAAATATATATTATCCATTGGTAATGATAGAATTTTTCATTTTTTGTATCCTGGTGACCCTGGTTTTTGACAGTTAGTCATCTATGATAGTCGAGGTGTTTACTACGAATATTGGAATTTTCTATGATAAATGTTCAAGCTCACTTACTAAGGAGGACATTTACTCCATCATTGTCTTTGTATTATTTTCGGTTTTGAAGGCATTGATAGAGACGGCATATTAGTAAGAACGTTACTTGATTTATTTTGGTGTTAGCATTTACCTTTTGATCGTGACTCTTTTGCTCCCGGTAAAAAGTTTAAACTTACCTTCCATATGGTTAGCGGTTTCTATTTTGTATCCATGTTGGTTGTATGTATACATCTTACTGAATATGTCAAAAAATATGCGATTTTCGAACAAGTAGAGCCGTTTTTTTATGTTCTTTTTTTTTGTCTTTTCTTATCCTTTTGTATCATGAGAGGTCCTATTTTGGGTCCGATTTTATCAAATATGTTCAAAAATCATGTTTCAAGTTTTATTTTCTCATTTTCTTGTTATTTGTAACGTTAAAGTCTAATAATTGCTATAACACCATCTTATAGCTGGACTACAGACTTTGAAGAACACTTCAATGTAAACAAACATGTACGGTAATGTAAAGCAGTGAAAGACACAATCACATTATACTAATTTAAATCATATATTTAGATTTAAATATACCTTTTTGTATATGCATAATGAGTGCTTGTTTAAACCCTTTATCGTTTAACCTACATCGCATTTCCTAATCACGTCTCTAGATCTATATTGCATACCCTCCCTCTATCGCACCCTATACCCAAATCGCATACCCTATATCACAACCCTTGACATTTATCGCATACCCTATACCGCACCCATCACGAATTTGTATCGCATGTGCTATCAGCCCTCGATCTATACCATCCCGGGGACCAGAGGCTTTTTAATCGTTAATTTCTATTTTTTTTTCCATTTGTCAATTTTGTTTTCACGAACAAAAAGTATATCCGGAGTCCAAATTATTTGTATTTCTTTATGACCGTATTTATTTGTACAGTATTCCTTCACGTCGCGATACGAATTAGAGTTAATCAAATAAAGACTATTATACTCAGTTTATAACTTTTATTTATTTGAAATATACACATTTAGCGAATAAGTTACATTTTTTATGTGTTCAATCAATGGCAAACTATCCTATGTTTTCTTTTTTATGTGATTTACAAAGTGACCCTGGATGTCTGACAAAGGAAGATTTAAACAAGATACATGTTAAACTATTAGCCAAAATTTTATACAGAAAAACCAATGGAGATAAATACCCTCTGTCTAGACCAACAAATCTAACTATTTATGATAAATTTAATTAATGATAATTATTTTCTGGTCATCTTTTTTACTTCCACTAAGCGTATGTCAGATATGAGAGAGTCTTGATAATCAAGATGCACTTTACATGCCTAATCTTGTTGGTCTGGTCTTTTACTCGTCCATTCAATGCACGTTTAAAATAACTAGTCTTTGTGGGCTATTACAGTTATTTTCACCAAAAAATAATCTAGGTTAAAAAGGGGGATGTGATGATAAAGGTAGCTGTTGTAATTTATGTATGCATTTACTCGCAAGCAATATGTCCGTATTGTTTGGGATCGAAAAAATGGTTCAAATAATGCTTGTATTTACAGCTTACTCAAATTTACTCAAACTGAATTCAGCATTAGAATGAGTCATCGTCAAAAATTTATATCTTTCAACTGATAATATACAATTATCAAAAAAGAAATGAATATTATATTTTTCGAGGCAGTTATTTAGACTCATTTTTTCAATTGCTAAGCAAGTCACCTTTTTTATCGAAGCGTTATCAATATCCAAGGTATCAATATTTCAAAATCTATACACATCGTTATAGATTTTAAGAACTGATTTTAAATATTTTGTTCATTCAGCCAAAACAAAGTTCATTCATGACAAAACAAAACATCTCTAAATCGTCATGGTAAACTGTTATAGCCTGTTTTATAAACGTCAAATATTCTGTTTATAGTATAATGCCTTTCAACTAAGGCATTGACGATTTTAATTTTCTTCCTTTCTTTTCTTTTTTCTTAAGATAAGGTCAGAAAACTAATGAATCATTATTCTTTTAATGTTAAACTTGAAAGTATAATATTACACACCATTTCCACTAAATTGTTTTTACCAGTGAAAATGTTAAGTAGAACTCCAGCTAAGAATCATGCAAAATGTGATACATGGTTGAAAAGCCTACATATTTTTATTTTTGATATTTTGTTTAAAATGCTTTAGTAAACAGAAATTAACAATTGGTTTTTCATATAACCCGTGCTCATAGGAGATAAAAATTGTATAGAATGCACTGTAGAATTCGAAAGTAAGGGATATAACTCTGTAAATGACACTCAAATACAATAGAATCTATTGGATTTTCAATGTTGATTATCTTCTAAGAGCAGGCAGATTTGAATGAATAATTACACATTTCATAGTATAGACCCATAAAACAACTAATTACAAAAATAAAAATATGTAGCCTTTTTTGTGGTGTATCACATTTTTCAGATTTTGCATGATTCTTACACAGACAGCTAGTTAATGTTCATCGTCTCGTCTCAATTTCCTACAAATTACCAGATAAAAAATAAAACAATATACCAGTTGATATTTTCCCAATTGTAGGGTTGTCATTATATTTAATTTATGATATAGTGTTGATTCTTATTTTTTCAAATTCAAAAGCACGAGAACTAGATTGACAAAAGAATATTTTTGTTTACCAATTCATCGTACCAAATGACATTGTAGAATGTCACAGCACATATTTTTTTTTATTTACATCCACGCAAGCTGGTATCTGAATACCAACTGACTATCAACGCTTCGGTGCCTTAAATACTTCCATCGGAATAAGCAACCTTAAATTATCCAGAAACAATAATATCCTGAAGGATACCCAACTAGTAATTCTTTTTGTCGATAATTATAACATATGCCTAAGATAATGAAAGTAGGCGATACAAGTGTAGCATAATTACATATGCAAGATAGCATTGCATATCAAAACCCTCAATTATATGCGAAACCTTTCGAAATCTTTGAAATATTACACTATTTAATTGTAAATGTATTTATCTTTCAAAAAGTCTTTGTCGATACTAAAACTGGAAACGTTAATTTCTTTAAATGCAATTGACAATCTCTCTTGATTAGAATGAAAGTGATCGTTTTTCATTGAGGGGCTTTATGTCTAATCTACTTTGTCACCATGTAATTTGAAAAACGTGATTGAAGTAGTTTAAATCACTAAAGATTAAGTAAAACCATATATCCACTATTGTAAAATATGTATTTCTTTTATTAACCGAACAGTACTGGTGATAAGTATTTTTTATCAGGTTAATCAGTATTAATGTTCTCTGTCCGATCGTCTGTACTTTTTTTCTGACATAACAACGGTGGTTAACTTTGAACACTTAAATAAGTATTTTGAATATTAGGTTATTTTAGAATATTTCATATTGTGGTGTTGTTTAACTGTTTCGCTAAGTCATACTGGCTTGTGTATTTTTAATATCAAGCAGTAAGTTACCTATTTTATCAACTCCTTACGCAAATCATTAGGAATCATTTACATTTGATGATTTTATCATTGAAACTATTAACATTGACACTTTTTTAATAACCTGCAACCCCTGATTTAAAAATATGTTGTTTTTCTTTGTTTTTTTGTTGTTTTTTTTTTTTTGCTTGTTTTGTTTTGTTTTTTTGTTTTGATTTTTTATAGTCACATGCATTAAGATAAGACAGTTATTTTTGGAAAAAAGAATAAACGGAATGTACAAAAACGGACACTGAAAAAAGACTTATGTGATTGAGGTACTTGTTTGGTTTGGTTTTGTTTGTTTGTTTGTGAGTTTTGTTAGTTACACTTAAGTTCGTGTCTTTACGGGAATACATGTGTATATCAGGCAATGGTATATGTAAGTTCCTGGCTTTACGGAAATACATGTGTATATCAGGCAAGGGTATATGTAAGTACGTGCGTATACTATTGTAAATGGAATATGCAAAATACAGTACTTGCGTCGCACAAATGTCGTAATTATCATATGTGTATCTTGTTTTCATTTTTCTACAAAAATTCCGCCGAGTCCCCATGACAATGTGAAACATTCCAACTCTTTTACTTGGACGATCCAAAAGGATTTTCTGTGTTATATGTAACTTAAAAGTTATCTAAATTCCAATGTTACATAACTATGTAAGAATTTAATTGATGTATAATACATTACGTGTATAATGTAATCTAAGGACACATTTATAAAGACATTAATAGTAGAGTTTCTTTAAGTCTTCTTAGTGTTGTTCAATATTAACTTGTTGGTCCACTGTTTAATCTATGTTCACAAGTCTATACATATTATGCTGTATACATGTACTACCTTTCGAAGTTGCATATTGTGTTGTCAAAACAGATCCAATTTCCGACTTATATGTCTTTGGTTTACGCTGGAATCCAGTATATTCAGTTTATTCAGTATATTCAGATTTTACGTTTATATAGTATTTTCAGATTTTACGTTTATATAAGTGAATTAAAAGGAGCAGACTGAACTCGAGTGACAATCGAAAGTACATAATGATTCACTCTTTAACTGGTGTATGTTATAACGTAGTTTTGCATTGAATAAAAAAAACAATTGCAATATTACGTCATATGAAGTCCAATAACATTATTCGTAATGACTGTTAGGGAACTACCACTTGTTTTTGTATTGGGGCCAAGATGAAATCTGAAATGAATAGACAGGATTGAAAAGTTTATGAAACAAAAACCAGGATCTATTATTTTCCTACCATTTTTGCTTATATATTAAGCAAAGTATGACCTATCTTTTCTCAAAATGTAACTAAAAAACAAATGGTTGCTCTCTAAGTCTATTATGTAAATATATTGGTAACGGATTAAGTATAAAACGATGTACAATAGCACTTTTCGTTTCAAAATTGACGCACTAAAATGTCTAAGTTAAATCTTAAAAGTACTGCACTGTCTAAAAATCAGGAAAAATGAGTACAATGTTTAAGGTGTGGCATATTAAAAAAAATGCATTAATCTAAGTATTTATACCACATAACTTCCAGAAATATTCTTCAAAGTGTTTGTAAAGATTGCCTTTTTAAGATATTTATTTGTCAAATTTAGTTGAAATATACTTTGGAAAAATAGTGCCTTTCCCACAGTTTTACCAATCTAAGCAGATAATAAAGATATCAACGTCACTGATTTTACAGGATACATTTAAATCGTTTTCGGTTGTTTTCTGAATGTATTTGATATATTTGAGGCAAAAAAAAAAAACCAAATTCTGATGATCAACCCCTTGCCCGATTCTTACAAAAAATGGTACTTACATGTTCTCAGAAAATGCTTCGTTCTAACATTAATGCACTGTTGCTCCCCTCGGAGATCGAAACAAATAGAATAGGGCAACAACATATAATTTTAAATGGAAATATTTCAACGGAAATATGGTGACATAATTATGATGAATTAAAGTGTTGGATATTGCTTTGTTTTTCACATCACTCAGGTCACTGTGATGAAGTATTCTGTCTACAAGTTAATGTACATGAATCTATTCGTTAATAGTAGGCAGTTGTTTTCGTATTTATTTCTAGCCTTTTCTAACCAAACAACAGCTCGGTATTCTTAAGTGTATTTTGGCTTTTAGGGAAGTAATAAATCAATAATTAAAATTCAATTTAGTGTTTCATAAACAAAAGGGAAGTATTATTCGGATTCATACAAACTGGACAGTATGTAGGGTATAACTTTGTTTCGTTTATTACTCAGGTTCATACATGCTGGTCAATATCTAGGACATTGCTTGTTTTCATGGTAGACCATAAAAGATTCTGATGGTGACATGTTACAAATTTGCGTATGTAAAAATTATAAAATGACGCAATATCATATCGTCGAACACTCAGGTACATATTCACAGTAAGCGAATTTTCAGACTAACAAAATAAAACTACACATGTCTATGGCAAGCGTATTGCTAAGTACCATTCTGTGTAAGAATCAGGCAATGGGTGGCACATCATTTTCCCCAATTTAATCATTTTTTGCCTAAAATATATTCAGTACATCTAAAAAAAAACAACCAAAACAACTATTTAAGGTTATCCTGAAGCATCTGTGACGTACAATGTATATATTTTTTAACTGCTTGTATAGGGTAAGAGTGCGGGAACATTTTCCCGCCATTTTTCCATAGTGCACTTCAACTGATTTTTTTACAAACACTTTGATGGTTATTTCTGGTGGTTATCAGCCTGAGGTATAATTAATTGGTTAATGCAATAAAATCTCTGCGTTTTTTCCTTCATATGCCACACCTTATATACATTTTTGCCCGATTCTAGACGGGGAAGTACTTTTAAAAAATCGATTAAAAAAGTAAATCGATTTTAGTGGTAATCAAAGGCATATATTCCAAGGATTAAGAAAAGACAGGGAAAATAGTCATACTCTAAAAAGAACATGAAATAACCAAAATAACACGTATAAGAGTAATCAAGGGAACCAACATTTAAGCAGAAATCAAAGGAATATTATAAGACAAAAAATAAAGACCAGACACGGAAACTAGAGACACACAACAACGAACACGATGTAACTAAAATAACACGAACAAAGAAACAAAAACAAATGAGCACCGTGGACTCCATCAAAACCTGGGAGCAGATGCACCGGTAGGGTAAGCAACCTCTGTTTTTTTCTAGAAACACCTGCCGAGTTTCTAATAAAATATAAAACGACGGTGTAGATGAAATAAGAACGGAAAACTTTGACGCTGAACAAATCGGTTATCATGGTGCAGATGGATAGCCTGTAACGACCCGCGAGTTCATGACGACGACCAGAAAAGTTTTGTAGTGATGTCTTTAAACTTGTACAAGAAGCAACACAACCATGTTCAAGAAGCCGAAATTTAAGAAATATATCACGGAACAAAATGTACTTTTAAGCGATAGGCAAGCTCTGTCATAACGTTTGAGTTTTATTTTTCCTTCGATCTTATAATCAAACTGCAGTTTGAAGTTGTTTATTAAGTCCCTGGTTTTTTTTTATTATTATTATTTTTCTTTTTTTTTTTTTTTTTTTTTGTTTTGTTTGTTTTCTTGTCGTTTTTTTTTGCTGTTATCTTAAGAATTTTTTTATATATGTATGAAGGAATTCTGAAAGAATGTGACATTTCGCTCGATAAGCAATAAGGGTAACAAAATTTCGGAACACTAACCTGATTCATAATCAAGTTAAGTCAAAAACAAATCTGGCAAAAAAATGCATATATTACACCATCGGAGCAGTTGGTACCGAAATGGAAGTAAACAAAAGTATACATGTACATTAAGAGCTAGATAGTTTCGTGTCACGAAAAAGCATGTATTATATGGTCTTCAAAAACATTTCTTATGTTCAGATACTTTTTTCGTTTCTTCGTAAACAAAAATTAAGTAAAATTTCAGTCGTGAAGTTACTTCCTATAACAACAGTGTTTCCAGTGTGAACAATGAATGAAATAATGGCTGATGTGACTAAAATGGATTGTAATAACTTTTAGTAAAGACTCCAAATAACGACATTGAAAGCTTCAAAAATAATAAAAATTCATATAAGCTGTCCTAATCACGTGCATCAAAAATTTGCATAACTGTCTGACTACAAATTTATTTGAAACATTAATAAGAACTATTGAAGCACTCATTTGAATCCTTCAGCACGGTTGATTACGTTCCTCATTAAAACATTGCATTTCCACTGATAAAACACAGTATTTATTTTAGATAACAACGCATAGTTGAACTGTGACTCGATAACAGTTTAATGCGGTACATTGCATGATATAAAATTAAACAGCTATTACATGTATGTATCCTACATCTCAATCAACCAAGAAACATCTGAGTTCAGAAGCATATAATGTATGTATAGGCTTAATCATACAACCGCGAAACATATATATAAGGATCATGCTGTCCATCTGTCCTTAGATTCGTCCTTTTCTTTCGCACGTCCGTCCTAATGTCTAATCCGCTAAAATTGCTGAATAGAATTGATGAAACCTTCACACATTCTTTTTCACATAATGGCGTTGCTGTGTTACCAACTGAATAACTTTTGGGGTTATCTATAAGGCTTTAGGGGGAAAGGGAATAACAATTAGTGAGCTTTGCTACATGTTTTTCTAGTTGAGTGTAAGTTTTTGTAAGAAACTGCCAAAATGGAGAAATCAGCCACATGCTTGTCAAAAACCCACCGATCTGACAATATAATTTCACTGAAGGATTCTTCCCCTATCTGAAAGACAATTATTTGATCTCTGCATTTCTGGTTTGCAGAGAAATTTTGCAATAGAATACTAGAAAAAAATAAGTTTTTTGACAGAGTTATCTGCCCTTGAAATAATCATTTTCAGTGCAATTTCAATGAAATTAAACCTCAATTTACTAAAATAGTATGAAAATTAAATCTTGATTGCTTTTGTTCCCTTGATTCTGATGGTCCAAATATTCAAATTAAATTTTCAGAATAGTGGGTCTTTTTTCATACTATGTTTCACTCAAAGCTTTCCTGGTTCTTAGAAAGACTGACACTTAAAAGACTACCCATGTAGAAACTAGACATGTCCTGCGATATGGGGGGGGGGGGCACAGAAAATATTCTATCCCATTTATATTTCTCATCGTAGTGTTTTACTCATTTTGATGTATAAGGTAACAGGGACACTAGATGGTTCAGAATTCACAGTTCTCACACAAATCAAATACACATACATGTATCAAAGAGTTATTTCCCTTGATTTTGATATTTGTATTGCTTTTTATGTATTTTTATGCACTGCAACAAATAAAAAAAACAAGCATTCATTTTTCGAAGCAAGAATTTATGATTTTTAAATATAATCTGGCGTGTGACATCTTTTGCATGGGACTTCAGCGGACATCCTCTTAAGTGTATAAATTCGCTCCAGAATGTTTCCTCAGAAGATATTTTGCAACGGAAATAGAGAAATAATTTGGAAATGGTAACTTTAAACTTTGGGTCATAAGCTTTGTATTGCTTTTTGAAAACAAATAATTTAAATGCAAAGAGAAATTTTTCAGAGTGAAATAAAATTAAAACTAAACAAACCCCTGTTCTGATGCATTAACAATTCTGCTTTATATCGGTTATAATGACTTTAGTCACTTCACATAAAGACTTGTCTTAAATTCCTTAAAGAATAAAACATTTCTTTTTAATGTATAATAAATATATATAATATAACTTTGTAGTTCTGTCTTCATATTTTTTCGTTAACAAGCTTTGTTTTTTTTTTAAATAGAGATGCAGATGGAACAAACCTAAGCTTGTATTTTTGTTTCTTTGATTTACAAGTTGTCTGTTGTGATCAAGACAAAGAATTTTATTCTATATCACATGATTAATAATACAGTGCTATTTTGATTTAACAGACAAATTGTCTGCAAGATTGTATAACGGCATTGTTTTCTTACACGGTTTGTAGAATTTATGATCGGTGGAGCATGTGCTCAAGTTTTTTTTTACCAACAATGATTATAATTTACAATGTAGTTCAATCATTATTAAGGTTCATCATTACCTGTCGAAAAATGTGGCCTCAATATCAGCACTAATTTCCCTCTGTCAACATCCAAAGCTGTGTACTAGAAAATGTTTAGGACAAAGCACTACCTAGATATGAAACAGTTATCACCATTTATTGTAAAATTATATAAAAACAAGTACTATCTATAAAAAAAGATAGCCGAGACAGTAAGGTTCGTTGCTTTTTAATTGTAAGTTTCTGTATTTCATTCAGGAAATAACAAATGGCAGGCAATTTCAATTTTCGATAGTTTTTTTTCGAACGCCACTGAGTTATCAGTATTTGGCCAATCGGGAAACAGAATTGCGATCAGGTGATTTGCGTTTCCATAGAAGAGCGTCTTTAGGGTCAAAGGGTAAAAAGCGGAACTATACCCGTTCCACTGCGTCGGAAAAACTGACATGATGACTTTTGCAAGGTTCTCATTTTTTTTCAATTCTGCAGAGTGTGTAAAGTTATAAACTCACACCCGAGATTCACTTGATATGGTCCACCCATTTCACAGTTGTTCTCAGCTAATTTTTATAGGTGGCTATTGTCCTATTGACTAGCATGTCAATGTAAATAAGTTACCTTCAATACCTATGGAACATCTCAAAACATAATTCAGATTTTGTTTCTTTTCGCCCTCTCTGCAGAATTGATATAATTAATACAACAAAAGTCAGGCCTGTTTTTGACATAATAAAATGAATACAACTTTCTCATATCTAGGGGATGCTATGCCTTAAAGTTCGTGTACATACAACGGGTTGTTTGTCGTCAGAGGTAAATTAATGGTGGGCCATATTTGTCGAAAGGTGATAAACCTTAATATTTTATCTTGTTACAAATATGACCATTTGTTTTGCTGAAAGTTACGATGAACGGCATGCTACACAGGCAGGCTTATTACATGTACATGTGATTTCACATAGTTTTCACGAGGATGATATGTGACGAAGAAACATGAAATTCATTTAAATGGAGCCTTCACGTTAATTTCACGCAAATAAAGTTCATATGAAGTGAATTTCACGTGAATAAAATTTTCATATGTACATGTACGAAAGGTACAAATGTATCACAAAAATGATTTGCAATGTACATGCTTCAAACAGACTACATGTACCATCCTGATATTCCTATTTTGATAGCTGCTTGGTCATTTTACATATGTACTTTCACATTTGTCTTTTACGTCCAATCTGTTGGAATCTGGTTTCCGATTCAATAGTAGACAAAGAAGATATCGAATTTGAAGGCTACAAGAACAGTAATGGTTATGTAAAAATAGTCTACAAGCATAAAAATATCTGAAATGACTCTATTGTATATTTATCATTTAAAATTCTTTGTCGTAATCAAACCAAGTTACTGTTCCCTTGGCTCCCATTTGTAATTTCTTTCAATCTAATGCCTGTTAACCCCACTTTACCTCGATATAATTAAAGAACTTTTCCGGCACGGAAAACTTTGTACTTGATAAATTTTAAGTATTCATTATACGTTAAAACGTTGTGTTTATTCTGTAAGATTATAGAATAGTTATTTCCATATATAAATTAATTTACTCAAATAATAATGAATAATGGTGTACTGATCTTGAAGTGGTTGAATTGAACAATTACGTGGTATGTTTTATTTTTTATTATGACAACGCGCACAGACAAAATCGCTAAGTGCAAAGTTACAGTCATAATCAATCTCTATGGAAGACATCAACTTAAATATTTGCTCCATGCTGAAAATGTCGACCTGTATATACATGTAGCACGTTTTCTGCTTATATAGGCACAGCTGTGCAAGAAGCTTATGATTAGTGATTTATGCATACATGTATCTTAATATATTTTTTATTGGAAGTTCTTCATAGAAAATGTATTTAAAAAAAGTGCAAAGAAATACTAAAATACGAAGCATATATATATATATATATATATTGCAAATTCGATACTGTACATGATTTTCAAAGAACAACTTCTTATCAGCAGCATTAAAATCAAATGTATAGGAAATTCAATGGTATACAAACACAACCAAATCGAAATACAATGTAGGTAGCCAAATATAATAATTATGTACATGAACCATGTGCAGTACAACGAATGAAGCATCATAATTTTCAAATTTGTGAATGTACTAGAGATATTTTAATACTTCAAACTTACTTTAGAAATTCCTCTAAAATCTACGCTATAACCAGTAAACAATTATTTCAAGATAAATAGCAGACCCAAACAGAGAAAGAGCCGGGATTTTTTTATAATTTGGACTTAATAAATGTATTTTAACATGCAGTTCCATTGACATATCTTGATATCAGATTAATCACACACTGCCTGATATTTTGACAGACCCATACTTAACAATAAAATAGCTTTTACCGTCAATTTTCCTAGAACAAAATCAACAGTAAACTAAAGCATAACGTTTGGATAACTTATCATGTATTGGCAAACTGTCACTTATAATTAAGACACATTCTCTTCTCTAGGTCTGCTCATTGCAGCTGATGTTTGTCGGTCAATAAAATTTTAGAAGTTTTTATGCAAAAGCAAATAAAGATTCATTAAACATGATAGAAGCAGGGGTTTTTAATATTTTAGATGATTGATAAAGACAAGAGTATCCATATAAAGTATGGCGACTGTTAAACAAATAAATAACCGCATATTTTATCAAGATGCAAAAAGCGTCTGTCTTTGAACCTTACGTATGCAGTGCAGACGGTACGCTTAAAAGGAAATATACGAAGTTTGGGGTAATGGAGATTTTACGCGACGTTATCCGATTTTGAGCAAAGCTAAAAATGCCTGTGTGCAGCGGATACTGAGAAAGATAACGAGCGTCGACCCACTGCATTGAGCTTAGTAGTTTATAGACAGAAGACTACATTACTTCAGGAGTATCATGATGACAATGTACGGTTGACATCATAATCTTATTTCCAGATATGAAGTGTTCTTTTTACACATAGACGGTAGCGGAATTACATTTGTACATTCTTAAATACATTCTCCATGGATTAAGTCGTCCATAGATTATGACATGAAAAAAAGCAACTCCACATGTGCGTCTGGAAATAATCGTTTCAACGTTGTAAATTATGCATTGTATACTTCAGATAGAAACTGTTAATGTTATTTCGAAACTCGAGAAAGAATATCTGATTATTTTCAATTTTATATTATTTATAAACTCTAGTAGTACACATTGCTGTTCAGTTGGGTTTTTGTCCCTTAACATTTTTCGAATTAGGTATTTATAAATTGTCTGCATATTTATTTAATGAAATCATTTAGAACCGACAGTCATGCACACAACAATCAATTGAATAAAGTATTAAACTTTAAACTTTCCTGTGCAGTTTACATCATTTTGTAAATAGCCAAATATGGCTCCCATGCTTCCAGCAAATACAATTGGACAGCTACTAATGATAACCCTTCAGCGCTATGATTAACGATCAAGAACAGGCGATCAGTTTTGTAACTTATCATAAATGGACAATAACTTTCTGTCGGGTAATAATATTAAAACATATGTTTCTTTTTCTATCTATATTTCTTTTTTAAGTCGTTAATAGTATTAGCGACTTCTTGCACTCGTTGTTTTCGTATTTAATATTCGCATATACTCGTTATTTCTGTATTTAATATTCGCATATGATTTGCATGAATTTGTAGTTATACGCCACATAATCCTGCAGATCTTCGCCGTGTACACCGCCACAGCGTCATAGTTCTAGCTTCATACGAGATATAAATGTACCTCTTGATTATCATACACGTGTGTTCTACATGTATTTCTTGCTTGTATGAGAACAGGAAGGTTACATGAAATGATCGGTTAGCTTTGAATATTACCCAGTTTCCGATTCAGGCACTGAGGCTAGTTACAAGACTTCAGTGTATATAGGTTTTCTGTCAATATCATAAGCGACCCAAAGATCGCTACAACATACATTTTTTTAAACATCATACACATATCTATGCATGTTTTTGTTTGTATTAAAACGGGAAGTTTACATCAAAAGATAAAATGATCGGTTAGCATTGAATTTATGTTTACCCAGTTTCTTATTCAAACACAGGCGTTCGTTACAATTGATTATATAAAGGTCATATATATTATCAGGACAACGATATCTATATATTGCCATTCGGGTCACAACGGTTACGAAACACTACGCAGTAATATCAAGGGAACCAAGAGTTTAGAGCATATCGCATTTGTACCACTTCGGATGCTTAAAGTATGCCAAAATCAGTGACAGTTAATATTTGACGATTAGCGACTTTGAAGACGTCAGTCTTTGATTTTATTAAGTTATCATCCTTTTAATATTTGATAACCTCGCTGTATCTGTAAAGGTTAAAATGATGAATCTACGTCGTGTTTTTGTTTTTGTTTGTTTGGTTGGTTTTTTTTTATTATGCCTTTTTTTTTGGGGGGGACATATTGATAATTGATATCTATCTCTCTCTTTCACTCTCTCTCTCTCTCGCTCACTTCGATATTCGTCGATAATTGCATAGCATACAAATGAAACTCTGAACTAACCGATTCATGTGCGGTTCTCATCATTAGTTATATTTCTGTCTGTAAATAGCCAAATATAGTTCCCTTGCTACAAGGAGATACAATTCTGCAACTATTAATGACAGCCCTTCAGCGCTAAAAAATAACAATCATGCACAAGCGGTCAGTTTGTAACTTATCATAAATTGACGAAATAGCTAGCAGTATTAAAACAAAGCTATGTTATATGTTCCTCGTGGTATATTGAAAACAGTAACAAGTGTACGCTTTTCTTTTAAAGGCTGAATGATCGAAAAGACCGAGGTGTTGATTGTACAACTTAGGCGGAGATGTCGTCGTAGTGATCGTAGAACTTAGGTGGAGATGTCGTGGTAGTGACTGTAGAACGTAAGTGGAGATATCGTGGTAATGGTCGTAGAACTTGGCGGAGATGTCGTGGAAGTGATCGTAGAACTTAGGTGGAGATCTCGTGGTAGTGACTGTAGAACTTAAGTGGAGATGCCGTGGTAGTGGTCGTAGAACTTGGCGGAGATTTCGTGGAAGTGATCGTAGAACTTAGGTGGAGATCTCGTGGTAGTGACTGCAGAACTTAGGTGATGTCGTGGTAGTGATCGTAGAAATTAGGTGGAGATGTCGTGATAGTGACTGTAGAACTTAGGTGGAGATGTCGTGGTAGTGATCGTAGAACTTAGGTGGAGATGTCATGGTAGTGACTGTAGAATTTAGGCGGAGATGTCTTCATTCTTATTCTTAAAGTCAATACATGAATTTCTGTAACCAACTCAATCTAAAAAACAGTGAATCGCAAACAAATTAATTTATAGTAAACGTAGCTTTAAACTTTAAATTAACCCTTTCCTGCGAAGTTCTCATCATTGAATACATTTCTGTCTGTAAATAGCCAAATATGGTTCCCTTGCTACAAGGAAATACAATTGTGCAACTATTAATGACAGCCCTTCAGCGCTAAAATTAACAATCATGCACAGGCGTTCAGTTTTCTAACTTATCATCAATTGGCGACCTGTCTGGTATTATTAAGACATATGTTTCTCTAACTCTAATTTTTTGCCGATGTTATTTGTCTTACAATAATGGAGCACAGTTTGATAATGAAAACGTCTACAGTAGTCTAGATCAAGCCAAACCAATCAATCAATCTTCAAGACAAGCCGATATAATTTCGATATTTTTGTTTCTTAGAAATGCATACACTGTTATTCCGTTGTTTCCTTATTTTGTTTATAATGAGTAGTTTTATTCCGCGATGTTATTCCAGATCGCCGATTTTTATAACAGTGTAGTTGCCCGTATGAACGCGCACCTTTAGAGTGCCTTATGTGTACTTAATACGGAACAAAATAGATCTTACTTAAACATATGTGCATGTAAATATTAACTAAAAAAGTTATATCTATACACAAAATGAAAAACATTGTAATAATTGTTATACTAAAAGTGAATCAGCATCAGATGCAAAACCCACCTTAGCGAAATGAGTTAGTCCTCTTTAATTTTTAAATTCGGACACTGTTCTAGAGGTCGTGCTAACTAAAAATTTCGTTTTATTTATGACTAGTTTGAATATAAGGATTTATGTGGAGCACAATAAGTTGATGCTGACTTCATTGGTGGAACATTCAATGTAATTGCTAATTCTAAAGTCACCTGAAGAAAAATAAATCTCACTGTTTTCTTTATCGCAGATATTAAATACCACATATATTCGTTTACGGATAGAACTTCAATGTTAAAGTACCCCGTACGTCTGTAAATATAATATACACCTGTATTAAAGTCTCGGTAATTTCTGCAAGAATTAAAAACAGGACAATTTACCAAATAGAACGAGTCTTCTTCTTTTCAGAGCACTACATTTTATGTAATTATCTATATACCATGAAAATGTCGTTCTTTTCACCATGTTATAATCGGAGAAAAAGAAATGTGTTGTACATGTAAAAAGCGATATAGAATATTGAAATCAATTTCTGGTGCCTTTTTTAACAAAACGCTTATTTTTTCCCAACTAAGTTACTCCTTTTTATACGAAAATTTCACAAATATTTCTTGAAAATGGTGTGAAGTTTAAATGAACTGCTGCAGTAAAGACGCAAATGGAAAATATATGTCCTATCATAACGATCTTCTGAAGAGAGACGCGCGTAACGACGCCATCTTGTACTGACATATGTTAAGGACAACGACAGAAGCCAGACTCTCAAACTTGTTTATTTCCGGGGACAGAGTGGCGCATCATTATCTAGTGTCACAGCCTCTGTATTCATTCACACAAATAGCAATTATCGCAGACAGTTTCGACTAATTCTACTTAATAATTGAACACATAAATAAAGTATTTTTTTGTAAAAGAAAGAGGCAGTGATTATATTATTATCGGTGAAAACCAAAAAAACTTAAACAAAGACGAGGATGACGCTCTCTATCTAGTAAGGGAGGTCCATACATGTATGGTAACATGTTTTTTTTTAAAGTATAACAACCATGGTATTTGATGATGTAATCTTATTTTATAGGTAAAATAGAAGTTCAGTATAATCCGGTTTATGAACGGAAGGCCAAACAGCCAATGTACTAACAGTGTACATAGTTAAACAGAGAAGTCGAGGGAAATAGTTACCAAAGTTTTTTTTTTTTTTTTTTTTTTTTTTTTTTACGCGAAAATAATTCGCCACATGGAATACATACTACACAAGGTGTAAATCGAAGAAAATAAATAGTCACTCTAAAATTGATATCCTAAAATGCAGAAATAATTATCCTAAAATGCAGAAATAATTATCCTAAAATGCAGAAATAATTATTCTAAAATGCAGAAATAATCATTCGTGCACAAAGGTTGGTTGAAAGTAATCACCGTCCACGTAAATGCTGATAGATACATGTATGCAACTAACAAAACTATAAAACAACGGAAAGCCTATCGGTCTTCAACATGTAGTACAAAAAGGGGATATCTATCGATCGGTCTTCAACATGCAGTACAAGAAGGGGATATCTATCGATCGGTCTTCAACATGTAGTAGAAGAAGGGGATATCTATCGATCGGTCTTCAACATGTAGTAGAAAAAGGGGATATCTATCGATCGGTCTTCAACATGCAGTACAAAAAATGATAAATGACAGACTTATAGTTATAAGTACAGTAAAAACTTTTCTTAAGGAGTCTCTCAAGGGAAAGTAAAATCATAGTAACAAAAGACAGATGGTCGTTATACACAGGTTAGTTTTACATAGAATGCATTTCATAGGGATGTTTTAAGCATTATACATGTAGTCTGTTTAAAGGGTTTTTTATTGAGTATAAGTAGATCATTAGACAGGTTTGGCTGTGTGTCAATGAATATGTTTACGACTAATTCAGGAATATGTTTATAAATAAATCAGTGACGACCATTGTGCCCTGATTTTAAAAATAGTAGTATAAGAACTCTACAGTTGTCACTCAAACTAAATGCCTACTATTGTTTTTGGCTGATTAGGTGCAGTACAATGAACAATTGTCTGAGAAGTCTTCGGTAATGTCATTAACAGGTTTTCTAAACGGACAACGTCTTCCTTTCCTGAATACTAATAGCGGGAAAATTAAAGGTTAGAAAATATCCATCGATCAGAAATAAACATAGTCACCAATTTGCCGGGAATGGATGGGTCTGTGACTTAACAGGCTAAAAATGGGCTTCTTTTGGGTATAGGTTAACATAGTTATAATCTTATGTGGACATCAAGTAGATTTATTTTTATTATCTGTTTAGTGTGACCATACACATAGTGTTTGGTTTAATGTTAGAATTTTGCCTAAAATTTCATTATAATGGTCTCCGATACCTCAGGTAGCATGTAGAACAGGGTACATGTGCCTTCTTCAAGGTCTCAGATACCCCAAGGTAGCATGTAGAACAGGGTACATGTGCCTTCTTCACGGTCTCCGATACCTCAGGTAGCATGTTGAACATAATAGAAGCATGTGCCTTCTTCACGTTAGATAGTGTTTAGCATGTAGAACAGGGTACATGTGCCTTCTTCAAGGTCTTAGATACCCCATGACAGCATGTAGAACAGGGTACATGTGCCTTCTTCACGGTCTCCGATACCTCAGGTAGCATGTTGAACATGGTAGTATCATGTGCCTTCTTCACAATAGATAGTGTTTAGCATGTAGAACAGGGTACATGTGCCTTGGTCACATTAGACTGTGTTTATGTTATATACTAAAGTTTCGTTTTGTTTTATTTTGGTTATGTTTCATGTAAACACATTGTTCATTTGGGGAGGGAGGGCACCACTTGGTCTTTAATGAGTGATCAAAAATTTTAAATTGTATTATTCTGGATTTTTTAACGTGTTTGTCTCTGTAGTAATGTCTGTCCTGGATTTTTTTCCAATATTAGCTTTTTGTACCAATTGTAAGTGTATCCAATTAAGTTTGTTTCCATGAACCATGTGTGTGGATTTTTATTAAACAGTCGTCATAAGAATTAAAATTAATAGTTTTCCCTTTAGGTTAAGCACATGACATATAGGAGACATCGCCTAGCTGTCAGAATAATACGTTTGAGTGTGGTTACAAATGTATATGCCGACCTGCAAACTGTGGCTTAAAAAAAAACATTAAAAACCCGGCTCAACGTGTTAAGTTTGTACTGTGTACCAAGTACATGTACATGTAAGTAGGTAGGTTAAAAGTAAAGGTAAATTAAACTATAATATTCCAAAAAATTTAATGATGACAAAGATTTTAATTAATGATTAGATCAATTTTCTAATCTCTGAATTATTATTTTGTGTAAGCAAACTGTGCATATTTAAATTTTCTTTAATTTCCTTTACTCTGAACAGTGTATAACGTTAACACAATTATTGTTCCAAAAGCAAACAGTAAATTTCAAACTCAAACCTAACTATCAAATCCAAGTTTTCACTCCGAAGTTCAATTCAAGCACTTCCGCTCCATAACTACATGTACACATGTATGCCTTCATAGTTGACAATAAGTTGTCACCCCAAACGAGCCTTAATGTTGATCAAACGTTTGAAATAAGTCACCACCCAAAACAAGCCTCAATTTATACGGTAAACATTCAATTCATTTTACTACAATGAACGTCAACGTGAATTATTCCATTGTTTCATACAGTAATAGTTTAAAATGTTATTAATTGCTAGAGACGTATAATTTAAGTGGTATTATCATATAAGTCTTGTGCAATTTGCATGATCAAACACCATCTTCTACCTAGACCGAGGAGTTTTACGTAAATCATTGTTTAGCAATGAAATTTTGTTTTTCGGTTTTCAGACATGTTGCATACAAATCATAGCTTATCGAATCAGTGTGTGATACTGCGACGCCATTATTAATTGTGATTCTTTTGGCGTCTTTTACGGGGGAATAAATATTGTTGACTGTATGAATGGTAGTTTACAATGAGCTTACATTGTTACTGGTGTCATTGGTAGCCTATGTAAGTATGAAGTGCAGACATGCAAACGATACTAACATCAAATAATTGAAACTTGAACAATGTACCCAAATGGCATCTTTAAGTAAAGCGGGAAAAAGGTCAGACTGACATCTATATATAGCTAAGGCCTAAATGATCAGAATGTTGGTCATTTCCTACGTACAGTGTACATGATGTCTTGTAAACACGAATGCGGTGTTCTTTGTAAAAATTGTTATAATTAATTACCTTCTTGAAAATACGTCGTCATTAATGGGTGTTTAGACACACAAACGTTATAATAGAAATGAATGATGCTTTATACAGGTATTGTTTTTGCAAAAGCTCAATGATTAATATTTTTTTCGAATATATGGCAAGCCGTTGTGGAATTTATTCCCCATTTATTGATATTAACAAATATTTAATAACTTGTTAATTAATAGTTATTAACGTGCTAATAAATATTTATAAACATGTACATAAATGATCTATTGATATCAATAAATAAATGAATTATTAACGTGTTGATAAATCATTTATTAATATCAATAAATAGAACAAATTATTAACATGTTAATAATTATGTTTATTAACATGTTATTAAATCTTGTTCCGGAAGACTCGCATGCCGGGTAATACCCAATGTTATTGTCATTTCGATACTTATCGATTTCGGCACATGACAACGGCAAACGAGATACCCGTTATATACACTATATTTCGTTACCAAACCAGTTTATCTGTGTATTCTGTACGGAAAACCTGACCGCAAACCATAGTGGTGCACCGTGTTGAGAAAAATGCCACGTTCCTCACACGTTAAAGAACCCTACTGTGGTATTCTCCCGGAGTAGGAACCGTAGGGCTCCGCCACAGGAGGCTAAATTGCCCGACCCTACCCACCTCTCCCTATTTCCAGTGGCAATCAAAATTTGTCGACCCAGTTGTCCTTGTGTCCCATCCCTTTTTCATTTCATCATCATTTCATGTTCATTTTATCATCAATTTCATGTTCATCGTCTGAATATAGCTGAAATATTGCTGCTCGGACGTTAAACCCAACAACAAACAACATCTGTGTATTCTGCTATATTATTCAGTATGAAATTGAAACATTTACTTCTACGACACGGAAAGGGGAGACCATCCATATTTAATTTATTAATAGTTTATGTAATAATAATTCTTGAGTGTTAGAATAAATCATGTAGTTACGGTCGAAGAGTCCCATTCCCTTGAGAAAGTAATTCACTATAAAGGCAAGACACGGCTTGGGTTTTGTTGTTGTTTTTTTTTTCTTCTTCAACATTTACGACCCGATTAGTTTCCAACGAAATTAATCTAGTAATGCAACTATAGAGCAATTATACCCCCCCCCCACCCACCCTCCCCCCACACACACACATGCACACAGTATATTTATACATATTTATTTATTTTTGTTATATTCTTTTTTTCTAAAATCAAAAAATGTCATGATCAATGTCGCGTAAAAAATCTATAACGGTATATTTCATGCATGTAGGGCATCATATACATGTGACAGGTTTTGTTGAATAAATTCGCTATTTATTGTGAAAATTTGCATTTGAAAATAAATACAGAGGAGACAAAAGTTCTAATATTTTCTTGGGGACGAATTCCATAAATCTTGACATTTTTTTATGAACAAGAGAAATATATTTGTATATATTTTGCCATAAATAGTTTGCTTCTAAAAACACGAAAATATCAATATGACCAGGGTATAAAAGCTATGTGACCTAACATACTAGCACATCACAATACATTTGGCTACCCGTGAAACCTAATTACACCTTAAAACACGTGGAGTAGATACGTACGTGAAAGTCGTAGAGCTTTTTGTTTCATTTACTTCATGCTTTACTTTAATGGTGGTTATTATCAAATATATGTTCTTATATAATTATTCTGTTATTGAATCAGATGTAGATTTTGTTTTAGCCACCTGTCCACATGCTTGCATGCACGTGCATGCCCTTTTCTTAACCGTGTCCTTGTCCGCATTTATGCAAATTTTAAGTGGCTTGAATTAACTTTGTATCTTTTTTTACATTTTTATTTTTAAAAAATCTCCTCCGTTATGATTTACGTTTGCGTTGATTGTCATAATAGAGTAAGAGACTTGAGATATGCTCGTAGACTTTCAAATGTACAGACTGGCTTGTACAAGTATCATGTAGCATACTGTCTAAAGATGGCTTTGTTTGCAATATTGATATTAATAAATAATTTAATAACATGTTAATAAATTGAACAATTTACTGATATCAATAATTATCAACATGTCGATAAATATTTATTAACATGTTAATAAATCATTTATTGATATCAATAATTAATCCTAAATATCAATAATTCATTTATTAATATCAATAAATGAATTATTGATATCAATAAATAATTTGTTGATATCAATAAATGGGGAATACATTCCACAATGGCTTGTCATAAAGTTTGAACTTTTCCGAACGGAGAAATATGTACAGCGTACATGCAGGTTTACAAATTAAAAAGGCTTTGCTGTCATCGGTCAAGGACTTGTGTGCTACATTGTAACTGCTACGCTTATGCGTATGGCTGTACGTGTATGTCAATACTGTAGTTTCAAGACTAGTACCTGTAAATTAATACACAGTCAGTTATCTAACTTTTGCAATGCATGGTGGGCGTGAATCCTCCCTGAAAAGAACAAAGCATAGGTTGAAAGATTAAAATGGCCTAAGGGGAGAAGCAAAGCACTTTGAGATTTAAGTTACGTACATGATAGAAACACTTTTTTTTTCATTTAGCAAGGCATATAATTACAAATATATGTTGCTTTCACAATTTTTGCGATGCTTTCCCCGGCGACCTGTGCTCCTTCAATCTCCTGCGCACAGGGAATATTCATATTCAGTATGCAAAATATTATAGTACATCGGAAACAGCATTGCGGATAATGGAACGACCATTTGATTTTGAAGGGGAGCTAGGATCATTTTTGAAATTAAAAGACAGGATTGAAATTTACAAAAAAATAGAAAAGCAAAGACAAGTCATTAGAAAAAATAAAAAGACAAAGTCTATTGTTGTCCTAATATTTTGTGTTTATATACCGAAGAAAAAAAGCAAGAACCTAAATTTTCTCAAATAAAAGATTGGTTTAATATCATCCCACCTCCCCAAACCCACTTCCCCCACAAAAATAAAAATGGTTCCTCCCTTAGTAACGAGTCGTGCACAAGTCTTATCTTGTATAATAGAGGCTTTAGGCGAGCGGAGTTATTTGTAATAAATCACAGTGGTATAAGTAATAGGTCTGTCATTTGATACATGTACGAGTAAACAATTAACAACTTTCTTTCCCAAACTGTACTCCTGTCAACATAATTTGATATTTTGACGGTAAACTCTACTTGGAGTGACAACGGTGATAATATACGTACATATATAGACTGAAATGTATGTTCATATACGGCAATATATCTATTTAGCAACATTGCCAAGTATGTTAATCCTAACATAATTGAAAAGACACCATGTACTGTACTACTCAAGGATTGGTTAACAAATAATTGAAGCAAAATCACTATGGGCTGGAATAGGAATATGATGCTATCAAAGAGGAGCTTAAATAGAGTGTTATCATGACTGAAGAATTAAAGGATATGTATGATAGAGAGAGAAATTGGTCCTATTTCATTGAACAAAAAGATCAACGAGCAAAATACAGTTACATTTCTATATGTAACCCCATAAAGAACGAAATAAACCAGAATAAAACATTGATCGGACTACGTGTCACCTAAAGGTCAAGTAATTGTTTGGTGTTGCACGGCGCCTACCCACCAATCAGACGTCACGCAGACGCATTCATTACATTTTACAACATCCCTGATAATTTTCGGTTAATTGGAAGTTGATGACCTCTACATTTACCATGATGATACAATAGAATATTATGTATACATTTTTTTACTCTATTTCCAGTTTTGTTCAGTGCAATACGCCAACAATGTGTATCAATGATTCCATACAATCCTTACTTATATGAAAACTTCCACACTTCCTGTCAGCATTGAATAGAAACAGGTGAATGCGACAGTTCGTCGGAATTTTTATAACATTAAATAACAGAAAAGTGGACTGACACTAGCACAAACAACGTGTCACTTTATTCCGATCGTGTACAGTATATCGGAAACCGTTCCTAGACTATCTTCAATAATTACATTTCACACCTAACATAAAATTAGTTGAAAGAAAACTCAATTTAATTTCAGATTTTATAACATTTCATGAATACCTGTCTAATGATACATGTAGTGTACAAGTTGTCATTTCATACAAATTGTAATTTGTATAAAAAATGTACAAATTTTTAATTTCTATGAAAAAATTGTACAAATTACAATTTGTTTTTTCTTTGTACAAATTATAATTTGTAAAAAATCCGCTTGGACAAATTATAATTTGTACAAAAAATGGCCAAAAATCACATTCAACTTGTACAAGAATATTTCATAATACATGTATCTATTATATGAACTAGAGTCAACTGTACAAGAAGGAAATATAATAAAATGATTTAATGACATTGGAAAATCAAGTTCACACGTGACTGGTGATAATGTCATTTCATTTGTTCAGTGAACCATGACAACAAATGAACATTGTAACTTAGCTCTTCGAAATCAACATTTTATATTTGGTGTTCTTGCAGCCACCTTTACATTTTACAAACAAGGTATTCCTGTACACCAGTTCTTGGTAATTTGCAAACAGTTTAACCGTTAAACGTTAATAACGACGCGAGATTTGTTCAGTAGGAGCCTGTTTAGGTTTGAGAATTGCATCGTTTACTTCATCCTAATAATTGCGGTTAATGCAGCCTGTTAGTGTACCAGCATGTGTTCGGACGCGCCGAGACTTCCTGAATAACAACTCAAACATTTCTAGAATCAGTTGGTCCCCGTGGAACTGTGGTACTGGAATAGTGAAATTGTAACAAAATTTAAAGCTCATTCAGTTTTGTTTTGTTTGATGTTTCATGTTAGTTTTTCTATCTGAGTGCGTTGACCTGAAAGTGCCTGTTTTCTCGCTGAATACATGTAGGAGTACTAAAGTATACATGTATCTTTATCGGGGACAATTTCGGTGATAGTAGTACTATTGTTCTGTTCCTCGGCTTGTACGTTATCCTGATCCTATGTTTCAACTGAGCCGTCAGTTACAACGTATGGTGACTAGTAGTAGTCTCAACAGTGGTTGTTTCATGGTCCGTTTCATTCGGCTCAGTCAATTTTCTTTTCAGATCATCTTCAGTTTCAAGATAGATTTTGAAGCAATGCCGTCGGAAGGCTAGACGACGACAGACCTATTTTTGGCTCAGATTCAAACAGGGCGACAGATCTATAACTCTATGACAGAAACGATTCTTCTGAAATTGGACGAAAAACAATCCTTCCGACCACTATTTATTGTCATTGTCATTCATTCAGGACGTAATCTTTTCTTTCATATCGACATTTGCCCTTTTTATGGACTATTGGCTTTGATGGTGTCTTGGTCGTTAATGCACGACTACACGCTCTTCCCATAACAATCTCAGTTCTGTGATGATATAGGGTGTAAATCCTCTACCATTATCGTGCTGAAGAGTAGGCGGTGTCCCTGTCAGCAGAAAATATTAAGGGGATAATATGCATCTGAATTTCGTAAAATGATCTTGATAATGCATGATTCATTAGAAGTCATTGTCCGACACAGACTGGAAATCTACCAATCAACCTGACCTCTAGAATTAAAGTCAGTGGAAAGTATTTTGTTTCACTACTAGTTCGGAAATATCTGAGGATACATTGCTTGCAATTATTTCCAAAGATTCTGATTACTTCTCTGCTGATATTTGCAAACTGTTTCTTGAGTTTGTTGTTGATTTTATTGCACCCTCTATGTCCGACGCCAATGTGGGCAGTTTTAATCAAAGGGTACATGTCCTTAATGGGCTATAGATACATGTATAACTCTGTACAAGTTGAAAAAAGTTTTTTGGTCGGTTTTGTACAAATTATAATTTGTCCAAGCGTATTTTGGACAAATTGTAATTTGTACAAAGTCAAAATATGCATTATGATTCATACATTATAATTTGTATGAAATGATAATTTATACACAACGTATACATGTACATTGTAGACCTCAACCATTAAAAACTGTGTGACTGCAATTCTATACTTTGACCAGTCCTTCTCAAAGAAATAATTATATACATGTGTAATCATGTTGTAGTAGTTTCTACTCAGTGTCGGAACCAGAGGGGAACAGAGATTGGAACTTCTTCTTTTTATTGGAATGTTTGGCATTTTCATGTGTAAAATTGACCAAAACATGGTACATAATGTCCTAGCACCCTCTTTTTCTTAGGAACCTCGGCTGAAACCCCTCCTTTTCAAAGTGTCTGGAGTCACCCCTGCTACTTATGGCACTTCTCTGACAAATTTTCTCTATGGTTTCTCTCATAGTAACACTTCAATGAATATTTAATGAATGAGAAAATCAGAAATTAAATTGTAGCAAGTATACTTTGACCTGTTTCGAGTTGACGTCTGGTAACCTTAAGCTACAGTGTACATGTGTAAAAAGGAAGTCCGTATCAGAGGACAAATATTAACCCCGAAGCCTTTAATTTACACTTTTCTAAAAGGGTAGCTTTACACAAGTCACCTATTTGTATTTATAAAATAGAGACATACGACGATTTCAGTCAATTAGTAGAAACAGAAGAAGATAGATTGCGAAACAACATTTGGAAATTACGTAACATAGAGACAGAACTATCCAAATACTTTGTTACATGCAATGTAATATGACATATTGTGCATAGCGGATCCAGAGCGAGTGGAGGGGGTTCACACCCCTCTTTATTGGAAAATTTGTAATTTTCATGTGTAAAATTGACAAAAAATGACAAATAATGTCCTAGCAACCCACTCTTTTTCTGAGGAACCCCAGCTGCCACCCCTCCTTTTCAAAGTGTCTGAACCTGCCATGAAACATTAGACGAGTGTCCGAATATTTTAATTCCAGTTTAATATTTACGAAAAAAAAAGGTTATGTACTGTGCACATATTAATTATGTAAACGTAATTCAAAGTTCGGAGATGCAAAAAATTATTTCGAAATGGATATACATGTATCAAAGGTTCCAAAAATGAAAACAAAAATCTCCAAAAATGCTGATTTTTGGAAATGAAAAACAGCGAAAAAATTAAGTCAAAATATATGTACCAAATGTAGACTTAGAGTCATGCACAAAACCAGTAATTTGAAAATGTCTTATAACCGATATTTTTATAAATTAGTTACAGCCTTATACGTTCCTTGTGCAAAGAAGAAAATGGTCAGATTCGTGTCGTATTTCAGAATTACAAAATCACAGTAAGGGAATACGATGTAATCTTATGTAATTTAAAGCAAGTGATTGTCAAAGGAGAAAATGCGAAATTAAGCGGTATAAAAGCTTACAAAATTATGGGATTTATTTCAAAATCCGTATCACGTATCAAACCTTATATTATTTAGTGCAAGCTATTAACAAAATATGGTCGAAAAATACTGTTTACATGCGTATATTGCTTCTTTGGCAAAAGAGTTGTGTGTCACCCATACTTCAGGAATTTTATTTATTAAATTCTTTCATAGTTTACATAATTACATCTTCACTCTGTAAAAGAAATATCAATACATGTTTGAAGCTTGAGCATTCCACAGACTCTAACTTCCTTGTCAAATCTGGTAAATGGAACATTATTCTGTTTTTTATTAATTCCATTTTTTTATTCATAGATTTATATATTTAATTTATTTTGATATAGAATAATCCCCATTCTACATTTGCACATGTGCAATTTGGTCATGGTACTAGTGGCTCAGATGTTAAAAAAATACTTACGTTTGAGAATATTCTTAGCTTCCTTGTTCACTCAAATTCAAGTCTTGGTAATTGATGACGTCACAAACAGTTATATAAGAATTTTCACAGACTTAATGTTTGTTTGGGTTTAACGTCCGAGCAGCAATATTTTAGCTATATTCAGACGATGAACATGAAATGGATGATAAAATGAACATGAAATGATAATGAAATGAAAAAGGGATGAGACACAAGGACAATGGGGTCGACAAATTTTGATTGCCACTGGAAATAGGGAGAAGTGGGTAGGGTCGGGCAATTTAGCCTCCTGTGGCGGAGCCCTACGGTTCCTACTCCGGGAGAATACCACAGTAGGGTTCTTTAACGTGCGAGAAACGTGTCGTGTTTCCCAACACGGTGCACCACTATGGTTTGCGGTCAGGTTTTCCGTATTATAGCCTGACAACCCCAGCATGTAACACGCCAGGGGTACCCCATTCAACCACCTGGGGCACACATCCCAGTTGCTCTGTGGGCAGAGCGCCCTAGCCCCCGGCTAGGGTTCTGAGCACTATTTGTCACCTTTTACGACAAGCTTAGCGCTGCTGCATGCCTATTCTGTTAACAACCGGACCTGCACGGAGCCACAGACTTAAGGTAGATCATACCTACTGTGTCTAGTAGATTATTTTTTCTAGTTTTTGTTTGTTTTTCTTTTTTCTGGAAGATTACATTGAATGAACATTTTTAGGAAACGTAAGTCATTGAACTTGATTTCGAGATAATTGAGCCTTAAAAAAGGCAATTGTTACATGTATATGGATTCTGTGGTGAATTTCTTCTAAATTTCTATAAAGAACGCTTGACTGACTTTTTTTTTATACATGTGTATTTGTATTTAGTTGGGGATCACTGAACTGTTTATCTTATCATATTTAAAAAAAAAAAAAAACTAAAAAGGGCTCTAATTTCACGACAATACAGTTGCTGTATTTGGTTCTAACACACATATTAACGTGTATACATTTGTACGTCAGTCTCCTTAGATGGGATACGATTTAGGTCAAATACATGTTACAGTAGTAGAACATGGGGCGATTAATCAATTAATCAACCTTGACAACTAATTTATTACACGAATTCTTGCAGTTCACACGCAAACATGTATAAATAATGTGACTCTTAATCCGAAGCGCGACAACTCTAAGTTACTTCAACGAATCTTTCATGCAATGTGTGAATAGTTCTTCTTGTCATTTTTACTGTTGCATATCATTATATAATTACATCAATTTGTTTTTAAAATGGTATAAATTGCGAAATGCATTCCACTCTGGTGGAAACAATACAATCGGGATATATACAGGTATATGTACACTTACTCAATTTAGTGTAACACGAATCAATAGTCTAAGACATGAAATTCATATTCATACGTCGTTTTTTTATTTTTGTTTTTGTCTTTTGTTTTTTTGTTTGTTTGTGTTTTGTTTTGTTTTGTTTTTGTTTTGTTTTTTTTTTGTCTTCCATTAAATGTTAAAACTAAAAAAAAAAGTCAGAACTGAAATAGCTTCTCTTGCCATTACTGCTACACAAGGTATAAAATATTTTTCTTCTGATTACTGAGAAAACCAACTGAGCTTCTCTCAGGCTGATATCGTGCGGTTATAGATTCAACCTTATATTTTAAAAAAATATGTTCAATCATATTTGCATATGCAGCTACTTTGTTAACATATTTTTGTTATCAATTTACGTCTAAAATTTGTATCATCACTATAAGAATCGCGCAGTTACGATATTTGTTGTTGTATAATGTATTGTTAAAGAATCCCCCATTTACAATGTACGTTGTTTGTTATAGTATATTTCATTGCATAAGAATCAGGCATTTCCGATGTTTGCTGTAGTATATTGTATTGTTTTAGAATCAGACAGTAACGATGTTTGCTGTAGTATATTGTGTTGTTTAGAATCCCGCAGTTACGTTGCTTGTTGTTGTATATTGTATTGTTTTAGAATCAGACAATTACGTTGTTTGCTGTAGTATATTGTATGTTTGAAAAATCAGGCAGTTACGATGTTTGCTGTAGTATATTGTATTGTTGAAGAAGCAGGCAGTTACGTTGTTTGCTGCAGTATATTGTATTTTTGAAGAATCAGGCAGTTACGATGTTTGCTGCAGTATATTGTATTGCTGAGGAATCAGGCAGTTACGATGTTTGCTGCAGTATATTGCATTGTTGAAGAATCAGGCAGTTACGATGTTTGTTGTAGTATATTTTATTGTTTAAGAATCAGACAGTTACGATGTTTGCTGTAGTATATTGTATTGTTGAAAAATCAGACAGTTACGATGTTTGCTGTAGTATATTTTATTGCTAAAGAATCAGGCAGTTACGTGGTGTGCTGCCCCGTGCAGGTTCGGGTGTTAAAAGAATAGGCCTGCAGCAGCGCTAAGCTTGTCGTAAAAGGCGACTAAATAGTGCTCAGAAGCCTAGCCGGGGGCTAGGGCGCTCTGCCCACAGAGCAACTGGGATGTGTGCCCCAGATGGTTGAATGGGGCACCCCTGGCGTGTTACATGCTGGGGTTGTCAGGCTATAATACGGAAAACCTGATCGCAAACCATAGTGGTGCACCGTGATGGGAAAGATGCCACGTTCCTCGCACGTTAAAGAATCCTACTGTGGTATTCTCCCGGAGTAGGAACCATAGGGCTCCGCCATAGGAGGCTAAATTCCCCGACCCTACCCACCTCTCCCTATTTCCAGTGGCAATTTGTCGACCCTATTGTCCTTGTGTCCCATCCCTTTTTCATTTCATCATCATTTCATGTTCATTGTATCATCCATTTCATGTTCATCGTCTGAATATAGCTGAAATATTGCTGCTCGGACGTTAAACCCAAACAAACAAACAAACGTGGTGTGCTGTCGTATATTGTGTTGTTTAAGAATCAGGCAGTTACGTTGTTTGTTGTGGTTTATTGATTTGTATAAGAATCAGGCAGTTACGTTGTTTGCTTGTTGTTTGTTTGGGTTTTTTTGTATTGTTAAAGTGTTTCTTTTAGAATAAGGCAATAGATTTTTCTATTATTCATTTCGTTTTAATTCAACTGTGTATTTAACGTGATCCAAGTTCATACATTAAACACAACACTTCAATATGACAAACAAAAATCTCCTCTGCGTGATTTTATTTACCAATGTTTCAGAGCAAAACATGAGACTTAAAGATATGTTTATTTGGTATAACATGTAAAAATTGTTTGTTTGTTTGTTTGTTGGGGTTTAACGTCCGAGCAGCAATATTTCAGCTATATTCAGACAATGAACATGAACTGGATGATAAAATGACAATGAAATGATAAAAAAAAAGGATGGGTCACAAGGACAACAGGGTCGACAAATTTTGAATGCCACTAGAAAAAGGGGGGATGGGTAAGGTCGGGCAATTTAGCCTCCTGTGGCGGAGCGGAAAGGTTCCTACTCCTATCGAATACCACAGCAGGGTTCTTTAACGTGCGAAGAACGTGCATCTTTCCCAACACGGTGCACCACTATGGTTTGCGGTCAGGTTTTCCGTATTATAGCCTGACAACCCCAGCATGTAACATGCCAGGGGTACCCCATTCCACCACCTGGGGCACACATCCCAGTTGCTCTGTGGGCAGAGCGCCTAGCCCCCGGCTAGGTTACTGAGCACTATTTAGTCGCCTTTTACGACAAGCTTAGCGCTGCCGCAGGCCTATTCTTTTAACACCCGGACCTGCACGGGTCACATGTAAAAGAAGTAAAAGGCTTATTTTCTGAAAACTACACTGACTTTCTACAAGATTACTATTAGTCTTGTAATGTTAAAATGTTGGAATGTGTAGTTTTTGGGGAACTTGAAATACCAATGTTCCCACGGGCCATTGGAATACGTATGTGAACCAACTGTGCGCCGCTGTTGACCAGTCTGATTTTATATTTGTATAAAACTGCTCGGCAGTTTTTTTTTTACAAAATATACTTCAGAAAAAAAAACCAAAAAAAAAAAAAAAACGACAAGCCCAGTTCCACAATTTCAGCTTCAATTTATGATTATGTATTACAGTTCTAGCAGACTCGGGTCTCCTGACAGCTAGCTGTCTGATTACAGTTTTGAAGAACTGACTTCCCTGACTCTTTTAGTAGAGCCGGCTCTTCTGACAGTTCTAACAGAGCTGGCTCTCGTAGAACAATTACAGTGCATCGTAGAGTTGGCTCCTGAACTATTCTATGGCACTTTTAGAACTATCCTCGAGTCAGATCTGACAGTTTGACTGAGAAGTTAGATATCACTTTTTACAGTATCTCCGAACACTAATTGATCTATACAAATGAACTTGAAATTCAAGAGACATCTGATACACTTTCGTCTGCTTTCTATCTAGACATTAACCTACAATGTACGTATATAACATAGAACGTATTGAATCGACATTTTATGACAAAATTAACTTGATTAAATAGACTTTCCAGAAAGAAAGAGTTTCAAATTTGACGAATTTTATCTGGTTCGTTAATACAAATATTTTAACGTAGCCTCTACACTCTTTCTGGTACTTAACCGAATTTCTCTTGCGACACCTTATGATTGTTTTTATCTTTAGACACCTTTCGATTGCTCTAGAAAATCCTAAATCAGATGGTCTTTATCTCTTGAAGAGCGAGATTAAATAAAGGAAATCCCCGGATGTGAATAGGACAGTTCGATCATAAGTCGCATGTGGACTTACCAAACATCTCTTACAAAACATTCAGATAAACAATCAAATGGATTCTAGCACCAAACCATCTGGATACTTCTCTAAACTGTCAAAGACACTCATTTCATTTTCAATAAGAACTGTCCCCAATTTCAGCTATCATATGAACACAATTAAACTAAGTCACCTTTGTACTGAATTTTATCCTAGTTCATTGAAGTCGACCTAGATGTAACATTGGTTGTTTAGTGGCCATGAATAATTTGAGGGAACAACAATTTAGTTTAGGAAAGGTTTGGCGTACATTTCAGTCAAACAACCATGAGTACTTAATCTGCATCATTATATACTTAACAGGCTGGTACTTGATTATCTGAAGTCAGGAACTGATCTTCCTGGGATTTCCTGAAGCATATTATCATTTGTTATTGTTAAACGTAGTTTATGGTCCGAAAATCATATTGGACAAGAAAAATATTACAACCATAAACAAAAAGAATTAGCGAACATTAATTTGATTTTAAACGGCCGATCTAAACATTCATAAAAGGCTTTTATTTAGTTAGGCTCTCATTTGCCCCTTTTTCCCAAATGTTGCACAAAGACTAATAATCTTGGGCTTTGTCCACCGGTACCCTCCCCTAAATCCACTGTATACCGGTACATACATTTTTGGCATTCTATTATACATGTATTACTTTTATATGTCAATTTTTTATGATTTAGAGATGACTGTATTTCTTATTTGGACTGTAAAAGTCGGATTTTACAGTGAGAATAGCCAAAGCATTTTTTTCTCCTCATTAAAAAATAAATATCTAGCCAAGCTTTCATTTTCATCACAAAAGTAGAAAAATGGAAAAAAATATACACATATTTTTGTTACTTTTATAATACAAAATGTGTGACTTTGTACTAAAAAGAAATAATGTAAACACTTGGTTCATGTAGGACCTGCATATCATTAACATTGAAATGGGCTTTCAGATATTGTCGCACTCGTAGAAAATTTTATGCTAAAAGAATGGCAATTTTTGTTGTCATGGAGAAGGTGAAGCTAAAGGTGTAATGTGAAACATGAACTTATACTTCACCAAATGTTATCTACGTATAGGTGTGTATCCCCAAATCATAATAGTTACTACAGTATTGTTATATCATTATCACAGTAGCATGTTGTAAAGCATTTATTCGGAAGAGACCTTATGCAAATAAAAGGGGTATAAAAAGGTGACCTATATGGTTTTTGTAATTATTTATTTCAATGCCTTAGTTTAACATTATTTCAATGCAAATAATTTACCGTTAAGAGTAGTTAACAAGTTTTCTGTGTTATAGATGTGTCTAAAACAATTTTAATATAGGTTTTTTTATCATTTCTTACAATCAAATTGATGGTTATGCGTGTTTCCTTTCTTTTTATTTCATCATTTTTTTAAATACTTTAAAGATTTAATTAACAGTAAAGTATTCAACGAACAATGCAAATGCAGTTTATATTGTTAATCATTGTAAGTCATCCGTCACCTATATATTAGACTAACCGAATGTTGCACCGGAAAATAATTGTGTCGCTATTGCCTGAGAAAAAGATGATGTTACCGAAAAATTATGTAAGTTGTTTTATCATTCAAAATGTGTTTAGTTTTACTAGAAATAGAAGTTTAAGGTCTTATATGGTTCCACAAGGCAAGGGATTAGTTAAACCATTACATTATATGGTCCCACAAGGCAAGGGATTAGTTAAACCATTACATTATATGGTCCCACAAGGCAAGGGGTTTGTTAAGTCATTACATTATATGGTCCCACAAGGCAAGGGATTAGTTAAACCATTACATTATATGGTCCCACAAGGCAAGGGATTAGTTAAACCATTACAATATATGTTTCCACAAGGCAAGGGATTAGTTAAGTCATTACATTATATGGTCCCACAAGGCAAGGGATTAGTTAAACCATTACATTATATGGTCCCACAAGGCAAGGGGTTTGTTAAGTCATTACATTATATGGTCCCACAAGGCAAGGGATTAGTTAAACCATTACATTATATGGTCCCACAAGGCAAGGGATTAGTTAAGTTATTACATTATATGGTCCCACAAGGCAAGGGATTAGTTAAGTCATTATATTATATGGTCCCACAAGGCAAGGGATTAGTTAAGTCATTACATTATGTTTCCACATGGCAAGAGATTAGTTAAGTCATGACATTATATGGTCCCACAAGGCAAAGGGGTTAATCCAGTCATTACATTATATGGTTCCACAAGGCAAGGGATTAGTTAAGTCATTACATGATATGGTCCCACAAGGCAAAGGATTAGTTAAACCATTATATTATATAGTCCCACAAGGCAAGGGATTAGTTAAGTCATTACATTATATGGTTCCACAAGGCAAGAGATTAGTTAAGTCATTACATTATATGGTCCCACAAGGCAAGGGGTTTGTTAAGTCATTACATTATATGGTCCCACAAGGCAAGGGGTTTGTTAAGTCATTACATTATATGGTCCCACAAGTCAAGGGGTTTGTTAAGTCATTACATTATATGGTCCCACAAGGCAAGGAGGTTAATTGAGTCATTACATTATATGGTCCCACAAGTCAAGGGATTAGTTAAACCATTACATTATATGGTCCCACAAGGCAAAGGGGTTAATTAAGTCATTACATTATATGGTCCCACAAGGCAAGGGATTAGTTAAGTCATTACATTATATGGTTCCACAAGGCAAGAGATTAGTTAATTCATGACATTATATGGTCCCACAAGGCAAAGGGGTTAATCAAGTCATTACATCATATGGTTCCACATGGCAAGGGATTAGTTAAGTCATGACATTATATGGTCCCACAAGGCAAAGGGGTTAATCAAGTCATTACATTATATGGTTCCACAAGGCAAGGGGTTAGTTAAGTCATTACATTATATGGTTCCACAAGGCAAAGGGGTTAATCAAGTCATTACATTATATGGTCCCACAAGGCAAGGGATTAGTTAAGTCATTACATTATATGGTTCCACAAGGCAAGGGATTAGTTAAGTCATTACAAGGATTTATTCCATCTAATACTAACATGCACTATCAAGCAGAGAGTTTTGTAAACAAGCATTCATAAAATGTCAAAATTCTCCACATATTGGTGCTACATGTGTGCAATTTATTACAAGCAATTTTATGACACAGAATCGCAAGTCTTAATTAATCCCAGCATTTGAAGAGTACATGTATTACTTTCCTGTATGTACATGTAGATTTATCTACAAAAAAGTAGCTCTGAACAGCCTTAATTGCTAACTGGTTACTATTTTATTTCTTCCAGCAGAACTTTTTTTTATCATTTTACAGATGCCTATCCTAATACACTGGACTTTTTTTCGTAATATCTATATCTATATTGCCCTTTCTTAGGAATCATATCAACTGAAAGGGTTTTCCATCTATACATGAAGCTACAGCGTGTACTACAAGTATTATACAAGGTTTTCAAAATAAAAGTTGAAGAACCCTGTCTCACACTACACACAATTACTCGAAAACTTTTCCACCAATTTTAATAAAATTTGATTAATTGTGTTTTTATTCGACTATGAAAAATGTGCTGTCACATAATGATTTGTCACTGTTCTTTCTTATCAATGCATTTCTATATACCCTTAGTTTCGTGTGATATTTACAAGTAATATAAGTACAGTTTTGTATTAGTTGGTTGCTCAAGTTTTCAAAGCCAAAAGGAAGGTTGGTATAATTGATTTTAGGAGATATTACCTCAACCATTAGGCCAAAAGCACGAATTTCATTGAATTGAACTATATACATGTAACTCAAGAAAAAGCAAATGAATGTATCTTATACTGCTCTTCATTTTTCTATACATGTACTTCTATTGTAGTTTTGAATCTTTAAAGAATGATGGGCAAAAAAACAGCATTTTCCTGAAGTACCAGGGACAAATACATTGTAAATTGATCTTTTTAGATTGTACAAGGTGCCATCTTGAAGGTTGTGTCTTGATTTGATTAAGAACTAGAGGTCAAAAACAAGCATTTTCCTGATGTCTGGGTGAAAACTTGAGTATAACAGAACTGATTTGAACCAAATGAGGGCCAAAAATGGCCACATTGGTTCTGGTGAAATTCTTTATCTCCGAAGGAAAGCTCTGATTAATTTGAACCAAATAAGGTCAAAGAAAGGCCACATTGATTCTGGTGAAATTCTCATCCCGTGTGTATGCAATCAAAATTCAAAGCTCTATTTAAATCGAATAGTGAGTCCACACTTACCCATCCCTTACTTTTTCAAGGTTCAACCCGGCAGTCATATGAAGCTGCCAAAGAGGACGTATTTTACTGGGTTATGGGATTTTACATTTTATAGTTTTGATTTTTGGAGTACAAAGATTTAACTGTATGACATATACTGTGTAGATTTTTTTATTTATTTTTTTTTTTGTCTGTTTGTTTGTTTTTCAAGGAATTACAGTGTAGTTATAATCATTGTGTTACCTGGTCATTTGAAGTTATTTCTGATATATAGTCCTACAGAGGTATGTTTTTTGTTATACCAGGGCAGTTCCATACTTTCAATCAATTAAAATTGAAGTACATTTTGAACTAATTTAACCATACAATCCAAATTATATTTTTAATTATGTATCATGCATTACGGTAAAAAAAATTGTAGTATTATTACTAGTCCAATTGGCACCGAGTGTATGGGATATTTTAACACAAAACTGTCTTAAAATCTCAACACAAAACTACAACATACTGACATTGATTATGTGGACCCTTTGATGGTCCCAACAATATATTATCATCTCACACTAATTTTGTTATTTATTTTGAAGTATCTGTAGAGAAAGTACTGACGAAATGCACAGGAAATTGTTGCTTTGAAATAAATTATTGCTTGCAAGAAATTTCTCTGCGTTCTTTCTCCTTAAGATACAAAATGTCAGGAAAATTGCACCAACTTAATTGTCTTTATTTCTGACACAAGAATGTAAGAAAAGTTCTAATACATGTAACTTCTTGTAATCTATAACAACCATGCAACTTCCTTTCAGTGTTGCAGGACTTAAAAACTTCAGTACAGAAATATCCTTATTCAATATAACTGATAGAAGCCACACTGTTAGTTTCTGTTCAACAAAACAATCTTAAAGTCCAGATTTAGAGCAAAAAACCTACATCAAGCGAAATAGCCTATCCTTAATATGACATAGCAAAGCTCAACATATCCATGCAAGTACACCCTCAGAAAAGAAGCGTTGTAATGTTATGTAACTAAATAATTTGTCTTATAATATGTAAATCTAAACCTTAGTTTCTGAGTACTAGGACTTCAGCTCTAACGAAAACAAGTACCCACCATTTCCTCTATGAATAGCAGAGGAAATATACTCAGTCATTTTACCGCCTAATTTTATTGGAGGTTTATAGTAATAGAGGTGTCCATCCTTCCTTCCTCAAGTTAAGGAAAGGAGTTCCCATATCTTAATGTTACTTCTCCTACACCACTAAATGGATTTTAATGAAACTTTCATAGAATCTTTTAGTCGCGAAAATTGGATATTTTGCATTAGAATAGGGTGGGGTTATAGAATCACAGCGACACCCCCTATCTCCAGCCAATGCAAACACATTCAAGGCCAAACGAATTTGCTCTTAAGGCAATACATGTACCAGTCTGCGTCCATACTTGCCCGTCGGACAGTACCAGTCTATGTTCACACTTGTATAAACAAAAAAAAAACAAACTGCATGGTATCCACATGTACAAAGTATTATTAGAAATGATAAGATAGTTTAGTCTATCTATATGTAACTTTTCTTGACGTCATAGTATGAAAAGAAAGCATAAGTGCAAATGTAAAAGGCGAACACACAGATAAATTATAATGAAGTTTTCATATTGGTTTAGGGGGAGTTACTATTTCGAGATACGCGTATAGACAAATTGAGGGGTTTTCAAAAAGCTTGCATTGTATACTAATGTATACATACTAAAATAAATAAAAAACGCTTGTAAATTCAATATTGTTGTATTGATGCTTTTATTGCGAGTACTTGTCATTTTAGTCGAAAATGCGACTTCAGTTATTACGATCCTGGCAAAAATGTTAATTGCATCAATATATATTATCACTTCAAAAATACGAGTTAAATTTATTGCATTTTTAAGCCGGTCAAAATTTTCGCAATGAGAAATAATATAAGATAACAAACATTTCTACATTTTGTAAGTATTCAACAAATTCGTCGACAAATGGTAGTTAACAATGGACTTTAGAAAAACCACAAAGTTTGAAGTATGAAATATTCTTATCAATTTTATTTCAAAACAATGTGCTTAGCTAATCCGTAATAATTTGATAAGCTAGAATAATCTTATTGCAGCAATTGAACATTCTTCACTCCTACATGTACGTGCAGCATGTATCCTTTTAAGAGATTATCATTTATTTGCATAATTCTTGAGCTTATCCCTCTACTAATGGTAGGCCTTACGTACGTTAGTGGGCTAAACAGATAGAAAGGATCACTGATAAGGAACTGACAGGACAGTTTACATTGGAGATTTAGCATATGGTGACATATATACTAAATCCAGAACGAGATAAGAGAATGTTTTCCCTAGTTTGTGCTCCTTCTTCAGTATTTCTTGACGTATACTTTGTCGGAGATATTTTGTTTTGCTTTTTTTCTCGAGGTAATTATGGCTCGTGTATCCTTGAAGTGAGAGACGTAAAATCCGAGGATTTGGATTAAGAGCTGAAGCGGTTTCAGTTATTTATCCCGAAAAGTTGTTATGGCATCGCTTTGTGAATTAGTTTTCATTATTATTGATGCCGTTATTACTGGACCTGCATCCTTGCGTATTCTGCCTTTAAGAGGAGAGATTTATCATCGAGAACATTGTCGACATTACTTGAAATTCGATCACAGAATATGTTGAGAAAAATCCTATTTAAAACAATGCTTCTGCTAGTAGTCGCCCTTGTACTTGTTAATTGTGTTCAACTATCTGAACGGCAAGGTAATGATTCTTCGAGCGACATTTTGGAACAAATAAGTTTTCCGTCGATCAAGTATTCAAAAATGTTTTTACGCAGGCTTTGGGAGACAAAAAATAGTTATACGGCGCAGGATATCCCCGTAAAATGGACAGATATTGAATTCACGAACCGAACAAAATTTAATCCGGGCATTTTAGAACAAAACTTGGAAGATTTCGAAAATAGCAATTTATACCATGGATTACTGATGAAGAAAATACAAGCAATGGAGGGACGAAGGAAAAGGTTTGCTAAGCAAAAAATGTCTTTCATTGATGATATTACGTACGGACGGTTCGGACATTGCTATAACATTCCATTGTTTTCTGATGAGCCGTTCATCATGATTGACCGCTGCCCTAAATGGTCAAAATCTATCGAGGACATTGAACTTTGCAGTAAGTCTGTTTCCCTTGATCAATTCAAAACTTGTACTATTGATATGGAACTGGTTCCTGTTACTGACAGTAGAGGGTATATCTATAAAAACTTGTACTGTGCCCGCTGTAATAACGTTATTGACGTGAGAACATGGGAAGTGGAACTTATTTACGAATATAATTCTCCATCACCTTTTCATTTAATGGATTCAGACGAGACAATGACCCTTCTTGGAAATATTGAAAACGCTGGAACATGCACGCCGTACGTGTATACACTTAAACCAAAAAGCAAATTTTTATGCAAGAATTTTCAAGACTTTAGTAAAATAAGTCGTTTTCATCGCAGCAGATATAACATGAATTTGAACAAAGTTGATGAAAATTCGAATTCGGCAGTTCCTTTATCCTTTCAAATTTTCATTAACTTTGGCATTTCTGGGAAAGGTCATGTGATGTTTAGTACTTTTACAAAGAGTCCGATCGTAGAACATCGTTGTGATCAACACGAGATTTATGACCCGGAACTGAATCAATGTAGACCAGTCACGTGCGGTGAGGGATATATTTTAGTTGATTACTCGTGTAGGCTTGAAACGCAAAAATACGATAAAATTTCTGAGAAGCATTTGTATGATGTTACCAAAAAAAGCTATACAACAAATACTATTTTTCGACTCAATGTAACACTACCGGATATTATTATCTTACAAGCGCCTGGGGTTTGCTCAAGCATCGTGCGTGAATTTGCAGAACGGTGGAATATATCTACAGACAGAATCGCAAATTTCAAAATTAATCTTTTAAATGACACATCATCAGGAGCGTATGCTGAAGAACATGCTATTGCGAATGAGACTGAGAATTGGAACTCTGAAGAATCAAATGAGGACTGCAATACACATTTAGTTAACTACACTTTACCTGCTAATATTTCCATGGTTACGACAGAACTGTCATTTACTTTATTGCCTGACAAGACTAAAGTTAGTTATTCCAAATATATGGACATGCTTAACTTTCGAAAGACTTTTAGCTTCGATATCAACGGGACAGAATTTAAAGCAATTAATCCCGTCGCAAATAATCCTCCCATAAAACTAGATATTTGGTGTGCCAAAGGAAAGAAAGCCATCAATAAAAACTTTAAGATGATGGTGGACGTTGATAAAAAAACGGGAAAGAATGTGACCGGTGTTTATATAAATAGTACAGGTAAATTTTATCCGCCAGGAATGTATGATTTGTTTTTCATGGTTTCTGGACAAATTGGAAATATTTCGCATGCTGATTATGCAGGACAAGTCTTTGTTTGCGATTTGCCTAAAATAGCATTAGATGACTGTGTCCGTTTTCAGATTTCAAACTCTAACTATATTCGTCTTAGAAACTCCTCCATTCTGCTAAATAAGAAAACAGTGCTTGATATGGATCAGTACGAATACGTCGATGACAGCGACAATTCTACTGACATACAAGTTTGTGTTCCTCCGGACTACCTTCGTGATCCAAAATTCAACCCTATTAAAGTTGGATGTGGTGACTCATATTCTGATGTCGTGAAGGCTGAGGGATACCTTAGTTTCGTATTAGGCATTTTCTCAATTGTTGTATTAACAGCAGTGATAATAACCTACAGCATCTTTTCACAGCTGCGTAACCTTCCCGGTCTCAATATGTTAAGTCTAACACTATCTCTGGTTTTCGGAGAGTTACTATTCATTACATCTGGCTACGTTCAGCAAACTGGAGCGGAACATTGCGCTTTTATTGGAGTTTTTCTCCATTTCATATTTCTTGCTTCATTTTTCTGGATGAACGTTATGTCATATGATGTTTATTGTACATTTACAAAAACAAAATCCATCCTCACACGGATACGGAGGACAAAAAGGTACTTCCCTTTGTATTCGCTTTACGCATGGGGATCACCGGCCGTGATCGTTGGAGTATGTTGTATCATAGACTTTTCGCATTTGATTCCGAATTTTATAATTGGATACGGAGGATCATCGGGCGATTTTTATGAATATGAGTTTGATCAAATTCTTGAGAACGGCACAAATACCCCAACTATTATGAAACTTTATCGTCAAAAATTTGGTTGCTGGATTCAAGAACCCGTTGCAGCACTTGTTGCATTCGGTCTTCCAATGATTCTTATTTTATTTGCAAACGCCGTAATGTTTATAAGAACAATCATTTGTATCAGATCAGTAAAAAAACACGTTTCAAAACGAATACGCCATTCATCTTTAAAAAATGCGATCGGTCAGCATGACGTTGTTCTATACATTCGGATGTCCACTGTTATGGGATTTACTTGGATTTTCGGTCTTGCATCCTCAATTGTGAGTTCTTTTTCAGATAAACCGTCATCTACTGTCTGTGTAACTCTCCATGTGCTCGGGATGTTTTTCATTGTTTTAAACTGTTCTCAAGGACTTTTTATCTTTTTTGTGTTTGTATTTAACAGACGGGTGGGTTCTTTATACAAGAACTTATTTAGACGCTGTAGATGTAATATCTGTAGAAATGCGTTATCTTCAACGTCATCTTCAGTTGCTTCTGTATCCGAAAACACACATATTTAAGACAAGGCAATATATGTACGTTTGTTTTAGATAAGAGTGTGGGGAACTGATATATTCCACGTTGTTTCCTCGGTACAATATTTTAAGTACTAGTCCATATCAAATTCAGCCGATTCCAATGGTAGAGGTGTTTCATGGTGCAAAAAATCTCCGTCTTGAACAAAATGAACGAAAACTCTTGTAAATCGTCAATAATCCGTTTCCATATCCCCGACTTTGACGTTTTTTTAAGATACATGTACCCAACAGAATTGTTTACTGTCCCATTGGAGCAATAGACAGCCGTTTAAATTATTCAATTGTTCGGATCGTTGGAGTTGCCGTATGTACTTGAATACTTAAAAAAACTTATTTCAAACATTTACCTGTAGGTTCTTACCGACGTGAAGATAGTATAAATTTCCAAGAAAATCTTTTTCCCCCATTCGGAACTCTTCGGTCTTTCTTATTACACAAAAGAAAAACATCGGAGTCACAAGTCGGAAGAATATGTCCGGATTTTTATAGTAAAACCGTTTGATTTTTTACCATTACTTTCGCTATCTAAAAATTCTTGAAAGAGGCTATAAGTTCTAGTGATATCTAACTTAATTTTGGTCGCCTCCAGGTGGATAAAACTACTTTGATTCATGAATGACTACAATTGCGGCAATTTTTTCAAAAAAAATTCTCCTCTCTGCATCCGAGGTTATTTTTTTTTATGTTACGGAAATAGCCTAGTTTCGATTGTTTTTGTTTTTTTAGGTTGTTGGGTGTAGATGGATTACGTCCCTTTAAAAAAAACTGTTACAAAATAAAATGACCTGCATTCCGTTATATGAAAACTGGCTATTTCCAGCGCAATCTATTCATTTTTACTGAAAATTAAAACAACTGAATGACAAATAAGATGAAAGGGTCCGTAACTGTTTCTAAATAATTTAAGAAATAAAAGTAAATGTGGTGGTATTTTGACAAGCATGAATGGCCTCATGCCTGATTTGTTAACAAAGACTAAGTACATATTTAACTGTGTCGCCTTTCCAAAAATTATAACAGTAACTTATTTTTTGTTGTTGTTTTTTTTGATGAATTTTGTATATTTTTAGACTTATTGTTTTTAAAATATCTATTATGGCTTGCTCATCGAATTGTCTACTAAATGTTCTAGCAACAATAATCTTACAAAACAATCACGGTTACAGATGTTTTTTTATTTCATTTTCCCAGCTTTGTCAACTGGGTATATGTTTTGTTTGTCATCTGATATTTTTTTCTACAAAATTTGTCTGAAGGTAAAGTTTGACGAACATTTGATTTTGAGGGGTGAAAGGGGGCATGAAGGATTTTTAAAAGAATGTTTTGGCTTAGACCTTCTGCTTTAATATAATTAATATATGAAAATAAATGATTTGATTGGGTGAAGTCTGATATCAATTATATTTCGAAATTAATATTTGCAATTTTCTGTTCGCAGTCGGTTTTTGGATGGATGCTAAACAGGTTGGTGGCATACATATTTGACCCTGAAGAGAGCTGTAGAGCAAAATTCAAGGTCTCTGATATCTAAAATAGAAATTAATATGAAACTTGCACAGATGGAAGTCTTACTCACAAACAGAACTTCTGTAAATTTTGTGACAGTATTTCAAAATCCTGGAGGAACGCTGCTGAAACAATTTTGCAAATTTGGGGACATTGTTCGCTGTTCTTGTTTATAATTGCATAAAAGTGCACTGGACATTTATTTTAAGATATGAAGATAAATAAAACAGGTTATGTAGGAGTGATCTTACAAGATAGCATTGACGACTTTACATAATATATTTACGACAGCTGTTTAGAATGATTAAGAGATTATGTTAAAATAATAGTACAATTAGTCCAAATCTAAAAATCTACAAAAATCAAAATTAATCTACTTTCACTTTTTGAATGGCATGGATTTCATTCCTACATGTTGTGAATTACGCGTATACTTATACAAATTGATGATTCATATATTTTTTTCTTGTGTATTTGGATAAGCATTCATGTATGAGTAATATGATTTCTTCGTAAATGTTGTAAATTTTTTTTGTCAAATTGCATTTTCCAGTGGATGAAGTGAAGTTTCTGTGTACATATGAGTATTTTCACATTAGTTTTCAATCGATCTGTCTTGACTCAGTACGTCATTACTCTGATCTTCTTAATGTTTAGTTTGTTGTCAGATCCCCACATCACTAGGTTTCATTTCATTTCAGGTTTATAATGATGAGGTTAGATTTACTATGCTAACATGTACATACAGTACACTAGGTCAAATCTAAAACCCCATTTGGTCTGTAAAATGTGTTTATTACTTGCGGTAACCGGTTACTTAGATTCAAAACTCAATTCAAAATACCACTGTACCTCTTAAATGAGACTTTTCAGATAATTTTTCAGTTCATTCGATGTTTTGGGTATGGTATGTTCCACTGTACCCAATCAAAGTCTTGTAGTAGAGTTATAATAGTCTGTACATTTACATGTATACTGATGTCTGTAGTAGAGTTATAATAGTCTGTACATTTACATGTATACTGATGTCTGTAGTAGAGTTATAATAGTCTGTACATTTACATGTATACTGATGTCTGTAGTAGAGTTATAATAGTCTGTACATGTACATGTATACTGATGTTTGTAGTAGAGTTATAATAGTCTGTACATGTACATGTATACTGATGTTTGTAGATCGATCTAGTTTTGTTATTGTTTACTTACATGTAGTTTTATTTTCCTGTTATAAATGTTAATGTTGTTTGTATTTTGTTTTCTATTAAAATATAATGACAATATTTTGCTTTTATCCAAAGACGGATAAAAAAGGAAACATTTTTAAGGTCCGTCCTTAATGAAATTGAAATTTTTTTTAAGTTAAAAAAACACTTAAGTAGCAGTATAATTCAATACATTATGTGAATAATCGAGCAATTTCATTTAAAAAATGAATATGTAATTGCAAGTATAAATTATAAAACAAAACATATGAAAGCTGTTGTATGGCAACTGAATAATGCGGATTTTGACTTTCTTTCCGAAGATTGGACTGCCCCAAGAAAACTGATAATCCGTTGTGCAAGAAACTGTCGCCTTTTTTCACCCGAACATATTTCTAAAAGGACAGTTACTTTAATGTCCTTAAAATACTGTGGTTGGCCTCCCGAAATGCTAGAAAATTGTTTCCATTGGTGAAGCTTTGTTTGTGCTCTACAAAACGATAATCTAACATCCTATAAATCTCTCCCTGTAAACCAGTGTCAGTGTTTGCAAACCACAACACTCTTGAAAGACCTCGTAACAAGGTTGTAGACTCTATCCTTTTCTATAGGCAGTAACGGGAGGCGAATCGTTGAATACTGACGACATGAATTCGTCTTTTTGAACTCTGAACTTAAAGTTGCGAATCAGTTTTTGACTCCCACAACCCCCCCCCCCACCCCCACCACACACCTTGGATTCGCTACTCTAGTAGTAATATTGAATATATACACCATTTCCATACTATATATATGTATATAGGGATATTTTTGGACAATAAAAAGTAAAATACGTCTTTACCAAACCCAGTCTAAACAAAAACCTTGTGTGAAGCCAACATTTTCTGAAGTCCACTTGATTCAATGTACATGTACATGTACGTGTAAAAGTAAAATTTCTAATACATGTATTGGACCATAAAGAATTATTTGCCTTGATTGTTTCAATTTTTTTTATTTTATTCGTGTATTCATTTATTTTTGGTTTGTTTATTTGATTGTTTTTATCCAAAGACATTTTTTTTCATTTGTTTTGCTGCTTTATTGTACTGACTTACTGTCTGTCGGTCTGTTTTCGTTTTGTTTACGAGTTATTTTTTTTATCAGGAGACATTTTTATTTCATGGTACCAGTTATCATGGAGTTCGTTCGTTGTATTTTATTTGTTTCATTTTGGTGGACTACATGTATTTACGTTTTGTTGGAATGCATGTATTTACGTCTTGTTGGAATATTCAGGGTTGGACCAAACCAGAAACATTTTACCAAAATACATTTTTGTATTAGTACATGTATTTCTTTGACTGTTTCTATATCTGCCATGAGATCTGACAGGTTTTAATCGATGCTCACGTTTCATCTCCAAAATTCTTAATTTCTTTAAACTCTGAAGGCGGTGTGTTCACGTTTCTCCAACATTTAAGTACTATTCTGTGTAAGAATCAGGCAATGGGTGGCACATCATATTTCTCAATTTGGTCTTTTTGCCTCAAATACATTCAACACATCTAGAAAACAGCTGAACAGCTATTTAAATTTATCCTGAAGCACCAGTGATTAGATACTTTTTTGACTGCTTATATAAGGAAAAAGTTCGGGAAAATTTTCCCCCTATTTTTCCACAGTGCATTTCAACTAAATTTGACTTATCAATATCTTAAAAGGGCAAACTTTTCAAACATTTTGACAGTAATTTCTTGAGGTTATGAGGTATAAATACTTGGATTATGCAATAAAATGTCTGTATATTTTTCCTTCATGTGCCACACCTTATACACATTTTGCCTGATTCTGAGACGGAGAAGTACTTGATTATTAGGCTAAAACAACGGCTATCAAGGTAAGAGATTACGGGGTCCTCAAAGGATTTGATTATATTTGGCCGTTTTACTTTTGCTCCAAAAAGGCAGAAAAGGATTACACGGAAAAATATTTTTTGACGCAATTTAACTACGATTTTACGCTAAAGGACCATCATGGCATGCCCTTAAAATTTACCTGTATTTTACCTTTTCCAATAAAAAATGTTGGATGATATTTTTAAACGATTTCGTTGCTTAGAGACACAACAATATAATAATAATGTAATATTTTTCATTTGATTTCATTTTTATTCTGTCTTTGCAAAAAAAGTAGCATATTAAATCGATAAATATTTTACAATATTTATTTCTATCTTTTTATGGTAATTATTTGAAATTTGTTTAGGCAATATAATTTTATTAGAATTATTTACATCAAGTAAGTACACCTGATTATTATTAATTCACTTGTATCAAATTCCGTGATCGCTGGACTTTGGCTTGTGTCATTATATTTTTTAAAAGTCATTTATCTAACTGGAATAATTTTCAAGAAATGTAGTCAATTGTAACTAAAAAGTCAGATTGCATTGTTCATAGCTCAGATGAAAGATTGAGCATATCTCATTGATGCCTTGTAAGACAATTTCTGTCAGTTAAGGTTCATTAAAAAAGTGGCAGCGATGGCAAATACAATGCTTGCAGTGAATTAGTACCAAATAAGTTCGCCAGAGTCAGACTTGAGTTTAATGGCTACATGTATCAGTACATAGATAAGACAACTAGAGGTGACAGAAGATATTGGAAATTTATTGTTTCATTACGTACAGTGACAGCAAATACTCATTTGGACAACATAACCAAGCTTGGGACTCGACACTCACATGCACTGCAGAAGTAAAGGCCGAGGCAGTACTCAAGTCGATAAAACAGAGATGTTCCAAGTGCATTCTTCATGTATCTATCGCTTAATTCATACTTACGTGTACATGTATTTAAATGTACATAGTACATTGGTACACTACATGTAACACAGGGACGAGTCCAGAGAGATTTTGAAAAGGAGGGTCCAGAAAACAGGATGCTCTAGGCTATTATTTTTTTTGGCCCAAATTCTGCATGAACTTAATGAAGTTTTCCCAAGAAAATTGGGATCCTACCCCTAACAAACCCCACCCCAGCCCCGAACCCGTCATTGCATGTAGGTAGAACAGTATTATACTACACAATGAGTCAAATGCACTAAGTTGACCAAAAAATTAATTACATCTGCTTACAATACATTATGAAGAGGCTGCATTGTATAACATCAGAAATGGCTTTAGAAAAAAAATAATTACCAATCCATGTAAAATTATGGCATGTAAATGGTACATGTAGATGATTCATGGAGCAAACAAAAAGATGTTTGTCGATTTACATACAAACGTACGTCATGTATGTATGTATGTAGTAATACAGATCTGTATTTTGGAGAAACCCATAATTCATCCCCGGATAAATCACCCAAATCAAGAACGATAACTCATGGAATGAGTCAATTCCATGCAAAATATTTCGTAAAAAACGCGATAACCAATTAAGACTACAATCAAGATTGGTTATGTAGTCTGTAACTGTCTCTGGAATTAAATAAAAAGCTTATTAGTGGGTTTTTGTCATGCATTAAAACATCTACTGTCTGATCTTTATAAAGACTGCTACATCAATAAATAATGTCAAGCATTAAAAAGTTGTAGTAACCACTTTAGTGTTATATGTGTTCAAGTACATTTAATATACAGATATCAACTTAGTAGTTTTACTTACAAGTAAATTAGTGTGTGGATGGATTTACATCTTAATAATGTTTTTCTTTTTTATTTCATTTATATTTTCAGCCCAAATGCTTACTTTGAAATAGATTGAATAATGTCTTTTTCTTAAGAATTTGCAACATGTAATCCACCCTCTTTTAAATGAACGATTGCCATCCTCTGATGAATAAATGCTTGACACCGTAAAAATTTTCTTAACTAACACAGTATGAGTGACTCGAAGTTCTGTCAGTAATTAAAAGATCATTGCTTTTTTTGTGACTCAAAAAAACTCCACACTCGAGGTTTGTTTGCTGTTGACCTAGGACTGTTTGCTGTTGACCTAGGATTGTTTGCTGTTGACCTAGGTTTGTTTGCTGTTGACCTAGGATTGTTTGCTGTTGACCTAGGATTGTTTGCTGTTGACCTAGGATTGTTTGCTGTTGACCTAGGATTGTTTGCTGTTGACCTAGGATTGTTTACTGTTGACCTAGGATTGTTTGCTGTTGACCTAGGATTGTTTGCTGTTGACCTAGGATTGCTGTTGACCTAGGATTGTTTCCCAAAACGTCTAGCATGAACTACTTATTCCACGTCTTATGTAGACTAACCCAACAACGAAAATATTATCTTTACAATGGCTAGCATTTGATATTAATATAAATTCGATTTGATGAATTAGATATACAATGTGCATGTACGCGACTGATTTTTCAGAATTGTTTGTATTTCTTAAATTACTGAAAAATCTGTAAGTCATCCGACGGTTTACGACAACCGTAAACAAGAGGCTCCCAGGAGCCAGAATAGCTCACCTGGTTCAATTTTGTCTTTCTAGGGCAATAAATTTAACAAGATTTGTCCAATAATTTTGACTCAAAAAGACCTTGGTAGGACTTCTCATAAGGATCATTTCAGCAATTGAAAGTTTCATTATATCTACTACAGTTTTTATGATATTGCCTGAAAACTAAAAAAAACATCATTTTTCACCTTTCAAGGGCAACAATTCTTGCAAGGAGTCGTCTATTTTCCCTGGGGACTTTTTTTAGACCTTATAATAAGGATCATTTCAGCAATTGAAAGAATTTGGCTAAACCTAACGGTTTTGGAGATAAAATATGCGAAAAACTACTGTCTGACCCCTATGTTATATTTTGAGTATTTTTATAGTACCATAAATCCCCACGTCGGTTTTATGCAAGACACCTAAAGGAACATTCATACCAATTTTGATTCTAATTGGTTTGGTGGTGTCAGAAGAGAAGATTTTTGAAAGAAATAACATTAAAAATACCAAAAAACGTTGAAAAAGGGCAATAACTGCAACATGGCTCAACGGGTCAGAACGAAAATTTGACCACAAAGAAATCTCATCATGCTGAACACTTTTACCCTAAGTCAGAATTTAGCTAATTTATATAAAACCTGATAGTTTCATCCATTGATATTTAAAATTAAAATTATTACAAAAACTTAGAATTGAATAAGTTTGTGTTAATAAATAAGTACGGTACATTTCATGGACAAGCGTCTTGAAGTGAATTCTTAAAAGTGCAGTGTTGGGGCGGTTCAAGAAATTTATTCAAAAAGGAGGGTCCAATCTAAACATCGTTAAAAGGGGTTTTCAAGCGATCATTTGCTCATTTATGCACAGCTTTCGCACAGTAATGATGCTTTTTTAGAAATAAGATCGGGAGATTAGTTTTGCAGATCCGCTAACTGTTGGAGTAATGTATGTGGCTAATTTCGCACTGCCTAAACATTATAAATGTATTGTGTACTTATTTTAGATTATAATAGTGTATTATGATTGTTAGTAGTTACTTTGTGTCTATTATTAGAATAACTATATTTGTATATATCATAAGACGCAAAAATATCTAAGTTTCCATTCCTGGACTCAAATCCAATACTCCAATCTGAAAAGTACATGGTACATGTACCTCCGTTATTAAAGGTTACAGACCACCAATTCAACCAATGAGCATTTGGAACGTACGCAAAAATAGTCCTACGCAGAAATTACCCCTGTTCCTCATAGTGCTGTGAAAAAAGTTCTCATCTTATTTAAAGAAATCAAACAGTTTCTGAAAGGATAAACATTTCTGTACATTTTATAGGTGCATTTTGCTTCTTGTGATGTGAAGCCTAATCTCCATAATGATTTTTAAATATACCCTTATCTTGTGAAAACACTGGGATTTCCCATGCTATTTATAGACCCTTCACTTCCGGTGACCAGTACTGCACTGCAAGTCTGCTAACCCCACATGCCATTCTGAGGATTGTGAGCTGACATATGTAGAATCATGCTGATATATAGTCCTCTGCAGGTTAAAGTTAAGATAAAGTCCAGAGAAGCCATTGAATATTATGAAATTAGCATAGAAGCCTATGGGAAGTGGAATTAGTGGTTTTTAGCCTAAACTACCACAAAATAAATTCTGTCGTATGATGGTATCTCCTTGTATATATATAATCTTCGTCGTCGTTCACGTCCGTTAACTTTAAATTAGATTATTTACGATAACTTCAGTAAAACTTATCCAATCTTTTTTGAAATTTGATACATTATTCCTAGGGAAAAGGCAATGGGTCCTGTACGTTTTGTAGTTTTTGAACATTTTTGCCCCATCCCTTTTGGAAATGTGGGACTTAAAGGGGGAAATAGATGTTATCATTAGAATTGATAGAAAAGGTTAATAGGTTGTACGATTTTTATGATTCAGTTGTCAATATGTTCCTTTCGAAATTATGTTTTATTATTATTATTTTGTAGGTTTATCTTTAATCGTTTTGGCGTTGAGAGGGTACGAAATTGTGCAACGCCCAGCAAAATCAATATTTTATAGTCCGACTTTGATTTCTTTTTACTAGATTTCTCATGAAAATCCCTGCCTGTGCTTTCAATCAAATTTAGGATATATATATTAAGGTACCATAGTGGGTTACGTCCAAAACAATCGTCTTTTAATTTTTTTTGTCCGATTTCGACAATATTTTATTTAATTTCAAATTCTGTGATACATCCTGTTCAAACCAGTTGTTTTGTAAATAATAAACTGTAAGACCCTTTGCTTAATTGTATCAAAAACTAGTATAGTGTCCACACTTGCCCCAAGTGAACGCAGTTCGACATACTGCGGTCGTATCATGCTTTGCTCCGTGAAGCTCTTTATAGATGCTAACGAGTCCACAGAAACTAACGTTTTGTGTAAATTTCAAGAAAACTCGCTTTCACGTAGTAAAGGTAGCTTAATCATTCTTTAATTAAGTGCTAAAATGATTATACTGATTGTAATTACATGTACACGTATAACAAGTAATTTACATCTTATAAATCTATGTAAACAGAGAATTTAAACATATTCATTGGCACAGTTTACCAGTTATTAACGGATCAATAAAACGTACTAAAAAATGGCGTTAATTTTTAAATAATTGTGTTCGTCATTTTTCAAATTGCCTGATTCTGGTGTAAAAAAAAGAAAATTACAAAAATAGTGTTTATAGGAACGGAAACGGTAAAAACCAGGTCAATTCTAAACATATCAGTAATTATATGATTTTTATTTCATGACGTAGTATAAAATTAATACACACAAACATAATTATGTTACATGAGGTCAGTCAGTATTAAATTATACAGAAAACATGTAGAGAGTAAAATGTGATTAAACATCTATCATAACATAGCTGATCTTGTTTTAATTAATATAGACAGTTTTTTTTTAACAAATTCGAATTGCAAAAAGAGAGTAAAGTAATCATCCATTTCGAGTGACAAATAATCCTTAACCTTTCAATGTTATTATAGTCAAATTATTAAATGTTAGAGGCACGTGAACACAGCAATATTTTAGCAATTTCAGTTGACACTGAAACAAATTACATAATTGTTGTCAAGTGAAACTTCTAAACAATTTACTTTACAATTTATACTTACAACAGAAAATTTCACGATTAGAACAAATACATCAGATCTAAAATCAAAAGTTTAATTCTTTAAATCATACTAGAAACCTTTGAAAATTAATAAATCAAAGAAAATCAGCATTTCAAAAATTAAAATAAGACAAATTGTAAATCACCATAATAAATTAACTTAATTATGAAAATATTGCTAGTGCTTACTTGAAAGAGTAATCAAGGGAACCAAAATTATAGCGGTAATCAAAGAGTAATCAAGGAAACCAAGGTTATAGCGGTAATCAAAGAGTAATCAAGGAAACCAAGGTTATAGCGGTAATCAAAGAGTAATCAAGGGAACCAAGGTTATAACGGTAATCAAAGACTAATCAAGGAAACCAAGGTTATAGCGGCATTTAAAAGAATAATCAAGGGAACCAAGGTTATAGCGGTAATCAAAGAGTAATCAAGGGAACCAAGGTTACAGCGGCATTTAAAAGAGTAATCAAGGGAACCAAAGTTATAGCGGTAATCAAAGAGTAATCAAGAGAACCAAGGTTATAACGGTAATCAAAGAGATCAAGGGAACCAAGGTTATAGCGGCACTCAAAGAGTAATCAATGGAACCAAGGTTATAACGGTAATCAAAGAGTAATCAAGGGAACCAAGGTTATAGCGGCATTTAAAAGAGTAATCAAGGGAACCAAGGTTATAGCGGTAATCAAAGAGTAATCAAGGGAACCAAGGTTATAACGGCATTTAAAAGAACGCAATCCAGCGACAAAGATCAGACATGGACAACAGACACACACAACAAAGAACACAAAGTAACTAAAATCATACACACAAAGCAACAAAAGCAAATGCGCAACTCGGAGTCCACTAAAAACTGGAAACATGGACCAGGTGCACCGGTAGGGTAAGTGTCCTCTGCTTTTCTAGGCACACCGACCGAGTTGCTCATAAAATGTCAAGTCAGGGGTAGACGAAAGAGGAAAGGAAAACTGACTCGTTGAACAAATCAGTTTTCAAGACGCAGATGGATACACTGAAAACCATGTATAAAGTTATGTACAAGACAAAAGAGATGATACATGTCAATTTTACTACTTTCAAATATTATAACATTGATCCGAAACAACAGAGAAGCTTCCGACTTTTGGTAGATAACAAGAATTTAGGTATCCTATATTCTGGCCTTTTTTTTGTTTTGATAAACGTATTGATTTTTGTAACTTTACTACAGGATAAGTGATAACTAAAGGGAGATAATCAAAGTTTTTATCACACTACACTCTTACCTATATTGTATTGTTTTTTGACTTATTACTTAATTATGTGGTTTAATCAACTTCATTTTGTCAATTATTATATAGAAGGTTACTTTTTTTTTGCTTTGTAGTTTTTCACCGCCTTGTATTATTTCTACATATTTACACAATCATGTCAACCTCAGAATAAATGCTATTATGGGCATAGTGTCATTTGTGGATATTATACAAAATGGTGATCTATCTGTCAGTCACCTGGCGGAATAAACACATTGTTACAATTAATTGGCTCAACATGTCAAAAACAGTGTGAGGTGAAAAAGATAGTCAGTTCCCTACGCTCTGTCACAGAGTAACCAAGGCAGAGTATCAGTAAAGTCAAGAACTATAAATTGTCTAATCTTCATGAATTTCAAAAATGTATAGACTAATCATTTATCATTTTCAAGAAATTAAAAGGCAAATGTGGAACACGAGAAGTACTCCCTACTTTTGTTGAAATATTAAATTGTTAATTTGGCGTAAAATTTGGAAAAAAAACGAAAAACTTTATGACCGGGATTCCCTTTTTTCTAGACCCCCCTTTTTTTTTAGAATTTCTGGATCCGCCCTGACTATACTATACTATAAAGGCCATGTGATACTTTGCATCCTGGCAGAAAGGTTAGGCTATTCCAGTACTTTGTAACTGTTATATCTCAGTACTACAAAATCATCACATTAAAATCCACGTGACTGAAGTATGATTTTAGAACACGTGGTGGTTTCATGTCCCGATTTCATGTGGTTAAGGGACTATTTGATTTTGCGGGGGCTTGGGGGCTTAAAATAAATATTTTGACTTTGACTTTTTTTTTAAATGAATACGTTGTAGTTTGATCTTAAGGATGAGAGAAAAAAATATATATATATATCAAAGCACTCATGTACTGAACTTTTTGTCGATCGATTGAATTGCAATAATGTGGGATAAAAGGAAAGTACAAAGATCGAATTCAAACGTATCAAAATACAAGCTTATTATTGTAAATGGTAAATATTGAACTCTTTGTTCTATTTTTAAATTCGCCATTCTGATTACAAACGACTTTACACACACAAACACACCTAAATTCATGATGTATCGTAACGTTGCTCCAGTTTTCGCAATATTTAGGTTCGATATCGGTTTACTTGGAAAATTTAGACAAATTAACGCAAAACTCTCCGACATACTGCATAATTGAATTACAGTCTCGTAGATTGCCTTTCATAGTTTTTAAATTTTCAGGTCGAAACAGTCCGTTAAATTCAAACTTAAACCAAAATCATTGAAATAAATCGTATCCTAAGATGCATGACCCTCTCAACTGGCTGCATTTTATCAATTGACAAGATTGATAGCTCAAGTCCTACCAGTTATTACAAAGACAACTATGTGTCATGTAAAAGCACTTAGTTTTTGAGCACCTAGTTCCAGAGACATGTACAGCAATATAAACGCAATTTTTTTATAATTACAAAAATCGTGTCTGATACAGGAAACATTAGCCATGCCCTAGAACACCTACATGTACAGCTCTCTTATCACAACATGCACATGGCCAAAGTAATAAAATAGCCTGAAACCTCTTTCTTTATCGGAACCACTGCCCCTTTTTTGCAAATATTTGGCTCCGTCAGGGCCTGCATGAAATATCTGAAGACAGCTTTTCCAACTGGTACTGAGCATTAATATTTCAATTATAGGCAATGGTTTTTTTTTCTAGCTAAACATCAAATGATTACTTATTATGCATCTAAAAAAAGGCAACTTGGTACGTCTGGTTTAATTGTATCGCTGTTTACAATGCGTAAATGGCTATTTCACCAACGGCCCTGCATACTCTTATGGGCAGAAAAAGCACCAACATTCGGTTTCTGCATGTAAAGTCGGGAGCTTAAAACAGTATAATGGTAACTTCATTTTCCTATACTTGTAAAATGCGATTGAGGACCACACCAGTCTAGGGAAGATAAACTAGCTTTGATGAATAAATACAAATTAGATCTGAGCTTTTCTAATATAGGGATGGTCAAAACATGGTACCAGAAGGTTTACGAAAACTACGTAATCAATGCCGGACAATTCGATCCAAAGACGTTTCGGACCATGACAACCCACAGTTCCTAACCAAATCTGGACATTTCGGCCAATATATATTTCAGACCATGACAAAAGCAGAATTCAAAAAGAAAATAAATAACGTATAATTGTCATTACACATTGACCAATTACAAAATTTATAAAAAGATTTTCTATAGGTGTTTTAATTCATATGCTTCTTCGGGAGCGTTTAAGGGTTCACCGTCCCCATATTATAAACCAAATTAATCAGCATGGTATAAAGACATTGAAATAAACTTGATATGTTAGAAATACCTACAAATTGGACCTAACTACGGTATTTTAACCTTAATAGGGTTTGCCGATGGGATTATTTTCCTGCGGTGGTGTAAGATAATTGTAGATGCTGTCAGGCTTTACAAATGTAAAGGCTCGCGCGACTGCAATTTCTATTCTGAACTTGCACTTACGCGAGCCTTTATATTTGTAAAACCTCAGAGCATCTACATTGATTTAAATTGAAAAAAAATATATTTCCACTGTAAACATGGTGAAAATAAATATTTTGACCGGAATCAATCTTCCAAGCTCTCATGCCATTATCAAATGGTCGTCCCTTCATGTGTTGTACTTGTGTCAATTTTGGATTTCATGAATAGTGAAGTTAAAGTACAAGGTTTAGAATAGTTTTCGAAAATAAATACAGCTTACACCTCCAATGTCTAAAATCCATAGAAATAATTTATTCAAATTTCTGACTCTTTATCTTTTTCAAATATCTCCGACCTCTAGTTGACCTCAGTTGACTTCAACGCAAATGAATGGTTTTTCTGAAATATGAAATAAAAAAATCACCTATAAACTAAGTGGTTATTACATTGGAAGCAATTTTTAAATTTTATTCGTACGATGTAGTACGCATAACGTATTTCAATATCATGCAATTGTTGTGTCTGAATTATTATAAGTAAAATACTTGAAAAGTCAATTCCTTCTGATTAATAATAGTGTTTTGCCTTCAGATCCTGTTCTGTATAAATCCATTTTTGCGTAAAATTGTTTACAAATTAATATTCATTGAAAATGCAACTACAGATGAACCTTTTCATGTACAAAGTTTATTAAATTACATTCCCGAGTAAACGAGTACAAAATCAGTAATGCAGTGAAGATAAGTTCTTTAGCATGATTATGCATGTACCTACATACAAATTATACAAGATGCCTGTCACTTAAGTAAATTCAATACAATTTTAAAAAAAATCATAGAAATCACATTTTTAACCATGGAAATATAAAAATGATAAATAAACAATGGAAATTGCTGTTATTACATTTGGCATTGCCGGAGACAGACGACCGGAAAAGTTGACCAAATCTCTGCTGTAATCCCGCGCAAACATTCCGGCCGAGAGAAGAGGGAGCTTGAACCCTTTTTCTGCATTTAATACACCGTTATCATACGTCCATTCTAATCCTGGGGAAAGTTGGAGAGTGCTTTTATTGGTAAGTAGTATTTCAGGTGATATGTACGGTGTTCCGAATGTTCCTTGAACTTTAACCTTAGTAAATACTGTCATCGCATCTTTCGATGGACTACCACAACTTTCTCTTTTGGTCGAATGGCATTTTAAGAGTGTGCATATTTGTAAGTAGTATGTGCCTTCATATGTGTGTAGCCCATCAAAAGCACCAAAGGCGTAAAACTCAGAATTATTTGACATAATGCGCTCATAATCGAGATAACAACAGAGATCCTTCTGACACACCTTTAAACTTCCAGCGTCTTCGATGACCGGAACAAACTCGAATAAATCATGAAACAGGTAGGATTGGAAATGTTCAGATTTTGTACCAGCGATGAGTGAGTCATCCGAACTGACCACTGGCTTTTTCTTGTTCAAATTATTAGATTTTACGACTGGAAGATCAGCTATCAAAAGCTTTCCTCCGCGTGTTTCATTGTAACGGAATGCTGAAAAACCCGTTGGTGAATATATTCCACTTCCGTGAAACCTAAATAAAGGGAGATTTATATTCGCTGCCAATAAGTTCACCTTTGCCCCGGCTGCAAATGCAGAATGATATTGTACTGCTGCTAGAAGTGGTAAGGCATCCATCCAAGCCGTCGGGAAAACCACATTTCCAACACCGGGTTTCAGAGAATCTATTGCAGGGTTTTTGAAAAGAATATCAAAGCATGTAAAGACAGCAAACCTACCGAAATCCGTGTCAAATGTAACAGCCTTAGGTACAGGCGGGTAGTCAAATTGTTTTTCGAAAAATAAATTTATTTTGTGGTACTTAGCAACGAGAAAACCACTTGAGTTGTATACAACATTTGTATTGAACTGGTAATGTCCGTCCTTGGGACAATTTCTATCCTTTTTTGAATCACAAGGCTGATAGTCTCCCATGTTAGCAACAACAAAAAGGGACGATTTTATGGCCATGCAACTTAAATCCTGTTGGATTTCAGTGTTATTATATTTTTCAGGTGATTTACAAGGATTCCAATTTTCTTCAGGGTCGGGTATATATTCTAAATAGGATTCGAGGCCTTTCCTGGAAAACGCCATTCCAAAAAGTCCGTCTTCTGGAAACACAATAATATTTACCTTCTGAAATAAGATTAAAAAATATAACATTTTTTTAAACTTTATGCATGATGAATTGACAAATAACACCAACTTTTAGAACCAACATGCAAAAGCTATATGATAAATGATTTTGAAAGAAGCAAAGTATTGGAGAAACAAAACAAGAGGCTCCCTGGAACTGAACCGCTCATCTGGATAAAGGTTGTCTTTCAAGGTAAATAAATTAACAAGGAATTGCCCGACAATTTTGACTCAAGAAGACTTTGATAGGACTTATCATAAGGATCAGTTCAACAATTGAAAGTTTCTTCTATCTATTATAGTTTTCAAGATATTGGCTGAAAAGTGTACAAATACGAAATACATCATTTTTCACCTTTCAAGGAGTCGCCAGACAATTTCGATCCCTGAAGACTTTTGATGGCCTTATAATAAGTATCATTTCAGCAATTGGAAGACTTTGGTTAAACCTCATGGTTTTTGAGATATATTTGTATATGTGAAAAACCACTGTCTGACCCCTGTGTTCTGTTTTTCGTAACAGCGTCCATGTTCTCTAACGGATCTAAAATGCTCACACCAGTTCTATGCAGGAAACCCCAAGAAATATTCATACCAAGTTTGGTTTCAATTGGTCGCGTAGTGTCAGAGGAGATAACTTTTGAAAGAAATAACATTTACATGTAAAACAGCAAAAAATGTCGAAAAAGGTCACTAACTCCAAGATGGCTTCACAGATAAAAATGACAACTTGACCACAAATAGATCTCATCATGGTGAACATTTTAACTTAGTCAGAAGTTTGCTAAACCTAACGGCTTTGAGATAAATGCGAAAAAACTAATATCTGCCCCCCCCCTCCATGTTCTATTTTTAGTAACGGTAGCCATGTTTTTCGACGGATCAAAAATCCCCACATCAGTTCTATGCAGGATATCTCAAGAAACATTCATACCAAGTTTGGTTCCATTGGGTCAAATAGCGTCAGAGGAGAAGAGTTTGGAAAAAAATTGTTAAAGACGACGACGACGGACGCCAAGTGATGGAAAAAGCTCAAATGACCACTGGCCAGGTGAGCTAAAAGTGAAAAATGTTATAGGGATGTTATCAACATTTTAAAGGTTTTTTCACCATATGTTGAAATATTTCTTTTTGTACGGTAACACAAACGGCTGAACTAAACAACCGCGGCCAGGCTTATACATGTAATAATAAGGTAAAACAAAACAGACTCTTGATAAGTCACAAAGTCATTCCAATTTTTTAAGCAGTCATGTTTTTTTCCTAAAAATTCCTAACGTTCATACCTTAGGAACAATCATATCAACTTTCATTGAATTCTGTCCAGTAGGTTCTCGTGAGAATATTTTTGAAAGTAATAACATTAAAATGGAAAAAATCACTGTCAAAAGGCAAAAACTCCAACATAGCTAAACAGATTCACACGAAAATTTCACCAACAAATTTCGGTGGTCAGAATATTTATTGTTGAAACAGAATTTTTTTCAACAACATCGGAGCAAGATTTCTTTCATAAATTTCCATTTCAATTTCATTGAATTGTTTTCTGCGGGTGTATCTGGACAAGGGTCAGAAAATGTATTTATGTTCTAGGAGGTGTAGGCAACAATAGCTATTTTTAACAAATCCATGGCCAAAATATTTATTTCCAAAAACTGTAAGCCCCAACCCCTCAGAATCAAATGGTTATATTGCTGCTCGGGCGTTAAACCCCAACAAACAAACAAAAAAAATTCCCTTACCTGGCGCCCGGCTTCTATGGCCTGTTGTTTGTAAACATCCATATTTTTCATTATAGTTTCTAGTGCCTTCGAGCGTTTGACCCATAATTTCCTCTGAGGTGGCATAATTACAGCATGCTCATACACTGCAGCTCGGAACGTTGATTCCTCGGAGTATATTAAAGCACAGATTGACGAAGTAAGCACTAAAACTCGAATCATTGTTTCCTGAACCACAGTATCAACACTGTAAGCAAAAATGCTACCAAATACGCATTAGAATATCTTCGGACTTTGACCCGTAAGGACTTGTTATACTAGCAACATCCGATCAGCCTGATCTGAGAACATGCGCAATTAAGTTTTATTAGATAAGGACATATGGGCGGAACTTAAACAAACAGCTGTGTGTAAAATAAAAACAAATGCATGTGTAGCTGTCTATGTAAATATATGCAGACGACTTTTAGAGTTAATTATTGTTTGCTACATAAAGAAATAGTTCTTAATCACCTTTTCAATTGAAAAATGAATTATGCCTTTCCAGTTTTAATAATCTAGATATACTTTAACTAGTTTACACCATATTTCTGACCATATGTTATATGCCTTTCTTTTTAGTACTTTTATATCTACTTATCGCCTTGGATTTTTAGCATCTTGCATAGTTTTGGTTGATGTTGCTTCACCATTCACGTGTTCATTCTAATCTAAGATAGCTAGATTAGTCAGTATTACATAAACTTGCTGTGAAAACTTTATCCTTTTGTCATGATACTGCAATATAGCATTGTTGAAGCTTTCAACATAATAACTGTCCATGCAGTGAATATAATCGACAGGTGATTTATACACTTGAGTGTTCATTAACGCTGTTCCAAGTGACATTTCTGCCTTTGGATCAGAAATGACAACTTTTGATGGCTCATACTTCAGTTCTGTTTTACATCTTGATAATTCACTGCAGTGTTCATGATTATTTTTATAATATTCTACAATATTCAGTATACTTAATTTAAGCTTTGTAGGATTACAATTTGTCATTGCCCAGTAAATGTGAGTCTTGATACTGGCACTTTTATCTGCTAACTCGGGATGCCAAGTTTGCCCCTCTTTGTACTTTGGCCATGTGCAAATTGATTTAATTTCCTTTGCAATGTTTTTTTTTGTTGCACGCCAAGTATTTAGATTTAGTATCCATTCCATTGCTCCTTATGAATTTGTTCACACTTGTATTTCTGTCATGACAATGAACACAGATTTTTACTTCAAACTCATCATGTAAATTGTTAAAATACACGTATATTCTTTCTGTTCCAATCAGTTCGTTTTTCTGTGCACTTGGACAATCAACTTTAGAAATAGTTTCGACATGTAACACTTTGTAAGTTCTAGAACCAAGACATACAACATCAGTAAACATGGAGTTCTTCCTAGTTCCATGCCTATCATCAGTAACAATGTCAATGCCGTCTTGAAGTTCTTCATTGGAAGCAATTTCCTCGAGAAGTGCTGTTTTACATGACTCATTTACCAAACCTTCTACCACTGGTGAATATTTTTGAAATATTCCATTTAGGGTAATTTCGCCAATACATCCAATATTTGAAGCCTGACAGAATCTTGAATACTGGTTTGGTAAAATACCAGAGACATAAAATCCATGAGTCATCCGAAGGTTACAAAGAAAGTTGTCACCAAGGTAGGATGAAGAAGACCAAAATAAATCATGTTGTTTGTCTTCACATCTAAGTTTACAAACTCCAACATGTCCTTTCATATCAGTTGATTTGACAAATAAATTGTTCTTGCAGATTTTCCCGTGATTTGTTATTCTCTGAATGAGGTTTTTTTCTATAGACTTTTGACCAGTTATAAAAAGCTGTTGTTGGGATGCATCAATATCACAAGCTGTAAACGAACAGTCTAAAAATGGAACATCCTCCTCATCATTTTGGTTCTCAGGGTCCAACTTTTGTGTTAGTTTATTTCTCGTATAAAAAGAAAATACTTCCAAAAGCATGGATTTCCACCACCCATGGCACACTTGATGTCATTGGTCTTTTTCATCAATTGATTCACATGTAAAATTAAATTTTCCATCAAGTGGTTTTGCTTTATCTTTTCTGGCAATATTTCTCTTCTTGACACTTTCAAAATTATCTTTTGTATATTTCCTTTTTTCTGGTCGTTGATCATTTCCATTATTTATATTAATATTCTGAAGAGGTAGTGCTTCCATGATGATACATTTATTTTCATTTATTCAAAATTTCATGATGATACATTTATTTTCATTTATTCAAAATTTCCTTCCAAACTGTGACAATTACAAATTTCCCACTAAAACGTGGGGTCATCAAGGAAATTATAGTAATGCATTTTATTTATATTAATTGATGTATTTTGTCAGGATCATCATAACTTTTTGAAACATTTTATTTTTGACAGGTATATCCTTCCATCTGATTGATTGTTGCAATGTTTTGAGAATTGGGATAATGAATAAAATATCTATCCTTCTATAACCTCGTTGTCAAAGGTCATGCATTTTTGTTTCATTAGAGGGAATGATAGGTTTTAATTAAATCGCCTAAGAATAAAACAATAATCTGCCGAGAAAATAAAGTTTTACGAACAATGATAAATAAATTTCTAGCATTGACATGTGGTAATCTTTGGTCAACAAGTAATTCATAATAAATTTTACAGACACTTTTACCCACAGAATAACCCCAAAATGCCCATAAAGTTGATTCTGACCCACTTCAGTAAATGATGACACATAAACTTTGTAAAAGCCAGTGAAAATGGAAAATCCGCAGAATGCATGCGTGCTTTCTTTGGCTGTTGCTGAAGAAAAAATATTAGCTATACAAGATTTTTTCGATCACAATAATTGGGATTTAAATGAAGTTAATCAGATGACAAATTGCTGTATCGAAGAACCAGCTGACAACACCAACAGAAATGAGTCTGAAGAACAACAAGTTGACCTGCAAACTTTTGAAAGTGGGCCAAACCATCAGGAAGACATTCAGCATGAAGTAGATTGGGACATGTGTTTGGAATGTTTTTGTACTCCATTAGTCCGAATTTCCTCTGACCCTGCAACCTTCCTCTTTTTTATTTGGATATTAATATGTCCCAACATATCAATATCCAAATAAAAAAGAGGAGGGTTGCTGGGTCAGACGAAATTCGGACTAGTACTCCATGTGTAAATATAAACAGACAAATTTGGCTAGGTGAAGGGCAAATGGCTAACATTAGAAATAGTGCTATTAGGAAAACCAAATACAAACTATTTTAGAGAATGATGCAGAATGAAGAGCCTGGAGTCATGAGCAGTATCTCAGAAAAAAAGTCGTCTTCGTAATAGAGATAGAGTAGATGACTCAGTAGTGGTTGTGAGGAGAGAGGTTATGCCTATCTGTGTTTTAAATCTTGTGAGAGAACTTTACCCAAATCCTAAGTCAAAGCTATACATGGGGCACAGATGGTATTGAAAATTGCTAAAGTGTTAAATATGAAACTCTGTTATTTAGATTGACTATTCACTTGCAGTATATAAGAATAGATTGATTTTTGTGTAACAACTTATTTGCTGACATATTCTATTCTTTGGATATGTGTTAATGGATTTTGATATCAGTATTAATTTGATGGAATAAGGCGAAAATTGCATGTACTGCTAACAAGGTATGTGAATCATGCCTGTAACCACTAACTTGCATGTGCATTTGTTTACAAACAAACACAGCTGATACCAAACTCCTCCAAATTCAAAATCTGTACAAAATTGTGTCCACTTCAGATTTTTCAAGTGTAATTTCTCAAGGAATATTGATCAAATAGGAAATATTTTTTTCACAATCTGTTTATTGTTCATGTAGAAACATTTGAGACAAAGATTGTCAATAAAATCTGCTTCTTGCTCATGATATTCTAAAATTATATTCTCTGATCTTAACCCTGTCAGTTACAATAAGATTTTTGAAAAGCAAGGGATGCAACCCTTATATACCCAGGCTGCTGGTTTAAAGAATCTTATCTTCAGTAATTGGATGTAAAGATACATGTACCACATATTATCCCTGAAACTACATTTCTTTCACTTTGTTTATTACATAACAATATACATGTAATTACTTTATACTTAACCGAATGCCGTATGCTAGCTAAAGGTACGAGATCACAATTAATTTCCCTTGAGTTTTCGTTGAATACGAATATAGTTCCTTTTTTTAGTGTGTTTTTTCCTGATTTTTTTTCTTTGCCTGTCATAAACTTCATTGCTTAATATCAACTGCAGAAATGTAGGGCAAGGATCAAAGTTACAAGGGATTTTTTTCATTCTGTTATTTTATGTGGAGGTTGTGATTTGGTCCTATGAAAGAAGGTCAAAATTTAGGACATTTGGCAGTGGTCACTTTTCATGTCTACGGGGTCTCCGAAGCAAAGTTGCTAAAATAAAAACAAATGATGGTGAATTTTTCTGGCACTCTTATAGAAATCTGCTTTTACACATGTTTCCATATTGGTGAAGTTTGAATGAGTTTAAAGCGGGTGAATTTTTTTTATATGTCAAGATGGGTCTGTTGAAATGCGCTACGAAATTAATTGTGTCCTCGTACCTATTAGAGAGGTTACATTTTTGAAAAACATGATATTTTTATATGTTTTGGGGGTTTATTTCTCGGAACTCATGGAATAAACATGAAATGTGGCAAAAAAAAACCTATTTCTTTTCTCATTTTTTTGCATTTTAGTCCAAAAATGGGTTTCTATGGGATTTTCAATGTACAACTAATAATTGCTTGTGGCATCAGGGTAAAATTGGGCAAATGAGCTAATTATTGTCTCATTTTCAATTTTTTGCACACACAGTGTCATAACAACAGCAAGTAAACACTATTCAGTGGACAGGGTAAAGGTAAACATTTTAACAATTAGGATCTGTTTTTAACCTGCGGCAACATCATTTGGCAAAATTAGTGTTAGTCAATTGTCTCAACCTCTTTAAAAACTCCCTTGCACTGCATTGGTATGAAATTCTGGATTATGGGAGGGAAATGTCTTAAAAATGTAAAACCAACGTTGATTTCCCATTCTTTTACATATATTTTTAATAAAAGTGCCACTTATACCCCTACTGAGTTGACGATAAACATTTGTTTTGGAGCCGGTCATTTAATGTGTCTATAGCACTTTGGAAGTAAGTTTGGGTCGATTCATTCTTTTTTAGCTTCTGAAAATGACTACGCATAACGTATTCCAATATCATGCAATTGTTGTATCTGAATTATTATAAGTAAAATACTTGAAAAGGTAATTCCTTCTGATTTATAATAGTGTTTTGCCTTCAGATCCTGTTCTGTTCTGTATAAATCCATTTTTGCGTAAAATTGTTTACAAATTAATATTCATTGAAAATGCAACTACACATGAACCTTTTCAAGTACAAAGTTTATTAAATTACATGCCCGAGTAAAAGAGTACAATATCAGTAATACAGTGAGAATAAGTTCTTTAGCATGATTATGCATGTACCTACATACAAATTAAACAAGATGCCTGTCACTTAAGTAAATTCAATACAAGTTTTAAAAAATTCATAGAAATCAAATTTTTAACCAAGGAAATATCAAAATGATAAATAAACAATGGAAATTGCTGTTATTACATTTGGCATTGCCGGAGACAAACGACCGGAAAAGTTCACAAATCTCTGCTGTAATCCCGCGCAAACATTCCAGCCGAGAGAAGAGGGAGCTTGAACCCTTTTTCTGCATTTAATACACCGTTATCATACGTCCATTCTAAACCTGGGGAAAGTTGGAGAGTGCTTTTATTGGTAAGACATATTTCAGGTGATATGTACGGTGTTCCGAATATTCCTTGAACTTTAACCTTAGTAAACACAGTCATCGCATCTTTGGATGGACTACCACAACTTTCTCTTTTGGTCGAATGGCATTTTAAGAGTGTGCATATTTGTAAGTAGTATGTGCCTTCATATGTGTGTAGCCCATCAAAAGCACCAAAGGCGTAAAACTCAGAATTATTTGACATAACGCGCTCATAATCGAGATAACAACAGAGATCCTTCTGACACACCTTTAAACTTCTGGAGTCTGAACAATGACCGGAACAAACTCGAATAAATCATGAAACAGGTAGAATTGAAAAAATGTTCAGATTTTGTACCGGCGATGAGTGAGTCATCCGTACTGACCACCGGCTTTTCCTTGTTGAAATTATTAGCTTTTACGACTGGAAGATCAGCTATCAAAAGCTTTCCTCCGCGTGTTTCATTGTAACGGAACGCAGAAAAACCCGTTGGTGAATATTTTCCACTTCCATGAAACCTAAATAATGGGAGATTTATATTCGCTGCCAATAAGTTCACCTTTGCCCCGGCTGCAAATGCAGAATGATATTGAATTGCTGCTAGAAGTGGTAAGGCATCCATCTAAGCCGTCGGGAAAACCACATTGCCAACACCCGGTTTCAGAGAATCTATTGCAGGGTTTTTGAAAAGAATATCAAAGCATGTAAAGACAGCAAACCTACCGAAATCCGTGTCAAATGTAACAGCCTTAGGTACAGGCGGGTAGTCAAATTGTTTTTCGAAAAATAAATTTATTGTGTGGTACTTAGCAACGATATAACCACTTGAGTTGTATACAACATTTGTATAGAACTGGTAATGTCCGTCCTTGGGACAATTTTTATCCTTTTTTGAATCACAAGGCTGATAGTCTCCCATGTTAGCAACAACAAAAAGGGACGATTTTATGGCCATGCAACTTAAATCCTGTTGGATTTCAGTGTTATTATATTTTCAGGTGATTTACTAGGATTCCAATTTTCTTCAGGGTCGGGTATATATTCTAAATAGGATTCGAGGCCTTTCCTGGAAAACGCAATTCCAAAAATTCCATCTTCTGGAAACACAATAATATTTACCTTCTGAAATAAGATTAAAAATATAACATTTTTTTTAACTTTATGCATGATGAATTGACAAATAACACCAACTTTTAGAACCAACATACAAAAGCTATATGATAAATGATCTTGAAAGAAGCAAAAGTATTGAAAAAATAAAACAAGAGGCTCCCTGGAACTGAACCGTTCACCTGGATAAAGGTTGTCTTTCAAGGTAAATAAATTAACAAGGAATTGCCCAACAATTTTGACTCCAGAAGACTTTGATAGGACTTATCATAAGGATCAGTTCAACAATTGAAAGTTTCTTGCTATCTATTATAGTTTTCAAGATATTGGTTGAAAACTGTACAATTAAAAAGTACATCATTTTTCACCTTTCAAGGAGTCGCCAGACAATTTCGATCCCTGAAGACTTTTGATGGCTTTATAATAAGTATCATTTCAGCAATTGGAAGACTTTGGCTAAACCTCATGGATTTGGAGATACATTTGTATATGTGAAAAACTACTGTCTGATCCCTGTGTTCTATTTTTAGTAACAGCGGCCATGTTCTCTAACGGATCTAAAATGCTCACACCAGTTCTATGCAGGAAACCCCAAGAAATATTCATACCAAGTTTGGTTTCAATTGGTCGCGTAGTGTCAGAGGAGATAACTTTTGAAAGAAATAACATTTACATGTAATACAGCAATAAATGTCGAAAAAGGTCACTAACCATGGCTTCACAGATAAAAATGAAAGAGTAATCAAGGGACCAAGGTTATAGCGGTAATCAAAAGAATGTAATCCAGGGACAAAGACCAGACATGGAAAACAGACATACATATAAATAACATAAAGTAACTAAATCATACATACAAAGTAACAAAAGCAAATGAGCAACTCGGACTCCACTAAAAACTGGGAGCATGGACCAGGTGCACCGGTAGGGTAAGCGTCCTCTGCTTTTCTAGAATTACCCGCAGAGTTCCTCATAAAAAGTCATGTCTGGGGAAGACAAAAGAGGAAAGGAAAACTATGACACGTTTAACAAATAAGTTTTCATGGTGCAGGTGGATACACCGTAAAAAAGTATCGGAAAAAGTAGGGGTCAAGTTATATATTTCAATTTTTATTTTTCAATTGAATCTTGTTCCTGTCAAGACAGGTTAAAGGAGATACAGGTTACCCCGATCTACAAGAAGAGCTATCCTTTCTTGACAGACAATGGTAGGCCTGCCAGCATTCTCCCCATTCCTTCTAAAATTGTTTCAGAATTTTTCGAAAATAATTTTGATATATTTCTCTGTGCATTCAGGAAAGTATATGGCTGTCAAATAACTCTACTTATACTTTTCGGAGACTGACAACTTTCTTTGGAACAAATTAAATATTTGGTTGCCATTCTTATGGACCTACCAAACCATTTGACCCCATATCCCCCAAGATATATTGATTTGTAAACTGTCTTCCTATGACCTGTCTTGGGAAGCCTGTAATTTTGTCATACCTTTCTAGTAGAAAACAGCAAATAAAATATGTGGTATTGTGAGCTATTGGACAGATATTGATAAGGCGTACCCAAAGGCTCAATATTGGGACGTTTATATTATTATGTTTATATCAATGATATTTTTACTTTATTACAGGGAATTTGTATAATCACGCAGATGGCAACACATTATATTATGCTTTTTATAACTATAATGAAGTTGTAAACACTTTAGCATCAGAGAGCGAAATTTTAATAGACTGGTTCCATTTTAATTGCATGCAAGCAAACCCAGAAAAGTTCCAAGCGATAGCTGCAGGTAGAACGACTGAAGATAGAGCACCAACTTTTAATATTGGTGATATTGATACATCTTGTGAAGATACTGTAAAACCTTTAGGTGTAGATATTGATTTTATGTTAAATTTGGCAACCATATTAAATCTATCTGCAAGAAACCTGTACACAACTTAAAATTTTAAAAACGAATTGCAGAAACCTATGTAAACTAAGTAGATTAACTATTTTTCACACATTTATATTGTCAAAATTTAATTTGTGCCCTCTTTCTTGGCACTTTTGTGCATTGACTAATACAAAGAAAATAGGAAAAAATACAACAAAGAGCTTTACGTTATGTCTCTTTTGATTTTAACTACTCTTATAAAGATCTTTCAGCAAAGGCACAGTTGCCTACTTTACATGTAAGACGCATCAAAACAATGGCATTAGAAACTTTTAAAATACTATATGAACAGACTCCACCTATATTATCTGATTTAATATGTAAACAAAATCATTCGAACAATTTCAGATACAGCAACTTATTACAGATACCACATGTTAAAACAATAAGGTATGGGAAACAATCATTCAGGTACGCTACTCCAGCCCTGTAGAATTCTCTGCCCAGAAACTTCAGGCAGTTCTCGAACTTCAATCAGTTCGAAGCCATGATTTCAAAGAGGGAGCTAGGGGAAAATGTTCTTGTGGTTGCTTGTAGCGTTTGTTAATTCATACCTGGAGCAGCGACCCCGAAACCATATTCATGTTGATTTTATTAAATTTTGTTTTGTTTTATGCCTGTTTTGTTTTAGTTCATTTGCTTGATTTGCTTTTTTAAAAATTGCTATTTATGTTTCTGTGCTGTATGTGTATGTTTTATTTTAACTGTCGTATTGCTTTGTATATTACATGTATGTGTATACTATATAGATATTTATGTACCTTATGTCTGTTATAAAAGCTCCTACGAGCTAATGTTGTATTGTTGTAATGAACTTGCCGACTTTAGAAATAGCTTATTTGAATGAAATTTGAGTGAAGTGCCAGTCGATTGAATTGAGTGATTAATAATAAAACCGGGGAGGACCTCACTTGGACCCAATTTTAAGGGCCTTATTTGAAATAGTACCAAGGTGTTATGGTGTACAGCGTTATAGAAGAGCCCGTAGATACCATTCTACGTCAAAAAAAGTAGGGGTCAAGTGTTCAATTCAGTGACGTGCCAGTCAATCGAAAGGTTTCCAACTATGAAAACAGGGGGGTCTCACTTGGTCGTAATTTTAATGGCTTTATTTGAAATATTGCCAGGGAGTCATGGAGTATAGCGTTATGAAAAGAGACCCGTACGCACCATTCAACGTCGGCAAAAGAAGGAGTATTGTTCAATTTAGTGAAGTGCCAGTCCATCGGACGTTTTCTAACTATAAACCTGAGGGGACCTCACTTGGACCCAACTTTTTAGGGCCTTATTCTAAATAGTGCCAGGGGGTCATTTTAATTTAGTGAAGTGCCAGTCAATCGAAAACTATTTTATTTATTTTCTGTTTTTAGACCTAATAATCTAAGATTAAATTTGTCAAAGTTTACTTTGTTTCGATGCAATTATATGTTTTCAATATCTTATTTCAGTTCAAAAAGACTTAATACGGGAATATTTGATTTTGTATATATGTATGTTTATATACAAACGGAAATAACTCGAATTGTTATATATTTTTGTGTCTGATTAATTTGTGGTGAAGATATGTGTAATTGATATATTGATCTTCTTTACTTCGATCTCGTTATCATCATATGTGTCAGTGTACAGGAGATTACTAGTTATTAAAAAAAAAACTTTACTCAGAGAAAGTCCCTGTATAACAATGAGAATATATTTGCCTAATATTTACACTTTCGAAAGATAGTGGAACCTAAGATTGTTTTTTATCAGAATATTTTCATATTATTACCAAAATGTTCTATTTTCATTTCGGTGTCAATTTGAAATTTAAATCTAACTTTATGAAACTATCAGCTTTTACAAACCTCATATTTACGTAGTATGATATATGGATATGCATTATTTTCTTATTATATTTGAGATATCTATAACTGAAAGTTCTTCATTATCCTATGAAGGCTGGTTGGTGTTTGTTTATAATGTTAGAAATTTATAGAATGATTGTTAAATCAATGCTACAGATCATTATGTCATGTATATTATACGTATATCAGGCTGCACTTTAAGATATGATTATATCTACCTTTATGTTTGCCAGAATTTGTGAACAATAGTGTTTTGAATGTTGAATTGAAGTCAAACTGTTCCTATGATTTAACAGATCACTTTCAGTTCTGATATAAATTTAGCGGACGTAACACCTGAAGTAGATAGGTTTGCCAATATCTTGTCAATTGCATTACATGTCTGTGTAAATTAAATCATATCGACAGGTATATAAATATACCCTAGTCTCCAATACTTACTTGAAATAGGAAAAAACAATACAGGTATGGATAGAAGAAAAAAGACATAAAGATAAAAAGAGCATATCTTACATTGACTATAAAGACAAAACAGATAGTTCAAAAACGTAAAAGGAAAGCAGAAAAACACTATGGAGAGTAGAAAACTTTGAAAAGATCAAAGCAGCAGCCAAAATAGACATTTAATCGAACATTGCGATGGACTAAAAAACGAATTCATTTACAACAAAACTTTCCTATGTTAGTACAAAGACATCAACTGATTATAGCATGTCAACTATGAGATAAATATATTTGTGATATAATTGAGCCTAATAATGAAAACATGCACAGTGAAGGCGTAGATTCAAACATGCAACAGTATTATGACACTAACGGCCAATGCCCCATTCTTGGATAAGAAAGGCGATATCACAATAGATAAAACACATGACTCATTAAGCATCATCAAGTACAAGAAGGCCACAGGACCAAATGGAATCCAAAATACACACTTAAAATATTTGGGGAACAAGTAGTGACAAAAATTTAAAACGAACTATTATACCATACTTAAAACTAAACACTAGTACACAGGCAAATGTGCCACACATGAGAATCATATGGTTTGCATCATATTATTATGATATAAATCGAGCACCATATGATAATCGGTTTACATATGATAATCGCATGATTATCATATGATAATCATATCTTTTTCACAAACATATGATTGCCATGTTTTCCAACCAAAATTAACATATGAGAATCATGTGATAATGATATGACTATCATATGTTAAATATCATATGACATATGGAAACATCTGATATTGGAATGCTTTTATTTACTTGACTTGGAAATAGTATTTATTTCTCCATATTGTTGATAATTTATGCCCAATGTAACGGAGGCTGTTCAATTACTTGAACAAAGTGATGACGATATCATGATTTTGTTACTATGTGGAATTACATTTTTCATCAGGTCTTTGGAAATAATCTTTCCACTCTTGTTACATCTTGTTGTTTTAGAACTACTAATTAAATATCAAAATAATGCAGGTCCAACGGCTAAATTCTTATCTACATCATTTTCTTATCAATTAGAAAGGGTACTCAAGGAAACCATGTTATAACGCTATTCAAAACAATGTAATCCAGGGACAAAGATCAGACATGGAAAACAGACATACAAAACAAAGAACATAAATTAACTAAAATCATACATACAAAGTAAAGAGAGCAAAAATTCTTACTAATAAAAAAATGTATCGGGATTATTCTTAAAGCTATTTTAAATTTGTCTTTAAGTTTTTCTTTTCGATTGTTATTTATCTAAGTATCTGGTACTTTGTGTACATACTTGTGTAAAGTTTGCCTAACCAAAAGCGTTATTTTTGTTTGTGTGGGTGTGTGTGTGTGTTTTGTTTTGGTTTTTTTTGTTTTGTTTTGTTTTTTTGTTTTTGTTTTTGTTTTTTTTTGCGTACATGTACTTACTCGTCAGGTCTCGATTTCACAAAAAGTCGTAAGTGTAAAGTTGATCGTAAGTAATGACGTCATAAATTAAAATAGCATTGTGACGTCATGATTTACGATCAATTTCACACTTACGACTTTTTGTGAAACCGACGCCAGGTTTTAAATTTCTTGCTTTTAGATTACTCTATAGAATTTCATCATTGCCAAAACAGTTTATATCTTAAAAAGTAATCATAACCAACATTCTATGTTATCCAGGGACCAACACAAGACAGGGAAAGCATACACACACAACAACAATGAACATGACATAAACATGATGATACTTACAAAGCAATAAAATTGAATGAGCAACGCCGACCACACTTTACACAAACTGGAAGCATAGACCAGGTGTAAAAGTTTATTTTTGTGATGTTTCATGTTCATTTCATTTTATATTACAATTTTATTGTTCACATTATCAGCCTCATAACAATTATGTTTCGAGATCTTCCGTTTCCCACCGATTTATTGTATGGATTAAATAGCTTAATCCAATCTTAGAGACATCCGAACAGTATTCATGGGGACACCACACATTGGAGCAAGGTGTGATTGCTTTATATCTGGTTCTAAGAAATTTTTCACATGGCAATATATTCAAAAGAATAGTGCGTCTTTTGCTTTCCTCGTGCAAAAGCGTTGCTTCATTGACACATTTAAGAATCAAAACGAGACAGGCTTTAATTTCAGCTTTTGTTGGTATTCCAACATTTAAGTCGCACTTTTCGATTGCACACTGGATAGATTCAAGGTCAACGGAACTGTTTGAAGAGTAGAAAGCCTGTGCAACGTAATCACATATGGCGTTCAATTTAGTGTCTGTGTATGTTTCATCTGCTGATTGACTGGCCGAATCACTGAACTTTGACCCACTATCAATATCACTGATACTTGTGTCCGAACTTGAGTCAGATGATGAATTCTTCCTGCATTTTGAACTGTCACTTATATTGAATTTTCTGTGCACAGCCTTAAGGCGTGATTTTATTGTATTGTTAAGTTTACCGAAGATATCGAATCGGTTCCGAATGAGCATCCATGCTATAAGGCCTGCAATGCTGTCCTCTTTTGAATTATACATGCAATATTGAGCCTTTCTGTCTAAAACTCTTTGGCAGCGAAATCGTTTTTTGCCTTCATGACAGAGTGTTGATAAGGCTGAATGTTCCCATAGTTTGTACTGATCAAGAATATCAGAATGGAATAAAATTTCAACGAAGCATTTCACTGTTCTACCTTCAAAATTTTCGAGGCTGTTCATACAGTAGTATCGATTACCTTCCGTGTAAATTGGAGATTCTGGACTCAAAATATTTGTCTTTGGAAATTGGTGAAATGAATTCAATGTCAAAAGTACCCGGATAGTAGAGTATTTATTCATATCAACGACTTCGACAATGTACATATTCACATTCGGAACTTTATCGAGTTTAACAACTTGCCCAATATCGATTTCGAATTTTATATTGCCTAATACAGAATCCTTGTCATCCTTGAATGTGTTTAGTTCATTTGTGTCATTTATTGGATCAAAGTTCTGTCTACTGGAATTCTTTTCGCTATTACAAATTTCAGACACTACTTCAGCTCGTAGATTGACTGCTTCTATGTCCCACGGTTCAAGAATGGAAAAGTCCGTGAATGGTCTCGATTTTATCCGCCCAGCTTCAAAACAATCCAATGCGTCATCAAGATGCATCGTTATTGAGGCTTTGTTACATTCCAGATATGAACAGTTTTTGACGTTCTTGAAGTTTCCGGCACATGGTCTCCAAGTAGTGTAGAATCCAGTTTGTATCAAGTGCTTGCGTAAATCCATATTTAATGACTGCAAAATTATTAAAGAATAAAGTTGTATCATAATTATTCTTTTACATTTTCTGGTGTTCATTATGGGAGTACTACAACATTTTTTTTTTATTTAACGGAACTGGTTTTTAGCTCCATAACTCTGCTTTGTTTAAATTTGTTTTAAATTATTACAGTAACATTGCATGTTTATTACTATAGGTATTATAATAGTTTATCATACTATGTTTGACTATATCAACCGTTATGCATCCGTTATACCTGTTAACTACGTTTTATAACAGGCTCAATAGTGTTGAGATTTACGTTACTGTACTATTAACTAGTTTCATTTGTCTTGAATTTGGCTCAATTCATTTTATGTTATTTTTTTTTCAATTGAACGCATCTTAAAATTGTCAATTGGGTATTTTAGCGCTGTATTTGTTAATATTGGAGCACAATATTTTATAAACATTTTTTTTTCTATTTGATTAGCATCTTTGATTATATATGTTACTTTGTTACTTTTCCAATTTCTTTTAATAATAAGAAACCATTATTTATTTTCGAAATACACGGAGGTGTCAAAAACGTCAAAATTGGATAGAATAAATTTCGTTTAGATCAACACCAATGATCCTTCATAAAGATGTTTGACATGTTACAAAATTGTCTAAGGTTGCAGAAATTCTTTTGGGAAATCATATTAAAAAATAGATAGACAATCGTCAGTTTTATTAGTATCTGAACACAAAAATATGTTTTCTTTAAATACGGAAGTAACGCTTTGTAAATCAAAATATCCATGCATTTGAATTTCACTGGTGAATTGCATTGGTTTGTTTACTAGTGGAATTCAAATGCATAGATATTGTGATCTACAGAGTGTTACTTCAGTATGAAAAGAAAACATATTTTTGTGTAAAGATACTAATAAAATGACAAATATCTATTTTTTAATATGATTTCCCGAAAGATTTTCTGCAACCTTAGACAATTTTGTCACATGTCAAACATCTTTATGAAGGATTATATATGGACAATTAAAAGAAACTTTAACAACACTTATGCATACATGGAACACACTAAATATTACATGTCAAAATCTATATCGCATGCTGTTTCAACCCGAGACTCTTATATCACCCAAGAGCCACCGATCCGCAGAGTGATGTAGGTCGAGGGCTGATACCATATGTGATACAAATTTTTATATGTCATGTTCATTATATCATATATTTAACCTATACTTCAAGTATAAAGTCCCTGAAGGGGTGGATATAGGGTGTGCGATATAGGTCTAGAGTATGATGTATGGTATGCGATGTAGGTTTAGGGGTGTGATATAAGGTATGCGATATAGGTCTAGAGTTGTGAAATATAGGGTATGCGATATAGGTCTAGAGGTGTGATATAGGGTATTGGATATGGGTCTAGAGGTGTGATATAGGGTATGCGATATAGGTCTAGGGTGTGATATAGGGTATACGATATAGGTCTAGAGGTGTGATATATGGTATGCGATATAGGGTAAACGGTATTAGGTTTAAACGAACACGTATAATGCATATTAAAAATGTATATTTGGATGCAAAAATGATATTATCACAAATATTTAACAAAAAGAAAAAGGCCAGTGAAATATTTGATAATAAAATGTTAATAAAGTTAAAATTTACCCCTTCGATATCAACCTGAAAGTAAAATACTTTTCTATAATGTCATGGATTCTTCTAACTAAGAGATAAAAATATTCTTAACACTTATATATTTCCGTGTGATTTTATTTTATCTTGAACTACATTTATTTACCACACAAAAGAAACCCACATTTCAACACTTCACTTCTTTAAATCACTTAGGACACTTGGATAACTAATCGTAAGAATCACATGTATATATAGCAATGATAATTACATTGATATTATAAAATTCCCATTTATTAAATTAAGTATATAAAACATCCAATGAAAATTGTTCAATACAGGATACTATGCATAAATTTTACAATTTAAGTTAAATATGTCTTCCAAAATCTTTCCTTAGGTTATAATGTAATAAAGGCGATCTTTCGTTTACAACAGCTATGTTAAACTTCACTATATAAGTAAGGTATTGTATATGTTAATGATATATACTTTATGAAAAATTAGTCGTTAGTCTCGCAGCACTTTATCAAATTTTAAGATCAATGTATACTCACTTCTTGATTAAAGACTAGTCCAAATATAATATACAAATAAATAACAACATGTAAACGTGAGTCTTACATGTATAGTTCTTGTTCTCTGTTCATGCATATGTGTTTAAGTCAAACGCGTAGAAATCACAAAACCCTATAATTAGGGAATTACACCTTTCTACCGTCTCCCCCAACTTGAGAGAGTTGTCAGGTTTAAATTTTAAATTGACAACATTCATTTAATTTTATCTCCAATGAAATCGATTTTCCACCTACATTTTAAATATACTCTTTATCTCATCAGTTTATATTTAGTCATTGGTAAATTTGAAGTCTGTTAATTGTGCTTTGTTTATTTCATGGTCAAGGACTTCTTGTAGTATTAAGCATTCATTTTATTGGGTTAAAAGTAAATATAGCAAATGGCAGCCATGGATATATCAAAATGAGAAAATCGGGAGTCAATATAACATATGAATCGATGATTTATATCGAATTTAAACAAATACGTGTCAGCTTACCAAAAAAGTAAGTTTTGTTCTATCAAATAACTTTTAACAATTTTTTTAAATTGTTTTTCACCATTTCCTCAGCCTATAGTTTATTACGTTGCTGCACTGATGGCTGAAATAATTCCTAAAATGACCAGATACAGTTGAAATACACATCAATCACATAAACACTTAATGACTTCATAATCGCGCCAAATTTATTATTTCTGAATAAATTCCTGTCCAAACACTTTTAGTATCAAACCTGTACAATGCAGAAACTGAGTTACAAATGGTTGAGTTGATACACGTTATAAAAACAATAAAACAAACGATACCTTCTTTAGTTTACATACGTCTATATTGCGTTTAAAACGCTAAACATCGTTGAATTTTGAAAGAGTAATCAAGGGAAATAAGGTTATAGCGGTTCAAAAACATTGTCTTTGACATTATATGAAGACTCCTACTATACTCGGCGTCACATAAATAACATACTGTTAAAATTTGAATAAAAATATTTTCTACGACTTTATTGACACCAACCTTCGTTTAAATTGTCTTAAATGACTTGCTCATTCGTTTAGCCAAACAGCTTCTCAAAAACAAGTCGCTTATTAGCTTAAATCATGCGTAACAAATCCTTACGGGAAAATCCCATACTTATATCCGCCATGTTGGTTTTTACGGGACGATTTGTTTACAAACGAAGTGCGTAAGTTCCCGTCGAACTCCGGTGACAATCGTCTGCTTGATCAACTTCTCGATATTATACGTTGTTCGCGTAAAATAAATCCGAGATATCCGAAATAACGCCGAATTGCATTCTGGGTTCTTCGGTTTTTGGACAAACCATTTAAACGTAAACAACATCTCCTAGCAACCCGATCACTGTAAACATGGCCGACTTTTTACAATGTAAATATTGCCACCTAGAATTAAAATCTGACCGGAATTTAACGATTCAATGTTTAGGGAGAAGCCGTTTGGCTAAACGAATGAGCAAGTCATTTAAGACAATTTAAACGACGGTAGGTGTCAATAAAGTCGTAGAAAATATTTTTATTCAAATTTTAACAGTATGTTATTTATGTGACGCCGACTATAGTACTCAAAATGTTCATTAAACATTTTGCCCAACTCAATACAAACCTATCCTGTAATACTAACACTTTTTATACGTCAAACCTCAAATATGGTTTAGTGTTTACTAATTAAACATAATGATTTTTATCTTTTTGCAAAACAAAGCATTGTTAGACATTTATAGATTACTCTTTTGACTTCTTCAACGAAAAAAGTATTGGTAGACAAAAACTAACTAACGTGTACAAAAAATGGTTACGTACTCATTTTGACTAATGTACTAGACACAACTAGATAATCCGACAAAAAAACTTACCTTTATGAAGGGTGTGGTAGACACATGTAATGCTTATATTGATATATGAAATGTTTCACGATACCGTTATTGAATGCAACAGCTATACAGTCCGTTTTGCAATAATGTTTTCATGTCATGATATAGGATGGATAGGAATAGGGAATTTGGACCTATCGGGAAATGAGATTTACTCTACCGGTGCACCTGGTCCATGCTCCCAGTTTTTAGTGGAGTCCGGGTTGTTCATTAATTTTTGTTACTTTATATGTATGATTGTAGTTACTTTATGTTATTTGTCGTGTATGTCTGTTTTCCATGTCTGGTCTTTGTCCCTGGATTACATTCTTTTGATTACCGCTATAACCTTGGTTCCCTTGATTACTCTTTCAAAATGGTTGGGTGTACGTTTTTTTTCTTTTTTTTTTTTTCTTTTTTTGTTTTTGTTTTTTTCTGTTTTTGTTTTTGTTTTTGTTTTGTTTTGTTTTGTTTTGGCTTTTTTGTATTTTGATTATTTATTTCAGTCAAAATATTTTAAAATTTAATTTAAAAAAAAATCAAATGTTTTAAAATACAAAACTATAAACTTGTCGTTGATTAAAAACGACAACAGCTGCAATTTTGATTTGATGGGGAAAGGAGATTTTCAGTAAATTGAGAGAATAGTGAATGTTCTATGGGTAATTAGGTGGATGGTATAAGCAGACCACAATCAAAAAACGTCCGTTTGCTTTCGATTACGATGACGATCTGTTTATCAACCATACTATCAATAATAATTGACTTTATCCTAATTTTAACCTTGGTGTGACCTTAAAGAAAGTCACTGAAATATACAGATTTGTCTACATTATTTCAAGCTTAAGTGTTGATTGTGTTAACGACAATTTCATAACAGACGAAAGGGACAATTATAAGTCATTGTTCATATAAAACATTAGTTTGAAGAGAGGCAAAAAGAAAATGCACTATCTTTTTATAGCATCCATGTTTTGACGTACACCCGCTCAGGGATATGCAATACGATACTGGTACCTTCTATGGGATTAGTAATTGTTTTCTGTGTGTTTTTTTTCCACAAATATAATAAGTTTTCTATTAATGTTTGAGAATATTGTATGAGAAAATTTTATTGAAAATTTTAAGGAGACCATCTGGCTCCTTGGTTAAAGTTTTTGTTCATTAATGACAATAAACTAATCGATCGGATGATATATTTGGATTTTATATAAATGTCATCAAAAAAGGTTTCGGACGTTACGAACAAATAGCAAACTTCTAAAGACCTAGCTTCGAAAAGGTCACAAATCGTTAGAGTCGTATACTGCATGTCAAACTATATTTCCATACTCCCGATAGTTAAATCATAACTTAAAGCCACTATCTGAAACTTGGGCTTTTAAAATCTCGATCAAATTTGTCGTTTAACAATGGATGCAGTGAAAGATTCTCTCTTTCTCTGTTACAATATCGCTGGATGTTTATGGAACTTCGAATTACGTTTACCCTACCAGTGTAAAAAAAACATGTCCCGAAGCTCACAGTTTTAGTGGAGTCGGAGTTGCTCATTTGCTTTTGTTAATTTGTATATATGATTGTAGTTTTTATGTTCTTTGTTGTGTTGCGGATTAGGAAGAGTAATCAAGGGAACCAAGGTTATAGCGGTAATCAAAAGAATGTAATCCAGGGACAAAGACCAGACATAGAAAACAGACATTCACAACAAAGAACATAAAGTAACTAAAATCATACATACAAAGTAATTGGGGACAAATGAACGGACATCATCGCCAAATACCTCTTTTTGGAAGCGGGGATATAACAACAGAAAGCGACAGTAGCTCAAAGAAAAGGAAAACAAGTCAGAAATTTGGAGGATTAAACAGAGTCTATTGCTCCACCACTTGACAATCCAGAAAGTCAATATTTCCCGTGAACGAAAAAGGGAATATTTTAATTTTTCTTGTAGTTCAAATGAATATGTATGCAACGTTCTAGAATTAAATTTAAGCAATCTTATACCTAAGGAAGATTTGTCGTCGAAAACCCATGAGATATTATGTAAATGGCTAAAGCGACAGATTGTTGGGTTCCGATGACATAAAGGTCAATAATAGTTTGCGAACTTACTATACATTACAGATTGATTTATCGAAGAATTGACCTTTACTTCACCTTATTATTGGTCATTGTTTATAATCATTAGAGTTCATGAACAGTTTATATTATGAAAATTGTGTAACTGTTCGAGGACAAAATCTTAATCAGGATGACCTCATTGATTAGGGCCTTGTATTATCCCTTATGACTTCGTCGAGCAATGGTGATTGGTACATGTATTGCCTTGCCTGTCTTGAGGACAGATTTGTAGCCCTCCTGAGAGTAATCCTCTGCATTAAAGTATCCAATTGCGCATGGTATTTTTAGCAATTTGCATATTTAAGTGACCATAAATGCTTATTAAACCGTTTAGCAGGTAACATTCGCCGGTTATCAATTTTGGCGCATTTTTGCGTCTAAAAATGTCAAAACAAATTCAGAAAAAAATATACTTACTCTGGGCCCAAGTACTCAGTGCATCTCTTATCATCCACTAAAATCAGAAACGCAAAACTTTTTTTGATACCATTTTACTTCAAAATCGCTAAATTATACACCCGCCACAATAAGCTGCCACACGGTAGCTATCGTTGAATCCGTTCCGTGTTTCTTATTCTTTGGAAGGCCGATCATTTCATGTCATTTTGCATAAAAGATATACACCATTTTTCTTTTGCGTTATCCCTGACTTCTTTTTAATTCACATCTTAAAGACTCTTAAATGTCTTCTTCGTGTGTATGTGTGGCGTCGCACTAGAAAAGAGGTTTTGTACCTTTTTATATGTTGTAACATTGTTAGTTTATCAATTTGAATTCAGTGACACAATTCAAAAACTATAAAATGCTACAAAGTTATGTAAAGTCTTAGATACCTTGCAAAAATACAAAGTTCTGGCATAACATATGAGTTGTGCTTTGAAAACTCTATACGCAAGTGCTGAAGGGATGTTTCCACAGATGAACGAAAAGCAGACAATAAGGAATGAAAAGTCATCGCGTTTGTCGTATCAATCAAGTTATTCATTATTTGAATCTTTACAATTCGTTAGGTATTTACATACATGTATGTGGTTTGATAGAACCATGAATTGATATCCCACGAATTTTATTTTGTGTACAATATTCGTACATCCTGACATGTATAATGAGATATGTATATAGATACACGTATCCAGAATACACATTTACTTACTGTTTGATTCTTCGGTCATTATCCTAGATACTTTCAATTCGAGTAGAAAACAGAAATATTGTAAAAACTATAAATAACTGTCACATTTTTGGTAACGTGATTGCGTAAGTACAAAAAAATAACTTCTTATACAATCTTTTAAAGTTCGTCAGTTTTCATTATTCTAAAGGAAGTAGAATATAATAGATGTACAATTCTGTATTCAAATGGTTAATATATTGCACATATTCTTAGGTATTACATGTGGTATTTTAAACAGACCCCAGGATTGTCATAATTTACAAGTGGTGTATTTACATTACCTTTCTTTTGTATCTTTAGTGATAAATCTTATATTCTTCAGTACACATGTCAATAAAACATTGAATATAATGTTTTGATGTTTTTTTTTTCTCTATAGAGTTTTTACTTTTTACCGGAATAACATCTGTTGAAATCCTCTGAACCCGAAGACCGATCTATACTTAATTTATATTTTCCGGGAACGTTAATTCGATGGATATTTATCAGAATATTTTATTTTGCGTCATAACCAAACTTAAAATAGTGTAAAATCAGTTGAGCATCACATTTTAGTCATAATATGACTGCACATTATTCACTATGCACCTTCAATTCTGATATTTCTGATTTAGAGTTTGGGACACATTCTGGTGAATTCATATAGTTACATGACGACACTGACAAACCTTTTTACAATGGTTTCATGTTATGATTGCTCCCACATAATACGACTTCAGGAACAAGTCCTAATACATAGATACCGAATGAGTATAGATCTTGTAAGTGCAGTTTCTTTTTCTGTCTTTTCTTTCATTCTTTGAACGATTAAGTGTACACTGTTCTGCTAGATATTTTTGTGTTTTTTGTTTCATTACTTCTCTTTCTTGGTTATTTTTTATATCTCTGTACCTCAAAACACTTTTAATTCATGCTCCTATTGATTGATTGACAATTTTTATAACCTCTGACGACATGGTTAAAGGTTAGGGAATACCAGGAAATTCGTCTCATTTAACTTATCTCTATCGAGAAGTAGTAGAAATTTGAGTTTGATATTTCCTCTTCATAACAGCACATATTCAAGGCAACTGAAGGGAGCAATAATATAAACTGAAGTTCCATTTCTGCTAGCTCCAACTCACTTCTCTCTACCGGTACACCTGGTCCATGCTTACAGTTTTTAGTGGAATCCGAGTTGCTTATGTACTTTTATTGCTTTGTACGTATTAATTTGGTTATTGTTTTTCGTATTTGGTTGTGTGTGTCTGTTTTGCCTGTCTAGTCTTTGTCCCTGGACTACATTCTTTTGATTTCCCCTAGAATTTTGATTCCCTTGATTACTCTTTCTCTACCACTCCTAGAAGGGAGAAGTTACTAGGTTATGCCTTGAACAATCTTTGCTTAAGTAGACAATCAAACATTCGAGCAGTTTATGTCCAGAATGTACACAATCCTTTACAATCCTAAGGTTGAACATCAAGTAAGTGTTTGTCATACTATAAAGACCCGTTCTTGAGGGTGTCTGTAAACATTACTTGTGACCATCAAATCCACAATCATATCTTCAAAGTATCAAAATACTAAAACAGAAAGTTTCATGAAGAAACATATAAAATATTTGTTCCAATGCCAACACATAATTCTGGTATAATTGTACGACTTCATGTAAAAAAAAATTTCTAGTTATGACAACATTTATTTATACACATAACAAATATGGATAACAATGAATTGCAATTGGCACATGATAATCGATTCACAGTAGTCTCATGACGACCGCATTGACATCCGGGAACTCCTGTAACCAGACGAGGAACTAGTGAGTGAACTGAATGAACTCGTAGACAGCCCCAATGTTCGTCTAGTAGGACCTGTATACAAAAAAAAAATATTCGTGCATTTTCGCTAAACTTGACTGCATGGATGAATTATCGGTAAAATTGTCAATATGAAGTAAAAAGTATAAAATCGTCGCAAAATTTTGGAAAAAAATTAACGAAACCACTTTTTGCCTACTTTATTGGTTTTAGCTAAATAAAGATATTATTATGATTAATATAACTTGTACTTATCGTTCATCTAGAAATATGAGACACTTTTTTCTAATTCGGATTCCTGAATAATATTTAATTATTTGTATCAGGATACTAGTTTTGGGTCAAAGTTTTCAAATGTTAATTTTTATTAGCCGGGATCATTATAGTAATAGTCACTTACCTTTTTTATGACAAGATTTAAAGTTTGTCTCCTCCTGTTTCGTCACTATGGCACTGCTTGGTCTCAGTCGGGAAAGATGCTATTAAGAAAGGTTAGGCATAAATTGAACTGTAGGATTATATATTGTAAATTCTGCAATACTACGCATACATCGACACGCTCCCTGATCATGATTTTTTAAGCTTTCAGCTTTCAATCTGATAGAAAATTAACGAAATCGCAATAACAGCGTGACAAATATACTAAAAAATGATAATTCAAGCCATTCACGTGTAAATTAAAAGCCATGTAATGACGTTAGTGTTGCAAAGTGTATAATATAGATTTTCATTATGCGCAATAGACGGCACATGTACATCATATATGACAGTAGATATAATATTTGTGTTTGCTATCTGTTTCTCGTTCACAGTTAACAAATCAGCTTGATGCAAAGCTTCTAACTTGGAATGAACAATAAAAATACCGCCGCTATTTAAATTTAGTAGAAAAAAAACATAATGTATATGCACATACAAAATATAAATAGGTTAACGAATTTTAAGATAAAGTGAGGGTCATTTGAAGGCAAAACCTTTGGCACCAAAACTAATGATTTTATTCTCTTTTCTAGTGGGGTCCTAGTTGCTCATTTACTTCTGTTAACTTGTAAGTATAATTTTTGTTATTTTATGTTCTTTGTTGTGTTTGTCTGTTTTTGATGTCTGGTCTTTATCCCTGGATTACATTCTTTTGATGTCCGCTAGAATTTTGGTTCCCCTGATTACTCATTACAGTGGCTTGTAAGTCACAACGTTTTTTAAAAGACTCAGTTTTGAGTAATGACTCTGGTATAATTCATACCTTTTCTAAAAACTCTTCATCTTTACTCCTTTGATCGTCAATATCAGTATCATCCTGAATTCGTGGAGAACTCAACTTTGATTTTGTCTTCGCTATAAAAAGTGATCCTCTAAGAGCAATAGCACTCTATAAAAAATGAATTACTATTTAAATATCAAATTTTACTTCAATTTGCAAAAAGCACAACATGTTTAAAGTAATATAAGCTGTGAAATTGTGTTGTATATCATTTCTGTATCTCATCTATTCACTACAAAAAAAAGTTTTTTAAACGATACGGAAATTACCTACGAAGCAGCAAAAAAAATCATTAAAATATCAAAAAGGTTACTTGTTCTATCAAATAACTACTGATACAATACAGATGAATACATGACACAACCTACGTCATTGATATTTCATTATCTTCCCCAAAATAATTGTTTCGACGAAGAACCAGCTCAGTGACCGGATAGTCTAGTAGATTATCGAAGTAAACATTTAGAACATTGTGCGTGTTCCTTATGTACATATGTATGTTCATTTTTCCATCATCGTTTTCTTGGCTTAATGTTTTGACTTCCACTCTTCAACATTTTTATAAACTAAAAAGAATTTATCAAAAGTCAATGTACAGTGTTTATGTTACAGGTACTTCAACTTTGATGTAAAACATTTTTTCCGAAAATTGATCATTGATCTAATAATTGTCGGGCTGATAATTGTAATAAATTAATTGTGATATTGTACAAGATATAGAATATTTTATTTATAAGTGTACTTTAATTTAAAGATCGGAGTATTTTGTATGTCTTCACACAATCCCTGGGCGCGAAGGGTGTAAGAAAGCAGGGAACCCCTTTATAGCTACCCTGGGCTTAAAGGGGAGTTTGCTGTATTGCAGGATTAGTAAATAAACTGTATATGAATCTTCTTTAAAAAATAATCGGAACAAACACACAAATAAAGAATTAAGGAATGTAGTCTTGAAAAATGAACACCAAATAAACCAGTGGTGAATTAAGGGTTGAGCAGTTTTTTCCGCTTACAAGACACAAGCAGTAGGGTGCCACATTCTGTGTTTTGTTACGTTTTAATGCTTATAGTAGTTCATGTAGCTATTGTTCACTTATTTTGTATTGCCAAGCTGTATTGCCCGTTGAAGATTAAGTTGGTGATAGAAGAACATTTTTGACTGATGGAGGTGAAGAAAAGCTACAAACCTCAGCATCTCTTTCTTGCTTAGACTTTGACCCTATGTCAGAAAGTGCGTCTAACATGAATTTCTTTCTTCTTGTTTTGTCCTTAGCATCTGTGTCATGGCAATCTACTTTCTGAATGTCACTATCAGGTTTACCAAACACTAATGCTCTTCGTTTCTGTAAGTCTTCCATCTTTTTCCGTAGTACTTTCACTCTCATGTTGTTTGCAGCAGCCATGAATTTCGCCTGTTTGTTTTCTGCGTGGAGAACTGTGTTCCATCTAACAAATATTTTTCATACAGTAAGAACTTAAAACCAAACTTAATTAAGTCTTCAAAATTTAAAACTGATCTTATTTGGATGGAATTTGATTTCTTGGGTAAACTTGACATGCTGCATCTAAATTTTGGGTTTCAAGAACAAGTGAAAGTCGCAGCTGCCATGGTGACTGATTTTCGCGCCAAAACTTAAAAATACCCCGACTGCGGTATAATTTAATTTTTATGGTGAGAATAATGTGCTGCATCTAATTTTTTAGGCTTTTAGGCAACAATGTTTACGGGAGGTAACTTGTCCTCCGTTTCGTGTAACTAAACTTTAAATAGTTACAATATTGTAGCTTTTTGATCCTTTTATTAAACTCATGGATCGTTACGGTTTATCCATCTGCATTGTTCACCGCGTCATAAGTTTCTTTTCGTCTTTCGTCTACATTGGGCTTGAGCAACTCGGCGGGAGCTTCTAGAATAGCACATGACACTTATCTTATCGGTACACCTTGTCCATACTCAGAGATTTTAGAGGAGTCCAAGTTGCTCATTTACTTTTTTTTTTGTACGTTTTATTTTGCTAATTTTAGTTTCTTTGTTGTGTTTGCATGTTTCCTATGTGTCTAATCTTTATCCCTGGATTACACTGTTTTGATTTCTCTTTTGTACTTCATTGCAAGTCAAAAATAGTTATTAATAGCTAAATGGAAGATCAAATCCTGTAGTGAATTTTACTTTTTATCTCTCTTTTTTGCTAAGTTTGAACAATTCTGAACAGTTAGGACAGAACGATCTCTGACAGTTATTGATTGCAACCACTTCTACCTCCGACAATGTTTCTGTTTGCTGTATATTCTCAGTTCTTTGTCGTAAATTATAAGAAATTATGTTTGCAGCAGACATGTTAAGCACTTTCTATTTTTGAGTAAATATTATCCAGTGGCGGATCAAGTGGGTGGACAGGGCTGATACCCTACATTTTGCTGGAAAATATTTTATTTCCATCTGTAAAATTGACCAAAACAAATGGTAAATAATGGCCTAGCTACCCCCTCCCCCTTTTACCAAAGGAATCCCGGCTGGAACCCTCCTTTTAAAAGTGTCTGGATCCGCCCTTGTTGTCCTTGTATGTCCTATTGATAACGACCTCAAATTTATCATTAAAAATAGAAAATACATATGCGTGTTGTCTGTATGGTGACTTGTCATTTGCGAATCCTTTAATTATTATTTTTACCTAATTCAGCTTTATTTATTTATTTTTTTTTTTTTTTTGAAATGGTGAGTTTTCATTTGGGATTTCTTTAAATATATCTTAGGTTTTATATAATTTGAGACTGTTATAAGTCCATACGGTACTCAAATAAACAGGAAGTTTACCCTATACTTTACTGTTTGTCTCACTAACCACTTCCGGGTCAAATGGCCACCCCCCTATGTAGTACCAAAAATACATTGAACCTAGACATATGCATTGTAAGTTCATTATGTGTGTGTATTATGATTGAAAGTAGTCAAAATAAAGCTGAGAATGTGTACTTTAAAATCATATATGTAATTAACTACAAACGTGTATGAATATTGTTTACGTGTGAATAATTTGCCTCCATGCTGTAAGTTAGCAGAACAGGTAAAAATGCGGATTTTCAGCAATATTTATTCAAGTAAATTTTATGAAGAATTTATACAATCATCGTACCATTAGCATAATGATTTTGAAAGCCTTATTTTCCAAGCTTTGCAACGGTATGCAACTTTAAGATGTCATTTGTCCTGGGAATTCACAGTGAAACTTTGAAAATTACTTTTTCTTATCATGTAAAGTAATAGAAACGTTAGAAGTGGTTAGTGAGACCATGAACTAAATTACGGCATATTTCAGAGAAATGCATAATATGAGGAAAATTGCCTTTCCTGGTCATTATTTCCATTTTCCCATAAAATCAGTATAGTGATATTGGTAATCTGACTATATTTTAAGAGGTGCATTGTGCAAGGTATTTTAAATAACAACATAGCAACACGATTTTTATCAGTAACGGTGACTCATAACTTGACGTCATCCATGAAATATATAACGTAACTGCTTCGGATATTCAAAGTACTCAAATAGTCACACAGCACAGACTTAAAATCACACAGTAATGAAATAGGTATGATATAAATTGTTGAAATCTGCTCTTTTTTCATAATGATAAATGATATTTACTATTACAACTTCTTGAATTATCATAGGTATCACTTTGGTGTGACAAGTTAGTTAAAAGTGTAATTTTTTAGTAATTTAGGGAAAATATCACTGAGGGGCATGATATAAAAATTACCATTTCTTTGTAGTCCTATGTCTGATTGTTACGTTTTAATCCAGTGGTGATACTTGTATCTGGCAAATTTTAATCGGGAGAAAATTGATAAAAACAAAAACTCAACGCAAATGAATAAACGAGTAGACTCAAAACCGTTGTTTTTTTGCGCATTCGCTTCAACAGTGACAAAGTAAATGACAGGAAATGTTATTCGACTTGGATAGTTATCATTCATGCTGAGGGGTGGACGCAACAAAGAATGAAATATCAAAACAGTCAAAATCATTCCCTTCTTCATCGTTTTGTCTGTGTGTGATATAAATGATTATTATACAGATAGCAGTGTTTTATCAAATGTCCCCAGTATAATAAATTTCGATAATTAATAATGTGAAATAAATTCGGTAATTTCACTCGCGAACTTTCTCCAGACAAAAGCGTCACATTTTTTATATCTATCCGCCAATTCAAAATTCTTGTTGAAAATATCGATAAATTATGAAGAAAATCTATATAATAAATAGGAACATCAATTGGTTATCGTGAGTAACCAAAATATGACCACTCGTTTCAAGAATGCTTGAGGATTTAATTCGTGCACGGAACAAGTTCTGCACTCTCGTTAAATCTAGGCGTTCTTCGGCACTCGTGATAATATTTTGGATATTTATCCTATCAATATTTTGAGTCGTAACAGTTTCTTATTACTCCAACAGTAAAAAAGAATCAATAGTGACTTAGTGTGGAAAGTTAGAAATCAGGAAATAAAACAACACACATTTAAACCAAAGACAAACATATCCCGTGCATAAACCACACACGTTAGTGTACCACACTTAAGTGTACCACACAGACTTACTGTTCTCGTATAGATCTAGTGTGAAATAACAAGCTACTTAATCAACTAAAGATATGCTTAAGTACAAAAATATTTATAAATTGCTAGAAGTACATTTTTCGACCAGATATTTCTACCGATTATCTACTTTTGTGTACCAGACAGATATTTTTAGCCATGTCATCTTATTAGTGGCATGATATGCAATAATTGCAAAGTCCCAGTACACTATATACAACTTTATTTATATCTGGTGAAAATACATGTGTACAGTTCGAAAGTCAGGGACAGACTCCTCGATTCAAATAGACAAAAAAATATTCTACTTTTTTACAGAGGATCACAAAACACTTACACAAAATTCCGATTTTTTTAGGTATTTAGCGATAATTGCTATATTGACAAATTTGCTTGGGGCGTTTTCTCAGCTCAATAACAAACATAAAGATTAACAGGGGATTAAAGAACAATTAGGCGACCAAAGTCAATTTCAAATAAATAAATGTCAATTAATATAGATACTATAGATACGAAGAAAATCTTAAAACGATAAAATAAACAATGTCCAGCACTTAAAGTTCAATAAAATTCCGTTTCCACTAAAAACGTCCAAGGGGTCCGGCTGTCCGTTTTCTCTTGGTTATATTAGTTTAGTTATCCAACCGAAACATTAGTCTATAGACATATCCCTTACTCAGTAACATAATCAACAATATACTATATATATAGAGAATATTTATGAATATGTAAATAGAGAAAAATGTTGATCTTCGACATCCAAATGGAAACCATGCCCGTCTATTTTAAGTACTTGTAAGTCACAATTACAGTTATTTTGAATTGTACTGGGTACAAATGTACATAAAGGGTTAAAATGATGTAAAGACAAATAGCCATATAATTTGTTTGTATGTATGTAGGTCTGATTATTTCATACAAAGTATAAAAATGAAAGTAACAAAGTTAAAAACCTCATTGTCACAATGGCATAACATGAACATTAACATGGTAGCTGTAATAATGTAGCACCTTCGAAATACTTTGGTATTACTTCTCAGTGCTAGACTAGGCTTCATAAATCGATATATTTGTTTTTGTTACTTCTAATAAATATTTTATTTTTCTATCATGATTTGCCTTGGTAGCTTGGTTGTAATACTCTTGATGAGAGTTTATTACTTGAAACACGTGTACAGCATACCAAAAAAAGCAATATTTATGAGATTGATATATTAGTATTTATAACAACGTACTCTTGTTCTTCTTGGGAAGATCTTTTCTTGTATCTGGTTGCCTTTTTATCCGCCATAGCCATAGCTTTTCTTACAATATCGTCTGACTTCATTGTAGCTAGCACTCCGTTTTCCTACAAATTGATTAAAGGGCTTTCATAAAACACTGCACATTGATGTAAAGTAAAGATTCCCGTTCAAAATTAAATCGAGAGTATGCTGATCAAACGATTAATCACAAAATGGTGTATGAATAACAGTACATTAAATGCTATTGCTTCTTTCTGTAAGGAGGAGCGTTTACTCATTCGGAAAACAGGAAATTGATGACTAAAGGATTCGGTGTAACTTCTAACAGGAAATTGATGACTAAAGGATTTGGTGTAACCTCTAACAGGAAATAGATGACTTAAGGATTTGGTGTAACTTTAAAGATACACTGGTCGTATACAAATCACATGCAGTGCAATGGAACTATAAAGAGTCTTACGTTGGTGTAACGATTACATAAAACGAACACGCAAGGGGACCTACGTTGATGGATCTACTGTTCAAGATAATTAGCATGACTGTGTCTCTTCTATCATAATTTGCTATAACATGTGTTTCCAACTGCAAAGCTTATTTGAAAATGAAGTTTATTCCTTTACTTTGTTGCAATCAAAACCTTTTTTTCCAAATCCCTGACCAAGGGTTTTTTTTAACGCCATTGACTACCTTGTGTTTTGATTCCCAATCCCTAAAAATACCACATGTACAGTAATATGTCACTTCTAAATATTTGGTTTTTGAAGTATATTCTTCTTTACCATAAATCCGTCTTTTTCTTTTTGGTCAGCTCCTGGCATCTCCCATGCTTTTCTCAAATGTTTTCCCAGTTCACTATTTTCTTCTAAAGCTGCACTTATTTCTTCCTCGGTTCCTTGTAACTTAAAGAACATTCAAAATCAAGATATATGGAGTGTCAGATCATGAAATAAAATTACTTCTGAATTGACATTGTTGATTGATTAAGTATAACAATGTATTTTAACAAGATTTTTGAGATGATGAAGCCCGTGCTTCCGAAATGAAGTAATATTATACAATGCCTTCTTGCTACATTTACAGAACTCAGTTTGTTTTTGCGATAATTAAACCGTTTCTTTAATTCTAAAAATAAATGGTTTTTTTTTCTTTTCTTTTTTTTTTTTTAATTTAACTCTTAGTAAATTAGCTATCTAGAGCCTGGTAGTCACATGGCTACAGTAATATGCAAGTCAAAGCAATACATTTTTGTAATACTAGTTAATCAAAACTTTCATTATTTTATTATTGTTCATTGGGTGAACTTTTGTAAGATATTTGTTTTGCTTGCTTTGTAAGAGTTTTTGTTGTTTTATTGACATTACGACACAGATTTGTGATAGAAATATAGGCCTGTCATATTTTCTACACAACTCGTAGATTAGTTCGTTTTTAAGAAAATGGTAAAGGGGTGTAAAGATACATGGAAAAGAAATAAATATGTCTAAGCATTGTTCAAAGAAAGATATGTTTCCTCGGAGTAAAAGCAAAAATTTGTCCGAATTTAGTTACAAGACACAATCTGAAAAAGAAGATAAATCTGCAAAGGTAACAAATCATGTTGGCTGAAAGAAGGGAATACAATTTCTGGAGTATATGTACATGCATATAAGAACCACAACCGGTTCATAAAAACACATTCTGGTTAAATATCATTGAGCCATCAGAGTTGAGAATTAAGGCTATCATTGATGCACGGGTTCATCTAGATGCACATCTGAATTGTTCGAAAATGTATAGGCACGACTCCAAAATATTGAATGAATTGCTGTTGGATATAGTATTTTACCTTTAAAAGCTAGCATTTTTCTGTCAGTATTTAGAGAACTAGATATTACTCATTCACCAAGTCCAAATGACTAAATCTGACATTTTTAGTTGTGTGTTTTTATAAGCTTTGTATTATCAATAATGCCTTGATTAAGCATTATGTAAAACAATAAAAATGAAGTACATCGAAAATTGTTTCCAAGTCCTTCTAGTCAACTCTGATGTATAAAATTTTTTTTAGGAATATCAAGGTTACAATAGCAAGCTAATTAGCAAATAAATATTTTAGCATTGAACTAGGACATGTGGAAAAACAACATGGATGTATGAATATATTGGGTGGATAGATGGCAAAACAAGCACACTTGTACATATACCTTTCTTAAGACGGAAAGTCGTCTATTTTGTCTGCCCTGTGTTAAACAAATATGGTAAGAATGATAGCATACAAGCTGATGCATTATTAACTATTACATGGGTGGAACAAAGCTTAATTTCAGGGTAGCTTAAAATATTCTACTGGAATGGTCATATGATTATTCGGGACATCAGCATGCACTCATTTCCACGTGATATCCTAGGACATGACTGCATATTTCTTTTTTATAAGAACTAAATAATGACTCTTCCTACTAATCCATTAGAACTTCATAATGACTATTTTATGTTTGGATTTAGGAAAAGATAAAAGGGCACTCCAATAGAATATATCAAGACGATATTTCTTAGTACATTTGAATTTTGAAATGACCGTCGAATACTGAATCTCTACAAGAGTACATTAGGAAATTTAATATTGACATTTTACAATCTACATAAACAACTATATCACCAAGATCGATACATAAAGTTATATTAATGTATGTCCTACTCTGGCACAATCTCACAAAAATTCATGTGTGAAATTGATCGTAAATTATGACGTCACAATGCTATTCAAGGTTGTGACGTCATTCCTCAAGATCAACTTTACTTTTTCTATCACTGTTTGCATTTTTTTATGTTTTCTACAGTTGTATTGCATTACTAGGTAAGATAGTATACATATAGTAAATAGGATCAATTGGCAAACTAATGAAATATATTTTCTAATTGTAGGAGTGATAATATGTAGCATGACAATAAAATCATACGTCTGGAAACACCATAAGAGAATATTCATAATTGCTACATAAAAAAGCAAAAGTGGAATCAATCTTTTGTGAAGAACTATTTATAGCACAAGCAAAGAAACATTCCCCTCAACAAACCAATCATTTTTCGTGAATTCACTTCTAACGTAGAAGCAAAAACAAAATTTATTCATTGTGTAACAACTTCTAATTTTCACAAAAAAGTATAGAACTAAAGAGACTAACCTTAGAATAGAAATTGTCTAGAGTCTTTGCAAGTTCCTTACTGATAAGTTGACTATTTTCCTGTTCAGGCTCTTCTTCTGAACTCTCAGATTCATCGTCTGTTTATAAAGATACCATTTGGTATTAAGAATGTGTTGAAAGGGAGATAATGCATGAAGTTACATGTGTTGTCGTTGTCGGATAACCCCCCTCGTAAAGGATATTAATATCGGACTGCACTTAACATCGGAAACAACATTAGCCCCTGGCAACTATATTAGGCCATATACCAAATACGAAATCATCCCAGCCGCCATTGGGAGCCGAGATAATTGCGATGAAATTCGTACACCATGAAGGATAATAATATTCCAATTGACAACCCACTCATTAAGTGGAGTACACGTATCAGCAAAAGGCATTTACTGTTATCTAAAACATCTAAAAATTTCTTAGGAAAAAACTTATTAAAGATGTAATTATAACCATGTGGATGTCAAGAGTAGCATAACCCTTTAACTAAACAAGGGCCGGTTGATATGTGGAAGCCCGTGAGCATAAAGAGGGTGGGTTTTGGGAACCCCTACCACCTGTTCACCCCTGAAAGACATGCCAGGGGTTTATATTACCTTCTAATCCGTTTTCTGTCATTACACCATTGGGAACGGTTTGTGGTCTGGAAGGTAACTTCGTACTAGATGGTGGACGGGGCTTGGCTGATTGTGCTCTAAATGGCTCATAAACGGCTCCTTTCTGAATAAATCTGTACATGTTTTCTTTGTGCTGCTCCCTAGATGGAATTAAAGTTTCTAAAATATGATTTGACTTGTCTAAATGTGGTAGAGCATCTTCTGTATCGTATTGTATGAAATAGTAAATCAATAAGTTTGTGGTTTCTTTATTACATTTCTATATATCAAAAATTTAATACGAATACAGGAAACCGTTACTTTACTCAGATAAGTTGAGTATTATTTTATTTCACACAATTTTAAGGGCCTATTGCTACAACGTGTTAGTATAGAAAGGTGGGTTTCTATATAAGTTTTATCTAAATTTTAACTAAAAGTGAAAACACAGTTACAACCACAAGATAACCGTTCTTCCACCAAAACAAACTTAATTTTGATACTCATATACTGATATTTAGAACTAGTACATGTAAATACCTTGTAAATCGTAAAAACAGATTGTAAAAAATACCGTTTTCAGACAGAACTAATTTAGATACCCAGTAAACTAAATAAATCAATCTTTTTCTCAGTTACACTGTTGTTTCTTTGGTGGTATATCAGATATATTTTCAGAACTAAAACAAAAATGTTGCATAATTGTTACATTAACTTACAGAGCCGTAGGTGGCCTCTCTATCACATGGTTTGGGCCGGTCTTTGACATGTATTTCAGCTTTCCTTTTTCTTTCAATGCTTCCCTGACTTTGCTATGTTTATAGTTCTTCCAGAGTGAGTTGTAATAGCCTCTGTCCATCAGATCATCGTCTGTAACTTCTTCATCTTGATCTTGGGCAATAATCCTGGCGAGGCTCTCCTTATTTACAATGTCGAATGCAATTCTATGGGAAAAAAGTGCACTTTTATCTTCACTTAAAAATTTATTATCGTAACATGGTTGATTTTATTAAACAATATTAATATCGATACCAATATATTTCTTAATGGTATTTGTTATATTTGTATTAAATAAAATAGAATTGCATTTTTATGCTTTTCTGCTTATAAAGAGTCACGTCCCCTTGTCATCGTCTAGCGGAAGTTTCATTGATACTCTGTAGAAAGACAATCAGGGTTACATACTAGTAGAATTTATTTGCATAAAAGTGCAGGTCTACTTCAAGTAAACGGACGTGGTAATTACAAATCGTACATAATTATAAGAATATATGCACTGCACATCAACATACATGTATATTTTAAAAGTATACAGGAATCTACCAACCAGAAAATTTGAATGGCGAGGATCTGCTTGCTGAATCGCCGTTAAACGGTATATTTATTACATGAATAACAAAGTTTTATCGATTTCTTTAACCATTTGATCTTTCACAAATTTGCATTTTTAGTAGCACTGAGTTACAAAATTCAAAATTTATGTTGAAAACAGAAATAAATTAAGGAGAAAATATTTATGATAAAGAGGATAATCAACTGGTCATCGTGAATATTCAAAACATAAAGAAATCATGTTATTACTCGTGCTTAGAACACTTGAAGATTTAACTTGTGCACGGAACATATTCCGTACACTCGTGAAGTCCGTACACTCGTGAAGTATGTACGTTCTTCGGCTCTCATATTTGGTCATTCACTCTCTCCAAATAATGATCCTGTTAGTTTCTGTATGTAAACATTGACTGTGAAGAAATATTCAAATCAAAATATTCTGATACTAGTATGATACATATAAATTTTCCTAACCTGTACTTGTTGAGGCTATACAAACTGGAATACGAGAACAATAATTGAATAAAATAGATACAAAGAAGGTGTCCATTGATAAAATATACCTTGGAACTTTATACACTGTGGTAGCACTGGTTGTGATTACCGAATTAGAATTTGGATTGTTATCGAGAACTCCTTCCAGTCCAAACATCTCATCTTTGAAAAAAATAATAAAAAATATCGATCAAACAATGGTACAAAACAAAAAAACTAATATAGAAATACTTCATTTTTATATACACATGCATACCACATAACTATCGGGTAAGTGAAAAGATGCAAACATGGCAACTTCAGAAATCTATTTTACATAGTTTTTTTTCCATTTTGTTCTACTCAACAATTACATAACTGCACTATGTTGTTCCATGGCTCTCCCCCATAGCGAACTGAAACGTACTAGCATCTTCATAACTTGTTAAGGCAATTAATGGTGTAAGGATTCTCTTTGAATATTGTTTGTTTTAGCTACATGTCGGTAACACTTATTTTTTATTTCCATCATGCGCTTTGTTTACCTGGTTCTTTGCAGGCAACGTAAAAAGTTTCCGTCTTCTGAGCTTCCGGTATATAGACATCACGACACAACTGACAGCGGCCTATAATGAATAAGATACAGTATTTTGAATAAGGGAAAGTAGGTTCGTACTGATTAATGGAGAGAAAACAGCCAGATTGTAAATGTTATCGTCATACAAGTCAACATTTTTTGTCTTTCATGTACGTGAAATTCACGTGAAGGCTAAGAGTAATCAAGGGAACCATGGTTCTAGCGGAAATCAAAAGAAATCAACCCAGGGACAAAGACCAGCCATGGAAAACAAACATACATAACAAATAACATTAAGCAACAAAAATAATACATACAAAGTAACAAAAGCAAATGAGCAACTCAGACTCCACTAAAAACTGGGAGCATGGACCAGATGCACCGGTAGGGTAAGTGTCCTCTGCTTTTCTACAAATACCCACCGAGTTTCTCATAAAAAGTCAAGTCCGGGGTAGACAAAAGAGGAAAGGAAAACTGACACGTTGAACGAATCAGTTTTCATGGCGCAGATGAATACATCGTAACGATCCACGAGTTCAGAATGACGACCATAAAACTTCTGTAGTGATGACTTCAATCTTGTAGCAACAACCCTGTTCCAGAAGGCTAACTGTAAGAAGTCTAGTGCGATACAAAAAGTCTGTGTAGTTACGGCAAGCTCTGGCATAACGTATGAGTTGTGTTATGAAAACTCCACACGCAGGTGTTGAAGGTGCTAAAACATGTTCCGGTATTTAAGGTCGTAGCATCTATCATAGACATCTGCTTCAGCGCATTTCATCCATTTGCCCTTTTTTCCCTTCCCAATTGGACTTGGCACCAACCATTCAATTGCCGGGGGTATTTATTTTTTTTTAAGTAGCCTTAGATACATGTATATGGGTTTTTTTTTAAAAAAGTAGCCTTAGATACATTTATACAATAAAATTTTCGTGTAACTCAGTTTTTCAAAAAAATATAACTATAATAAATATCAAAGTGTAAAGAAATATCGAAAATGAAAGAAAACTATTTCTTGTGTGTGTACTTCAAAAACAATTTTCTGATTCTTTGCATCTTTGAAAAAAATCTAAAGGGCAGTTTCGGAGAATACGAGAGGACGAACAGACGGATGTACGATGGAACGAACAGAGGGATTCAATCACCAGGTCCATCCGATGGTTGTGGCGGAGACGTTAATTTTCTAGCCGTGGCCTAAGTGAATATAATCGACCCTTCCTAAAGTTGTAAACAAATATGCTCCGACTTTTTATATACAAATCTTGCCATGTTCACTCCTCAAAAACAAATGTTTTTCCCTTACCTGTGATGATGAAGTAGAGATATTCTGAAGTCTCTCCCTGATGCAAAATTGTTTTATTCGGTGAGTATTCCTACAAAAAATGATAAGCATAACAATTAATGAATTATGATCAACATTTTTACAATCGGTTTAAAGATTGAAAAAAACGCATTAGTTAAAAGGGATGCTGTGTTTTCGCCTATATAAAATATCAAGTGTTATTTAAATCTTTTTCTTCCTTTTTTTCTCAAGAAAATGAAAAGTTACACAAATCAAATAAGTTTACAAAGTACCTTCATTTTAGAGAGTTCATGGTGTGTTTGTTGGGGGTAGGTATTCTGTTATGAATATACTTCCAAATAAACCAGTGTAGACAAATAAACCTTGATTTCGTTGTATACAGAAACAGATAAACATATTGTGACTGTTTCCAAGTGAAATTCATGTGTGTTTAGCCTTCACGTGAATTTCACGTGAATCGTGAGAAACAAATTTCAGATGAGAGGTGAACAAGTTACATAATTAATTTATGTGAAACATAAGAGCAGTTCACATGAACTATTGTTGTGTAACCACTATCAATTCACGTATAATTAAGAGAATTTTTCGCGATCTAATCATAAAGTACATTTGTAATTATAAAAAAAACATAAGCAAATAAGACAATATAAGAACACGTCTGCTGAAGAAATGTTGTTTACACGTTCTAACGTGTGATAATATGAATTTGTGTTAATTACTTCTTTTGTAAAATGATTTTCTATAGTCGCTCTTTCATCAAATGTCTCCCTTTAAATTTATATTTTCATCCGTATCTATATCATTTACTTTTCAAAGTACATTTTTCTAGTTTCAAAAAGAAACCATAGGTCGCAAAATTTCATTTACTTTATAAAAGCAGATTCGGCAAATAAATTTTCAATACTCCATTCGAATTATCAAGAAGTAATTTCAGAGTCACCTTCCATGAAGCCGTCCGGATAACTCGATAAAAAGACATCAATTTAGATAAAATGAAGCTTCAAAAGGTTCATAACCCAAATTATTTTCTTCTTTACATGGTGTCAGAGAGGTTTTACAAACACACGTATTGCTTAGGGAGAACTCATTAATGATGACAATTACACAATATAGTTCAATCATGGAAAGAACACAGAGGCATAAAATGTATTCAATTTAAATTCTGTAAACATGTAATGTTCATAGTGTTTAATTTCTCGTGTTTTCTTCTGGTCGCTTGTGATACACCTGAAAATGCGAAATTTTCAATGATGTTAGTTTTCTATGATTGATATTATATTTCTTATTCATCTATTTATCAAAAAGTGCACGGTGTTATATCATTCGGAACTACAGGAAAACATTAGCAGTTTAGAGAACTTACTTCTTTTAGAATAAGGGGCAAAATTTTCTCCCTAACTTCTTTTGAAACTTTTGCGAGTATTGGTGATTGTCCAAAAACATAGCGTCTTATTTCAGATAACAAAACAGATTTAAAACGTTCACAAATACGATGAAATTTTTCTCTATCAATCCGTAAAAATTCACTAAATTCCTTTGTGTAAACAGTTGCGGGAGGTGCAATATCTTCAGTTCGGTCTTCGGCACTAACAATACCGAGGTATTCCCCAGTTCCATGACTATATATAATATTTGGTTGATATACACTTCTAGATGCCGTAGCACGCATATCATATGTCACTTCAACGGCACCATGAACGATATAATAGCAAGATAAAACTTCTTCCCATTGTTTTTTCACAACGTACTGAAATGTATTGTATGTTTCCAAGGTGACGCAATGACTAATAGCATCTTTAATGTGCCCTTGATCTTTATGAATAAGTTTCAGACCCTCAACAACCGACCGCATTGTTCGTAACTCGGATTTTGTCAAAATAGGATCCTCTTCTGGTCTGTATCTTGCATTGCGCGCCATAATTCGTCGCGCCTCTTTTGTTATAACAACGTTTCCTGATGTTACGTAAAGTCTCTTATTGAAAACAGGAGGTACATTTTTATCATGTTTCTCCGTCTTTTCTTGTTCTGTTTCGTTTTTGCGTTGTTCGTGTGCTCTCTCGTAGAAGTCATGAGTGTCAGAAACATAGTTTGCAAGCTCCTGCATTTTTCTAAAAAAAAAAAGAGTGCAGAATGTAATTTTAGTAACGATTGAATTTTATTTGGCTTTAAATGCTCGGCTCTCTTGATCTGATAAAAGCGACAAAAAATATAATATTATTGAACAGATATATTTAAAAATCATAGTCAACAAAAGTGAAATTGGAAACATGTTACTTTATGCCTCGAGCTGTAAAATTTCTTTATATGATTGAATTTTCAAACTTAAAAATATTGAAATATCCAAATATTGAAATATCATCAAGCGAACGTTTGGTTCTAGATAGACAATGCAAAGTTTTGAAAAATACCTCTATATTTATACCTTAAAAGAAAAAAGTTTTAGTTACGCAAGATGAAGTGAAAGGCACTTATTAAGGGCTCTTAAATGATGCTAAGCATCTCCAGTAACGAACACTATAATTGACACTTGATTTTTTCATTTACATTGAATTATCAATAGTCCTTAACAGTAAAATAATTAGCAACAAAGTTTCCAATGTTAGCACGTTCTTAAAATGTGAGGACATGTACTTCATTGTTGCGAGTTAAAAAGGGAAAACGTGATTTACGCCGTAACGAGATAGAGTAATTTTTTGTATTCTTTTATTTACAATCTACGATGCTGTGCATGCCAAAGACGTTGTTAGGTTGTAATGACAATAGAAATGGAGTGGTAAATATTATGTAATTTTAAGCGTTGATAATGTACGCGATGTGGACACCTCTATGTGTGCAACTGCATAAACTGAAAAAATGCACTTTATACATTAACTTGCAGCAAAAAAGTAAAGGAAATCATATAATTGGACAAGAAATAGTTTGTTTGTTTTCAGCCTCTTATGTTAAAAATACATTATGGTGTGTCCAGTAGCTTTAAGAAATGCTTGAGCGTCACCATTCAACAAGAATAACTCCATTCACTGCAACAGTGAATGTGCTTTACTATTTGTACATGTTTCTTGCATCAAATTCTGCTACTTTGCACTCCTTAACTAACGAACTGGCACTCCTCTGTTCCGTAGAATTCAGTTACAACAGAACATAAAGTGCAATGTTATGTGTTATTTTTGTTCATAGTGACATGTCTATTTCACTACTGATAACTCAGTATAACCGGAACATAGTGACATATTCTGCTTTTCCCCCACGCATGTCTATTTAGCTACTGACAACTCACTATAGCCGGAACATAGTGACATATTCTGCTTTTCCCCCACGCATGTCTATTTAGCTACTGACAACTCACTATAGCCGGAACATAGTGACATATTCTGGTTTCCCCCATTCATGTCTATATCACTATTGACAACTCAGTATAGCCGGAACATAGTGACATATTCTGGTTTCCCCCCACGCATGTCTATTTAACTACTGACAACTCACTATAGTCGGAACATAGTGACATATTTTGGTTTCCCCCACGCATGTCTATATCACTATTGACAACTCAGTATAGCCGGAACATAGTCACATATTCTGGTTTCCCCCACGCATGTCTATTTCACTACTGACAACTCAGTAGAGCCAGAACATAGTGACATATTCGGGTTTCCCCCACGCATGTCTATTTCACTACTAACAACTCAGTATATTCGGGACATAGTGACTTATTCTGGTTTTTCCCACGCATGTCTATTTCACTATTGACAACTCAGCAGGAACATAGTGACATAATATGTTTTTTTCCCACGCATGTCAATTTCACTATTGACAACTCAGCGGGAACGTAGTGACATAATCTGGTTTTCCCCACGCATGTCTATTTCACTATTGACAACTCAGTATAGCCGGTACATTCTGGTTTTACCTACGCATGTCTATTTCACTATTGACAACTCAGTATCGCCAGAACATTCTGGTTTTACCCACGCATGTCTATTTCACTATTGACAACTCAGCCGGAACGTTCCATTTTTTATTCGTTAGTTACTTTTATTTATATGACGCAGAGAATAAACTAAAATATCATTTAAAAAAGAGTCCTTCGCAGTTTTATCCCATTAAAACTCACATAATGATCATTTAAAACATATATATCCTAGTTTACATAATTGGAATTTTTAAATATCTGCCTTTTTGAATTGCACAGACCAGCGATAATACGATCCACGATTTAATATTCTTTAACAACTTGTATAATGGCTCGTGAAATTGTAGATATAGTATATATAAACCTTCAAATTGTGGGCAGAAATTAGATTTTCCCTTTACGTATACTTTCATATTTTCTTTAAACACCATGTACGTAAATAAAATCGATGAAAGCTTCGAAAATAACACTAGTAAAAAGTACATGTCAACCGTCATATAGCCATAGAAAAAGTTCAACATAATATGTGATATTGATATTAATTATTGAGTAACAAAAATTAAATCACAATCACAATTCATGTGGTATGTTGTCGGCGCCGTAAAACAAAGAAGACTTGTACTACTTGGTCTGGTCAGTACATTCAAGGAGTTGAGATAAAGCTCGAATGTATTTTTGTTATGCGCTTGGAAGCCTTCAAATAACTGTTTTTTCCTCGGTTAAGTCACGGTTAAGTCAAGATTACGTGGATACAATCATGGTCATCTTCACTAATAAATGAATTGTTGACCAGCATCTTCAAAATCCAAACAAAGCATCCAACAAAGCGTACCTACCGCGATATTGGACACTTTTATTGAACAACCATCGGAATAAAGGATATCATTATTCAATAATTTCCTTTCAAGCAATTAGCAGGGTCGTAAAAAGAAGAAATCGCATGACAAGACTACCACTCTTAAACATGTAAATTCTCACAGAGGATCAGCACTCAATCACTCTTGTTAATACTGACAGGGGATCAGCACTCAATCACACTAGTAAATACTGACAAAGGATCAGCACTCAGTCACTCTTGTTAATTTGTTAATATGACAGAGGATCAGCACCCAATCACAGTAGTAAATACTAACAGAAGAACAGCACTCAATCACTCTAGTAAATACTAACAGAGGATCAGCACTCAATCATTCTTGTTAGTACTGACAGAGGATCAGCACTCAGTCACTCTAGTCAATACTGACAGAGGATCATCACCCAATCACAGAAGTAAATACTGACAGAGGAACAGCATTCAATCACTCTAGTAAATACTGACAGAGGATCAGCACTCAATCATTCTTGTTAGTACTGACAGAGATTCAGCCCTCAATCACTCTAGTCAATACTGACAGAGGATCATCACCCGATCACGGAAGTAAATACTGACAGAGGGAACAGCATTCAATCACTCTAGTAAATACTGACAGAGGATCAGCACTCAATAACTTTTGTAAATACTAACAGAGGATCAGCACTCAATCACTCTTATTAATACTGACAGAGGATCAACACTCAATCACTCAAGGAAATACTGACAGAGGACCAGCACCGAATCACACTAGTAAATACTGACAGAGGAACAGCACTCAATCACTCTTATTAATACTGACAGAGGATCAGCACTCAATCACTCAAGGAAATACTGACAGAGGACCAGCACCCAATCACACTAGTAAATACTGACAGAGGAACAGCACTCAATCACTCTTATTAATACTGACAGAGGATCAACACTCAATCACTCTAGGAAATACTGACAGAGGACCAGCACCCAATCACACTAGTAAATACTGACAGAGGAACAGCATTCAATTACTCTAGTAAATACTGACAGAGGATCAGCACTCAATAACTTTGGTAAATACTAACAGAGGATCAGCACTCAATCACTCTTATTAATACTGACAGAGGATCAACACTCAATCACTCTAGGAAATACTGACAGAGGACCAGCACCCAATCACACTAGTAAATACTGACAGAGGAACAGCACTCAATCACTCTTATTAATACTGACAGAGGATCAGCACTCAATCACTCAAGGAAATACTGACAGAGGACCAGCACCCAATCACACTAGTAAATACTGACAGAGGAACAGCACTCAATCACTCTTGTTAATACTGACAGAGGTTCAGCATTCAATCACTCTAGTAAATACTGGCAGAGGGTCAAAGCCAAATGTGTCCTTGTCTCTAATTTGTGTATCTTTGCTTTGCTGGTGAAAATCATTTTTTTTCAATTTGACTGTAAAAATCTATAAAGACAAAAAATAAAATAATACAGCTGCAATTTGCAGCATTTGTTGATTTGTAATAAATTATTATCTAAAAATGTCTCTAGCTCCGTCAGAATTCCTATACATTTAATGTGCATTTAAAATTCTCATTATGGTCATATAAAACACATTTTATCTAATTTGCATAATTGAAAAATATAGAGATGGACCCCCTTAGAAATCAATAAACCATAAATAATTCATAGCAGGCTATAACTGGCTTTTACAGCTTGAATAATTGTCTGTGAAATGTTCAACTTTGTATGAAGGTTTGAAATATGAGAGCTACCATACAGTACGTTCATTTAATAGAATTTTCGAGGTCCTATTTTAGTTTCATAATTAATGTGTTTTATAACCGCCTAATGTACTGTACATTGACTTATGAAATTCTCCAGATTTAGCCGTCGTGACAATACAAAAGTGCATATGTACAGAAAACATTACACTCGTTACCATGCCTCAAAAAATGCAAATGTACTTTATGCGTGTTAATTGGAAGGTGTCAAAACATAAAGGATTGATTTATTTGATGGAATCGAATAACATGAATCTCTACGAGTCCTACACATGTACATGTATATAAAAAAAACATGTTCGCCCAATTCATCGGCTGTACAATGTAAATGTACATGTATGAAAGCATATCATATTTATTTCTACAGGTACACATGCATGTCACGCCAAAACTAAGGGTCATAATATTCAGTATTTGTGATAGCCCTTGTACTTAGAATTGCGATCAAACATTTTTTTTTAATATAGGTTAGCTTAGTTCTCACGTGTAATTCATATACATGTATATTTCAGTTGATTAAAAAAAAGAACAAATAATCAGATATGACCCCCTTTTTTCTTGTACATACGTCCAATGCTTTCCAACACAAATTAAATCAAATATTTTAGATTTGACACTAAGTTTTACTTAAACCTTATAGATAATGTGTACAGCCTTGCCTTGAAGTTGACAATGAAATATTGTTTAACTTAATCATCGAGATAGGAGAATTCGAGAGGCTCCGTCATCTAATCTTAGGATAAACGGAGTGGTCTCTTAATGATAATTCTTAAGCTACTACATACTGAAGAAGGGTTGGAACAAAAACTGTGTGAATATAAAACAAAGCTTTCAAACATAATACAGGAATTTCAATACTTTATGTAGTATCTTCAAATCCTAATAGAAAGTCTGAATAATTACCTCATGAAGAATACATTTTTATTTTAGTTTTCGTTTAATTTAAAATGTTGCATAACAGTTTTTGTACATGTACTTCTAAACCTCATAATTTTTTGTTCACATTTGACATTCGAGAATCAATATTCATAGGTAAATATTCAAGAAACTAACGAAAGAGAAAATTTAACAAAAATTTTAAGAACCTCGCGTGGGGATATAAAGCACGAAAATCAAGAACTTCCCGGATGTTGTCATATTTTTCTCAATTCACCGAATTCTATGGACTCAAATTTAACTTCAGTCATTTTAAAATTTAAAACTGGCGAAACAAGGCTAACAATTAAACTACATCCGCCTTATACATCAAAATGTGTCCAAGTTCCCGATTGGAATGCTAATACATGTACAAGTACGAACGAGGACCGTTACATGTATCGGTGAAAGGAAATAAAATTTGTTATTAAAAATGCACCAAAAAAACATAGATTCTGAAGTTTGACTACAAAAATTGAACGTAATTACACCGTCTTACCTTGAGCAAAACACCAATCCTCCATAAAATCTTTAATATCACAATGACAATATTGTCAAAATAGGCTCAAGTCAAAGGGTCGAAGTAATTTTAATTTCTAGATATGCGCGTAATGTGGTAGTGATAATGACTGCTTGCATGAAACGTCTCGATAAAATCTCAAATTACTCAACTGGTTTCATGTTTCTTATAAAATGCAACGTAAATTACATTGAAGGTATCATTTGCAGGACGAAATACAAAATAATATTATTTTTAAGTGAAACTTTTGATCAAAGTGGGCTTAAGATTTTTTTCAAAAAGTATAAAAATAATATATATCAACAGAAAAAAAAGCACTGTCATAAAATCTATTTTGATTACACGGTCACATTTTACGAACAAATCAGAAGAATTGATAATTGTGCGGTTTGAATTAAAGGAAATATATTTGAACTACATTTTAGATAATTTACTGAATGATTCTTTTCTTCCGAAAATGGTAATTATACCAATACAAAACTATCCAATCAGAGATTAATTCAGTTTTCAGGTTGAAATTAGTTTTAAATCTATTTCAGCTTGAAAAGACTTTGAGTAGACATCTTTATATGACAAACTGGAATATGTGTTGATTATTAAGAACTATACAGATGGAGTTCAATACCAAAATGTTGACATCTCGGAGAACAAATGAACAACTGAAAGCTTTGAGATGAACTTGTAAGAGAAAAAGACCAGTATATTTCTGACCCGATTTTATTAGGTGATTTGTATAAATGAATGAAGTTTTCTGACACTTTTTTTTATAACAAACAATAAGGAATTCGCATTGTCAAGCCGAAAACATACATTTGTAAATTCGAAATAAATGTATATTCGCACAGCCACGTTACATTCAATTTTGATCTTCAGCTTTTAGTACCGCCATAAAATGGGACTTCTATACTATAGCCTCGTTTACCATGTTAACGTACTTTAGTAGTTAGGGAATTTTTACACAAAGGAAGAAAAAAACTGTAACACTCCCTTTAAAAAGTCACACAAAGTTACATTATCATTTAGCAACAGACAAGTGTGATCCAGATAGACGTCTGGTAAATAATACAATATCTACTTCACCCGATTTATATAGTTAGACATGATCAACAGTACAATATTGCTCACCGAATCCGATCACCGAACACACTTTGGCAAAAAAAAACTCTGATAAAAATGTATATACTATATAAATCGTCGAATAAGAAGGTCTTAAATGATATTTAAACGCTTCCAAAAGAAAAAGTGGAAGTGATAAATAATTGCACAGAAAACTGTACCTGAAAATTGTGAATGGATGGACAGCGACCTCGATCACTACATACATATGTACCTTCTGCTTTTATAGCGGAGTGTTACGATGATTTATCAATAAGCCTGCGGAATATTCGGAGGAGACGGAACTGGCGTTCGAATCCACATAAATTTGAAAAGCAATGTCTATTTTTTTAGCATAGGATTATGATTTTCCCCAGTTTTGATTACTTCAAATACAATTCACCCCTGCCACCCCCACCCCCTTTTTGTTCTGTAATAAATTGTGTTTACAAAATGTGCAATCCTTTAATCTGAAATCGTATGACTGTCTGCTTCTGTAATCAATGACAAGACATGGAACCGAAGGAATGCGCATGTAATGAACGTACTACACACCACACAACTCGGATCGTGGACAATGTGCACCGGTAGGGTAAGCATCACTTTAATAAAATAAACGGACCCCGAATAGAAAGACTATATATTATGAATTACGGATTAAATCTGAATCCAGTGCCTTATACAGGGTAGTATCCGAGATTGATTCAGATTTCACAGGAAAAACTCGAATCCTATGATAGTTTACATAGATTTCCAGTTTATTGAAAAAAAATTAAAACAGGTTTTACTATACATGGCGCAAATAAAAAAATATATAAGAACTGTTGTATGAGGTGTTTGTCGAACTGTCAACCAGTTTTACTGGGTAAGTTAAAAATTCTACCAAATTAAATATTGAATCGAATAAAGTATTTAAGTTGTTACGGTTGGAGTTGACATTTAACTAATCATAAGATTTAAAACTGATCTGTGTAATTCACACCAAGATCTCACGTTCCCGGGTACCTACGCAAGACAGCGATGTGATTGGCCTTAAAGCTTAGGTTCCTTTATTTTACAAATAGTAAATCAAACATCGGAATATTATGTGAAAGGTTAAAATGGTAAAAGAAATATGAGGGAATCGCCAGGAAGCAATGACCTTAAAAATATCAAAGTATTTCGAACACATGGAAAATGCATATACAATGTAAGAGATTATCGCGCGAAAGTCCTCTAAAACAGATCAGCTTTCTGATAGAGAGATCTTAGTGATAACACACACTGGATTCACTGGATTACGTACATTGTGCTAGTTAGTTTTTTTTTCTTTTTGTTTTATTTTGTAATCCGAATAATTCACTTATTACAGCATGTATATTCATTCCCCTGCGTTTACATCTTAAACATTTATACATGTAGTTTTTGCTATATTTCACAAATATCGCAGTATACATGTATATTTTGCGACAACGGTCACAATATCATTCGCCTCTGTAATATTTCAACTTTTCGGTAATTCGCACAGGCCCTTGGGACCAGGATTTTCTTTTTTAATCACCGCTTACTATTTAATGCTGGTTATACTATGCCCAGTTTTTCGTCTATCGCCTTCTCTGGGCATAGTATAGACAGCAATAAATAGTAAGTGGACATGTCAGAGAACACACATAATAACTCAAATATGGAAACAAAATGATTTAATGTTATTTTTTGTAATTAAAAAAATCCTGGTCCCAAGGGCCTGTGGTAATTCGGTCATATTGATCCTACGAACAAAAGAAAATTTCACATCAATTTAACGATCAAAGGAGCACACATTTCGACGTCCCCTGGGTCGAGGATAAAATCATTTAACCTATTTTTCCTCGTAATCTCGGGTCTGATTTTTTTACTATTATACTACATGTATTTTATTTTTCTCTTTATAATAAATCAAATGGATTCGCTTTAAAATCAACAAAAACTGAGACTAACAGTTCATATCAAATTCACACCAGCACACATCACGATATGTGGTTTTCACGTGTGATACATGCATTTCATCTGATACCACGATTCTGTTAGCTTTTTTAATTTCAGGAGCTCATCTAGGAAACTCTTTCTGAAAATAAGACTGAAATACTATACAAAACTGGTATAATAGCTTTGTTTCTCCTTGTCTCTACCGTTCATCTCTCGGTTACAGGGTGCAATCTCTTTATCTTTTACACAATGTGACATTTCATGGTCATAAAGTGATCAGAATATATATAATGAACAGTAAATTAAATACTGAGTGGGTTTTTTAATGCTTTTAAAAGGCCTAATAGATGTACTCAGTTGGTGGTATTTTCGTTGTCAATGACTCTTTTGTTTGAGGGTTAACTTAGTCTGAATTGTCTTACAATCATTCTATAAAGCAATTAAAACTCAAATGAAATAACCTTTAAATGTTGGATATACTAGACGCTGCATGCGTTGACAACGATAAAGATAGCCTGCTATGCCTTTATTAATTACCTGCTGTCGAAGTATTCGTGTTTTTTCAACTTTTCAACATTATAGCCCCACTAAATAGCAAAGTTAAATCAAAATTCGAATTTGAATTGCAATGAATGCAGGAAAAAAGTTGATGTCAACATAGTTGTATAATATAAAGTACTTAGTTACCCCCTTTTTAAGATGACTTGAAAAATCGGGAGACAGTAGAAAAGGGGCAGTTTAGCAAAGTTCATAACAACGTACTAAAAACTATGCATACAGAGGTCCTTGCATTCATGCATTTTAACATAAAAAAAACTCAAGAATGCATCAGGTATTTTTTTTTTTTTTTTTTTTTTTCTTTTTTTTTGTCTGCGGGCACAAATGATCAAATGATGCCCCGCACATGCATGTCCAAATGTCTTTTATTAGAAATTGGGCATAACATATGGGAAAAGAAGATGTGATATAACAGCAGCAATATGCCATGTACACAGCCGAAAGTATCACACGTGAGAATAATATGGTTTGCAACATATGATAACCATAAGAAATGAACGAGATAAAAAGTTTCTTCTGTTTAAAAGTGAAATCGGAAAAGTCACTTCCTGTCTTAAAGAGTAAGTTTGCGATTTTTTTTTTAAATTTGAGTATAGATACATGTAAAGCTTACTTTTGTGTTCCTTGAAAGCGTCTTCAATTCTCCTATAAAGCCTAATTTTGACACAAAATGCATTTCAAGTTGCAATTTTTGCGAACCTCATATGTAACATGATGAGTTGCATACTGTTTTTCTTTACCAAAATGGTTTGAAAGTCTTTTTCAGAAATCATTTTGAATTATCGTTTTTTATATCGTTAGAAGTACGACAAAAGTGTTAAGTAAATTAATTAAATCACTCTCAAGTAGAATTTATTTTATTTATTGAACATGTATTATTTATTTGGCAAATATATCAGTAGGAGGAGCTCTCGAAAAGTTAATACCAGTATTACTCAACATCTGTAAATACAAATGTATGTGTCCTTGTAACTCATTGTTGAAATTAATATGCAATTGAAACCAATATAGTTATAATGAAGAACACCACCAATACAGTTTTTTTTTTTCATATTATGCAATGCTTTGATTCGAGTAAACTTCAAGTATACAATTAAGTATCCCATGCAATGGGTGGATCCATTGAGTGTAAATAATCATGACAAATGATATGCATATATGATTTAAATGAATATCTTGCCATGGGGGGAAAGTTCTCGTAATCTTTTTCCCTTTCCCGCACAGCATTACAGTGGAATTATCCAGTCGCTGGTACATATAACTTTTTTGATGGGACGATTTTTTTTTCAACAACAAAAATTCATTCTAGAAGATTAGGGCTAAAACTCTAGATTGTTAAGAAGTGCCATAAACATACCTCGTTTGATTAGATGCCAAAACTGGTTATTTCTTTATATGGGGTATAGGAACAATTTTGAATGAATGGACACCGTTAACAATGAAAAAATACTGATGCTAGTTCATTTGTGTAAAGAAGGCTTACAATTGACAAAAATATTAGGGCAGAAATACGGAGAAAGACAAACTAGGGTTAAATGTTGTACTAGCATTCTCCTACTCCAGAAAACATGGATTGTTTGTTTTCTGAAATTATGTGTTAAATTAGATGTTTGAATTGTGATTCCGATTAATCTCCCCTGATTGGAATGATTTACTCTAGCAATCATTAGGTAAACAATACCTAAAAGTGAAAATATAATTTTATGATATTTAAATATCTGGCATTTAACTGTTATTTTTGTATGTAAACAAAATTTCCAATGTCATTAACACCTTTACACTTAAGTAAAACCTAATATTTGACATGTATACTAATTTGTAACGTCGGTAATTATTGATAGAAAATATAATTAATGTTGGGAGTCGCGAAGACACATACATTTTTAACTTCCATGTTCAAATCTTACCTCTATTTTACAAATAAATATCGTAAGTATAAGTGTTATATTATATTGATATACGACACTTTAATGAAATAATCTACAGAAGTTGTCAAGACAACGTGAAGATATGTACATGTAAAATTAACTCAAGGGAGCAACCATTTGGTTTTATGGGGGGCTAGGATCAAATTTGCAATAAAAAGGCAGGTCGTTGACATGTGTGTAAAAATATCAGGATGAACGATTGGGTAAATGATTTAAAGAACAGGCTTGAGTTAAAAATAAAAATTCAGATAAGAAAATTAAGGATACAAAATTTAATCCAAGCCCCACTCCCTAGAAATCAACTGGTTGCTCCCTCCCTAGTTATTTGAAAGTAGTATTTATCATGGTAATTGCCTTTCTCTATCTCTTTTGCGTAGCATGGCCGATAAAACTGGCACAAAAAAAATGGAATATCACCATTTTTAAGTTATTTAGAAAATTTTGCGTTATTCCAAACCAACTTGGGTCATAGTTGAAGACGAGTCGTGCGGCACTATGAGCTTTCAATAGAATAGTCTACATTTTTAAGTGAAAAAAAAAATTTAAATAAAAAAAAGCTAATAATAATCGAATTTCAAAGGCCGTGCAAATGTACTCAGCAAACAATCACCTTGTCACCTATTTACATGTAGTTGGACACGTGATGTGTATAACATTAACGGCACAATCAACGTTTACGTTTGCACAATTTGAAGACATGTGAAATGTGAATCTGCTGGATTAACCCCAGGATTAACCACAGGATTGACCCGTCGATATGCAACAACTTTAAGATATCCAACTAAAACCGTCAACGTACCAAAGGACATGAACAACAAGGGAACTGACTGTTGAACGAGATTGTTCCTACTAAAATACGGCGTATTTGAATATTTTTCACATGGAATTCTATACATTTCCAATGAGATACATCTAACAAAGTAAAAAAAATATTTACTCTGAAGATTTGCTTAATAGCAAATAAATTTCATATAATAAACCCATTTATAGTATGGTATGATATATCACTGAGTTTATGACTGAATATTTGAAAAGTGAATAGTTAAATCTATTATTACTGGCTATATTCAAACAATTAAGAGGATTTTTATACGAAGTTAAAGGAATGCAATAAAATAATATTTAATTTTAACTTTATCTTTTATGTTTATTTTGTAAATACATTTTTAAAATGCAAATATATTGAGTCATGGCGTCGCCGCACATTTTTGTATCGCATGAAACCCATGCCCTTCGCCCTTTTTCAAGTACATTGTCCACCACTAAAATTAAATTTACATGTGATCGAAAAGGAAAACTGGTTAGCTTTGTATATATTTCTCTTTCTTTGTAATCATCTGATTAGAGCAAATTGGCAGAAATGAAGGAACGTCGAAGTTACATGTACATGTAAATAAATCTTATACATGTACATGCACAGATAAGATCTTTCTAACCTCTCATGGAAATTGTAAGAAAAGCGACAGGCCGCCATATAGCAGTTCTGAGAGTATCATAGAACAATTCTAGAGCCGGTTCGTCGGACATTTCTACCACAGTCAGTCGGCTCTATATAACTTATTGTGTGGAGCTGGCTCTAATAGAGCTGTTCTCGTAGTGCCAGCTCTTCTGACAGCTTAAGCCAAGCCCGCTCTGACTAGAACTGCCAGAAAAGGTTGCTCTAGATCTGTCATGGAGCTGTTGTAGTAAAACTTTTAGAACTTTTTTATTTTCGCAGGTTATCTCATCTAAACGTACGTATATGTAAAAAAAAAATGAACAATTTGACCATTGTATCAATCGTCCTAGTAAATTCATTCTTGTACCCGTTCATACATGTATTATATAGATACCTGTAATTGGAGTTAAGACGATTAGAGTTGATTTTTGTTAATAGGCCCTTCAATCTTATTACAACAGATTTACGCATTAACTGTAACTTATGTCAAATAATCGATATTTTTATGTGATATTACGGAGAATTGTAAAAAGCTACAATATAACATCAAAATATTGGGAATTAAGATTAAATTTTACATATTCGTACTTCGGTAACAATTTCTAATTCTAGGTTCCTCTGTATTGGATGTTTGGCAATGATTGCAGAAGTGGTGATCTTGAAATTAAGCATACTTCCAACATTTTTTTTCATTTATTTTCAATATTTTGATTGCCACGATCTTACTTTAATTTAAAATTCCATTATTTTTTCAGACACCCTTCTAACCAGTTAAACAGCTGATACTTAGTCTCTGCTTTATACAGATAAAATCTTTTGCCTTTGACACCACGTCACGGATGGTATCACAACTTTTATTATTTCATCACATATCCAACAGAATTTGGTGTACAATACTAGCAATATACATGTAGCACACTTTACATGTACATGTAATGCGCGTAAGCAAAGAGACACAACATGATTATTTTTATATTTTATGAATCGTTATTCTAAGGTTAAGTCAAAGTTTATTTATTTCTCACCCTTCAAGCAAAGTTTTATTAGAATCAAGCCCCCATCCTAGCTTTTACCAGATTACCTTATATACCCATGAACAGTGTATCAACCTCGGTGTCTGCTTCATGTATTTAACCCATAAATATCAATCAAATCAATGTTTGATTTTATATAATTACCTTTCCTATTTAAAATCATACTCAAAGTGATAATTGGACTCTTTATATAAATTGATAAAAGACTTACAACCGTCTGTAGAGAACACACTATAACCAGGAACAACCTGCGGAGCCGGGACAATTATCAAGATTTAATTTCATCAATGTTTTAACAGATCTTTTCTGCTAATTGATTTTCGTTTGGATTTCAGTAATACGAGTATTGAAGATATTTCATTAATTTTTCAATATACTTCAAAATGCGCTGGAAATATTCTTGTCAGATAGGGAAAATTTTTGTAAAACGGTCCTCAAGCAAAATAATTTGATATTAATTGATAATATTAAACATGTACGAGAAGTCATTTCCATTTGCAATTTCCTTGCAACTTTGATAGTGGCTACCTACGCTAAAGGCAAGGGAATATAACTTATATTACAAAGCTTTAATTGCTAGCAACTCTGCAAAGGAAGAAATACTGGATCCAACCTCAATAATAGATAATGAGTGTGGAATTCGGGTAGAAATCGATGTAGAACTAACGTTTATATGCTGACAGTACTAACAATTATGAAAAAAATCAGGGCAAACGCGTAATTTATATGCATTGTATTTGTAATTCTTGTGGACAGACAGATTGAAATATTCAATAATACTTGGTTACAACTCTCTGGTGAGTCAGAGTCAAGAACACGTAACAGAATCTTCATAATTATGTGAACGTTTCCGGATATCGCCAATTTCCAAAGTTCGGAACTTTTGGTCCCCCTGTATACTATTGTAAACACGTTTGAACCCCGCAAACTGACCACCAAAAAAATGAGTCTCAAAACTTCTCCCAATTAACCCTTAAAATATCTTCAATTCTCATCTCATGTCTGTTGAAACACTTTTGACACACGGTGTGCATGGACAAACATTTCAGAATATGTCAGAGCCCAATATAAGAAACACGTTGATATACTTGTAGTAAAATATAAATTAGTCTTCCTCTACAAAAATATGACACTCAGCGTTGATTCAAACAAATAGAAAAATGCATCATTAGAAAATAAATAAAAACTACAGAAAATGTGTACCTACCTTTAAATGCACCTGTTATATTCCTTATGAAAAGTTATCTCATACTTCACACTATATAATTTCATTACGTAGCTTAAAACACGTGGATGAAAAGGATAAAACAACTTAATAAACAGAAATAATCCCTTAAGCTGCACAAATAAAATATTAATTTAGTCCTTAAAAGGGTTCGTTATATCCATAGTTCTCTTCATAAAATATTGGTAATTGGATATTTTTTGCATGTTTAATGGCGTCCATTCAGTAGATCTATTCCTCTCGGTTTTCAATATCTAGGGCGGAAAGGTTTAAACGACTGTATAATAAACAACTTGTGTAGACGGAACCACAAATCTACATGAATTTGTTAAAGTCATCTATTTTTACTGATAATTTATTTAAATGGATGAACTGTCAGACTGAGAGAGGAGTATTTATTAAGTTAAATTTCATTTTAAACTTCCGTTTTTATTCGTTTTGTGTGGTGTACAAGTCATTGACTGTCAACAGAAACATCCAACGTACGTAAGCAATAAAATAAGTCTTTTAATTAAGTATTTACAAAAGAATACAACGGCGCAGAGGGAGCTTTGTACAAAACGGCGCTGACTTGCATCCATGAAGTTCGTCAAGAATGGAAAAGAGTAGTAATAGTTTATTTGTTTTATTTTTAAAATCAAGTTATTGAAGTGCACAGTGCTTGACAAAAAATATTTTAATGGATTTTAACATTTGATCAAATAGGTTTGAGTTTCTTATATGGTAGTGCTGATTCAGAAGTGATTTTGGTGACAATGGTACATATGCACCGAAACCGTCGCAAAAGCGTTGTGATTAATGTGCTTCTTGGTGTCCACAGAAGTCACATCCCTCTTACCTTGTGTTAAACTTTATTTTACGATTTCTTTTACTGCTAAACTTTAATTATCCCCTTCTTGTGTTATTGGGTCAAAACCTACCTGAAGTTTTTCGATCTCAGAACTGTAAGTGTGTGCTTCCGACTTACTACTGACACATTTCTATTTAATATCCTTACTACTGGTATGTCTACTAAACATTACAACATCGTTTATAATTAGCTTGAAAACTAAATGAAAACCATAATTATTTTACACTTTGTTGTAGTCAAGAATGTTGTGGTCAAGAATAAAAATAGTCAGAAAGAAGATGCTAATTATTTTTTCTACACTCGATATTAAGGGTCTGGTATATGTTTTGATACATTCTTTTTCCCGAATTAAAAAAAAACATAGATGAGTCTCATAAAAGCGTACAACCATAGCTACCCCCTCCCCAAAAAATCACCGTGACGGGTTTTTTTTATTACAGAAAATGCGTTAGTACAACCTCAAACCATCTACAATAAAATGTCATGAAAAGTATTTTACTTTACCTGTCTACGTCAAGTGTTGACATTATCTTTTGTTCCTGGATAAAAACCAGAATTTCCAGTGTATTGATTCAACAGATTTTTGTTTTCGTTTCCATAGAAACTCATTAGCAATAATTCCTAAACATTGTCAAATGTTCTTAATTACACTGCTCTTTTATGGAATGAACTAAACTCATCTTATTCCTACTACAAAATGCTGTTATAAAGTTTTTCTTATGTTGAAATGCCATTTAAATTCATAACCAAGAGTTTGTGTTAAAATCAGAAACAAAAATATTATTACCAATTACCAGAAGGAAAATATAATTTAGCCCAGTTTAAAGATCCGACATAATAATATTATCGTCTAGATGTTGTGGTTAACTCGCAGGTGTGTGAGAGTTTGGTCGTTTCAAAAATCCATTTTTCCAAAAAAAAAGTACATTTGTATGACTTGTTCATGTGTATAGTTTTAGTAAAAATAAATATATGGAAAAATGCCAATGAAATGAATTATTTCAAAAGGTTTCTATTGTTATGGACAGCTTCGATTAGACCCATGATGACTAGTATTTAGTCTTATCTTCCCATGACGTTATGTACATGAAAGCGAAGTACAAAAAGTAACCACTTAAAGATTTATTGGAGTTATCGTACAATTCGACAGATGAACGGACAGACGGACGGATAACGACTTGCAAAATGTGAAAATGTTTATAACAAAAAAATTATACCAACGGCGCAAATGGGCAGAATCCTTAGTTAGGACAAGACACTAGCGGAAACACCAAATGGGCGGAATCCTTGGTTAGGACAAGACACTAGCGGGAACATCAAATGGGCAGAATCCTCAATTAGGACAAGACACTAGCGGGAACACCAAATGGGGAGAATCCTTAGTTAGGACAAGACACTCGCGGGAACACCAAATGGGCGGAATCCTTGGTTAGGACAAGACATTAGCGGGAACACCAAATGCGGGAGAATTCCTGGTTAGAACAAAACTCTAGTTAGCGGGAACACCAAATGGGCGAAATCCTTGGATAGGACAATACACTAGCGGGGAAGACCAAATGGACAGAATCCTTGGTTACGACAAGACACTAGCAGGAACGCCAAATGTGGGAGAATCCCTGGTTAGAATAAGACATTAGCGGGAACACCAAATGGTGAGAATCTTTGGTAAGGACAACACACTAGCGGAAACACCAAATACGGGAGAATCATTAGTTAGGACACGTCACTATAGCGGGAACACCAAAAGGAAAACACGATAAACAAAATAACAAATAGTGCTCACAGAAAAAGAAAACTTAACTAAATACGGTAAGCCCTAATGGAGGAAACATTTGATTTTCATGAGGGGAAGGATGAAATTTTCTATACTGCCTTTTTTGTTTTGAGAAAAGATATGTGGTCTGACCTTATTTCTTTTGGCATTTCCTGCCTTTTTATTTCTTGAACATTTCAATCCTGCCTTTTAATTTCCAATTTTATCCTATCCCTCCCTCCCCTAAAAATCAAATGGTAGTCTCCAAGAGGGAATTGTTTTGTACAACTTCAAAGAATACCTGAGTGACTTGAAATATAAATAAAATGTATGTGCTTGCGCGAAATAAAATATCCGACATCCAGTCGTGTCCTTCTGACCTTACGCTTGTGTCCAGTTTTTTTAACTAAGCTATTCAGAGTAGTGTTGACAGTGAAGACACAGACGACGGCGGGCGCAAAATTGTGGAAATGTGTCACGTGGTCTAATTCACCGTAGCTTAGCAATAACACAAAACCTTGAATGATAAAGCACCTCGGCCATTTTCCCCAGGATTTGGATCATAAATGAAGCAAGTTTCAAAAAGTGTCCACATGTCCGGAATTTTCATTGAAGTCTTTAGAAAAAACTTTTATTGGTCCCGAAAATGCAAATTTGTGAAAATTTGGATAGATGTAAAGTACAAAAATTTGCAACAAAACTAGTTTAAATGCATTTTCGACATTTTTGGTCTAAGTAGAACATTTTGCGTCTCATTTATATATATATATAAAATATCAATAAATATCAAATTAATGATGCATGTTACAACAAATCAACATTATACAACGTCTCAGAATGTGACGACTCTATTCGCTACACTGCTCCATCGGATCAAATTGATACAGGGAAGATAACGTTAACTTATAGAAGGGCCATGAAAAATTCCCAACGATGTTAGAACTGTCAAATTTGCGAAGCAAATTTTTTGGTCGTTCCCTCCGCGGGACTCGAACTCGTACTGCTGTGACATCTATGGCAACACCGCCTGCACAAAGTCCAGCGCCCTAGACCACTCGACCAGCTAGGCTATATAAAAAATATAGCTTTCACTGGCCGGGTCATTCCTCCTCGTAGGATTAATCAGGGCTGTATCTTAGTACACGATGTATGGTAGTACGGAACAGTTCATTTAGATGTTATTATGTAGGATAGCTCTTTCCTGGGGCCCCGGTCCTGGCATTCCGTAGACCTAGGAGCCTAAGAGATGCCCTAGTAAGAGCAGAGATTTCATCTCTGCCCCCAAAAAATACAACGGGCCAGTGTCGACCATGTGGAGATAAGAGATGTAAGACCTGTACCCAGATGCTGCACACCAAAACGTTTAAAAGCTACTGCACTGGAAAGGAATTTGCCATTTTTTGCGACGTGACTTGCAAAACCGAAAATACCATATACCTTCTCCAGTGTCGATGTGGTATGTAGTACTTTGGCGAAACAGAACAACCTTTCAACAGGCGTATGAATGGTCATCGCAGTGACTACAAATGCAAACCAGACCTCCCTCTAAGTCGCCATCTTAGATCCGCCGGACACACCCAGGAGGATCTCCACAACATTGTTGTTACGATCATAGAACATAATAAAAACTGGTCAAAATGTAAAAGAGTATCTCGGAAAAGCTTTTGGATGAAGAAATTGCAAACAACTTCTCCAGATGGAATAAACAAGAAAAAAAAATTCATTTTTAGGTCTTGGTCTAAGGCTGGTACAGCACTATATGCTATACATCAATACGCCGTACTACTATATTTTGACATTTTTTTTTTAAATTATTTTCCACAGTTAATTTTTATTTTCAATTTTGATAAAAAGACCGCCTCTGTTATTTTCATTCAGGTTCCCAATCATTTGCTTATGTGTACCTTTGATGAATGTACAAGCACCCACAGCGTACGTGATTCAGCTTCTGAATTTGTTTTGATCTTGAACTTTATGAGTTTTATGCTGAAGAAGGATATCAGTTATCCGAAATATTCAATTTAAATTTTACCATCTTCTGGTGATGTTAAACATACTTAGACGTTTATATATATACGTCTCAGAATGTGACGACTCTATTCGCTACACTGCTCCATCGGATCAAATTGATACAGGGAAGATATGTAAACGTATAGAAAGGTCTGAAAAATTCCCAACGATGTTAGAACTGTCAAATTTGCGATGCAAATTTTTGGTCGTTCCCTCCGCGGGACTCGAACTCGCACCGCCTGCACAAAGTCCAGCGCCCTAGACCACTCGGCCAGCTAGGCTATATAAAAATATAGCTTTCGCTGGCCGGGTCATTCCTCCTCGTAGGATTAATCTAGTACACGATGTATGGTAGTACGGGACAGTTCATTTAGATGTTATTATGTAGAACAGAGGATCAAATTAACGATTAATTAATAAACCACTAAAACAGTAAACGTAAAGCTTATTATGACCATAATATTATGAGTGTACGTAGCACAACTGGTTTTAGAGTCGTACTCTACATTAGTATTTATGCGAAGGTCTTTAATTCGAGTCTGACCCAGGAATATTTTTTTCTGTATTTTGATTCTTTTTTTTTTTTTGTGAAAATGTTATCATCAAAATACCATTTCTGACTTCCGATTAGTCATATTTAATAACAGGAAAGTACGTATATTTAAGTTCATATTGTTACACCTATTTTCCAGGTTTTTGAGTGAATGGTGGGTTTTAACGTCCTTGACTACCCTGTCGGGTCTCGGACGGACGGCCAGGCGTCAGTTTGACAAAAAGTCGTAAGCGTAAAATTGATCGTAAGTCATGACGTCATAAACTAAAATAGCATTGTGACGTCATGATTTACGATCAATTTCACACTTACGACATTTTGTGAAACCGACGCCAGGTTGTGAATTTTGTCTCTTGATCAACCAATTTGTATATACATGTAATTGAATGGCTTATTATATCAATCACTTGTTAGTACGTACGTTTCAATTAACAAAGTACCGAGAAAGTTGACCCAAGACCCTTTTTGGTAAAAACTACAAGTTCCCTGCTTAAAAAGGACCAGACCGGGTCAATAGAGCCGTTCCATTCACAACTCATTACACTATAGTGTAAAAGGGCAAGCAGAAACTTAAATATCAAGTTATACAAAATGTACATGACAATTGTAGTCGCATATCGTACATCAAATTTAAAACCTTAAGTCAAAATGAGATTTCCTGTTAGCAATCTTACGTCGTATTTGCACTCCGTTATTATTGTAAAAAAGTATTATATACGTCGTGTATGAATGTCAAGGGCGTCACAGATTGCCTTAAATTTCATTTGTATTCCTCCTACGGGGTAATACGAATCACCCACTGGTCTTTGTAAGTTTTTAATAATTGAACTTTTTTGTACCATTACCCAGCTATTTTGATTATATTATTAGCAAAATCTGTATATTTTGCAAGAAGTTCTCTATAATATAATGTTGTTACATAGACCTATCCACTCCTAACCAGACATGAAACATAGTAAAGTAATTAGGTACATTTTGTACCCTATTTATTTCTAAAATGGGTTGGATTATAAGATGGGAAGTGCAAGCGTGTAAATACATGTTTGATGTACATGTATATAAGTTATTGCCTCGGCAAGTTACATCTAACGGATACATTTTAGTCTGAATGTTATCCTCAACTCATCTTGATTTCTTAAAAATATACCACTTGCATATACGATGTAGATCAATCTGTATCATGTGACAAAACATACATTTGTACAAAGTCATGTAGTATAATAGTAAGCTCACATTAAAAACAACAAAAAAGAACAAAACAATTAAAAAAAACACACACACACAAATTCGTGCATTTATATAAAAAAATAATGACGAGTAAAATTTGTATGATAAAAGAGAGATAACTCAAGCAGAAATTGTTCTGATGAGAAAAATATTTTTTTTTTATATTTAATATTTTTCAAAGTTTTCTTTTTGAAAGTGTTAAATTTAAAAGCCTTTGATATGGAAGCCAATCATAAATCAATTGAAGAAATGCATTTTACGGACTACAAAAAAAACCAACTAAAAACAAACAAAAAACAACTTACGGTACATTTCCTGAGTATGATAAAACGTTATTAAACGCTCTACCAATAGCTTCTCCGACTTCATCATTCCTGACAATCTGAATTTGAGGAATTTGTATGGGCACTCTGATGATTGTTTTAGTCATTTTGTCGCTTTTGATTTATTTCAAGAAATACTTCTTCAAGTAATTTTGTCTCCTTTAAAAGCAATTTTGTGTTATCATTCCAATAAATACGATTTAACTTGCAAAACAAAGTGCAATCAGTCTTGCCTCTGTAATTGCAATTACTATATCAATATTCATATTTCACAGTTGCTACCCAATTCTGTGACGAAATAAATGCTAATACCAAACTACACTATAAAAGTAGTCGTGAACAAAACACACCAATCACAGAGAAAGTGATAAATTATTCCTAATTATTCTAAAAAAATATCCATAACTAGTATACCCTACATTGAAGACTGATATAGCTTTGAAATGTGAACATGTGAGCTATTTTTTGCTTTATCCCATGACATATGTAAGTCTATAATTACACTAAGCTACTGTTATAAATTCGAATTCAAATGTAATCATCCAACTCTCAATAACAATAGACCGACCCAATCAATCACCTCCTTGACTTATTACCCTTCCCATTAAACCCCCCTTATCTACTTATTGCTCAATTATTACATGTAAATAGCTTTGGGTTAATTAATCATAACTTTTCTGTCGTTGTGGTCTCCATAATGTCTAGCACGGTAGGTCGTCATGGGATGTTGACAATGCTCCAAGAATTATTTAGATAACATTTTTTCTTTCATACATTTTGCTATAACCTTTGACATAAAGGTCAAATAAAGAACATATATTGACCTATAAATTATACTTAGACCGAGTTTTATGCTTCAGCCCACAGTTGCATCAATACATTTGTAATATTATTGTCGTAAACGTCGGTTACAATGTTTTAATCTTGTTCCTATTACTTTGTTTGTTTGTTTGTTTGTTTTTATTTTAGTTACAATTAATAAAAGGGCTGGCCATTTATGTTACATTGTTTTACCCCGAGTGATAGGGAGAGGTTGAAAAACGACATAAATGGGAAGCCCGTGGTAAAACAATGATAAAATAGAGTTTCCCTGATTTATTTCCATTCTAATAAGAATCATACTTTTTAATAGACGCAGCCTATAAGTTGCACGAAATGTAGGTCATGTGTTAATCACTATTGCACTACGGCTGTGGTCTAAAGAGGTCTGAAGTATGTTATATAGGAATTATTGTCAGAGGGTGAAGTCCTCGTAACGTTACAATAATAAATATAAATTTACCCAATGACCATACAAGCACTGAGAGCCCAATTTCAGTTAGCCTGTTACGCCGACTTGTAAAAGTTCAAAGTCATAGCTCACAACTCAAAAGTTTGTCAAATTATGAAGTAAGATAAATCCTAGCTAAGGTAAAACTGTAAAAGGCATACAAACATCAGTATTATATTACAGAAAACACCTGCCTCATATTAATTACATAAGTAATAACTATAATAACAATAATATCACCCCTGTTTTCATGTATTTATCAGATTTTTATGTAAGTTTTCTTTTCTCCGCACGTTAATAACCCACACCATGCACCCGTAGGCATCAAACAAGATATATTGAATTGTCTGCTTCTGGAACAGGGTTATGTTGCTACAAGATTGAAGTCATCACCACAGAAGTTTTATGGTCGTCATCATGAACTCGTGGATCGTTATGGTGTAACCATCAGCACCATGAAAACTGATGTATTCAACGGGTCATAGTTTTCCTTTCCTCGTTTGTCTACCCCGGACTTGACTTTTTATGAGCAACTCGGCGGGTGTTTCTAGAAAAGCAAAGGACGTTTACCCTACCGGTGCACCTGGTCCATGCTCCCAGTTTTTAGTGGAGTCCGAGTTGCTCATTTGCTTTTGTTACTTTGTATGTATGATTTTAGTTACTTTATGTTCTTTGTTGTGTATGTCTGTTTTCCATGTCTGGTCTTTGTCCGTGGATTACATTCTTTTGATTACCGTTATAACCTTGGTTCCCTTGATTACTCTTTCTGTTAAGTTACAATTTCATGTACATGCACATTTTGTAAGCCTGTAGTATGACTCAGATAGTTTTCAGAATTACAAATCAAACTTGAACCAGTAGCAAGTTTTTTATAAAAAATGTAATAGTTCTCGGTTAGTTCATTCATTCTGACTACAGACTGCATTATTTAAATTGGGTTATAGTTCTTTTCACATGGAAACATTGACATTCAATATACATGTACATCGGTTACATATATCATACATCAGATGTACATGTATGCCTAGATACATGTACATGTATAAACGCTTTATAAGAAGATACTGTTCTTCTCTTAGATACATATAATTAAGTTTTTCAGTAGAGTTGTATAAAGAAATCCCCAATCATTACCCAAACCCATTACCAGCCCCCCCCCCCAAAAAAAAAAAAAAAAAAAAAACCAAACAAACAAAACAAAACAAAACAAAACAATACAAAAACAAAACAAAACAAAACAAACAAACAAACAAACAAACAAACAAAAAACAAAGTACACCAGTTACGGATCCAGAAACAATTCGGACGGTCTCAAATGAACGAGCGAATGTATAAATCGAGTTCCCAGCAATGGTGTGTTTTTTTTTTATCAAAATGGTGATCATGGGAGTCATCTCGATCTATATAATTGAAAAGGCAAATTAAAAGATTTTTCTTACAACTTGCATGGGTGCATTAATGCTACATGTACAATGTATATATATCTGGCACTTATACAAAGTCCTCTCACTTTTCGAGTTAAATAAAGTGATAATTGGTGTCATCGTAAGTATTTTCTATCACACCAATATATTTGACGCAAGTATTTTCTATCACACAAGGTATTTGACGCAAGTATTTTCTACCACACCAAGATATTTGACGCAAGTATATTCTATCACAGCAAGATATTTGACGCAAGTATTTTCTACCACACCAAGATATCTGACGCAAGTATTTTCAATCTACTACACCATGATAACTGAGCGCCTTTTTTCCTAGCAAATGTGTACAATCATATATAATCATGATTTTTTTCTTTGCCACTTTCTCAGAAGTGATTCGTAATTGGTTTGTGCGTGAACCATGTGTAATAAGTGGTTTTTAAGACAAAACACCGACATTGTCTGTTCAAAATAAAAACAAAACAATGACTGCCAAAGCAGTAATTTCAAGAAATAAACTTTATTACTACAATGTATATAGTCTAACATTTGAGACAAAATTGACATGTGTTGCTCCTTAGGTGTGGACATAGTTTTTAATTGACAAGTGTTGCTCCTTAGGTGTGGACATGGTTTTTAAACAATATTTGTACCTTAGTGATCAACGTCATTACAAAATAAAATACAGCATGTGCCATGTGTACAGAGAAACCAGATATTGAGGTTTCTATATTTTGAGGCAGTTATTTGTAAATTTAGCACACGTTTAATTTTACAGCCCATCTTTGAGTAGGTGTAGACTTAGTCTTTTTGGACTCTGTCTAACCTTTGAACCATAGCAGAGTTCTATAAATTGCCTCGGAAACACGTGAGCAACTGTACATGTACATGAATACCTGATCATGAATTGCCTTACGATACTCAATAAGGTATTAATATTTGTCCTATTTTTAACTTTTAACCTTTTGCAGCGTACTACATTTATTATATTCAAATTTATATATTCTATATATTAAAATGTAATTTTCGTCAATAAAATTTTATATATTCTTATATTGTTTGCAACATCATGACAACATCATGACAAGTTTCTGCAAATATCTGCTTTAAATGATCTTGTACGTGTATGAAAATACATGTACATGTACATGAATGTATTAAAGTATAAAAAACAAATATTTTAAAACAAGTTTCATTACCTTGAGTCTTCTAGCGTGTGCAATTTTCGGACCCAGTCCAGAAGTTCTTCCTGCACGTGCGTCCGCCCAAGCAGACGATCTCGTGCTGCACTTGACGCTTCTCTGCGTGTTTCCATCTTCCTGCAAATATCAAACTATTTTACACTTTATTGATTCGGCAAGTCCGAATTTTCACATTTATATTGTTAGTACATTTTCATGTAAGAACATATTTTCGGATTTTTAATTTTATTAACCTTGCTTTACTTGATGAACAACGCAACAATATCTTTACAATATTTAAACTGAAGTTCAGATCTATAATTTTATTGAATACTTGTGCGACCATGGAAGCTTAATGAAAAATTTGTCTATGAAATCTTAATGGCTTAATTTTTAAGCATTTTACAACACGTTAATCATGTAACTGCTCATACACGATCTTTTGACCAGATGAGCTAACAAAATATCAACAATACAAACGTGGAATTAATATCGAGGGCTTCATACCGTTTTTGTCAAGACCCACAACTGTGTTCTGGTACTTGACTGTTGCCAGAAGTAAATAAAGCACTTCTAAATGACAGAAATTGACAGCTGTTTTAAATCATTTGAGTTGTATCATGTGAAGTCAATTGACTTGCTTACTCATTTTCTAGGTGTTTATCAATGAGACAAGCATGTCACAGTTATTCAATACGTCCCCTGCTGTTGATATATACCCTTGCAGTGAAATATTAATATTTTAACACCCATTTTTGCACTGTACACTGGCATTATCAAAATTTAAAGATATTAAAAAGCATTTTGTTTCAAGTCATCGTGTTTTATACATGCACATGTATGAATTCATAACGAGTCAATATCCATCAAGAATTGGAAATCGTGACTCAATCTATCAACTGGTCCGTTCGCAATCAGAGCTATCAGTTTTATGCCATGTAAACTTTCACCAACAAGTCAGATGTGTGGTATCCCATCAGAAGTAGGGATATCATGTCCAGTACGAACTGGAATATACATATTTATATACATACATTCATTTTTTTATAATAAGCTGAAACTATTAGTAGAGAGGTCGGATTTCATCACAAAATACGCAATTCAGGGCGTTCTACATGTACATCATTCTGTAGGTAAAACAGTATCTTAACTTTCATACATGTACATGTATGATAAAACATTATGAATCAAAATAAAATATAGATAAAGACTGAGGAGAAAAACTGAACATTAATAACGATCCTTTCATAAAGAGTCAAATCGCTGCTCCTTAAAACATTATATTAGACTGAGGAGAACATACCTTATGGTCAAAGATCTGTGAACTTAATGTCAGATTTATGACTAAGAATAGTTAGAATTTTATGATCAGTTTTTATACGGTATCTACTAAGCGAAAACAAACACATCGTGATTTAGAATATTGATCTGCTAACGTTATACCTCTTGATAAAACAATCAAAGGACATATTTGAGTACTTCGGGTGTAATTATGACAATATTTCATAAACTAAGATCGTAAATCATAAATGTTGACAATTTGTTCGCCTAAACCTTTTGAAGATGAAATGGACTTTACGTTCTTTCGGAAAGGTCTCGATTTACGATCTTCCCCGATTCAGTGCGGATTTTCGATCTTATTTGGTGTTGCCATGGCGTTCGTTACATTAGAAAGAAGTTCATCATGTTCTAAACTCTCTACCTTTCTGTCAGCCCAGACAGTCCCTGATGAGTCTTCTTCAGAAACCTATAGGGAGTATCTTCATGAATCAATTTAGAGTAATTAAAAAAAAACAATGCCAGAGGGTAGAATTTAATCGTTCTAGCCGGATAGAATTTTTAGAGGTTAGAATCGTTCTATACGGATAGAATTTTTAGAGGCTAGAATCGTTCTAGGTAGAATCGTTCTAGGCGGATAGAATTTTTAGAGGGTAGAATCACTAAATAAAAAACGGATATGGTCAAAAGTACCAGTGTATAACTTAAATACAAAATAGGGATCACCAAAAGGTCTTTAACATGCACTTCAACAAGTGTACTATATGAAAAGTCACATTCAAGTAGGCTCAGAGGCCCCAACAACGAAAGTAATAAAATCCACGGTTACAGAATGATGACACTTCTTCAAAATAACTAAAAAATAAAATAACGACGCAACTTCATATTAATGATTAACGTCTATTGACTGCGGACAGGCAAATGTTTGCGGAAGGGTAAATTATTGTTTTAAAGCCTAACTTTTTTAAGGCGAATATAATCTTCTGAGGCCAGAACCATCATGCAGACAATAGATTGAAGAAGTAGCACTATGGAAGCCTTGTCTTGAATAAAATCAAAACAATAGTGGAACAACAATTTTACGGCACATAAGAACTTAATGAAATGCACACAGAAAACCAATAATGCTATAGGATTAACATGTTGTATCGTCAGTGGGTAGTATCATTTTAGTCTGGAATCGTGAGTGGGTAGAATGGTTGTAGTCTGGAATCGTAAGTGGGTAGAATTGTTCTATAGTCTGGAATGAATGGTACTAGTCTGGAATCGTCAGAGGGTAGAATCGTTCTATATTCTGGAATGAACCGTCAGGCGCGTAGCTGATGCCAAATTGAAGTGTAGGCAAAATTACGGCAGGGGGTCTGGGGGCCGCTTCGCCCCCCCCCCCACCCCCACCCGAAGCTCCGCGGAGATAGCGTTTTAAGCATCATTTATGCCTCTCCAGGGTGTATTTTATCTCCAAAAAAAATTGGCAAAATTAAGTGCAGGAAAAAGCTTTTTTGCCTAACGGCAGCTACGCGCCTGATCGTTCTAGTCTGGAATCGTCAGTGGGTAGAATTAATCATTCTATAGCCTGGAATCGTACGTATTTTGTTCTAAGTCCCGCCGTTAGTCGTTATATATCGTTCTAAAGTTGTACGCAGAATAATTATAGAACCGTCGTAATCGTAACCCTTCAGCATCTTACTGCGGCGGGGCATATGTTTCCATATTTGGCTCTCCTCTAAGAACACTAGTACTATCTCTACGTCTTTTATAGACGTATTTGCCCCTTTTAAATAGTGAGCTGTTTTATCCATAACCTACTGCTATAGCACTGAATAAACTATATTTACCTTTTTGTTTTCTTCCCCAATCCATTCTTGCTCCATTTATGTGAAGTCTGAAAAGTAATCCTTCTTTTTGTCGATTTTTCCATTAGATCTTTTTTACCCACGTTTTTTAATCATGAGACTCATTTTCCTCAAAGTGGCTTTCTATCAAGTAAAACAACATGTGTACAGACCTCTATATTATAAAGACGTTAAACGATGTGACGAGAGTTATATTGCCTTTGTTGTGAAGGCTAGAATGTTTCGACTGTTACCATATCATTTATTAAATATTCATTCTGTTGCTCCCTGGAGAATATTGAAGTTTATGGGATTACTCCATGTTCAACACGGTAAATTTTCCTCTGTTGATTAAAAGAATATTTTTACTTCGTCTCAGTTGTACTTTTTAATAATTAATTCACACAACCTGTTTGAAGATGCTAACTGAAGACAGATTTTTCATAAATGTCTCGCTTGCATACTGTTGCAAGAATGTATATGTACGTCGCGCGATCTTTTCCTCTTCAATGAGAGCAAAACGAAAAATATACACGTAGGAATGTTATACAAGTAATTAAAACAGAAATGCTTCAAAAATTTAGTCTCTGTTTCAACATGAATCTATGCATTGAGTACCAGTCTACATAAAATTCAGATACTGCCAATGGTAGAAGTGATTCATGGAGTAGATAAACCCACCAAACAATGTCTTTTTTCAATCTACATATGATATATATTTACATAACACTATTCATTTCTGTATTGAGATCTGCACTTTTGAGAAAATCTTACATTAAAAAAGTGCCCATACAAATTCCTCAAATTCAGATTGTCAGGAATGATGAAGTCGGAGAAGCTATTGGTAGAGCGTTTAATAACGTTTTATCATACTCAGGAAATGTACCGTAAGTTGTTTTTTGTTTGTTTTTAGTTGGTTTTTTTTTGTAGTCCGTAAAATGCATTTCTTCAATTGATTTATGATTGGCTTCTATATCAAAGGCTTTTAAATTTAACACTTTCAAAAAGAAAACTTTGAAAAATATAAAATATAAAAAAAATATTTTTCGCATCAGAACAATTTCTGCTTGAGTTATCTCTCTTTTATCATACAAATTTTACTCGTCATTATTTTTTTTTTATATAAATGCACGAATTTGTTTGTTTGTTTGTTTGTTGGGGTTTAACGTCCGAGCAGCAGTATTTCAGCTATATTCAGACGATGAACATGCAATTGATGATAAAATGAACATAAAATGATGATGAAATGAAAAAGGGATGGGACACAAGGATAATGGGGTCGATAAATTTTGATTGCCACTGGAAATAGGGAGAGGTGGGTAGGGTCGGGCAATTTAGCCTCCTGTGGCGGAGCGCTATGGTTCCTACTCCGGGAGAATACCACAGTAGGGTTCTTTAATGTGCGAGGAACGTGGCATCTTTCCCAACACGGTGCACCACTATGGTTTGCGATCAGGTTTTCCGTATTATAGCCTGACAACCCCAGCATGTAACACGCCAGGGGTACCCCATTCCACCACCTGGGGCACACATCCCAGTTGCTCTGTGGGCAGAGCGCCCTAGCCCTCGGCTAGGGTTCTGAGCACTATTTAGTCGCCTTTTACGACAAGCTTAGCGCTGCTACAGGCCTATTCTTTTAACACCCGGACCTGCACGGGGCTGATAAAAATTAATACTTTAAACTAAACTAAGACCTGAAGTAGTAAGATATCAGGTATAAATATTAAAAGCAAAGGGAAAATGCTTCGAAATTACATCACTATGGCGATGCGTAGTATGATAGCTCTTGTATTCCCTAAAAGTTTGTGTCCAAAAGTTTATGGGTCTAGTACATAAAGCCACATCCATGCAGTTGTCTTCCGGGTTCATATCATCCCGTACTTTGATCTTTTGTCTCATTGACGAACACAATTTTTTTAACAAAACATTACCGCAACATTATGTAAGCTAAATTGTTAAAAGCATTTAGATGTAGTTTTTGTCTACGAGTTGTAATCCAAAAAAAAATGAATGCACATGACACACAGACAGAAACTTATTGATGTTGATAATATCTATAATATAGTCAAATATAATATAAGTGTCCTTAAATTGAAGGAAAAGTTACTACAAAGGTAAGTTTTAGACTCTCTCTGATGTTCACATATTTACGTTTTTTTTTCATATATTTAAAATTATCTAAATATTCACTTATTAACGACTTACTTGATATTACAATTGTATATAGATGTGTGCCTCCGCCTCATCTTAATATACCTTATATCCTTTTTTTAATGTTCTTGTGTGTCACTCTGGAGATCAATATGTAATTTCTCATTACATGTCTTTCTGAAAACGTCAATTATAATAAATAAAATTTTGTTAAAGAGCCTTTAACTTTTTTGCTAGAAATTCGGGTTTAACTCTTTTTTAATAATTTTTAAATCATAGCAAGTTTGTACCCAATAGGCAGTCAGTGTTGAGAATCGTCATTTGGAACCTCGGGATCCACATTCATAAAATCTTGAAATCTTGAAATCATGATTGAAATCAGGTCTGGAGTGTTTTTTAACTCAAATATCCGCAAACCTTTTTTTCAGCCTTTTGATTGGTCGAATTTGTTTAGTTGAGCAAGACTAGTATTTAGAAAATTTTAAAATCGAGTTCTAGAATCGGATATTCTAATTCATTTTGATTAGAAAGGAGTTTATTATGTAAAAAATGAGTCTTTTTTGAAGAGTTGTTCTCATTTTTCATGTGCAGTTTAATCAAGCAATATAAATATTTTTGGGGGTAGGGGACCAAATATCTGGTCCAGGATGGTAAACATTTGGTTTCACGCAGCTTCGATCGGTATTAGTCATTCTTTTCTATACCTGCTCTTTTTCGTCACGTTTCAAACCCCATTTGTAAATAGATTCTTCTTTAAGGCATTCAATCCTTATTTCACAAAAAGTGTTGACGAGGATTCAAATGAAAAAGAAATATGTGAAACTGTAAAACTTTAATCAAAACACGCAAATTTAAGCACTGTCTTCTATTAATGTATTCCTACTGGAATTCGGGTTCCCGATCTAAATTTGCAGCCATGATCATATGTACTATTCCTGTTTTGTCTATCTAGGCGCGGATCCAAGGACTAGCGTAACGGGCGTACGCCCCCCCCCCCCACGCCCCCCTTAATCGGTAAGAGAAACATTTTTCACCACAAGTTTCACCCCATAATATTTTTTGCCTTGCTTTGCACGGCATTTTTTAACTCAATTTACGTCCCCTAAACTCAAATCCTGGATCCGCCCCTGCTATCGTCTAGCCACGTGACAGTGACGTCATCAACACTTTAAATTGTACTAATACCAACTTTAAAAAAATGTTTTGCCTGTGAAGAGAAAACTTATTTTATAGCTACCACCATGAGATTGGGGATATTTCGTAAACAAAAAGGCTTGCATGTTGTTTTTTATGCAAGTCTTTTTCAATAGACATTGTTAGACTTTAGTACTTAGTTGCAAACAACTTCTAGATGTTCGATCAGAGATGTTTTACAAGATCTTTGAAATACGTCCTGTTCAAGAATCCGTAATATATTTTATCAGCATGATGATAACCTGCTCGTGTCGATGTTGGGTGGAGTCACGATTGCCATGAACGCATTATCGTCCGAAGTAGCAAGAAACACAATTAACTATAATATATACTCAGATTAAATTGTCAAATTACTGACACTAAATTAACAAAATATATTCTAAGCAGTTGATTTGCTATGATATATCACATAAGTGGTGAAAAAGATAATACAAAAAGTTTAGTACATTTTTGTGACATACATATATTCTGCTAAATGCCACATGAGGCCATTAAATATCAAATATTCAACTTTGGAGGAAATAAAGATAATCAACCAATCAAACAATCAATCAATCAACCAAACATAATCAACTAACACGTCGGTAATATAAAGCAAAACTATTAGAAAATGGCTTATATTTCCAGTGACAATCGAAATTCTAGTATCCTATCCAATTTTCATTTCATCACCATTTCATTTTCATTTTATCATCCATTTTCATGTTCATCGGTCATAGCTGAAATACTGCTGCTTGGTTGGGCATTAAACACCAATCAATCAAACAATGGATATAGTGAACAACACCGGTCAAGAAACTCGTCTAAGGATCTATCAAATTATAACAAAAGGGTCTACATCCAATGGTGAAACAAATTAAAAAGTCAAAATTCTATGTGACTCCAATGTTAAGGAAAAGTAGCACAACGAGTCCAGTTGACTGTAATGTAGTGTGTAAGCTTGCACATCATAAACAATACAATATACACCAGACTAAGTGACATGTTCGGACCATTCACTTACAAAACAAATAAAAATCCTTATAATTCAATCCTTAACTACAATGTATCTGAATAGTATTACTAGTTGTTAGCAACTTCTTGCACTCGTAATTTCAGTACTTTACATTTGCATATGATTTGCATAATTACTACTTCACATTAATGCTACTTTTGATTTAGTAAGATGTATTTTTTTTATTTTTTTTTTATTTTAAAGTTCTGTCTATTTTTGGCCACCATAAAAGACGTCACTGAATAGTAGACGCCTTAACAATGGTTTAAATGTTTTAATGCTATGTAAAGAAAATAATCATGGTCGGGCTGGGTGTGGAAATTCATGTTTGTCGACTTTATTTTTGTGTTGCCTAAGCCGTTGTGGTACATTTGTATCCTAGCACGAAACCTAACATCACGTCATTTTCAGGGGGGTTCAAGATTTCAGATTAGGAGGGCGCACAGTTAAAATTTCGCCGAGCGGAGCGAGGAGAAAAAAATTTTGAAATATTCTTCTAGAGTGAGTGCAATGTAGATATCTTTTGTGGTAAAATTAGCAAGAAATTAAAGTTTCAACATCAAACCGTCTAAATCTACCCCCTGACAACCCACGCTTTGCAAATTTTAGGAAGGGGGCGCAGGCCCGCCACGCACCCGCCGGAATCCGCCCCCAATTTTCATATTAAAACTACGTATCTTAATTAACATGCTTTCCACCAGAAATGAAAGTTTTTTTTCCCAGTTTTTAGTTGTTGGAATTCAAAAAGATGCTTCTTGAATATCTAAACGAGAGGGGTAGAAGAACACAAGCTGAAGTAATTAATACTTTGGTTGTGGACCAACACCAAACGACTAAATATATATAAATCATTCTTGTGACATGACAGAAATCAATCAATCTATTTAAACCTTCTTTTTTAATTCGAAATTTCGTCTACTTTAGGCGTATCTAAAATGTACATTTTAAACTTGAATGATGGCATAAAGCCGTGTAATATCAAATTAAAAATTCCGTCTTGTAAATGTTTTTACATACCAGAAAGACGACAAAGAAAATGCACAGAAGCATGTATTTTGCCTTAATCTGACATGACATGATAACGTTACTGTCAACCACATAATGATAATTCAAAAACAATAGTTTTTATAAGAAATGAAATTATTGTCAATAAATGTCCATATGCAATTTAGATTTTTAAAGACTGTCAGATGCGTGACACTAAGACGTGATTTAAAACCAAACACTGATTCATCTTAAATCTGTAATAATTACTCATCAGACGCGAAGTTTCAGGGTAAGCATATTGTTATATTTGAACTAGAAACAGCGTATTTTGCCGAAATTAATTTGAATTACTAGTTAGTTTATATGAGGTCACAATAAAAAAGAATAATATCTTTTTTTCTCATTTTTATATATATTATATTTCCGAAAATGTACAAATTCAAGATATCGCCAGTAAGTTAAAATCTAGTAAAACGAAAAATTCTACATTAATTTTTTTTATATTTATTCACAGATGCTGTCTGTACAAAAGAAACTTGGACCGTCTTTTGTCGTTGTTTTCCTACTTTTGACGATTAGTGTACTGGCAGTCAAACCATCTCAACCCTTCTATGGAGGAAACATGATTTGTAAGTTACATGTACATGGCGTAAAATATACATATGAAGATTTGATTTAAATCTCAGTTCAATCACACTAATTCGTAAAGTAAATATAAAACTAATCGGTCAAAAACTTCTTATCAATATTCTACCTGCATTTTTATAAATGTATGCAATTACAACAATTAGTCAAAAGGGGAAATAACCCCAGCCTATAAAAAAGGGGGGAGTTGCTAAGTTACTTTAATTTAATAGTATTACTATGTTTAATTCAAACAAATGCACATTTTGATCATTTTTGCTCATATCCAGTCCGGTATATCGCAGGTACTCTTCTATACTCACAGCTGTCAGAGAGGGTCTTCAGTCTTACCACAACACTTGTTACTCCCGTAGTGGTATTAATCAAATGTACATCCTGAAAAAATTCAAAAGATCTTTGGGAGACCCTCAAATCAAGATTATTATCAGAATATAATAGTATTAAAACCTAGTCTATGATTTTTTTCAACACTTTATCTTTCTTTGCCCTATACTTAGTTAAAATCCCGACTCAAAGACATTATACATCGTAGTTTTTCCAAAAAATATGGTACACCTAGATACAAATATATAGTTTTTGGTAGAGATTCCTCATACTTTGTAAAAAAAAATAATTCCAAATCATCTTCTTAATATACAGAAGAATATGTTTTCATAAAGCTGGATTTTTTAAAGACAACATATTTGTCCAGTGTGGTGGACGCGTTTTTCAACAAACAGTCGGCATTTCAATGGGAACAAATTGTGCTCCTCTACTTTCTAACATTTTTCTTCACCCTTATATCGTTAAACAATCCTAGTTTTGGGGACTTGGTACATCGCATCCACCCCATTGAACTTGAGATAAAGGATACTACAGACACTGTAAAGCCAGCCTCATATTTTGACCTACACTCAAAGATAGATGGCAAAGGAAAACTATTAAAGAACATTTACGACAAACGTGAAGACTTTTCATTCAGAATAGTCAAACTTTCCTTTCATCTGTGGCAATATTCCTTCAGCATCTGCGTGTGGAGTTTTCATATCACAACTCATATGTTATGCCGTAACTAAGCAGACTTTTTGTATCGCGAAAAACTTCTTACAATAAGGCTTTTCGAAACGGATTATGTTGCTACAAGATTGAAGTCATTATAACAGAAGTTTTATGGTCGTCATCATGAACTAGTGGATCGTCACGGTGTATCCATCTGCACCATGAAAACTGATTTATTCAACGTGCCATAGTTTTCCTTTCCTTTTTCGTTTACCCTGGACTTGACTTTTTATGGGCAACCCCACTGGTGTTCCTAGAAAAGCAGAGGACGCTTACCCTACCGGTGCAACTGGTAAGTAGAGTCCAAGTTGCTCATTTACTTTTGTTACTTTATATGTATTATTTTAGTTACTTTACATTCTTTGTTGTGTTTGTCTATTTTCCATGTCTGGTCTTTGTCCCTGGATTACATTCCTTTGATTTTCGCTAGAATCTTGGTTTCCTTGATTACTCTTCCACATTCCGATCTCTTAAAATTATACTATCTGACGTTTGCTGACGCTGGGCATAGCGGATGCCAAACAATTGACGGTAACTGATATTATCTTAATTGCACTCACTGCCGGCTAATTCGATAATATAAAAATTATCCATTACTATAGTAAATCACATCATGGACTTCTATCTATCTCTGTGTTTTACGAGTTTCCCTGAAAAAAGAAAGTCTCCCGAATGCAAGTATCCTCTCTTATTTCCCAAGTTAAAATTACCTTTTATTGTAATAAGTTGCTCCATTCAAAGCTTGCATGGATATGTAAATCGCCTGATATCTGTTCTTGTAAACCAATATCTTTGTGTAAATGTTTAATTATTTGAATATTCAGGTAATTCACAAAAGTGGATGCAGTAATTTAACAATCTGATGTCACTACATCCAAACACACTATACACAAACAATTCTAAAACACATTTTGTACGGGAAAGGGGATAAGTTCTTAAGGAGGTAGACCTAAGGTAAGGGATATAACTCTTAAAATCATTGAAACGTTTGTATTCAGCATTTTACATCAATCTCATGTAAGCATCAGATTAACTTGGATTTATTTCATTCTGTTTCAAGTGAAAGCATGAAAGGCTTTGGTGAAATTAAATACGATACAAACATATCCCTGATTTCAAGAGTTAGGTCCCTTATCCAAGGTCTACCACCTCAAGTCCAGTAAATTACAAAACTTTTGAAAACAGTTCACTTCCGTTTGATTCCTTTCAACAAAAATGATTTTTATCTTTCAACACCGTCGTGAATTTTTGCGGAGTTCGATCCACTTATAAAAACAAAGGCAGGAGACATGTGAGAATGCAATTCCTCAATTGTAAAAGGCACAAAGCCATCTTGGCCAGTTTGAGATGGAGTAGGAGTTGTACTTATTCATGTAGCTTTGGCTTTGTTCCTTTTACAATCAAGAAACTTTATTTGTTGTTGTCTTAAATTTGAGTATTAAATTCATTGCAAAAAACACTCTTTTAATTATTACTTATTATTAAACAAAAAAATAGTTTTTATTAAAGTAAAAAAATATAACTTGATAAGTATTTTGATACTATTGTCTTGTCTTAATCGTTCTAACATCTCATTAGTTTACCAGAGGAAAAAAAAAGAAGAAAAATCCCATTTCGCCTAAGTACTTTGGAGGTAATTTGGCAGCTAAGGAGAAATGTGAACACACTTATGTCCCCACAAAAATGTATCTGGCCTTCATGATTCTACATACATCACAGCCTAGCTTTTGAAAATAACTGGGGCTTTTTGCTGCCCCCAATAATACTTGGTATGATAAAATTATGTGGCACTGTGTCACCTTAACAATGACAGTGTAACCAAGAACATATACAAACGTACAAAGATAATTACTGGGGTAAATTTTAACACAATTTTCCAAAACACGTGATTTGTACATTTGTAACAGGCCTTAAGCTATAGAATAACACTAAATGATAACTATTCAGCTATTATACTCCTCTTTGCGCACGAATTATCCTATTTTCTTGGAAATCAAATATGTCAGTTATGGAAAACCACTTTGGTGTTTACAAAAAAGTCACAAATGAAACACCTGTTCTTTTCATGTTTATACGATTTGTAATTGACGTAGGGCTCATAGCGAACCAATGAAGGAAATAAGAAACGCGCTGTGGTTGTTATATGCTAGTGTATATAGCATGTTACTCGTGTGGCTAACTGTTAAATTACAAATTAGTTTTTTTACAAATTGATAAACTGTGATAAAACGTGTGTCTGTTACCTCAATTAATTCTTGATCTCATTTCAACAGTAATATATAGCAGACGGTGATAAAAACAATAAAGAGAAATATGTCGAAAGGAAATCTAAGACGAAAATTTCCTCTTGTAAAATAGCGAATGTCCCACTGCAAAAAAGTTTTTTTGACGTTTATTGAAAAGTTTACTGCATAAAAATCATTGGCATGTATGTCCATAAAAAACATTTGCTTGTTTCATAATTATGCACATGACCGTATACTTTATGTGTTCCATATGTGATGATATTAATATGGAAGAACTAATGTATATTAAAGTATCACACGTTAACATGCGAAATGAGCGCCATGAATGCGAGCAAATTGAGCACTAGAGAGTTAAGGTTTGACCTAAGGCAAGACCTAGGACCCACATATGCATTTTTTCTTTAAATCCTAATTCATGTTTGTGACCATACCATCAAACCAATGCTACTTTATGATGCTGAAATATATAATAATGTATGTAGCTTGTTTTCATCCATTTAGTGCTAAACTTAAAGAAATATTGTACATTTGTTGTAGAATTTATAGTGAGTCAACCTGTGAAAAAAAATGAATTTAAAATTTTGCAAATTCATCAAAACTTGGACGTACGGTTCTCACTCCATTTTGAAATAGTAACAGCCGTGACTAAATATTGGCACAAATTTCAATGTGTTCGATGATTCATTTTCTTTCCTTTCCTGCAATATGCCTATATGAATTCAAAAACATTTTTTGGAAGAATAAAAAAATATTGTATGACTGTTTTCAGTACACCAAGAAGGTACACTTTATCAATGGAATATAAGACAGTTATTCATCAATAAGAGCTAACTAGTTTGTACTAAGAGAAATATCTATCAGCCATACATCATTTTGAATCAAGGAAAAAAATTATCGGATTTACATTTTGCGCACATAGGCTTAATATAGAACACGGTAGATACCAAGGGACTCCGCTTCCGGATATCAAATGCAAATCAGACTCAATATATGATTGAACACATTGACTTGCTGCAATATCCGTATAGTATTAATTGATTGATTGTTTATCTTTACTTCCTCCATAGTTGAAGATTTGATATTAAAGAAACAAAATTAGCTATGATACAGACAAAGCTATGTAAACATTATATACACAATTTAAATTGTCATTACAGACATCAAATTAATAAAATACATTTTATGCAGTTGATTTGATATGATAATATATATCATCTAAGTAAGTGGTGTTTATATCATGTATATCATAATTACAACTCGTTGCTCTGACGTTTATTGTTGGCATACCGTCTATATACATCGCCTCTTGGTGTCTTTGCTATATGAAACACATGCATTTCTCCACCCATTATATTTCAAACTAGTATTACATATTATTCTTATTATATCTGGCTATTTGTGTAAGGCACGAGATAGATATAAGATGTCAACTACATTTGACTGTACTTTATATTAAGCAGTCAGCATCTCAGTATGTTTGCATCGTCCCTACAAAGCCACATGTATATGTACTTAGTTACTACTTTTGATACATATTACTAGTATTTAATATCTGCAATGCTTGTCTACATGCAGTTAGATATAAGCTATCTCTGTGTTTCAAATTTTTCATTTGAATCTAATCATTATATAACTTTTGTATTAGGTATCAGTCTTCATAAAAATTAGACAGGAGGTGATTTATGTATGTCAAAAACCCATTGAAGTCACTTTAATTTCTTATTCAGGATAAACTACAGACCATGCAGACAACCCGTCATAGTTTTCCATTTGGATGTTGCACTTTTGAGATAAAATTTATACACGTGTAGATTGTACATACAATTAGCACTTTGCAAGAGTTATCGTTCTTGATTTTTTTCGATTTGGTTGATTTTAGTGTTAGATAAATGTATGAATTTCTCAAAAATACAGGTCAGAATATGGAAAGGACAACTAATACGTAAAATATAACATATGTAGATGGAAAAAACATTGTTTGTTCGGTGTGTTTTATTCGCCATGAACCACTTTAACATAGACAGTATCTGAATTTTATATGGACTTAAGTAAAAATGTGTGTTGTAAAAGTGTTTAAAAATTGTAGTATTGTCAAAAATCTCTTGGACTTCATCACATTCGAACTAAATTGTTTACAAAAAAAGTCTTGACACTCCTGTTTCTGAACCCCTTCATCATTATACAGACTTGCTGCCATCGTAACCAAGAAAATTCCACAATATTTCAAGTACAGATCAATACCAAATATTTCATATTCAATTACATCCAATGTTTGTTTTCAGAGGTAGACGTAGAAAATAATAGCAGTGATTAGATCTATACTTCCACTACACTCTACAAAGAAGATATAATGTAAAACCATAAATATGTGTTATCCTCCTTTGGTCTTTCTACCAAAGACGATGATTATGATTTACTGTCCATGTGCTGGATTCCTAAACTCCACAAGAATCCATACAAGCAACGTTACATACACATGTAGCTGGATCTGCAAAATGTACAACCAAACCTCTATCAAAACTTTTAACTTCTATATTCACACCTGTCGAAGCGGGTCTCCAGTCCTACCACAACACTTGTTACTCCCGTAGTGGTATTAATTCAATGTGGATCCTGGAAAATTAGAAAGATCTTCTGGAGACCCCCAATTCAAGATTATTATCAGAATATAATACTTTAAAACCTATAATTGTTCAACACTTTATATTTCTTTTCCCTATACTCAGTTAAAATCCCGACTCAAAAACATTATATATCGTTGTTTCTCCAAAAAGGATGGTACACCTAGATACTAATATTTAGTTTTTGGTAGAGATTCCTCATACTTTGTGAAAAAAAAATTCCAAATTATCTTCTAAATATACAGAAGAAGACGTTTTCAAAATGCTAAATTTTTGATTGATGATATATTTGTCCAGTGTGGTGGACGCGTTTATCAACAAATGGTCGGCATTCCATTGGGTACAAATTGTGCTCCTCTACTTTCTGACCTATTCCTTCACTTTTATTAGGTTGATTTATAGCTGATTCAATCCGGAAGAAAGAACATCGTTTAGCTAGATCCTTTAATTTCAGTTTCCGCTATATATATGACGTATTATCGTTAAACAATCCTTTTTTTTCGGGATTTGATACATCGCATCTACCCCAAAGAACTTGAGATAAAGGATGCTACATACACTGTGAAGTAAGCCTCATATCTTGACCTGCACTTAGAGATCGATGGTAAAGGAAAACTATTGACCAAACTTTACGACAAACGTGATGACTTTTCATTCAGAATTGTCAAACTTTGCTTTCATCTGTGGCAATATACCTTCAGCACCTGCGTATGGAGTTTTCATATCACAACTCATACGTTATGCCATATTATGCTAGACTTCTTACAATTAAGATTCTGTAACAGGGTTATGTTGCCAAAAGATTGAAGTTATCACTACAGAAGTTTTATAGTTGTCACCATTAATTCGTGGATCGTTATGATGTGTCCATCTGCACCATGAAAACTGATTTGTTCAACGTGTCATAGTTTTCCTTTCACCTTTCGTCTACCCTGGACTTGACTTTTTAGGAATAACTCGGCTGGTGTTAAAGCAGAAAAGCAGAGAACGTTTGCCCTACGGTGCAGCTGGTCCATGCTCCCAGTTTTAAGTGGAGTCCGAGTTGCTCATTTACTTTTGTTACTTTGTATGTATTATCTAAGTTACTTCTTGTTCTTTGTTGTTTTTGTTTGTTTTCCATATATGTCTGGTCTTTGTCCCTTGGTTACATTTTTTTTTTATTTCCGCTAGAATCTTGTTTCCCTTGATTACTCAATGATAATCCCAAACTATTTTTTCCAAAAGTCGTGAGTATTCTATTCTATTTTAAAATGGTTACTTTTTATGAAAGTTCTGAACTGCTTTTAACTTGACATTTTTTAACCACTGTGTATGAAACGAAAGTGTCCACATGCGACTTACGAATTCAATCAAACTAGTTTATTTTGAAATACTTCAGTGTGAAATAAAGATTTGAACATCATATCTGAACTTCATACCTGTATATTATCGGGATTAAAATGCCTTATATGACTCGACGCCTTTCCTAGCAGACGAAAAAGTCTTAAATCTCGAATTAGTCATAGCCAGGTTTTAAATAATTGAAGAACATTTAAAAGGTAAAAAAGGAACCCAATATCTTTTTAAAAATACAAATATGAAATAAGACATCAACTGCGCTGCCATTGCAGCAAAACGGAAAAGATACCTTCAAAATTGTTCTCAAATTTTGTAAGGCACGTTAAGTTCAAGATGAAAATGGTACAAGTGAAAAGTACCGAAATTAAAATTGATATTAAGAAAATCTGAATCCATCATCTGCATTTTTTTTTTATAAAATGCATGGTTTGGGTTTATGATTTTTTTTTTCGAATTGAATGGAGTGTTCACGAAATTTTGGCAATTTTTTACCAATGTAAATGTTTATACTTTTTTCCTAATACATGTACATTTAATATATGAATGTTTCGGTCTAGAAAGTAACACACTGTCAATAATGCAGGCATTGAATAATATTACTTCGGTTTAAGTGAGCGTGTCCCAATAAAAATCTACCAATGGGATTAAAATAACCAAATATTACAGTACAATATGATAAATGTTTTTTTTAAATTACAAGTAACCTTCTTTTGTCATTACAGCTACTCAACAAAACAGACAGAACACGTTCCTGAAAATGTACCTGATGCAGCAATTACTTAGCGGAGAAAGAGAAGGAACACCTTTAAGTAATCTACTTATCATGTCACTACTAATGCAGTAGAAATATTTGTACACATAACACGAACACAATGAGTTGATAACCTGCTTTAAACTTGTTCTGTACTGTGTTTACGACGTTCCTCTAAGAAGAATATAGTTCCTTAGGACTTTATTTAGTGGAGTTACATAATGAAACTTGTGACAGGCGAACTACTTTGGAATTTAATATTTATTCAGTTTAGACAGATGTCCGGTTTACCAAGGTTCAAAGTACAGTGAAATTGATACATGTAAAAATTGACTTCACAAAAATTCTGGTTTCAACAGGTTTTTTTTAGAGTATTCAGGATTTTGTTTAGATATTTTTTCATTAAATATTCATTATCGTCATTGAGTGGTGAAGAACATAAATTTGCTATGTACACATTGTTTATTGCGCGAAGTTACATGACAAAAGTAGCTCTGAATTTAACTGAATTGGGGCATGTCAATATTTTTTTATCCATTGAGATATAACAAAATTATTTAAACCAATCAGATTACAGTATTCATCTCGAATTAATTTAATTTGATTTATTGCCATTTTTTTATAAGTGCAAAAGGTGACATACATGTAGGATCAATAAAATTATTCTAACATTTTAGTCTAAAATATATTTATAAGTGTTGGTCATAAATTTTAAATACACTTTTATTGTATTTGATAGTATGGTTTTCCAGGTCTAGTCTTTGTCCCAGAATTCTCTTGATTTCCGCTTGAATCTTGGTTCCCTTGATTACGCTGGTATAGTTGCAACCATTACTTGTTCATATATCTACTAGTGGCGGATCCATGGATCGGAACCCGCAGTTTTGTTGGAAAATTGTGTTACTTTCAAGGGCAAATATTAGAAAATAATAGTTTTGAAACACCCCACTTTTTTAATCTCTTGATCCGCCACTTTACACCTTTTGGAACTTCAAAATATCATCTCAAATGTATGACTCTACTGTATGCATACGACTACTCCCAGCAAAATAAAAATGAATTCAACATAAAATGTGTGGAAATTAATCTGCAAAATAAAATAATGTAACATCATTTAATAGTTTTTCTTTTCCTCTATTGTCTACCCCGGACTTGATTTTTACGGCAGCTCAACTGGTGTTTCTAGAAAAGCAGAGACCGCTTGTCCTACCGGTGCACCTGGACCATGCTCACAGTCTTTAGTGGAGTCCGAGTTGCTTTTTTACTTTTGTTGCTTTGTACGTATTATTTTGTTTATTTTAAGTTCGTTGTTGAGCTTGCCTGTCCCCCTGGATTACATTCTTATGATTTCCACCAGAATCATGGTTCCCATGATTACTCTTTCAATTAATGCAGCCAATATTACATTTTATTCGTTGGATAGATCCTCATTTCCCGTAGTTCTAGATTAATTGGTAAATTTCCCGGTAACCACGCAAGAGACTGTATAAATGACATTCGAAAAAAATAGTGGTATTGAGTTTCTACTTTGAATTCACGTCTACAAGTTGGGTTACCTACATATATGTTTACTCAATGAAGGATGTAATTAAAAAATGATGTTCCTCCTCTCATTTGTGTTAGAACGATATTAATAGGTCGTCTGGATCGATCCAAAAGCATAGTATTGAGGGGTATTGGTTTTTACTATACGTTTATGTTGGCTTTTGAATTTTGATAACGAATCCAAATCTCTTGTTGATTGGTCTAGTTTATTCCAATGTCTTTTCGTAAAGGGAATAAATAATTATTTTGCTGTTATGGAAAGTCTGCAGAAGGGTAATATTATATCTGAAACATTTCTTAGGGGATAGCTAGTAGTACTTTAAATTGTTGAGGAAGAAATTACACAGAAAAGGATGTGCAGTCTGGTTGTTAAGTGTATACATCATTTGGTGTATTGTGCCTTCTCTCGCGTCAAGATTTAATTCTTTCCCATCCAGTTTCACGGTAGATTATATCTATCTGGGTAAAAATGCATGTAGATAATCCAGTTATAATACTAGCTGCTTCAAATTATACATTTCTTATTCGAATGAATTACACCACAATTGTCCCACAAATCGAATGCATATTCTAGGATTTGCCGTATGTAATTTAGATAAGTTTTTTTCTAAGTATTCACACAAATTTTATATATATGCTTTCGCATCACGTTGATATGGCTCATTACACTTTTTATGATATTGTCAAAGTGAGTATTCCATTTGCCTTTTGAACTAAATTTTACACCTAAGTGTATCTGAGAGTCAACATTTGGTATTGCTTGATTATTGATGTTAATGTTTATATTTATATTAGGTATATTCATGTTCGAAATCAATTAGACTTCTGTCTAAGTTATCCGGATTAAAAGTCATCAACCATTTTTTAGGCCAGTCGTCTAGTACAGAAAGATCATGATCTATGATACATTTAATACGTAGAAGATCGGTTCTAAAAACTCCAAATTATGTATCATCAGCAAAAAGTCTTGTCAATGAAATTACCTCTTCAGATATATGGTTGATAAAAATAATAATAACAGATGACCTAGCACAGATCCTTGAGGAACTCCAGCTGAAACACGGTAAACGGGGGACATTTATCAATTAGAATTGTTTTAGCTTCAAAGTGTCAGAAGTTATTTTAATGAACTGTATATATCAATTCAAATAAAAGATAAGTGCTTCTAACAGGTGTTTGTTAGCATAGATAACATACTTTCTAACCTAAATATAGACCTTGGGCAAGAGCAGTTGTTTAATTACAGAATATCCCATTTACATATACTTGCATGGTGCTTGATTTACTAAGAGTTGTATATAACCAATAAAACAATTGATAATACTGTTCATGGCGGTACTGACTTAATCATTGTCAAATATATATGACGAGTAGTTTCTTGAAACATGAATGGTTCTGTCGGAAGTGACGTATACAGTTAAGAAGTTATTGTTTGAATTTTCGACGCATACGCAAAACGTGGAATGAAAGTTTTAAGTAGGTCAATGAGTGCCAAGGCTACATCAGTTTTCAAAGACCCCGTTGTAGCAAAAACATTGTCTACTATACATGACAAATATGTTGTCGTACCAGCAGACAAAGCCCAAAACAACATTGTTTTTGTCTGCAAAACGTTTTATATCCAATGTTTATTATCAGAGGTAGACGTAGAAAATAATAGCAGTGATAAGACCTACACTGCTACCACTCTTTCCAAAGAAGAGATTGTGGAAAACCATTAATCTGTGCTATCCTCTTTTGGTCTCTCTACCAAGGACGATGATTGTGATTTACCGTCTATGTACTGGATTCCTAAACTTCACAAGAATCCATACAAACAATGTTTCATAGCTGGATCTGCAAAATGTACCACCAAACCTCTTTCAAAACTTTTAACTTCTATACTCACAACTGTCAAAGAGGGTCTACAGTCCTACCACAACACTTGTTACTCCCGTAGTGGTATTAATTCGATGTGGATCCTGAAAAATTCAAAAGATCTTTTGGAGACAATCAGTTCAAGACTATTATCTGAATAAAATAGCATTAAAACCTATGATTTTTCAACACTGTATACTTCTATTCCCCATACTCAGTTTAAATCCCGACTTAAAAACATTATACATCGTTGTTTTTCCAAAAACAGATGGTACACCTAGAAACAAATATATAGTTCTTGGTAGAGATTCCTCATACTTTGTAAGAAATAATTCCAAATCATCTTCCAAATATACAGAGGAAGATGTTTACAAAATGCTGGAATTTTTAATCGACAACATATTTGTCCAGTGTGGTGGACGTGTTTTTCAACAAACGGTCGGCATTCCAATGGGAACAAATTGTGCTCCTTTACTAGCTGACCTATTCCTTCACTTTTATGAGGCTTACTTTATGGCTGATCTGATCAGAAAGAAAGAATATTGTTTGGCTAGATCCTTCAATCTCAGTTTCCGCTATATAGATGACGTGTTATCTTTAAACAATCCTAATTTCGGGAATTTGATCCATCGCATCTACCCAAAAGAACTTGAGATAAAAGACACTACAGACACTGTGAAGTCAGCCTCATATCTTGACCTACACTTAGAAATCGATGGTAAAGGAAAACTATTGACCAAACCTTACGACAAACGTGATGACTTTTCATTCAGAATTGTCAACTTTCCTTTCATCTGTGGCAACATTCCTTCGGCTCCTGCGTATGGAGTGTTCATATCACAACTCATACGTTATGCCAGAGCTTGCCGGGACTACGCAGACTTTTTGTATCGCGCTAGAACTCTGACAAATAGGCTTCTGGAACAAGGTTATGTTGCTACAAGATTGAAGTCATCACTACAGAAGTTTTATGGTCGTCATCATGAACTCGTGGATCGTTATGGTGTATCCATCATTACCATGAAAACTGATTTATTCAACGGGTCATAGTTTACCTTTCCTCGTTTGTCTACCCCGGACTTGACTTTTTATGAGCAACTCGGCGGGTGTTTCTAGAAAAGCAGAGGACGCTTACCCTACCGGTGCGCCTGGTCCATGCTCCCAGTTTTTAGTGGAGTCCGAGTTGCTCATTTACTTTTGTTACTTTGTATGTATGATTTTAGTTACTTTATGTTCTTTGTTGTGCATGTCTGTTTTCCATGTCTGGTCTTTGTCCCTGGATTACATTCTTTTGATTACCGCTATAACCTTGGTTCCCTTGATTACTCTTTTATGAAGCCGCGGATATCCCCATTGGTCGAGACATCAGCGATATAGAATGTAACAGCATAGCAGACCAATATCAACAAAGTCAAATGTAAATGTAATTTGAGAGTGTGTTTTAATGTAGTTTTGAAGGAAATCTTGTTTTTGATTTTGTTTTTCTAACGAATATTTTATTTTTTGTTTGTACTCTATTAATAATTATATCTATCATAACATCTATCATTATTTTTCTGTTAAAAACATATTTTGGCCATTATCGGTTTATTGGAAGGTTACACAAATGTCTTTTGATAATAAAAGCGAACTTGTTTTTTTTTATTATTTTATTTTTTTTATCACCGTTCAGTGACATTGCATATCCATATATAGTTATTCTAATCATTACTTTTACTGTACATAACACGCTCTAGGACTTGAATGCATTAAATGTAGTAGACTATTATGGAAGCGTATATGTGCCATGTCTTTGCGTTTTATTTCTACGTTTTACGAATTCAAAATAACTCAACAACCCATATAAAAAATTGTTCGTTTGTTTCTTTGACAGCTATTTTATAAATTAAACACTACACGGATTTTGTTTTTCAACTTCAAACAATATCATAATCATGTTACTTGTTTCGTAATAATGATTTTTGTTGCAAGTTGTTCTCATTAATGATCAGGGGAACCAAGATTTGATAAATAAGATAATCCTATGATAGTTACTAGGCAAGACAAACAGGCACACGCATCAAAGAACATGAAATAATCAAAATAATCCGTACAAAAATATAATTTAATAACCATCCCGGACGCCACTCAAATTTGAAAATGGACCAGGCCAGGTTCACCGGTAAGGTAAGCGTTTTCTGCTATTCCAGAAAAACCTGCGGAGTTACTCATCAACGTCACATCCGACCTTGATTAAAAAGGAAAGAAAACAATGTCATGACCATAGTGAACAAATCTGTTCTTAGGGTGCAGATGGATACACATTTATGAATCACTAGCTTATGATGACCATCATGAAGTTTTTGTAATATGACATGTAAAACATTACCCAGTATCAACTGTGAGAAGTCTAGCACGGTTAATAAAACGTCTGCGTAGTTGTGGCAAGCTTTAACATTATATTTGACATGTGATATAAAAACACCAGGTGCTTTAGGAATGTTACCATATATGAAAGAACAATTGACGATACGGAATCAGAAGTTATCGTGTGTGTCGTATGGGCATATAATGTGTTCTGCTTATCGACAACTATGAATGATACCGACCCGACAATGCATGTAGTATCTTTTTATCAATTGACGCAAAAATTAAATGAAAGTGAATATTGAGACTGAAACTTTTAGTATTTGAAATCATGATGTTATATGCTAAACCTCTTTAGGAATACTCATTTTATTAAGGAGACCTCTAATATACTAAGTTGGTTAAAAGTAACTATGATGCATGTTGCTATGTTGGCGCTAGAAGTTCTAATATTAAAAAAATTGAAACAAGTGAAGAGTTATACAGCAGATTTGATATCGTCTTTATCGTCTGCAATGTTTTGATATTGCAAAACTCCATGCTGTTTTTCAATGTCCGCCTACTTGATACTGCAATAACCCCCGTTTTGTTTTGTTTTTTTTTTGTTTTGTTTTTTTTTTTTTGCATATACAAATTCATATTTGGAAAAACGTGGGACTATATCAAATTTGTGCGTTTAGTAACCCCCCTGTTGTAACAGATTTTCCCGGTGTGTAGATATGTGCGTTTAGTAACCCCCCTCCTGTTGTAACAGATTTTCCCGGTGTGTAGGTATGTGCGTTTAGTAACCTCCCCCCCCACTGTTGTAACAGATTTTCCCGGTGTGTAGGTATGTGCGTTTAGTACCCCCCCCCCCACTGTTGTAACAGATTTTCCCGGTGTGTAGGTATGTGCGTTTAGTAATCCCCCCCCCCACTGTTGTAACAGATTTTCCCGGTGTGTAGGTATGTGCGTTTAGTACCCCCCTGTTGTAACAGATTTTCCCGGTGTGTAGGTATGTGCGTTTAGTAACCCCCCTCCCCCACTGTTGTAACAGATTTTCCCGGTGTGTAGATATGTGCGTTTAGTAACTCTCCCCCTGTTGTAACAGATTTTCCCGGTGTGTAGATATGTGCGTTTAGTAACCCCCCTCCTGTTGTAACAGATTTTCCCGGTGTGTAGGTATGTGCGTTTAGTAACCTCCCCCCCCCCCCTCCACTGTTGTAACAGATTTTCCCGGTGTGTAGGTATGTGCGTTTAGTAACCCCCCCCCCCCCCACTGTTGTAACAGATTTTCCCGGTGTGTAGGTATGTGCGTTTAGAACCCCCCTGTTGTAACAGATTTTCCCGGTGTGTAGGTATGTGCGTTTAGTAACCCCCCTCCCCCACTGTTGTAACAGATTTTCCCGGTGTGTAGATATGTGCGTTTAGTAACTCTCCCCCTGTTGTAACAGATTTTCCCGGTGTGTTGGTATGTGCGTTTAGTAACACCCCCCCCCCACCCCCCCCGTTGTAACAGATTTTCCCAGTGTGTAGTTATGCGTTTAGTAACACCCCCCCTCCCCCTGTTGTAACAGATTTTCCCAGTGTGTAGTTATGCGTTTAGCCCCCCCCACCCGTTGTCACAGATTTTCCCGGTGTGTAGGTATGTGCTCAGATTCTTTTTTTCTGATTTAATTGATTTAGTTATCATACGAATTATGAAAGTAACAAATAGGAACAATCAGTTCCATTGCTAGGTCTACCAAGTACCAAATAAAATGAGAATAATTTTTCGTTTTAACTCTTCTAGTACTATAAAAGAAAGATTAGTCAACGCTAAATTTTGTTTGTTTTTCATTAATTAATTCGTTTGTCAAAAACATATGTTTATCATAATGATTCTAAACATAAGGAAAGCATTGAGAAATATGTTTTTTTTCTGGTGTTATATAAAAGAGTAATCTAGGGAACCAAGTTTATAGCGATAATCAAAAGAATGTAATCCAGGGACAAAGACCAGACATGGAAAACAGAAATACACAACAAAGAACATAAAGTAACTATAAAATCATACATACAAAGTAACAAAAGCAAATGAGCAACTCGGACTCCACTAAAAACTGGAAGCATGGACCAGGTGCATCGGTAGGGTAAGCGTCCTCTGTTTTTCTAGAATATATGCAAAACTTATTTTGAAATTCTTACTGTTTATTCCGATTTCTGAATGCACACTAAAAACATGAAGACATGAATATCGGCAGAAAAATACCGAAGCGTCAGCATTAAGACAACTCAGATACATGTATGTCAAAATCCTAAAACATGGCCTTAACACGAAAATAGGAAACAGACACAATGTACACGTAAGAATAGAATAGAGTACATGTAAAATTGGAAATTAGGAAAACAACCCCACCAAAACAAAAACACTAATGCACTAGCACTATAAACTCTCACAAACAACCGAGAGGAACATCAGTTGCACAAGAAAGGGTAAGCATATTATGTCCCGCCAGTGGCATCCGTCATACTGCAAGTTATATTTATATCAACCACGTGAAAGTTCCTCAATTAAAGTTATCGGTTCTCTTTCATCTTCCATCTTCCATTTACAAAAAGACAAGAATGGATCGAGTTTTTTTGTAAAAAAAATATAGTATCTGTAGAAACTGAAACGTTGTTTTTTTTTCTGACTGACACATTACATTTAACAGAAACAATTTTAAAATATTTTTTTAATTGTGTTCCCCTGAGAAGTTAAGGATGAGGTGCACTTGTGAGGTTTGAACATGTTAAGCTCTTAAGTTGGATTATATCTTTTTGAAATCATCTGGCCATGACTATATTCTTTGATGCACATTTACATGTATTGTACCTACCTTTCCTATAAAATGTCATCACAATCCCTTACTTGGAGTCCTCGAACAGTAAGTATAATTCTTAATGCACATCTACATATGATGTCCAATATTCTTATTTAATTTCACCATAATCCTTTGAGCAGTTAAGAAGGAGTTGCAACTACAAGAAATGTGGAAAGACGGACGGACGTACGTGCGGGTAGAGAGACGTGGTGATTCCTACATGTATATGTAGGACTCACCAATGTGTACGATTCCACAAACGTGTCCGATAATACGTCACATAACCAGAAAAGTTTACTTCATTGTCGTGTTAAAAAAAAGCAATGTCAGATATCCGGACAGGCTGCGGAGTATAATTGTTCCCAGACACCTTGAGAAGGAGGGGTGCCAGCCGAGGATCCTCGGAAAAGGGGGGTGCATGGTTGAGATATTATTTTACATGTTTTGGCTATTTCACACATGAAAAATGACAAATTGTCAAATAAAATGGGGGAAGGGTATCAATCTCTGGCCCCTCTGGATCTGCCACTGATAATTAAATGATAGAATGTTGACCCGCATGAGCTAAGATTTTTGTCGACTGATAGTACAGTTCAATTTGAAAATGTTCTATTAATTAAAAAAACTAGATAAAGAGGAAATTAATATTTACTATTTTTATAAATGATATGCGATTGTGCATTTGTTGTGTTTCACCATATCCGTTTCTTTTTAAGTCGCCAATATTGTTGGCGACTTCTTCACTCGTTTTTTCTGTATATAATTTGCATGATATTACTACACCACCTTTTGTTGCAGATAAGTGTCATAAAACCGACATTTCTCTCTTAATAAAAGATCAAAATGTAGTTATACCCTTTAAAGATCCTACACGTGTGTTCTATGCGTGTTTTTTTTTTTACTTGTATGAGAACGGGAAATTTACATCAAAAGACGCCATGACCGGTTAGCATTGAACTGTACGTGATATAGCTGAGAAACGCCTAGTCTTCGAAATGTTTTGATTTAGAAACATTCTATCGGGTCACGGTTACGAAGTCACTCGATTTTAGAGCATATCGCAACTTCGCTTGAGTTCGTACCATTTTGGAATCACTCAAAGTTTGCCGATCTTAGCCGATTGACGAACTGTTGTGTGTCAAGTATATTTTCGAAAAAGGAATACACTTATTTTGCTAGTAATGTACAAAATTAATGCATGATGTAAAAAGATTTGAAATTGAAAAAAACATGAATGTAAATTACAAATCATCATCCTAGCATAGTCGTCCTAAAATTGACCTAAATTTTCGACTTAATAAAATTTGTGATTTTCTTAATTCTGAACCAAGTCTGACACAAGGAATGCAGCCCCAGTCCATCCTTCACCAAAGTATACAAAGGACATATTCCTTGGTACGATTATTGTAGCTTGCAAAGTAACTATAAACAGAAGTAAAGAACTTGAAGGCGTGATACATATTATAGACATACCTATAAGTGAAATACTCGCTCTAATAATATTAAGACTGTATTCTGCATTCAAAACTGTTAACCACGTATTTTCATGCATCGTTTTCGGGACACTCGTTCAGTGAATCATCGGCATTCCAATGAGCACTTATTGTGCTCTGTCGCATTGATCAGTTTGTTTAGACATGTGAAAATGAGTTCCTTATTACTTTTTTTTTGAAAGGGAGATAACTTGATCCATCAAACTATCTTCTGATAACAAGCCGCAATATAAAAGCATTAATATCAATAAACACCAACACTTTTCAGTAAGAGTTTTACATACATAATTACCTTGTAAACGTTACTATTGTTCACTCATTCATTATTCTGATAAACTTATTGTCTTATTTCCGACGTACATGTACCATGGATAAGTTTAATAATGTTTACCGACGTCACAGTAGACTTACAAGATCTAGTGAATAGTGAATGTTATAACAAAACATTCTGAAAATATAAAAATTTTGGCTCAACTTTGCGCATTTATGAATTTAATACTTTAATTTTCCATTTCATCAGTGAATGATAGGCTAAATGCATACATAAGAGCTTTATTCATATTTGGCAGATATATACGAAAACATCTATCGTGTCTGGATAGCACTTCTTCTCCAGGACGTTAATTGTACAGTTAGCCTAGTTATTTGTTAATCTGGAATTGATTGAATGGGAATGAAATTGTTTTTTTTGTAAAATTAGTAATTTTAAATTCCGATAAAATAAAAATATGCACGCCTACTTTATACAGAAAAGTGCATGTAAATACACTGTATAGTATTGGAAAATCTTTATTTACTATTCTAAAACTGGTTTCAGCCTATCAATTTTATTCCAATTCAATTTGCGTTCCTCAGATAAAACGGTTTGTTCATGTAAATAAGCCAATGCATCCTATGTTTATTTCATTATTATCAAGACTGTCTTCTTAGTACAGAGCAATTAATCCACAAGATAGCTTTTCTTGAAAACTAATTGCATGTAATTTTCATGACATTCACTTTACCACATGAATAAATATGTTCCTAACTTACTTAACGACATGAATCTTTTATCTCAAAATAACTTAACGAACAGAATTTCTTGGCTCCTAACTAACTTAACAATAGAAATCTTTATCTTTGCAACTGACTATACAGTAAAATTTTATGTGTTCCCAACTTACTTAGCGACCAGAATCGCTTTATTCTGAACTCAATTCACGACAGTAATTTCTATGTTCCTAACTTACTTACCGATATCAAATTCTATGTAGACAGTGAATTTCAGATTGCACTTTATCTGACCGTTGCCCACCCTTATCTTGTTGGTTCCCGGAAACATTTCAAGTTACACACACGTAAACAAAGAATATATGTGCTTATAATGTGAAAGTGACATTTTCTAGACAGTGAAATGTATGATCCATTTTCCAGTGTGTACGCTATTGTCCTTTCCTAGATTCTGTACTGATATTTGGTGGGAATACTTTAGATTTGGTGAGTTGGATCAGATACAACTATATTATGCTCAATTTTATTGTTTTTGAACAAAATAATGTTGTTATTACGCATTTTTATGATAAATTCAACTTGGCATTAATCGTAGATATGAATAATTTTGCGTTATAGATCCCTCTCTATCTGTATAATTTTAGTCACGTGACCATCATGTGATCAGTATGCTTTTTATAGCCGTCAAATTAGTTCGTCACAGTGGCTATTGCTACGAATATATCTGTAGTGATAGTAATTTCTAGCACAGACTTTGATATTTTTCCTGGTTTGTTGGAATTTTGAAGTAGAAAAAAAATAGTTTGTATTTTCGAAACGCCCCCATGTAAATTCCATAGTTTTATTGTTTTTTTTCCCTTTTTTATTATAGTTAATCGTATCAACAAGTGACAATGTATCAACCTGTGAAAAAGACTCATACAAATAAACTGGATACGCAATAACTTTCGAAGTATTATTTTATAGTCAATACATTCTATGTTCCTAGCTTATTTACCGACATCATATTCTATGTTCCTAACTGAATTTTTGACGAGAATCTCTATGTTACTAACAAACTTACTGACATCAATTCTGTGTTGCTAATTCAATTACTGACAAATATCGTTTTGCTACTGACTCACTTATCGACAATACTCTCTATGTTCCTAACTCTCATACAGGCAATTATCTCCATGTTCCTAATTCACAAGAATATCCATGTTTCGAGCTCACTTACCTAAAGAATCTCTACATGTATGTCTATAGCTCACTTATCGTCAAAAATCTCTACGCATTTAACTCACTTACCGACAAGAATCTCTGTTCCTAGTTCACTTACTGACAAGAATCTCCATGTTCCTAGCTCACTTACTGACAAGTATCTGTATGCTTCTAACTCACATACCGATAAGAATCTCTGTTTCTAGCTCACTTACCGACAACAATCTCCCATGTTCCTAGTTCACTTACCGACAATAATATCTATGTTCATAGCTCACTTACCGACAACAATCTCCGTGTTCGTAGAGTTCACTTACCGTCAAGAATCTCCATGTTCCTAACTCACTTACCGACAAGAATTTCTATGTTTCTAGTTCACTTACCGACAAGAATATTTGTTCCTAGCTCACTTACTGACAAGAATCTACATGTTCCTAGTTCAGTTACCTACAAATATCTCCATGTTTGATAAGTATCTTCATGTTCCTAGCTCACTTGCCTACAAGAATCACTATGTTTTTTAACTCTGAGTCACTGCCGACAAGAATTTCTATCATCATCTAGCAGTCGTTGAACAGCTGTGCCTTGTAGGTTAAGTCATTGAAACAGGGTTCGATTAAGGTTGAAATGTCAAAGTATCTAAAATTCAATTAATTTTTTCGAAGTCTGGTTAAACATGGTATACTCATCCGAAATATAGATGTAAAATGAAAATTTAAAAAAATCTATGTTATAATAATAACATTGGTTATTTATGTAAATGAGAAGCTAACAATAGGAGGCCCGAGTTAATATATTTATGGTCTTCGTTAGAAGCGAAATACCCGGATTGTAAAAGAACAAAAAACTATGTTCAATCTACCCCAGACGCAAAATTCATCATATCGGCTCGGAATGTAAAAAATGGACTGATTTTGTAAGTTCAGAAAAGAAAAAAAAATATTTAAACATATCAAAAGATAAATAAAAAGTCTAATATAAACTATAACATTGTTCATTCCCCATCTCAAAGGCAGTTAGGTCGACATTGATTATGGTCTATCTGTTGATTTTTCTCGACAGGTGCAGTCCGGTTTTGTCTATAAATTCCTTGAGCTCAAATTAACAGTTAACACAATATGACAAAAAAACACTTCTCTGAAAAATAAACTCACACATTAACACATATAAAATTACCAGCAAAAATTAACCAAAAAAACCAAAACAACAAAACAACAACAAATAGAGGAAGATATGTTAATTTTATAGGGTTTGTAAGTCTCGTTACAAGCATTCATACAAAAAAAATCGGAATTATGGAAAATATTTTGTCTTGATACCTGATATCTCAATAGGAAAAAAATGTTAATTATTTAGTAGATTTTTATATCATACCGAGTCAAACAGTTAGCTAATTGGAATTAAAGAATCCATTGACTGAGGTGAACCTAATATTCCGTCAGATTAACTTCCTTACAGAAAAATGTATTAATGTACTTTTATGAAATACTTGTTAATTAGCCATAAGAACACCATTGGCGGAAAATATATTAATTAATAAGACCCACAAATGACAAACAATTAATACGCAAAATGACAAGTAACAATTTTATCTATAATTAAATGATGTATGACATATCGGCACGTCCCATGTCCGAACTATTTTAGTAACATTTTTTCTTTAAAGTAATATTGACATTTATTCTCTGTGCATGCACTAAAGTGTTTTTGGGATACCAGTTCTGAACGGATATTGATATATACCAGTTTTGATTTGAATTTTACTGCATCCCTTTAAAGGTTTGTGATTAATTCATTCTAACATGGTGTCCATGTCCTATGTGGAAGTCCTGTTATATTTCTTTCTATTTTGTCGTTCATTCCAAGTGTAAATGTAAATGCAAGCAGCTTTGAAACAAAAAAAAAGGGTTCAGCTTTGTATTACTCATTTTCTGTTGCGTTTAAAGAATATACACATTGCACTTTATTATTCAGCGTGGAGTTTCTTTATATGATGTTCATTTACGTAAGTCATGCATCATGTAACAGCGTTAAGGTGGCTAGAGGAAACCTGCTCGCCCATAAAATTTACCTTTTTTTTTTCATTTTCGTCCGATTTTGAACTGTTTTTATTGGACTCCATGAGAAAATTCGTGCCTGTATATTTCAATCATATTATAGATTCTTACGGTTTTCGAGTTCTCGACCAAATGAGCAACACCCTAAAAATCGAATTTATAAAATTTTTAGTCCGGTTTTTTTTTTTTATTGGATTTCATATTTATTTTCCATGTCCCTGTTTTTCGTTTATCACCCTTAAAGCAGAATATTTTTACCTTCAGAATTTCAAATTTTGTACTATACACTGTCCAAACCAGTTGTTCTGTCCATAATGATTGTAAGCCCCTGTGCTTAAGTGTGTCAGAAACTAATATTATGTACACACTTTTCCCCGGTGAAGAGAGTTCAACATGTTGCGGTCAAATCATTTATTTTGTTTTATCTTTATTTGAAAATAATAACAATAGATAACAATAGATGTATTTGCTGCATTGGTCAGGCAACAATGATTCCAGGTAAACATCGATGTATTGTTTTAAAAATGATTATGTACGTTCATAATAAAGAAAAAAAATTTGTAGACCTTTGGTAGTATTTTCTCAACGGCCTTTCCGACTTAATAGTGTTCAGAACCCTAGCCGGGGGCTAGGGCGCTCTGCCCACAGAGCAACTGGAATGTGTGCCCCAGGCGGTGGAATGGGGTACCCCTGGCGTGTTACATGCTGGGGTCGTCAGGCTATAATACAGAAAACCTGACCGCAAACCATAATGGTGCACCGTGTTGGGAAAGATGCCACGTTCCTCGCACGTTAAAGAATCCTACTGTGGTATTCTCCCCCCACAGGAGGCTAAATTGCCCGACCCTACCCACCTCTCCCTATTTTCAGTGGCAATCATAATTTATTGACCCCCCATTGTCCTTGTGTCCCATCCCTTTTTCATTTCATCATCATTGCATGTTCATTTTATCATCAATTTCATGTTCATCGTCTGAATATAGCTGAAATATTGCTGCTCGGACGTTAAACCCCAACAAACAAACAAAACAAACTCAACGGCCTTTCGAATACGATAGTATTTAGATCAAAACGAGCATTGCAATGACCAACAGCCTATATTTATATACATTTTAGCAACTTTTAATAAATTCTTCCATAGATTATGCACATATCTTTGGTCAATCTATTCAAAATTTGCACCTAAATATTTGTTTCTCACATCTACACATCTCTCTACCGAAACTTGGAGTAAATCTAAAAGAACCATCGTCCGACAAACGGTGAACCAGCCCATAAAAAGACTCAAATTGTGTAATAGTTTCTTAAATTACAATAAAAAAGGAGTGATAACAAATGAGCTTTCAGTAAAATATTTTTTTCTGTTATAAAAAAGACCTCAAATCATGTATAATGTATTTTCTAACAATACAAAGGATTGACAAAGCTATTTGGACATTTAAACTGACCAGTTGCTATTGTAAGAGTTGATGAATAGGTAGCCACTCACCCATGAAAATTTCCCTGGTCAGGTGTAAAGCAGCCAATGCTGGCTATGTTTCACATCATATGGAATTAATTCAGCTTATGAAATACTGTGTGGAATACTATTGGTTGTGAATATTGTTTATATTTTTCTAAGAAAAAAGTGTATTGTTTGTCAGTCGACGTTACTAAACACATTTGTTGTCTGAATTAACACTTTTTTGAAAGAGTAAACAACGGAACAAGGATTGTTGTGAAAATCAAAAGAATATATTCCACGGATAAAGTCTAGACAGGGAAAATAGACACAACAAAGAACATGAATATATTGACATTACACGTATAAAGAAACAAAAACAAATGAGCAACCGGACTTAACTAATAACTGAGTAACAATAGGGTAAGCGTCCCCTGCTTTTCTAAAAAAAAAACACACAGATTTTCTTTTAAAACAGCTGGCCCGGGCTTGACTTGAGAGAAAAGTTTGATACGGTAGACAAATTGGTTCTCATGGGGCAGATAGATAAACCATAACAAGTTCATGATGCCGACCATGAAAAATCAGTAGTGATGTCATATTGACAGTATTTAATCACTAATCTTAAAGCAACATAACACTGTTCCAAAAGCCTATTTGTAAGAATTCTAGCATGGTACAAAATGCACGCATATTTTTGACTAGCTCTTACATGGTGTATGAGTTACGAAAACTCCATACACAGGTGCTGAAGGGATGTTGCCACAGATGAAGGAATTTTGACAATACGGAATGAGAAGTCATCACGTTAATTGTATAGTTTGGTCATGAGTTGTCCCTTTCTTTCGATCTCTAAGTGCAGTTCAAGATCTGAGACTGACTGTTGTCTGTAGTGACCTGCCTCTTAAGTTCTTTGGGCAAATGGGATGTATAACATCCCCGAAACTAGGATTGTTTGAAAACAATACAACAGCTTTATAACGAAAACTGAGAACAAAGAATCTTGCTAAATGATTATCCTTTTTTTTCAAATGTAAGTCAGCCTCATAGGAGTGAAGGAGTAGCCGAGCACAATATGTTTCTATGGGAATGCAGTCTGTTGAAAAATACTTCCACCACACTTGACAAATATGTTATCGATAAAGAATCTTAGCATTTTGACAACTGATGCATAATGCTTTTGAGTCGGGATTTCAACTGAGTTTTGGAACAGCAGTATAAAGGGTTGAAAAATTGAGGATCTTGGTGTATTATATTCGGATAATAATCTAGCATTTAGGGTTTCCAGAAGAACTTCCGAATTTTTCAGGATACACATTGAATTTATACTACTACGGCAGTAACAAGTGTCGTGATGAACCCGAAGTCCCTCTTTGAAAGCTGTAAGTATGGAAGTTTACATTTTCGAAAAAAGGCTTTGTGGAACAATTTGCAGTTCCACTATGGAGCGTTGTATGTATGAATTCTTATGGACAAGTGGAATTCAAAACATGGACGAGAGATCATAATCATCGTGTTTAGTGGAAGAACCAAAAGAAGATAAAATGGATTTATGGTTCTTTGGAGAGTGTGGTAACAGTATTAAGTCTTATTACTGCTATTATTTTCTACGTCTACCTCCGATGATAAAAATTGAAAGTAATTTGTCTTGCACACGAAAGCATATTTTGTTTTGGGCTTGGTCTGCTGGTACGACACCATACTTGTCATGTATAGAAGACAATGTTTTGTTACATTGAATATGATATATATTCTACTGCACATATTTGTTTTCTTTCCAGATGACTTCCCCTAAGACGCTGGTTGTCTTAACAATCCTTTCAATATTATCCTGCGCTTACTCCCAGCTAGCTGGCATAAGAATATTACCAAACACAG